>JAUIMM010000042.1:9132500-9765000 GCA_031769625.1 Taudactylus pleione | reverse complement strand
CAATGCCTAGAAATGGCAGCTTGTATGGCCACCTTAATATAAGAATTTGATGTGCTTGAATCAAATGTGAGAAATGTGCAGCAATATATTACTTGGAAATGGTGATCTATGCATAGCTCACAATTTGTGCATACAGTAAGCACAGTTCTATTTTAAATCCATAATACCGACACTATACAGGAAGAAAGTAATTGGAGAATACCACTTTGCGCTTAAATTATAATTATAGTGCGATGTTACTTATCTTATTTGTGTGGTATCCTGAGTTATAATGGCCGGAATCTCTTCACCATAGATCCTTATTGTTATAAACAGGAGATATGTGCTCCGATAGTAGTAAACATGTAATCCTCCAACCTCACAGATGGAAAAAGCAGCTTCCTCCCTTGGTCTGGTCAGAATGAACTGCCTTACACCTTTACCACCAGGCGATAAGGGTGTAAGGTTGTTCATTCTGACCAGACCAAGGGAGGAAGGTGCTTTTTCCATCTGTGAGGTTGGAGGATTACTGTAGGCAGTGAGACCATCCACTATATCCCTACATGCACTATAATCACTGGATTCTGGTAGGAGGCCACCTTCATCATTTTTTTCTGGATGTACCAGCTATGAAATTTGTTATATGTATTGGCAATTGAGAATCTTACTACTTGGAACATATTTAACAAAAAAATCCATTTCGGAAATTGTTCTAAGTCCAATTGTGACATTTTACTACAAACTATTACAGACATTTTAGACAATTTATATTTTAACAGATTATATGTTTTGAGTTGTTGTTGTTGAAGTGTCTGCACTAGAGTTTTTTGTTTTTGTATCCCTACATGTTTACTACTATCGGAGCACATATCTCCTGTTTATTACAATAAGGATCTATGGTGAAGAGATTCCGGCCCTTATAAATCAGGATACCACACAAATAAGATAAGTAACATCACACTATAATTATAATTTAAGCGCGAAGTGGTATTATCCAATTACTTTTTTCCATTACATGTTCTGGTGAGGGTAACACCAGGGAGATAAATACCACTTCTTTAGCAGCTTGTACAGCACAATTATTGGCTAATACCAAAATTTGTATTTTCACTATACAGGAAGAGACTGCCTTCAACTTTGTCTAATCATTTCCTTTTTTGTACATAATATATCAGACATGTCACCACCAAAGCTACTGGCACTAATCACCCAGACATATTCTGCATTCTGTCTATCTCTGTGAACAGGCATTTATGCCAGCAAAGCCCCTTATTTATCACATCACTAGACCCATTCAAACATACACAATGTTGTCGAATACTTGATGTGTTTTGCAAAGGATCCTGCCATGTCTCTTTTTGTATTTTATACTTTTCTGAATTTTTTTTGTTATGATAAGTGCTAAACTAAATCTAAAATGAATCTAAATTTTAGAGGCTTAGAAAAAATAGGAAAAGATCCAAAAAAGTATTCCAGGCGCTGTCAGGTTAATAATTTTAATTAAAAATATTTCAATTTAAATAAAATGCATGCATGAATACAATGATAAAAATATATATTCTAAGACCAATTCCCCCTCCTAATAGCTCTGAGTCTAAGACCCAGTATCAGATCTCTATCAGTCCAGTGTAGATAATAGCCTGTTTTGAATTTTTGTGCTAAGCACAAAAAATCTCTACATCTACAGATGTAGACAATTGTATCCAATTAGGTTTTTTTGTAATCCAGATGGCAACATGTTGATATACTGCAAAAATGCAGTCCTTATGTCGTTTAGACAAAGAAAAAGGGCAAATACAGTCTGACAATTTATAAAGCTCAGATAATAATGTGAAATGTCATTGATTGCTCAGCAATTGATATCTCCTAGTGCAAATGATGTAATGAACCGCCTGTTCAATTTTATTACGGCTTTGCTTATACAGCGCTATGCTGTTTGTATCAATAGCGATTAGCAGAAAACTCACAAGTTCACCATCTCCGCCATCTCCGTTTCTGATGTGGCTGATGTGGCGGGCTGTATGTCCACTCTCACTGCGGCCGTTCACACAGCACCACACCATCAGAGTAGACAGTTGAGCAATTAATGTTCTATTTGAATAGTCTCACCATCTCTGCTGTCCCGGATAACAGGCTTAGTGGTCTCGAGCCAGGGCTGCTTGATGTCGATATTGACCGGTCAAATAAATGTAGCCAGGTATGCTCTACGCATTTCTCCGCCTCACATATAGTCGGCGGCTTCCTTAGGAGACAGTTTTGTATGTAATATATCAGACATGTCACCACCAAAGCTACTGGCACTAATCACCCAGACATATTCTGCATTCTGTCTATCTCTGTGAACAGGCATTTATGCCAGCAAAGCCCCTTATTTATCACATCACCAGACCCATTCAAACATACACAATGTTGTGAAATACTTGATGTGTGTTGCAAAGGATCCCACCATGTCTCTTTTTGTATTTTATACTTTTCTGAATGTTTTTGTTATTATAAGTGCTAAACTAAATCTAAAATTAATCTAAATTTTAGAGGCTTAGAAAAAATAGAAATTCAGAATATAAGTACAAGAATGTTTCAGCCGATGAAGAATCTTTCTCACATGTGAGTACTTATAACTGTATTGTTGGATTAATTACTATAATCTATTCTGCAGCAAATTTATACACTCACCACCTGAAAGCTGGTTTAGCATTTACCATTTATACTGTCTATTTTACTTTTATTTAAATAGTTAAAGCATGAAATAAAGCTTTGTAAAGCTGTAATTTATATTATTTTGCAAATAGAGAAAAGAACACTTATATAATGGCGCTACACTTTAAAGCAGCTGAGGTTAAAGAGATGAATCACAAATTCATAAGTAAGACAATAACAAACAAGAAAAACCTCACAAGCGCTTAAAAGTTGCTCCAAATATAGATATTGTCCCAAATGAAAATAATGATTCAATATCTCAGTGGTAGTTCTCAATTCTTCAAGGTTTCATCCAACAATCCATACAAAATAAAAAGAGCAATGCAATATGGTTAGGCACAGCTTTGCATAAATCCTTGAAAAGAGCTATGAAGATAGTCCATGTATATGTTTCCCGAAGAAGTTCTCCTTTGATATAATGAAAAACTTCATACACCCATGTGCATATAGGGAGAAGTATGTCAAGGAAATTGGCTGTAATTTACATCTGATATGGATAATTTATCCAGCTTTGTTTGTGTGTTTTTGGTGTTATTAAATAAGTGAATTTTATCCACACCTTGAGTTGAGATACAGTATACAGTACTTCTCCCTATATGCACATAGGTGGAGGAAGTTTTTCATTATATCAAAGGAGAACTTCTTCAGGAAACATATACATGGACTATCTTCATAGCTCTTTTCAAGGATTTATGCAAAGCTGTGCCTAACCATATTGCATTGCTCATTTTATTTATATGGATTGTTGGATGAAACCTTGAAGAATTGAGAACTACCACTCTGAGATATTGAATCATTATTTTCATTTGGGACAATATCTATATTTGGAGCAACTTTTAAACGCTTGTGAGGTATTTTCTTGTTTGTTATTGTGTAATTTATAGATGTAAAAGGTTTATGCCAAGCGCTACACCTGCTAATGATTATGTGCTGATGGTAATTATCACAAGTCACCAGGCAGTAAATAAGATGTAATACTTTACTATTCAAAAAACATACAAAATGTACACAATTGTAACCGCATCAATATGATGCTGATTACTAAAATGCAGATGATGGCAACAATGACTGGCGACTGGGTAAGTATTGATGTGAGAATGGGCTGATGATATAGTAAATATGGTATGACAGTCTCTGTTGATAGTAAGTCCGTGACTTCGTTTGTGCTATGTTCAGAGATACGGCGTCCCGTGATATTTTAGAAGGTCAAAGGTTGTGTGTACTTCAAAGTCCAATAGCAGTGAAAAGTGAATATAGCGCGATCACCGTTGCCCGGGATATCTTCAGGCTGGAGGGAGGAATGGCTCGTGATCGGTCGTTGTCCTGAACCTGCTATCCATGACTGGGATCTAGAATGACAGTGTGCCTCTGCGAGAGGCCGCACGCCAGTCGATCCCTCTGTGTGGATGTGCGGGGAGGAAGCAACCTCCAGCTCGGGTGTGGGAACCTGTTGCCGTGTGCTCCCTCCACTCAGGGGAAACTTATCTGATGCTCAGTGATTCGTCCTCCCACCTCCTTGCTGCCCTTGTGATGTAGTCCTGTGTGCCGGTCTTCATCCATGTGGGACTCCTGATGTACGTGCCACCGCTTTGTTTCCTGTTGGTTTCCTGTTGATTTCTTCAATCATGTGATCGGGACTGGGTGGATGTCAGAAGGGAATAATCAGCCAGAGAGTTGCCTGTTGCCTGTGGGGGAGTGTCACCAACGCGTTTCAGCCTTGTATGGCCTTTGTCAAGGATGTAATTTATATTATGGCAGGGATGTTGAACCCCATCCCCTGTGCCCTCTCCACCAATTACCTATGTTGTTGTTATTATTATTATTACTTTTTTATATAAAGTGTATGCAGAGCTGTACAGGGTAAACATACAAAACACAACAGGGTATTAGATCTTAGATATTATATTTTGTCAGATATGCATTTGGGAGACATGGTAGGGTATAGAAAAGGACCGTAGCTAATGGTGTGCAAGCGGTGCTGCAGCCCATGGTCCAGGGGTCACCACCATTGCCACCCATTAGTACTTGTATTGGCTTGCAGGGTGCCTGGAGTGGCATGCACAGATCGTGATCAACCCAAAGGGTCAAACATGCACGTAGGTCCTAGGAGCACACCCGCTGTGCGCACTCCAGGTCCCCATACCAGACAGCAGCTGACATATAAGCTTGGGACAAGGTAAAACAACTTCTTTGATTTAACACTATACTCTCAGAATGGGTAGTGAGGATAATCTCACCAAGGGAACAAATACCCCATAGCTATTCAAGTGAGAGATATAGAAGGGTATTCAGGTGCGAGAATAGCAATAATCCCACAACTGCTGGGTTTTTCCTGCAGGTGCAGGATTTTTGCTATTCAATTAGGTGCAAAGTTTTTCAGTTTTCAAGCACCACAAAGTTTTTTTTTGAGCACCTCCAGAGCACGACCGATTATTAATAATAAAAAAACATATTTTTAGGAAAAATGGTCGGTAAATGCTCTGTGACCCCGGCGGCACCCCTCCTCATGACTAATTAAGCAATTGGAAGTTTACAAATAGCATAATTAGTCCTTAATTACTCACCTTCCGAAGCAGAGTCTTCTTCCTCCAGCGTCAGGAGCCAGATCTTCTGCAGCAGGGTGAGTATGTGAGTGTGTGTGAGTGTTTGTAAGTGTATATGAGTGAGTGTGTGTGTGCATGTGTCTGTGTGTGTGACCCCCGGTGTGTGTGAACAACCCCCCTCTGCCCCCCGTGAGTGTGTTCCCAGTGTAGACGACACTGGGAGAACTAGATCTCCCAGCAGCATTTGCACCTCCCAGCAGCCCCCAGAGCCTCAAAGCAGCCACCAGGACTCCCAGCAGTCCCCTCTCCAGTGACAAGATGAAGGAGCGGCCACCGGGAGCAGCGGAGACCACTGGAGGCCCCCAGACAGGTGAGTATATATTTTTTATTTCATTTTTTTACGCTCCGGGGGGTTTTCAGCTCTGGAAACCCTGCGACCACTATGTTTAATTGGATACTGTGAGTAAAGGGAGACCTCCGTAGTCCAAAATTGGGCGTGTAAGACGCAAGATTTTTTACCTCACTAAACCTCACCCCCAAATGAATATGCCCCATAGGCTGTAAGCCCGAGTACTATATCTGGCAAACAGGGCCGCCATCAGGGGGGGACTGCTGGTAATAGAGTACCGGACCCGGACACTGGCAGAACAGTAGAGGGCCCGTGCCCGCTCCTACCACCGTTGCATAGCCTGCATTACCTCTCTCCCCATGGACAGATTCCCCTATTTAGTCTCTGATCGCAATGGAGGTGTTGCCAGTATGGCAAGCCCCGCCCCCATACACACGTGAATCACGTCATTGTGGAGGGGCGGGGCCTATTGACGCAAGGTGCCCGCCCACCATTAGCAACCTGCTGTTGCATCAGAAATATAACTAATAAGTATGCTTGTGTATGTATGTATCTGTATGTGTTACAGTGAATATATGTGGGTATGTGTTAATATGTATATATGTATATGTATGTTAGTGTGTATATCTGTGTTAGAGTGTATATACTGTATATGTGTTAATGTGTATATATGTGTTATATATAATATATAAGTTTGCTATTTACTGTATATATTATATATGAGTGTGTGTATATGTATGTATGTATATATAATATATATATATATATATATATATATAGTATATCCACGAATGCGGCACACTCCTTCCCATGCAATTCATGGCCGCTAGCATATGTATATACAGATCCAAAAAGCGGCACTCAACGGACTTTCAATAAGGACATTACATCAACTCCTTTTGCAACGTTTCGGGCTTTATTGCCCTTCGTCAGGCTGCATACAAATCAATCCAGACTTTATGTGATAACTCACCTTAAATACCTGCTGTCCCTCCTCGGTCTGCTCCAGGTCCCGCTGGCCACCCGCCGTCCCGCGTGCAGTACTTCCGGTAAGAGCCGGAAACACCTCGGCACATCAGTGACGCGGCTGTCACCACGGAAACATGGGGCCTTTCCAAGAGAGACAACACAACATGCACCACGTGAAAAAACATACAAAAACAATAACAAACACAAATTTACAATTTAAAAACGGGAATAAGTGCTTAAGCCATCCACATGCGGCATACTTTGGAGTATAACATATAATCATATGTGGATGTACTATCAATAATACAAGAGACATGTAATTACTTCACTTGTAAAGATGGAAATCAACTACACCTGAAGAGCAACAGAAGACGTAGACAAAGTAACTCTAATAAAAAATACTATAATTTAACTGTTCATTCAGACCCTTGGGTCTGACAGTGTCCAAATAATGGATCCATTTGGCTTCCATCATCAGCAATTTTTTATTTCTATCACCCCTCCTTCCATCTTCCGGAACATGATCTATTATCATATATTTTAAGCTAGACAAATTGTGCTTGGCCTCCACAAAGTGACGAGCCACCGGTTGTTCCGTCCCCTTACCATTAATGGCAGATCTGATCGCCGATCTGTGTAGGGCCATGCGTTCCTTAAAGGAACGCACGGTTTTCCCTACATAGCAGAGTCCACAGGGGTATTTAATTAGATACACAACAAACATGCTTGAACAGGACAGGCGGTGCCTTATTTCAAATCTTTGTCCCGAATGAGGGTGATGGAAGAATTTGCCCGTCAACATATATCCACACGTCGTGCACCCCAGGCATTTGTAACATCCATTGGTTGGTCTGCATGACACCTGAGGGGACTTATTGTGATGTGTAATATCTGAGTGAACCACCCAATCCTTGATATTCCTGCCCCTCTTGTAACATGGTCTGATCCTTGTTTTTTTAAGAGATACTAGATCTCTATCATTCTGAATTATCGGCAATAATTCTTTACTAGCCTTATTAATGTCACTTTTCCAGTTTAGTGAATTCAATTTATTTGTTGGCACATACCCCAGACCTTTATTTAACACACCAATTTCCACCTCAGTTAACTCCCTACTGGACAAGTTGTATATCAAACTCATCTCCTCCTTCCTTTGCCTCTGGTTCCTTTTGCGACACCTTTGTCCTCCTCTTCTCTTGTGTTGCCTTCCCTTCCGCGCCCTGCACAGGTCTTCACCCCTAAAGGGGGTCTCTGATATGGAACCTTATAACTACTTGAGGCCTCATCCTCTGATGTTGAGGGTAACTCACTTGATGAATGATTGTCCATCATACCCCTATGGCCACGGAACTGTCTTTGTTGCATGTAACGTGTTTTCACTTCTGTACCTCCTGACAGCCAGCGATAGACTCTCCTCTCCTCATAATCTTTATTACTACTTCAAATTTCTGCTTCTTCAAAGATATTAGTTCCTTTTTGTAGGTCTCCACCTGCTGTTGTAACTTGTCTAGTTCACACTTGCCTCGGTCTCCCTGTAGTTGAGACTTGTTCTTATTCATATATTCTGCAATTCTTTGTTTTACTAAAGTCAATTCTCTAGCTGACTCCTCCACTACCAATGTCATCAAATCTAGAGAGCATTTGTTAAGAATCGCTATCCATCTTCTTACAAATTCTTTATTCAAACGTCCTATAGTAGGGGTATTCCGAACCCGAAATCCCCTTGGGATTTTTTTCTCTCTCAAATACTCTGATAGAGTGATGCCATGCAACAAATAGTCAACTTCTCTTTTCTTATATTTCAACAAATTATTCATAATTTCTTCAGATGTAATTTCCCCCATAGTATCTGTCAGTCTCTCCTTAAATAAAACAGACTCCATTTCACTCTCAGAGAAGCTGAGCGTCTCTCCAATAGGGACTTCTGTCCATGAGAAACCACTAGCTTCATCCATAATGTAAACTCCAGTATGTTCCACTCAATTCAAAAGGCACTATTTACCGTATCAGTAAAAGTATTGTGGTAACTTCTCTTCACACACAGAAGCCTCAGTAATATCTGCAAATTATATCTTGGATTCCAGGTAAGAGCATAAAAAGTCCAGCTCCTGCCCTTTAGTCCACAACTTAATTGAGCAGCAAATACTTCTTCTGGTGTGAGGTATTAACCACACAATATGAGTGCAGGCATCTAAAGGCCTGAAACGGGGGGTGCCAGTCACTAAGGTGTACAATCACTTGTCACCTCTACACAGTATATCCACGAATGCGGCACACTCCTTCCCATGCAATTCAAAACGCCGCGGTGCCCGCTAGCATATGTATATACAGATCCAAAAAGCGGCACTCAACGGACTTTCAATAAGGACATTACATCAACTCCTTTTGCAACGTTTCGGGCTTTATTGCCCTTCATCAGGCTGCATACACATCAATCCAGACTTTATGTGATAACTCACCTTAAATACCTGCTGTCCCTCCTCGGTCTGCTCCAGGTCCCGCTGGCCACCCGCCGTCCCGCGTGCAGTACTTCCGGTAAGAGCCGGAAACACCAGTGACGCGGCTGTCACCACGGAAACCCGGGGCCTTTCCGAGAGAGACAACACAACATGCACCACGTGAAAAAACATACAAAAACAATAACGAACACAAATTTACAATTTAAAAACGGGAATAAGTACTTAAGCCATCCACATGCGGCATACTTTGGAGTATAACATATAATCATATGTGGATGTACGATCAATAATACAAGAGACTTGTAATTACTTCACTTGTAAAGATGGAAATCAACTACACCTGAAGAGCAACAGAAGACGTAGACAAAGTAACTCAAATAAAAAATACTAGGGGGGAGGGATAGTGGTGCTCGATGTGGACAAATATGGTCGGGAGATATACAGCCAATTAGCCAATATATCAGTATATGAGAAATTAAGAAAGGAACCGACTGATACTTTTAAAATAGAGGTTGATAAACTGCTTATGGCAGCTGTAAATGGTGGTACCATTACGTAAGAAACTTGTAAGTTTCTAACTATTGATTATCCAAGGGTACCTCTCTTGTATACGCTTCCTAAGATCCACAAAAGCCTTACCTATCCACCGGGACGCCCGATAGTGTCAGCCAGAGACTCCCTATACAGTAATATCTCACTATATTTGGATCACTTTCTGCAACCCTGTGTACAGGCGGGTGATACCTACCTGAAGGATACTACTGATCTGCTTTTAAGTCTCATGGATATTAGTGAAGTACCGGATAATACATGGTTATGCACCCTAGATATCTCAAGCCTCTATACCAATATACCCCACATTGGAGGATTGGAGGCAGTTGAAGATTTGATTACCAATAATACCTTATATCAGGGTCCACGCATAGATTTTTTTCTGACTTTATTGGATATGACACTGAGGAGGAATTACTTTTACTTTGATGGCCATTATTATATGCAAAAAAGTGGATGTGCCATGGGATCGCACGTGGCACCGACATATGCGAATGCATATATGGCGAAAATAGAAAGGGAGTTCTTCTTCAATCGCGATGTGCGGGATAGAATTTTGTTTTATAAGCGCTACATTGACGATGTGATTCTTTTTTGCAGAGGCGACTGTAACGATCTTAAAGATGTAATTGAAATGATAAATGAGCTTGACCACCCGATTAAATTCACATATGACATGAGTTTAGATCAAATAAACTTTCTGGATGTCACTATCATGGTGAACAACAACCTAATATCCACTAAAATGTATTCAAAGCCAACGAATAGGAATACATTGCTGAGAGCAGATAGTTTCCATCCTGTTACAACTATTAATAGCCTACCATATTCCCAACTACTAAGGGTTAAAAGAGTGACAAGTGACCCGTCAATGCTGGAGGAGGAGATGGATTTAATGGTAGAGACGTTTAGAGCAAGAGGATACTCTGAAAAGTTATTGCGGGCAGCACGAAGGAAAGTGGATTGCGTATCAAGGGAAGATACGTTGAAACATAGGGACAAAGACCAGATGGACAATGTTCTGAATTGGGTATACACCTATAGTACATCACAAAATGACATTAATAAGGCTAGTAAAGAATTATGGCCGATAATTCAGAATGATAGAGATCTAGTATCTCTTAAAAAAACAAGGATCAGACCATGTTACAAGAGGGGCAGGAATATCAAGGATTGGGTGGTTCACTCAGATATTACACATCACAATAAGTCCCCTCAGGTGTCATGCAGACCAACCAATGGATGTTACAAATGCCTGGGGTGCACGACGTGTGGATATATGTTGACGGGCAAATTCTTCCATCACCCTCATTCGGGACAAAGATTTGAAATAAGGCACCGCCTGTCCTGTTCAAGCATGTTTGTTGTGTATCTAATTAAATATCCCTGTGGACTCTGCTATGTAGGGAAAACCGTGCGTTCCTTTAAGGAACGCATGGCCCTACACAGATCGGCGATCAGATCTGCCATTAATGGTAAGGGGACGGAACAACCGGTGGCTCGTCACTTTGTGGAGGCCAAGCACAATTTGTCTAGCTTAAAATATATGATAATAGATCATGTTCCGGAAGATGGAAGGAGGGGTGATAGAAATAAAAAATTGCTGATGATGGAAGCCAAATGGATCCATTATTTGGACACTGTCAGACCCAAGGGTCTGAATGAACAGTTAAATTATAGTATTTTTTATTAGAGTTACTTTGTCTACGTCTTCTGTTGCTCTTCAGGTGTAGTTGATTTCCATCTTTACAAGTGAAGTAATTACAAGTCTCTTGTATTATTGATAGTACATCCACATATGATTATATGTTATACTCCAAAGTATGCCGCATGTGGATGGCTTAAGCACTTATTCCCGTTTTTAAATTGTAAATTTGTGTTTGTTATTGTTTTTGTATGTTTTTTCACGTGGTGCATGTTGTGTTGTCTCTCTCGGAAAGGCCCCGGGTTTCCGTGGTGACAGCCGCATCACTGATGTGCCGAGGTGTTTCCGGCTCTTACCGGAAGTACTGCACGCGGGACAGCGGGTGGCCAGCGGGACCTGGAGCAGACCGAGGAGGGACAGCAGGTATTTAAGGTGAGTTATCACATAAAGTCTGGATTGATTTGTATGCAGCCTGACAAAGGGCAATAAAGCCCGAAACGTTGCAAAAGGAGTTGATGTAATGTCCTTATTGAAAGTCCGTTGAGTGCCGCTTTTTGGATCTGTATATATATATATATATATATATATATATATATACAGTCAGGTGCATAAATATTGGGACATTGGCAGAATGTTCAGACTTTGGCCTCTATTCACCACCACAATGGCTTTGAAATTAAACAAACAAGATGTGCTTTAACTGCAGACTTTCAGATTTAATTTGAGGGTAATTACATCCAAATCAGGTGAACGGTGTAGGAATTACAACAGTTTCTATATGTGCCTCCCACTTTTTAAGGGACCAAAAGTAATGGGACTATCAACTCAAAAGCTATTTCATGGACAGGTGTGGGCTATTCCCTCGTTATTTCATTATCAATTAAGCAGGTAAAAGGTCTGGAGTTGATTCTAGGTGTGACATTTGCATTTGGAATCAGTTGCTGTCGACTCTCAATATGAGATCCAAAGAGCTGTCACTATCAGTGAAGCAAATCATCATTAGGCTGAAAAATGAAAACAAACCCATCAGAGAGATAGCAAAAACATTAGGTGTGGCCAAATCAACTGTTTGGAACATTCTTAAAAAGAAAGAACGCACCGGAGAGCTAAGCAACACCAAAAGACCCGGAACACCACGGAAAACAACTGTTGTGGATGACAGAAGAATTATTTCCCTGGTGAAGAAAAATCCCTTCACAACAGTTGGCCAAATCAAGAACACTCTCCAGGAGGTATGTGTATATGTGTCAAAGTCAACAATCAAGACTTCGGAATCAAGAAAAGAAAGGAGAAGAAAACTCTTTTGGCTGGGGCACAAACTTAATGTAATCTATTAAAACAAAGTTTATTACATAATCTTCAACTTACATACATAGAAGACATAACACCATATATAGACAGACAAATTACAAAAAGGTTATTTGTTTAAGTATCACACTGTTTATCTATAGTTGGACAAATATATTGTGTTCTGGTCACTTTATAGCCATAAAAAATGCTTCTTGTAATCCAGAATGTGTTCTCCAAGTATGAACTGCCGTGTTCGTATGTCAAGGCAAAAAATATATATAAAAAAACATATAGAATGAAGTATCGGTTGGGAATATCACCAGACTGCTCCTTAATAGTATGGGGTAATATCTGTCAATGATTTTGACTGCCGAAAAGAAAGAAAGAAAAAAAGAATAGTGGGTATAAAAGAACTGCACACTTTGAGGAGTGAAATACTGCTGTTAAGTCATCTGCATGCATCGAATTATATTAATGAGTGTTAACCTTCTCAGTGTCAGTTATAACAGTCAGAAAATTAAGATGAGTAGTAGTCATACTGAAAAGAAAGAATCAAGAATGCCATGCATCTGCTTTCAAATCTCTATGCTTCAGCGGTATCGTGCAGAGGAGATAATGATGAGAGTACATACAATGACAATAATTGATCCCTTTTGATAGGTGCATCTGCTGTCGTTGCTACTGTGCCCGGCTCCTGCGGGCCAGTACCGATGAGAGTGCGAAGAAAGATAGTAAAATACGGCTAAAGTCTGTAGTATTCCACATTCGTATTAAATAAAATGAGGTACAAATACATATGTGTACATCTAGATACTTCAAAAAATATTGTTCCGTTCCGACATGCCAGGTACCCAATAAGTAATTAAAGACATTTGCTAATAATTGAATACTTCATCCTCTATCAGAGTATTCTCCCTAGAATAATATCTAAACTCCTAGCAAATGATATGTGCTTAGAGTGATTATCCTGATATCTATCCAGTGACTAGTGTCCTTCGCTTTATATAAAGTAGTAGGTGAGGGCTCATGCCTTGTAGTGTATAACTGTAAGTAAATGTAGTCACAGCACACCTGAGGATCTAGACAGCATTAAGTATGATAGAGAAACTATAACACAATCGTTTGCTGATTAATGGTGGTCTGGTTGATTCAATTAATGTTTCCCCTTTGATAATACCTAGAAAAAATCATCACGATAGACATTCCCCTTATGAATGGGTATAACCACAATCGATGGTAATAACGTTGTACCAGGTATCACTCAATATTATTCAACTGTTATCACTGGCTTGAATATAGGTTTCCCAATAAATTAGAAAATATCATCACGTTTGACATTTCCCTTGTGAATGGGTGTGGCAACAATCAATGGTAATAACACTGTCTCAGATTTCACTCAATATTAATCAACGGTTGTCACTGGCTTAAATATAGGTTTCCCTTGTCAGACAACATAAATATGACAGAGAAATTCTCACACAAAACGTTAGTGGATAGATAGTGATATAATAGATTCAGTCTACATTTCCTCTTTGATACTAACTAGAAAAATCATCATGATTTACATTTCCCTTGTGAGTGGATGCTGCGACAATCGATGGTAATGATACTGTCACAGATATCACTCAGTATTTGGTCAAAAAGCTGTCACAAGCTTGAATATAAGTTTCCCTTGTCACTGTCACCTCATTATTCTAAATTCTTCCAACTGATGGCATAAGAGTGAGAAACTGTATAGCAACAGTTGTCACTGGCTTGAATATAGGTTTCCCTTGTCAGACAGCATTTAAATATGGCAGGGAAACTCTCACAACAAACGTCAGTAGGTGAACGGAGGTGCTGCGTCTGTCTCCGACGATATCATTTTGCCTCTGCTGGCTTGTTCACGGTACACTTGCAGAGGCGAAACGATATCGTCGGAGACAGACGCAGCACCTCCGTTCCCGCTGTGCGCACAGCGGGTGCTGTTACAGACCAGGTGACGCTTCATCCTACTATCACAGCCGCATAAGGTAACAAATCATTTGTACCTTCTGGCTAACATTATCTATTGATTGATACATACTTTGTGGTTCATGACTCTTGCAGACAAGGGGATAATTATTACCCGTGCCATGTAGGGTCTCGTCGCAAGTCCGGCCGCACACAGCTATGCAAGCGGCCAGGAGGCCGCTCCTTTTTAAGCTAGGCCGGCCCTGATTCAGAGCGAGCGCTCTGGTCAGAGCATCCGGCTCTGAATCAGGCCCTGAGTGTACTAACACTTGCTGTTGCACGCATAACTCTGTCTAAATCTTTATATCTGTACTCTCATCAGGTAATTTTGGTAGCTGACAGCAGATGCAGAGTTAATCTTTTTTTATATGTACTGGAAATAACAAGCTCTCATCAGTCATTCTCTGCCGAGGGGCACATGGCTGAAAGCAGATTTCTATCCCAGATATATACATATGCATTTCTGGCTTCTCTATAATACTTACTGTATACCTCTTTGAATAAAGAATTTCCTGATAGGAAACAGTGTATCATACATATTGTTGCAGATTTTTTTTTTTAATGATACCTATACTTATGTGATGAAAGATTTTTCCTGATGGACACAGTGTATCATTATTACCGCTCCAGTACTTTTGTGTAAACTTATGAGACAAAGGTGAAACATTTATCTCCTGAGAAAGACATATTTCTTTAGAAGCAATTTTCTTTTCATTTTCCTTAATAGTGCCGTAATGGAAACAATGTATCATTAATACTGCTACGGTACCCATGTGTACACTTATGAGACAAAGGTGATGCATTTATCTCCTGTGGGAGATGTTTATCTTTTGAAGCAAGCCTTTTGTAATTTTCCTTCAGGGTGCTTTGATTACACCAATATCTAATGATGTGCAAAGTATATGTGCATTTATTCATGATTTGCACATATCAAGCTTTCAGCTTGTGGACTAGATAGTCGACTGTGTACCTATGAAGAGAATCTACATCAGCACATGCTGATTATATAGAATTTAAAGGCAAATATCCATATTTATTTTGTATCCATATTTATATTAGAATGGATTATTCCTGCAATATTGAATATGTTTTCAAATTGTGTGTAAAAAAATATTTCTCTTCTTTCTCTTCTTTGGTACAAATTCTACTTCTTGACTCTAGGGGAGCACCACTGGGCATCTGAGACTACTGTATATTTTGTTTTTTGAAAAACTATCAAAATAAAATAAAGATATTGGCACATACTGTATACTGTACTCCACCACTTTCTCATAGAATCGTAATAACTTATGCAGACATGCCTGTGCACCAGCCATCTCCTGAAGCAATATGTTTCATATATACTCAGCATCAGAAATGGTTGATAAAATGGTATGAGGTTTGAGAATTGTTTCTGTTGAGTAAATCAAGACCAGAATTGATAACGTTGGTTGACCACATCTGTGGATGGCAGCATAGGAGAAAATAGGCTTTTTCAGCCTCCAAACCTTCAGAAATTCAATATACATAACAAACAATCTGCTCATTAAGGAGCACCTGTGGTAGACCCTGTCTTCTTCACTTCATTGGGTCAGTTACACATCAAATGATTGAGTGAGAGGATTTATAGATTTGGGCTTCCATCCAGATAGTTTTTCACCACAGGCCTTTTCAGAGACAAAACAAAAACACTATCTCTGCTGGAGGCCAATCAATCTATACTCTCCGCTGGAGTGATCATTCCAGACTCAGAAGAGCAGATGCATTTAGGGCAATATTGAACCTGAAAGCTCTAAGCTCCCATCACAGGGTGGACAAATTTAAAGTGGAATCCCTGAGATTGGTGACATTGATATTAGGGACAAAAAAATTTACGTTTCCCAATCTGAGAAGGTCACCAGTATCTTCTCAGATTTGCCTAGTCTCAGTATTATTAATTTTCAGATCAACCTCTCAGTCTGACAACAGCACCAAGGGTATTTACAAAAACCATGACAGCAATGGCTGCTCTTCTAGATCCAGGGAATCCCATACCTGGATGGCCTGTTATGGCTATTTCACACACGCCGGTTTTCACCGGACGACAAAAATCCAGGCATTTTTTTTCCTGTGGATATTTTCCTTTCACATACAACAGTTTTGTGCTGTGTGTGATGGTTTTGCCATGTTTTTCTTTACCCTATCTTTAACATTGAAACCATGGACAGCAGCCGTCCATTTCAGTGGATATTCCCGGCTGTAAAACGGCGACCGTGCCATGTCTGTGCCGTCTGAAAGGACCCATTCGTTCCCATACTTAATTAAATTTTAAACACGGCAAAAAAACGCCCAGATTGTTGCCATCCAGTGAAAACCGGCAGGTGTGAATAGCCCTTAATCAAGATAGGAAGCCTTACTTTTATCCACACCCTTCGGCAAATGACAGCTCAGACATTAGACTCACTGGTGGCCCAACAGCTTCCATAGTCCATCTTAGTACCTGCCAAGTAAAATACTTTCTAGGTTTGCTGTTTGACATCAAAGTGTGCATGCCAGAAGACAATATTTTCTAATTGCAGAAACTAACAAAGTCTCTATTGGCTCTCACAGTCATCTGTTCTATTTTGCATGAGAGTCCTGGGAAAGATGGTCTTTACCTTTCAGGTATCACAATTTGTTTGGTTCGTTTTATTGAACTGGTGCAAGTTACATCATCACTCATCCAGTCAATGCATTCTGTTGTTTCCAAAGTCGAGTCAGTCACTCCTCTGGTTGTTCAGGGTCGACAATCTCAACCAGGAGCACTTTGTATTTAATATTATTGCCCATTAAAATACAGCAACCAAATCCAGTGAGAATGCACAGGTTTCAGAAGTGCAGCTTAGTATATTTTCCTCCTTAGTACTTTTAGATTTTAGCCCTGTCTTCTCGTATAAAAAGCTCACTCTGTTACCTGAATGGAATACTTTTTTGTAGTTTGTGCTGCATGTGGGCAGCCAACAGTGGTGTAACTAGGGGGGTGGGTGTGAGCGGGGCATGTGCCCAGGGCGCTGTGGGAGGCCCAGCAGAGGGGGCACCTGCCCCCCGCCACCATTGCGCCCGGACCGGAGATTTGTCTAATAATGTAATGACCACTGGCAGATAACTGTGCCTGCTGGTGTTGACTGTAGGGAGAGCTGAAGCAGAAATGCGCAGCCCCTCCCAGGCAGTCATTACCATCCTGAGAGCTGCCAGTTGATCACTCTTCATTCCCCGGCACTTTCTCAGCTCCAGAGCACCCGGGTGTGTCTTAGTTTTTTGCTGGGGCAGGCAGATTGCCTTAAGGGGAGAAGGTGGGCCAGACTGCTGCGGGGGAGGGAGGGGGGTGCATTTGTGTGAAAGAGGTGTGTGTATCTGTGTCAGTGTGTGTGTCTGTATCTGTGTCAGAATGTGTGTGTGTGTGTGTGTGTGTGTCAGTATTTGTGTGTCAGTGTGTGTGTGTGTATCTGTGTCAGTGTGTGTATCTGTGTCAGTGTGAGTGTGTGTATTTGTGATGGTGTGGCTGAGAGACTGCATGGGGGGGAGGCGATGGTGTGACTGAGAGACTACGCGGGGGGGAGGTGATGTGTGCTGAGAAATGACACAGGGGGGATGCAATGGTGTGCTGAGAGACGATGCAGTGGGGGAGGTGATGTGTGCTGAGAAACGACACAGGGGGGAGGTGATGGTGTGCTTAGAGACGATGCAGGGGGGAGGCAATGGTGTGGCTGAGGGATAATGCGGGGCGGGGAGGCAATGGTGTGGCTGAGAGAATGCAGGGGGGAGGTGATGGTGTGCTGAGAGATTATGCAGGGAGAGGCAATGGTGTGGCTGAGAGATGATGCAGGGAGAGGCAATGGTGTGGCTGAGAGATGATGCAGGGGGGAGGTGATGGTGTGCTGAGAGACGACACAGTGGGGAGATTGTGTGACAGGGGGAGAGAAGTTACACAGGGGGAACGAGTCTGGTTGAACCGCTGTTGTATGATGATGACCTTAATATTCCTACACAAACAGGCATCATGAATAGTGAATACCAACTGAAGATGCCGTCTTCCCAGGGAGGATGCATTTCTTCAGAAGTTCCACATTGTGAGAAACTACCATATAGGTAAGGTGCATATAGAATGGAAAGTAATGTTCCTAGAGTGACAAGAAATGAATGGCGTATCATGTTGGCATGCCCCATTTTCAGTGGCCATGCCCCTTCGGTATGTGACCCCATCCCTTTTTTTGCTGCGCACCTTCGCCCTACAAATATATTTTGCTATGTGTGTGCCATTCTTCAACTTGCCCTGGGCTCCAAAGACCCCAGTTACGCTACTGGCAGCCAACATAAATTTGTCAGGATCAAAAACTTAATCTTGACTGTGGTATAACACCCTACTTTTGAACCATTCAAGTAGATAGATTTGAGAATCTTTACAGGGAAATATTTTCTTTTGGTCACCTCTACAATGAGAAGAGTTTCGGAACTGGGACCTCTGTCTTGCAGATCACCATACTGAATTTTTCATAAAGGCACCGCTGTTGTATGGAAAACATCTTAATTTTCAGTGATATCCAGTTTTCAGTGGGGAGTCTCTTCTCTTGCTGGAAAAAGACCGGGAATCCCTTCTCTTGCTGGATGTCATCAGGAACCTAAGTACATACCTTACTTCTGATTCCTTACACCTCCACTTGATTACATCGACCTGCATATGAAGGACTATTAGCAGTTACTAGAATCTTCATTCATTTGGGGGCAGAGATTTTAGCTTTTCTGCTCAGACTCTCTGGGACTCTGGAAAATACAACCCAAATGCTTAGCTCTCTTTTCTGTAGTCTATTAATATTTTTCCCTCCTGTTCTCATTAGCTACATCTCTTACACACCAGCTACACTCTGCACCTCCTCCTTGGGCTTTCTGTCCCCTGACTCCACTCCATTGTTTTAGTTTCTTCTGACAACCTAGACCCATTACCTGTGCCTATGCTAATACGGGGATGTAGTCAGCATCCCGGCTGACAAGATGCCGACTGTCTACATACCAGCGCCAGAATCCCGACTCCAGAATACCGACCGTCGGCATCCCGAAGGTACGTATCTGGGGTAAGGGGGAGAGTAAGGGTGCGTGGTTAAGATTAGGTAGGGGAAGGGGAAGGTTTAGGCACTAAGAGGGGAGGTTTAGATTTAGGGTGTGGGAAGGGGGGGATTTGGTTCAGGCACTAGAGGGGGAGGCTAGGGTTAGGCACCAGGAATGGAGGGTTAGGGTAGGGAGAGGGTGTGGTTTAGCATACCAACTAATAAGTGTCAGTATGTTAACCCTGTCAGGATCCCGGCATCAGGATTCTGACCGCCGGGATCCCAACTGCCGGCAACCCATACCCAACCCCTAATACGCACAGGTTTCAGCTTATGGTGACTATTTCCATTGTAGCCCTTGCATCATTGGCTGTGTTAAGAGTTCTATTTGTTATACAAATAAGTTACATTATTCTACTCTTCTACTTCTATGAAGTGTTTGTTCCCTGAAGCTGTATGTCATGCTGGTCCTACAGTAAATGTTGCATACAGCTTTTTAAAGAGCTATCACAGCAATAACTCTTCTTGTGTGACAAACCTATAAAACCAATCAATTTCAGGAAGAAAATACTATTTTAAGTGCTTTCTTGAGGAAAACAAAACAGCGGTAAACCTCTTGTGTGTCACCATGTTTATAGATATGCAGCACTTATCCTATCATGTGTCGCCGTCATGTCAATCCTTTCCAATTTTCTCTAGGCATCCATATAATGCTCAGCTGAATGTCAACAGAAAAGTATATATAAAAAAAAAATCCTAAAGAACTTAGGTATTTTTGTAATGTAACTTATTATATTATAACTTACTTTGAAAGATGCATCCTGAAATTTTTTTTAATACATCTTACTTTAAAACACAATTGCATTATAAAGTACTTTGTTGATTTTCTTCATGACTGCCCAAGGGTAAATATCTTACAGTAAACAATATATTGCTGGTATGTTGTCTCTATCTCTTGTCTTTTTGGATACTTTGTCAAAAAAAAAATGCATTAGTTTTTTAAACAGAACTTTCTCCGCAAGATGGATTGGGGCAAATGTAGTAAGCCTTGGAGAGAGATAACATATAGAAGTTGCCCAAAAGCAACCAATCAGCTTCTAACTTATTTACCTTGGACATTAATGACAGAAGCCGATTGGTTGCTTTAGGCAACTACTTCACTGTATCTCTCTCCAAGGCTTGGGACACCTCCCCTAAAGTATTATTTAAGCTTATAATGTAATTGTCATCAAAGGCATTTAACAGCTAGGCCAGCTCATGCACATTCAATAACTATCCTGTATGTATGATATAATATATATATACAGTCAGGTGCATAAATATTGGGACATTGACAGAATTTTCATATTTTGGCCTCTATTCACCACCACAATTGCTTTGAAATGAAACAAACAAGATGTGCTTTAACTGCAGACTTTCAGATTTAATTTGAGGGTAATTACATCCAAATCAGGTGAACGGTGTAGGAATTACAACGGTTTCTATATGTGCCTCCCACTTTTTAAGGGGCCTTTGGGACTATCAACTCAAAAGCTATTTCATGAACAGGTGTGGGCTATTCCCTCGTTATTTAATTATCAATTAAGCAGGTAAAAGGTCAGGAGTTGATTCTAGGTGTGACGTTTGCATTTGGAATCAGTTGCTGTCGACTCTCAATATGAGATCCAAAGAGCTGTCACTATCAGTGAAGCAAGCCATCACTAGGCTGAAAAATCAAAACAAACCCATCAGAGAGATAGCAAAAACATTAGATGTGGCCATATCAACTGTTTGGAACATTCTTAAAAAGAAAGAATGCACCGGAGAGCTCAGCAACACCAAAAGACCACGGAAAACAACTGTGGTGGATGACAGAAGAATTATTTCCCTGGTGAAGAAAAACCCCTTTACAACAGTTGGCCAAATCAAGAACACTCTCCAGGAGGTATGTGTATATGTGTCAAAGTCAACAATCAAGAGAAGACTTCACAAGAGTGAATACAGAGGGTTCACCACAAGATGTAAACCATTGATGAGCCTCAAAAACAGGAAGACCAGATTAAAGTTTGCCAAACAACATCTAAAAAAGCCATTACAGTTCTGGAACAACATCCTATGGACAGATGAGACAAAGATCAACTTGTACCAGAGTGATGGGAAGAGAAGAGTATGGAGAAGGAAAGGAACTGCTCATGATCCAAAACATACCAGCTCATCAGTGAAGCATGGTGGTGGTAGTGTCATGGCGTGGGCATGTATGGCTGCCAATGGAACTGGATCCATTGTATATATTCATGATGTGACTGCTGACAAAAGCAGCAGAATGAATTCTGAAGTGTTTCGGGCAATATTATATGCTCATATTCAGTCAAATGCTTCAGAACTCATTGGACGGCGCTTTACAGTGCAGATGGACAATGACCCGAGGGATACTGCAAAAGCAACCAAAGAGTTTTTTAAGGCTAAAAAGTGGAATGTTATGCAATGGCCAAGTCAATCCCCTGACCTGAATCCGATTGAGCATGCATTTCACTTGATGAAGACAAAACTGAAGGGAAAATGCCCCAAGAACAAGCAGGAACTGAAGACATTTGCAGTAGAGGCCTGGCAGAGCATCACCATGGATGAAATCCAGCGTCTGGTGATGTCTATGCGTTCCAGATTTCAGGCTGTAATTGCCTGTAAAGGATTTGCAACAAAGTATTAAAAAGTCAAAGTTAGATTTAGGATTGTTTAGTTTGTCCCATTACTTTTGGCCCCTTAAAAAGTGGCAGGCACATATAGAAACCGTTGTAATTCCTACACCGTTCACCTGATTTGGATGTAATTACCCTCAAATTAAATCTGAAAGTCTGCAGTTAAAGCACATCTTGTTTGTTTCATTTCAAAGCCATTGTGGTGGTGAATAGAGGTCAAAATATGAAAATTCTGTCAATGTCCCAATATTTATTATGCACCTGACTGTATATGTATATATATATATATATATATATATATACTGTATGAATATATATATATATGTATATATATATATATATATATATATATAATGGGCATGGTTACTGTCGTTGTACATAGATTTGCATGCGCTGATCTTACAGTAGTAATTGAACCAGAAAAGAAGTTTTATTCAGACACCCTAACCTTTCTTGCATTATAGGTTACTGTGTTTTCCTTGTTATTGTTGTTTTCCCCTTTATAATACACAAGCAATGTTAATATATCTATAAATGCTGCAAATACTATCTGTATAAGTGGTGAGATAAGATGTCATTGCTTATTATTGGTGAATTCTGATGGCATCACTTTTATGTTCATTGGGAAAATTTGTCTACTATAAGGCATTGCATGTCCTCTACTTGAAATTATTTTGAATATTAAGTCACCTTTGAATTATGTCACTACTCAAGATACAGCATTTATATGTTCACAGAACTCTTTGGTGACTTCTAATATCCATATAATTATATACAAGAAGCATAATATATAGTAGTGAGTGAAATATCCCATATATATTTACCTGTATTTCATCACAGACAATTTTTTAAAAAAGTAATAGAAACGCTATCTAGAGGCTCTCCACCCTCCTGATGCCTTTGGGAAAGTAGCAGTTTATGTTTCCATTGATCCCCCATTTCCATGCATTCCTTCCTTATACACCCTGTATACCCTGTGTATGTTATATCATGCTTTATGTAATTGACCCTATCATATTGGTGGTTTGGATGTGTATTATAAATTTTGCTCCTTGAATTCTTGATTTTGACGCTGACATTTTTATGACTCTTTCAATAAACATATATTTATAAATAAAAAAGTAATTTTCCAACATTTTAAATTTTTCAATTCATTTGATTTGAAAATTGTTTTTTTTTTTTAATCTTAACTATTTTATTTTCCTATTCTTTCTATTTCCTTTTAAGATATTTTAAAAAGTTTAGATATTGTTCTTATGCCCCTCATGTACGGGTATGTACACCACTTACAGACGGTATATCATCGTTGGAAAACCTTCTGGCAAACACCATTCTACGTGTATTTGTCTGGGTAATAGCTTGCATCACCTGCTTTGGTAACATCTTTGTTATTGGAATGAGATCATTTATTCCATCGGAGAACAAGACGCATACCATGTCTATAAAGATCTTATGTTGTAAGTAGATTTTTTTTATATTTTCAAAAGTAATTCCTTTACACGATTAAATGTTTTGTACAACTCAATAGAGCCCAATAAATGTAATGTATTTGCTCTTTCTATGTTGAATAAATCCATTCTATGGGGAAGAATATTTCAGGGTTCAGATCTAGTTGACTTATTTTGCTACAGATTCATGTGTCTTTTGTTATCTAAATATTTAATTAATGGTTAGAATGTTGTATAAAAGCAGGAGAAACAATATACCTGAAAGCTCTAATGGTGCGTACACACTACACGATATGCTCCCTGAGCGATATCGTGTAGTGTGTCCCCGGCAGGCTGTGCTCAGTGTCGTTCATGACATTGAGCACAGCCGCTGAACGATATCATTAACGATATCGTTCAGCGCCGGGCTCTCTCCCCCTTCCCCCAACATGCAGCAACCTGACGACATCGTCAGATTGTGCTGCATGTTCAGGCGATGGACAATGTCGGAAACGACCAGCGGGAGTGCGCATCGCTGGTCGTTTCCGACATTAAAGTGCATGATTTGTGCATGATTACTGAGCGATTGCACGATTACGATGTCGTAATCGTGCAGTCGCTCAGTAATGTCGCCCAGTGTGTACCCACCTTAAAACCATATACTGTACTTAGTGCTTGGCTTTATTTATCCCTCCAAGATTTTGCCCGCGCTGCTCCTGACCTTTGGAACTCTCTCCCTGTCCCCATCAGACTCTCCACCTCTTTACAATTCTTCAAACGAGCTTTCAAGACCCACTACTTCATTAAAGCCTTCCAGCTCCCATCCTAACTTGCTGCAACATGCTCCTTCCTCCCAGTCTACCCCATGTGTATCACACCTGTTTGTCTGCCCCTCTCCTTTAGAATGCAAGCTCTTACGAGCAGGGCCCTCTCCCCTCTTGTGCTTCTCCTTACTTTACTTTCATCTACTTCTTACCCCCCACCAGGACACCTAACATTTGGTTACTTACGCTCTGTTGCATATCTAGGTGTTATGGTCGCTAATGTAGCATTGTATATTATCCATGTCCCTGTCCTATACTGTATTGTGCTGTAAGTCGCTTGTCAAATTATTTGTTTATGTACTTTGTAAGGCGCTGCGGAACACTTGTGGCACCATATAAATAAAGGATAATAATAATAATCTCATCTCTATAGCAGTTACAGATAATGCATTTAGGGCCGTATTCAATTAGCCGCAAAGAGTTCCAACCTTTTCGCCTGCCGGACTTTCCGCCTACATCGCATTTTTTTGGAGAAAACTTTTTTCATGCGTGCGGCCGCTTTTCGCCGTATTCAATTCCAAAGGACGCAAAAACGCGTCCCGACGAAATTCAAACAGGCGAAAAGTGCTGTCAGATTTGGGGAAATCAGCCTGATACCCCCCAAAAGAGGCACTGACATGGGGATCACTGTGGATACCTCTGAATAGCCCGCTGAAGGTATTTGTTGTGCTTAAATGCTCTCAATAGCTGCTATTTAGCTTCTTTGCACAAGTGGTGAAGAATAGCATTTAGCAGGTTTTTTTTGCAAAAAAAAAATTAGTCCCAGCAAATTTGGGGTACATGAAATTGGGTGGAGGCATAGTTAAAAATCGCTAAAGTGAGGTTTTAAAATATGGAAAAAACTGACCATCAGCAAACACCTGCAATCAAAAAAAACCTGGGGCATTCTTCTTGGGGGACCTAGAGTCTCTTTTGCTAGTTTTTACGTTTGTCCCCCAACTTTGAACTTTTTCACCCCCAAAATGAAAGTACTTTTTTGGGGTGTCCTAAAGTTTTTTTTAACTTTTTGGATGCAGCTTACCTTTGGGGGATTATCCCAAGGCTGCAGGGGTCTTCCCGCAACTTTGCATCCCAAACCCTCAATTCTGCACTTTTTTCTGCCTGCATTCAGAGGCGAATCTTTTCCGCTGGTTACAAGGCGAATACTTTTCGCACCAGTGAAAAGTCTTTTGAATTGAATACGGGGTTAAGTACTCACCTAGCAAAATGATGTCATCGGCGGAAACTTTTTGCCGAAAACGGATTATCGCGGCTAATTGAATAAGGCCCTTAGTAAAATATTCTTCCCTGTAGTAGGACACGAGAAAAATCACGAAGCAATGCTTATTTTTGGTGCATGGTTCATTCTACTTAGAGCAAATTACCTGTGCTTAGAAATTATTGAAGTTTTATTTTAGTTTATTGTCTTGCATAATTTTTCTCATTTTATTTTTATCCATAAGACCAAGCAATATAACTTTGTGATGTTTATACTGTATATCTAATAAAATTTCCACCAAGGGATATCCAATTCATGCCCCCAATAGAAATGAAGATGATTTCAAATACATTATTATCTTTCCTTCTACCTTCTGATAGATAAAAATAAGCATATATCAAAATGATTTCCTAATGGTCTACATATTAGTTGGGGATGCTAGCTGTAATGTATCAAGTAAGTTTTAAATATTGGTACTCTGGGCCTGATGCAAACCCGCTCGCAAGCGGGTCGATGGTGGCCCAGTGCGCATGCGCACGACGGAGCTGGCTCCGTCGTGCGCATGCGCAGGACCCGGATAGCGATGGGCAAACCGTCGCTCCGGGTCTCGTACCAAAGGGGGCGTGCTGTCGATGTTGTGTGACAGCACGCCCCCTTTGGTGGGCGGGCCGGGGGGGTGGCTGCCCAGACGGAGGGCAGTGGGGCCGGCCCCACTGACATCTGTTTGAGCCGAAAGCTCTCTTGGGCTTGCGGCAACGAAACCCTACCACAAGGGTCTCGTCGCAAGCCCGATGGTCCCAATGGTCTTGACCATCGCGACCATCTTCCTTGCAGCTCGCTATAGCTGTGGGTGGTCACCCACAGCTATGCGAGCGGCCAGTAGGCCGCTCTAAAAAAACAGAAGGCCGGCCCTGATTCAGAGCGAGCACTCTGTTAGAGCGTCCGGCTCTGAATCAGGCCCTCTGTTTTCACACATCCCACTACCTTTCCTATCCAATGCAAAATAATTTTCTCAGGTGACCACAACTACTGTTAGGAATTGCAAATATGGGCATTTGAAAGTAACTATACTTAAAAGTGGAGAAAGAAACCTTGTATTTTAAATACCATTTAAAGGGGCTCTACTATTTTCTTTGCTGGTGTGTACTCTAGAAGTAGTGTACACTGCAGACATGGTAGTGTAGAACATGAAAAAGTAGTACTTAACTATTTTCTTTGCTGTAGAGCAGTGGGTGGACTTTGAGTACCGAGGTACATGGTTTAAAATCTACTTGCTATCTGTGTGGAGGGTGGTTTGGTAAATATCTATTGCTAGATGGTAAAGAAAGAGAAATGGGGAAGATTAAGGTCAAACATACATATAAACAAATGCATATATAATACAGAAGCTGTATCTAGATGTGCAATATTAAGTATGTCATATTTAATAGGTTGGTACTAAAACATGAAAGAATGTAAACATACAATTATTTTGAATGTTATTATTGGGAATAATAGTCAAATACAAATAAATAATAATATGAAAAATAATGTAAAAGATAAGATACATAAATCAATAAAATTGAGAAAACATGTCTGTCCGTGCGTCTGTTTGTCATTTATGCATGGCCACAGTTTTGGACCTAGCTCCACCAAATGTCAGGGCCACACACTGTCACATAGGGCCTGATTCAGAGCCGCTCATAAGCGGCCGCTCGTTCGTTCCGAGCGATGTTTGCCCAACTGCGCATGTGTACGGATCGTAATACGCATGCGCGAACCAGTCAGTGCGGCCGAAAATCGTTTGTTCGCTAAATAGCGAATGCCTGCTATTTTCAGTGACAGAAGGAGGCGTATGTGGGTGGTAACGGGAAGGTGCTTGAAAACGGGGAGTGGAGATCAGAACGCAGGCGTGCTTAAAGGTCAAAACGGGCGTTTTATGGGTGTGCATAATTAATACAGCAGCGTCATTGACCACGTCACTGGGTTATTTTATAGTCAGAACTGCTCGCAAGATTGTGGTAGGAAAAACCAACCACAAGAATAGCGAGCAGTTCATACGCTGGTCGATGTACTCGATTAATCTAATAAATAGCGGACATGACGTAGGATGCGAACGGCCAGGGGGCGTAGTTATCCAAAAAACGACTGCAAGATTTGTTCGCTTGTTCAGACATGGAGGCGTGAACAGACCACAAAGAGCGAACGGTTCTTTTGAATAGCCACCCCCTTTTCCTGAACGACCGTCCGCAAATAGCGTCCGGCTCTGAATCAGGCCCATAATCTCTTAAATTACACAGGTTCTAGGGCTGGCTCCAGTGGAAATTGGAAGTCTGACAAAAACCAACAAAAGTTTCCTTTTAACTTCATTCTGAGAAACTGGATGACTCATACAAGTTCATATTAAATCCAGAGCCTCTGTGTTTGCATTGAATGGTGTAACTAGAACTTTTTGGAGCACATACTGTAGCAAGATCTAAAATGGCCCCCACATACATTTGCCCCCACACAGAGCCCATTTATGTTATGCCACACAGAGGAGCTGGCTGGCAACTTTCAGCCTGGGGGGCAACACAAGCAAGTGGCCCTGGTGTTGATAAGCCCTCACAGGAAAAAAATAAAACACATTGGCCTCCATATACCAACGAGTTTTATCACCAAAACAAGTGATAAATATCACTGTATATGATAAATGGTGCTCCAGCCAATCAGCTCCCAACTGTCATTTTTCTAACAGTTGACAGTTCCGAGCTGATTGGCTGGAGCACCATTTATCATACACAGTGATATTTATCACTCGTTTTGGTGATAAAACTCGTTAGTAAATTAGGCCCATTGTCCCTTACAGGAAAAACAAAGCAAAGGCAATGGCCCTCACAGGAATAAAAATAAAACACATATTCATTTGCACATGCCACCCTACAAAAGTCTGACCTGACAGACTCACACAGCAGAACAGCTAGCTGCCGCCACTGCTACTTGCAGGAACTGAAGAGCGGAATAGAGAGAGGAGCTCCCAGTCGCCCCCTTGCCCTCAGCCACGGGCAGCACCAGCACAAAGAAGCATCAGTGACTAAGTCACTGCAGATCACAATGCACAGTACTAATTCCCTGGAGAGAGTTAAAGTGAATGAAGATAAAGTACCAACCAATCAGCTCCTGACATTTTTCAAACACAGCCTGTAAAATGACAGGAGCTAATTGGCTGGTACCTTATCTCCATCCACTTTATCTCTCTAAGGCTTAGTACACATACCCCCTTAGTGTCGATATTGCATGTGCGTGTGTGTGTCCGCCTACATACTTACTTAGAATGGATTTGTTATTATCCTCTTCCCAAAACACACAACATTACAGCAAGAAAATATCCACAAGATAATTAACATTTAAAAACATACTGCACACATATATAAACACACTGGATTTAATGTCCGGCGTTGCCTGCCTTTCTTTTTCATTTGTTTAACCTCTCTCTCTTTCATCTCTCTCTTTTCCACCCCGTTTCTCCTCTCCACTTTTCCCTTCTTATTCCATCTTTCACATCCCGCTCTGTCTCTTCTCCATATCTCTCTTCTCCCTAAACTTTCTTTTTCTGCAATCCCACTACTTTGTCTCTCTCTCTTCAACAGAGGGTGATGGGAGTTACAGGGAGGGTGATGGGAGTTACAGGGAGGGTGATGGCAGGGACACTGAGGGGGAGTTACAGCGAGGGTGAAAGCAGGGGCACTGAGTGGGGGTTACTGGGAGGGTGAGGGCAGGAACACTAAGGGGGAATTACAGCGAGGGTGAAGGCAGGGGCACTGAGGGGGGGTTACAGGGAGGGTGAGGGCAGGGACACTGAGGGGGGGTTACAGGGAGGGTGAGGGCAGGGACACTGAGGGGGAGTTACAGCGAGGGTGAAAGCAGGGGCACTGAGGGGGGGTTACAGGGAGGGTGAGGGCAGGAACACTAAGGGGGAATTACAGCGAGGGTGAAGGCAGGGGCACTGAGGGGGGGTTACAGGGAGGGTGAGGGCAGGGACACTGAGGGGGAGTTACAAGGAGGGTGAGGGAAGGGACACTGAGGGGGAGTTACAAGGAGGGTGAGGGAAGGGACACTGAGGGGGGAGTTAAAGGGAGGGTGAGGGCAGGGACGCTGAGGGGGGTTACAGGGTGGGTGAGGGAAGGGACACTGAGGGGGGGTTACAGGGAGGGTGAGGGCAGGGACACTGAGGGGGAGTTACAAGGAGGGTGAGGGAAGGGACACTGAGGGGGAGTTACAAGGAGGGTGAGGGAAGGGACACTGAGGGGGGAGTTAAAGGGAGGGTGAGGGCAGGGACACTGAGGGGGGTTACAGGGTGGGTGAGGGAAGGGACACTGAGGGGGGGTTACAGGGAGGGTGAGGGCAGTGACACTGAGGGGGAGTTACAGGGTGGGTGAGGGAAGGGACACTGAGGGGTGTTACAGGAAGGGTGAGGGCAGGGACACTGACGGCGAGCTACAGCGACAGGGAGGGAAGGTACAATAAGGGGGGTTACAGGGAGGATGAGGGTAGGGACCCTGAGGGGGAGTTACTGGGGGGATTGTGGACAGGGGGACTGAGAGGGATTTACATTTAGTGCAGCCTATTAGGTGAGTTTCAGGGCACCACGTGGAAGCTAAGGAGGGGCTCTAGACTGCACACCCTAGTAGTAATGAAAGTTGCTATCATGCTGAGATTTCAATGTGGCATATACAAAAAACAGTTGCAGATGCACTATGCGATCATTACTGTATACATATAAATTTATAATATAGAATTTCAGAGGTAGTTTGCATATCAATGGCCACTGATACGGGCCTGCCCACCAGCGTCAAGGTCACCTCATTGAGCAGGTCCCCCAAAGTACACTCCAGTCCAAACCAAAAAAATAATTATTTTCTGTGTTTGTGAATTGTGTGCGCAGTAGCCGCACATGCATCAACAAAGTAGTGCCAAGCGTGTGCCTGTGTCATAAGTAAAGGGCCGGCTGGCTTGACCGTTAAAGGGTGCTGTAACCCCCAAAGTACACTCCAGTCCAAACCAAAAATAATTTTTTTTTCTGTGTTTGTGAATAGTGTGCGCAGTAGCCACACGTGCATCAACAAAGTAGTGACAAGCGTGCGCCTGTGTCATAAGTAAAGGGCCGGCTGGCTTGACCGTTAAAGGGTGCTGTAACCCCCAAAGTACACTCCAGTCCAAACCAAAAAAAAAATTATTTTCTGTGTTTGTGAATTGTGTGCGCAGTAGCCGCACGTGCATCAACAAAGTAGTGCCAAGCATGCGCCTGTGTCATAAGTAAAGGGCCGGCTGGCTTGACCGTTAAAGGGTGCTGTAACCCCCAAAGTACACTCCAGTTCAAACCAAAAAAATAATATTTTTTGTGTGTTTGTGAATTGTGTGCGCAGTATCCGCACGTGCATCAACAAAGTAGTGCCAAGCGTGCGCCTGTGTCATAAGTAAAGGGCCGGCTGGCTTGACCGTTAAAGGGTGCTGTAACCCCCAAAGTACACTCCAGTCCAAACCAAAAAAAAATTATTTTCTGTGTTTGTGAATTGTGTGCGTAGTAGCCGCACGTGCATCAACAAAGTAGTGCCAAGCGTGCGCCTGTGTCATAAGTAAAGGGCCGGCTGGCTTGACCGTTAAAGGGTGCTGTAACCCCCAAAGTACACTCCAGTCCAAACCAAAAAAAAAATAATTTTCTGTGTTTGTGAATTGTGTGCGCAGTAGCCGCACGTGCATCAACAAAGTAGTGCCAAGCGTGCGCCTGTGTCATAAGTAAAGGGCTGGCTGGCTTGACCATTAAAGGGTGCTGTAACCCCCAAAGTACACTCCAGTCCAAACCAAAAAAAAAATTATTTTCTGTGTTTGTGATTTGTGTGCGCAGTAGCCGCACGTGCATCAACAAAGTAGTGCCAAGCGTGCGCCTGTGTCATAAGTAAAGGGCCGGCTGGCTTGACCATTAAAGGGTGCTGTAACCCCCAAAGTACACTCCAGTCCAAACCAAAAAAATATATATTTTCTGTGTTTGTGAATTCTGTGCGCAGTAGCCGCACGTGCATCAACAAAGTAGTGACAAGCGTGCGCCTGTGTCATAAGTAAAGGGCCGGCTGGCTTGACCGTTAAAGGGTGCTGTAACCCCCAAAGTACACTCCAGTCCAAACCAAAAAAAAATTATTTTCTGTGTTTGTGAATTGTGTGCGTAGTAGCCGCACGTGCATCAACAAAGTAGTGCCAAGCGTGCGCCTGTGTCATAAGTAAAGGGCCGGCTGGCTTGACCGTTAAAGGGTGCTGTAACCCCCAAAGTACACTCCAGTCCAAACCAAAAAAAAAATAATTTTCTGTGTTTGTGAATAGTGTGCGCAGTAGCCGCACGTGCATCAACAAAGTAGTGCCAAGCGTGTGCCTGTGTCATAAGTAAAGGGCCGGCTGGCTTGACCGTTAAAGGGTGCTGTAACCCCCAAAGTACACTCCAGTCCAAACCAAAAACAATTTTTTTTTCTGTGTTTGTGAATAGTGTGCGCAGTAGCCACACGTGCATCAACAAAGTAGTGCCAAGCGTGCGCCTGTGTCATAAGTAAAGGGCCGGCTGGCTTGACCGTTAAAGGGTGCTGTAACCCCCAAAGTACACTCCAGTCCAAACCAAAAAAAAAATTATTTTCTGTGTTTGTGAATTGTGTGCGCAGTAGCCGCACGTGCATCAACAAAGTAGTGCCAAGCATGCGCCTGTGTCATAAGTAAAGGGCCGGCTGGCTTGACCGTTAAAGGGTGCTGTAACCCCCAAAGTACACTCCAGTTCAAACCAAAAAAATAATATTTTTTGTGTGTTTGTGAATTGTGTGCGCAGTATCCGCACGTGCATCAACAAAGTAGTGCCAAGCGTGCGCCTGTGTCATAAGTAAAGGGCCGGCTGGCTTGACCGTTAAAGGGTGCTGTAACCCCCAAAGTACACTCCAGTCCAAACCAAAAAAAAATTATTTTCTGTGTTTGTGAATTGTGTGCGTAGTAGCCGCACGTGCATCAACAAAGTAGTGCCAAGCGTGCGCCTGTGTCATAAGTAAAGGGCCGGCTGGCTTGACCGTTAAAGGGTGCTGTAACCCCCAAAGTACACTCCAGTCCAAACCAAAAAAAAAATAATTTTCTGTGTTTGTGAATTGTGTGCGCAGTAGCCGCACGTGCATCAACAAAGTAGTGCCAAGCGTGCGCCTGTGTCATAAGTAAAGGGCTGGCTGGCTTGACCATTAAAGGGTGCTGTAACCCCCAAAGTACACTCCAGTCCAAACCAAAAAAAAAATTATTTTCTGTGTTTGTGATTTGTGTGCGCAGTAGCCGCACGTGCATCAACAAAGTAGTGCCAAGCGTGCGCCTGTGTCATAAGTAAAGGGCCGGCTGGCTTGACCATTAAAGGGTGCTGTAACCCCCAAAGTACACTCCAGTCCAAACCAAAAAAATATATATTTTCTGTGTTTGTGAATTCTGTGCGCAGTAGCCGCACGTGCATCAACAAAGTAGTGACAAGCGTGCGCCTGTGTCATAAGTAAAGGGCCGGCTGGCTTGACCGTTAAAGGGTGCTGTAACCCCCAAAGTACACTCCAGTCCAAACCAAAAAAAAATTATTTTCTGTGTTTGTGAATTGTGTGCGTAGTAGCCGCACGTGCATCAACAAAGTAGTGCCAAGCGTGCGCCTGTGTCATAAGTAAAGGGCCGGCTGGCTTGACCGTTAAAGGGTGCTGTAACCCCCAAAGTACACTCCAGTCCAAACCAAAAAAAAAATAATTTTCTGTGTTTGTGAATAGTGTGCGCAGTAGCCGCACGTGCATCAACAAAGTAGTGCCAAGCGTGCGCCTGTGTCATAAGTAAAGGGCTGGCTGGCTTGACCATTAAAGGGTGCTGTAACCCCCAAAGTACACTCCAGTCCAAACCAAAAAAAAAATTATTTTCTGTGTTTGTGATTTGTGTGCGCAGTAGCCGCACGTGCATCAACAAAGTAGTGCCAAGCGTGCGCCTGTGTCATAAGTAAAGGGCCGGCTGCTTGACCATTAAAGGGTGCTGTAACCCCCAAAGTACACTCCAGTCCAAACCAAAAAAATATATATTTTCTGTGTTTGTGAATTCTGTGCGCAGTAGCCGCACGTGCATCAACAAAGTAGTGACAAGCGTGCGCCTGTGTCATAAGTAAAGGGCCGGCTGGCTTGACCGTTAAAGGGTACTGTAACCCCCAAAGTACACTCCAGTCCAAACCAAAAAAATATATATTTTCTGTGTTTGTGAATTGTGTGCGCAGTAGCCGCACGTGCATCAACAAAGTAGTGCCAAGCGTGCGCCTGTGTCATAAGTAAAGGGCCGGCTGGCTTGACCGTTAAAGGGTGCTGTAACCCCCAAAGTACACTCCAGTCCAAACCAAAAAAAAAATATTTTCTGTATTTGTGAATTGTGTGCGCAGTAGCCGCACGTGCATCAACAAAGGAGCAGCGCCAAGCGTGCGCCTGTGTCCCATGAGTAAAGAGCCGGCTGGCTCATTTCATAAAGGCTGGTGTAACCCACAAAGTGCACTACTCTCCAGCAAAAATAAAAAAATATTTTCTGTGTTTAGCCGCACGTATATATCAAATCGATATAACATAAATGGAGGACCAAACTTTCTCCGATAAAAATAAAATAGAGAAAGATCAAGAACCACTTCCTCCTAGTGCTGAAGCTGCTGCCACTAGTCATGACATAGACGATAACATGCCATCAACGTCGTCTGCCAAGGCCGATGCCCAATGTCATAATAGAGGGCACATACAATCCCAAATGACAAAGTTCAGGAAAATGACCTTGAAAAAAACATTTAAATCATCTGAAGAGAAACGTAAACTTGCCAATATGCCATTTACGACACGGAGTGGCAAGGAACGGCTAAGGTCGATCCCTAGTATGTTCATGATTAGTGGTTCAGCTTCACATGACGATGGAAGCCCTCCTCCCACTAAAAAAATCAAAAGAGTTAAGCTGGCAAAAGCACAGCGAAGAACTGTGCTTTCTAAGAAGATATCACAAATCCCCAAGGAGAGTCCAAGTGTGGTGGTGGTGGTTGCGATGCCTGACCTTCCCAGCACTGGACGGGAAGAGGTGGCTCTTTCCACCATTTGCACGCCCCCTGCAAGTGATGAAAGGAGCACCCACAGTCCACTTGCTGATATGCAAATTGAAGATGTCACTGTTGAAGTACAACAGGATGAGGATACTGGTGTAGCTGTCGCTGAGGAGGAAGTTGGCGAGGAGGATTCTGATGGTGATGTGGTTTGTTTAAATCAGGCTCCGGGGGAGACAGTTGTTGTCCGTGGGATGAAAAAGCCCATCACGGTCATGCCTGGGCAGAAGACCAAACATTCCACCTCTTTGGTCTGGCAATATTTCTATCCAAATCCGGACAACAACTGTCTTGCCATATGTACCTTATGTAAAGGTGGAATAAGTAGGGGTAGGGACGTTAACCACCTAGGAACATCCTCCCTTATACGGCACCTGCAGCGCGTTCATAATAAGTTACTGTCAAGTTCAGAAACTTTGGCTAAGACCGTAAGCAGTCCAGGGACACCTAAATTCCGTTGTCCTGTTGTATCCAAGCACCTGCAAACCACACCGTCAACTCCCTCCTCGTCAATTTCCTCCTTAGTCAGGATCGGAAGTAGTCCTGCAGGCCATGTCACTGGCATGACTGACTTTCCTATCCGGGATTCCTCTGGAGGATCCTGCATTGCTACGCCTCCTGCTGCTGCTGCTGCTGTTGCTGCTGCTGGGAGTCGTTCATCATCCCAGAGAGGAAGTAGGAACACCACTACTTTTACTAAACAATTGACCCTCCAACAGTCCTTAGCGAGGAGGATGAAGTACGACAGCAGTCATCCTGAAGCAAAACGTATAACTGAGGCCTTGACTGCTATGTTGGTGTTAGACGTGCGTCCGGTATCCGCCATTAGTGCAGTGGGATTTAGACAATTGCTGGAGGTAGTGTGTCCCCGGTTCCAAATCCCGTCTAGATTCCACTTCACTAGGCAGGCGATACTGAGACTGTACAGAAACGTCAGAAAAAGTGTCCTCAGTGTCCTGAAAAATGCCGTTGTACCCAATGTCCACTTAACCACGGACATGTGGACAAGTGGAACAGGGCAGACTAAGGACTATATGACTGTGACAACCCACTGGGTAGATGTATCATCTTACGCAGCAACAGCAGCAGCGTCACCAGTCGCAGCATCTCAGAAACGCCAGCTCGTTCCAAGGCAGGCTACGCTGTGTATCACCGGTTTCAGTAAGAGGCACACCGCCGACAACCTCTTAGAGAAACTGAGGGAAATCATCACCCAGTGGCTTACCCCACTTAGACTCTCCTGGGGATTTGTGATATCTGACAACGCCACCAATATTGTGCGGGCATTACATCTGGGCAAATTCCAGCACGTCCCATGTTTTGCTCACACAATAAACTTGGTGGTGCAGAATTTTCTGAAAAGCGACAGGGGCGTGCAGGAGACGCTTTGGTTGGCCCGAAAAATTTCAGGCCACTTTCGCCATTCAGCGACTGCGTGCCGAAGACTGGAGCGCCAGCAAACACTCTTGAACCTGCCCCGCCATCACCTGAAGCAAGAGGTTGTGACGCGGTGGAACTCAACCCTCTATATGCTTCAGAGGATGGAGGAGCAGCAAAAGGCCATTCAAGCCTATACATCCACCTATGACATAGGCAAAGGAGGGGGTATGCACCTGACTCAAGCGCAGTGGAGAATGATTTCCGTGTGGTGCAAGGTTCTCCAGCCCTTCGAACTTGCCACACGTGAAGTCAGTTCAGACACTGCCAGCTTGAGTCAGGTCATTCCCCTCATCAGGCTTTTGCAGAAGCAGCTGGAGAAAGTGAAGGAGGAGCTAAGACGGAGCGATTCCGCTCGGCATGTGGGACTTGTGGATGAAGCCCTTCATTCGCTTTGCCAGGATTCCAGGGTGGTCAATCTGTTGAAATCAGACCACTACATTTTGACCACCGTGCTCGATCCTAGGTTTAAAGCCTATGTGGTGTCTCTCTTTCCGGCCGACACAAGCCGTTCAGCTGAAGCGGATCGTGACACGTCAACAGCTCCTTCTTCATTTTCTCCTGCAACTGGGGCTGCCAGGAAAAAACTTAGGTATCCTAAGCAACCCGCTGGCAGTGATGCAGGGCAGGCAGGACCAAGTTTGGACATCTGGTCCAGACTGAAGGACCTGGCAACAATTTCTGACATGTCTACTGTCACTGCATATGATACTGTCACCATTGACAGAATGGTGGAGGATTACATCGGTGACAGCATCCAAGTAGGCATGTCAGACAGTCCATACCTGTACTGGCAGGAAAAAGAGGCAATTTGGAGGCCCCTGTACAAACTGGCTCTATTATACCTGAGTTGCCCCCCCTCCAGTGTGTACTCCGAAAGAGTGTTTAGTGCAGCCGGGAACCTTGTCAGCGAAAGGCGTAGGAGGTTGCTTCCACAGAATGTGGAGAAGATGATGTTCATCAAAATGAATTATCAGCTCTTCCAGGGAGACCAGCCTCCAGAACGTACAGAGGGACCTGTGGTGGTGGATTCAAGTGGGGACAAGTTAATACTTTGTGAAGATGAGGATGTACACACTGAAGAGGGTGAGGAATCGGTGGATGAGGAGGATGAGGATGACATCTTGCCTCCATAGAGCCAGTTTGTGCAGGGACAGATTAATTGCCAGCTTGTTTTGTGGGGGCCCAAACGAACCAATCATTTCAGCCACAGTTGTGTGGCAGACCCTGGCGCTGAAATGATTGGTTTGTTAAAGTGTGCATGTCCTGTTTATACAACATAAGGGTGGGTGGGAGGGCCCAAGGACAATTCCATCTTGCACCTCTTTTTTTTCTTTGCATTATGTACAGTTTGGGGCCTAGTTTTTCAAACTGCCATCCTGTCTGCCACTGCAGTATCACGCCTAGATGGGTCACGTGTTTGTGCCGCCCACTCGTGTCGCTTAGCATAGTCATCCAGCTACCTCGGTGCAACCTTTTGGACATAAAAACACTATTGTGAGGTGTTCAGAATAGACTGGAAATGAGTGGAAATTAAGGTTATTGAGGTTAATAATAGCATAGGAGCAGAAAAACCTACAAATTCTGTGATTTTAGCTGTTTTTATGCTTTTTTTCAAAAAAATACAGATCCAAAACACAAAACCCAGAACCCAAAACACGGAAGGGTGGTTTTGGCAAAACCAATCCAGATCCAAAACACGAAGAAAGATCCAGATCCAAAACCAAAACACAAAACACGAAAAGTGGCCGGTGCACACCCCTAATATATATAAATATATAGACTGTGTGTATATATATGTATATATATATATATATATATATTCCAAGGGTGAACCGGCACTCAAAAAATAATAGAGATATGTGCCAGGGTGCCTTCTGTAAGTGTCCAATATTCATGCAAAGAATCAGCGGCACTCCTGGACTGGTATCATAAGCAAAAAAAAAGGTTTAATACATGCCAAACTGCCGACGTTTCAGAGCCAGACACGGCCCTTTTCTCAAGGCTGGCATAACAATATTAAATATATAAACAGCAGACATAAACACTGCTGAGTCTTACCTTTAAATAGCGGTGTGTTTCCTGTGTGCCGGCGCCGGCCAGGACAGGCAGGGGGAGGGGTTGGCGCGCACGCGGCGGCTCCTGTCCTCCATGGATGACATCACTCCAAAGCTTGTTGGTTGTCATAGAGACAAACCTCAAGCTTGGTATACTGTCTGTCTGGCCCGCGTCAGCTACAAGGAGAGACAAAGAAACATATTATGTTACATGCATGCAATAAACTTACATATAAATATCAGTCGCTTAAGCTATTAACTATGAAAAATACATACAAACTAACTATATATAATATATACCATAGACTAGAACAGCTATAATGATAAACTACAGGTAAGTCATCCTAACCACACTTTAAGTGGTTACTCAATACAAAGTAGTGTCTGAGGCGTAACGATTGTCTTTACAAAAATACATTAAGAGACAGTTTCTCATTAAGTCCCGCAGGATGGATCGTATTTAATTTGTGTATCCAGGACGCTTCGAGACGCAGAAGTTTTTCGCCTCTATTTCCTCCCCTTAACGTTGTTGGAACATGATCAATTAAAATATGTTACAAAGCAGACAAAGGGTGGTCAGCTAGCAAAAAATGTCTAGCCACAGGTTGCTCAGCCACTTTTTTTAGTAGGGCTGATTTAATGGCCGATCGGTGTAAAGCCATATATATATATATACTGTATGTATATATAAGGGCCTCTCTAGTTGTGATGGCACTACCAGTCCCAGCACATCTAGTTGGCAAGTTGTGCTGGAACTTCTTGTATCTTCTAAGCTGGACAGGCAATTAGTAGCCTCATGGTAGGACCCCCAGACTTTTTACCTACACATAGGTCCAGGTGATTCTGGTTACCAGGGGAAGTCTCCGGAAATATGTGTCAGCGTAGCCGCTGCAGAGATCACTCACTGTATGCTGACAGCGAATGTAGAGCAAGACCACGCGGGACAGCTGGAAAGTGTAGTGGAAGAGGAGGTACCTTGGTCCTTCCCCTCACCCAGTGGTGCCCTGCCCCCAGCTAAATTATTGTAGTCGTCATGGTGAATGATCTGCCCGAGTCCGACACCTGGCCTGAGCGTGAGTGTGCGGACTGTGGAATTGTGGAACTGATGCGCTGGTAAGGAGTGGTCCTGTGCACACACGGACCACCCCTTGCTTTCACCAATTGTATGGTGCTGAGGAGACATGCACATGATGTTCCCTGGCTGCCAATTAGAAGGACTTCAAGGAAAATCAGTGCGGCTGACGGCTGCGCTGATTATCCTTGCTACACAAATTGAGTGGCCTGGGAGCATCCTCTGCATGTCTCCCGGCCGCTAGAAGTTTTTATGTATAAAAGCATAAGGCAACTGGCGACCCCATAACACTGAAATTATACCGGCCCGGGAGGCAGATGGCACCCTGCCCCCCGGCCCAGCCTGCCTCTGGCCACAATAACCCCATTCAGGTTATGCCACACAGAGCCCATTCAGGTTATGCACACAGTAGTGCCCCTTATACACATTATGTCACACAGTAGTAGTGCCCCTTATACATTTTGCCACACAGTAATGCCTTTTACACTACACAGTAATGCCCCTTACACATTATACCACATTATATCCTTTACAGATTATGCCACATAGTAGTAGCACCCCATATAACACATTATCCCACACAGTAGTAGTGCCTCTTACACATTAAGCCCCCCCCAGCAACTCGCCTCCCCGTGTCCCTCCTGCAGCCTCTCGGCTCCCCCTGTTTGCCATCAGCAGCCAGCAGGTGTGGATTTGAGGTCGGGCCACAAGCTAATTACAGATGGCACACCAGCAGGCAGTGGCAGACATGGACAGACATCACCGGTGTAATTTTAATCTGGCACTGGTCATGGGCCAATCGGAGCTCATGGACCAGCAGCCAATTAAGAGCCACCACTACTGATTGGCTGCCAATCTACAAGCTCTGATTGCCTCAGGACTGGTGGCGCTGTTTCTCCATGACTGCCTGCCAGGGCACCAGCTGTAATCAGCTGGCGGGCCAGCACCAAATCAACATTGCTGACACCCGGGCCCCCCCTCGACGGTCCTAAATGGACCGACCCATCTTGTGTGTGTCACTGGGTGCAGGGAGAGTGGCGGGTCACAGAGGCAGCTCGGGCACCGTAGCAGTTGCACCCCTTGCCCCCACGGTAGTTACACCACTGTTTGCACGCATGTTAGCAAACAGTGGGGTCCTTTTCAGGATCAATGAAATGGGATTATAGGCGAGGACAATGTGAACAAATAAAGGCTGCAGGTCTACTTCAGGGTCCAGTCTTCAACCCGGGCAATGCCAGACACTAGCGCAAGTAGGGGGGTTTCTGAGTACCTAGAACCCCTCCCCCTATGCTGATCCATCGCCACGCAGATCCTTTTTCTAATTTCTTTATATTGGGTGAGACAGAGAACATTGTCTCCATCTCATATGGCTACCTTTTGAGCGCCAAATGGGGCAGTGATTGGAGCTGTCGCGCATGCGCAGCAGCTCTTGGAGAAGCCATGGAGATGGCCGACTCCAGCTCCACCTAGGCTGCTGCTCCCATGCGCCTTTGAGTGTCAGTGACTCAGTCACTACACTCCAGTCTCCTCCTCTTCGGCTCTGGGCAGAGCAGATAAGACATCTGCAATTAAAATGGCATAGTGGGAGGTCTGAATCTGTATATACATATGTATGTATGCATATATATGTATCCACACACACACATGTACATATACACACACATGTGTATATGTACATGTGGCTTGCCTACCCTCCCGATTTTGCCGGGAGCCTCCCAAAAATTGGGTGCAGCTCCCGGCCCCCCGGAAAGGCAGGCAAGCATCCCGGCAGCCGCCGATCCCTTGTCCCGGCCATGTCCCCCCTCCCCCCCCGTCCTGCCAATATGGCTGCTCCCTCCCGGAAGGAGCAGCCAGAAATTCAGCAAGTATTATATATATACATGTGCAGCAGGCATAGACAAAACGTTTTTTCGTAACTGAGTGCCAAGAGGATATATATAAGAAAGAAATCCACAAGGTGCAGCAATACAGTCAAATAAAAGATACTCAGACGGCAGTAATAGAAGTGGAAACGTTTCAGTGCCTATATATTGTGGCACTTTCGTCAGAACAAAGTAATACAACAGAATCTTACCTTAAACGCACGCAGGTACACCCAGTGCTGGCACACTTCCGGAGTCGGGACACAACACCCGTTCTGGTGGCGCATACAAAGTGACGTCATCACCTGATGAGTAACTACTATGCTCCCAATACCAAGGTAACATATAAACAATCTATAGAAAAAACATACACAGAATAAGCACATAATTAAACTCATACCTAACGATATTCATCAGTATAGGTTTCTAGATTACACTAGAGGCTGGCAATGATCTAATTCAATAGTTTATATAAAAATATAGAAAACATGAACATATATAAATATTATGTCAGCTGAAAAATTACATATCAGACTACAAACATCCCGTATAAATAGTACTATAACCGACTGAGGCGGATATGATGCCTATATCTTACATAAAATGCTGGAGACCCAGGTGATCATTAAGTTCCTTGGGTACAAAAAAATCCATTTAGTCTCACAACGCAGCAATTTAGCTGCACGATTACCACCACGGATAGACACAGGTATGTGGTCAATCATACGGTATCTTAAGGATGCTAATGTATGTGCTGCTTGACAGAAGTGACGGGCAACAGGTTGCTCACTGGTACCTATGCCAATAGCGGTACGAATCGCTGACCTGTGGGCTGTCATACACTCTTTAAACGTTCAGTCTTACCTATGTAGGACAACCCACAAGGACAGATAATTTGATAGACGACATATTTCGAATTGCATGTAAGCCGATGCCTGATGTAGCATGTTTTACCCATGTGTGGGTGTTGGAACGTATTGCCAGGAATCAAGAATTGGCACGTAGTGCAGGAGCATTTAAAGCACCCCAATTTTGTATGTAAATAATTACCAGTAGATTTTTTGATACCAGTTATATCAGTTTTAACCAACATATCTCGTAGGTTTTTACCCCGCTTGTAGCAGGGCATAAGTTTAGTATCTGACAATGGTAGGTCATGATCTGATTGTATCAGTGACCAAAATTTTTTAGCAACCCGATTGATACCATCACTAACTGTGCTATATTCCATGACCCAAGGCAAATTCTGCATGTTATACCCTACAGCATTATTAGCTGATAACTTATCCCTATCAATATCAAGTACTTTTTGTTTAGCCTCCTCTAATAAATTAACAGGGTATCCACGTACTATAAATTTGTTACTCATTATATCCATTTCTTGCTCAGCAATATACAGATCAGATGTGATCCTTTTGATGCACAGCAATTGTGAGTATGGTAACCCACGTTTAAGTGGTGGCGGGTGGAAACTATGCATATGGAGGAGATTGTTTCTGTCCGTGGGTTTAGAGTATAGCCTAGTAGATACAATGCCATCATTCAACAAAATCTGCACATTCAAAAAGTTGATTAGACTATCACTAATGACATAACTCAATTTTACAGCATGTTCTTTTGCATTGTGTGTCTCAATGACAGAAACAAACTCTTCCTTGCTACCCTGCCCAAAAATTAAGAAGTTGTCAATATAGCGCCAAAAATCACTATATGCTCGGAAATTATGTCATCATCAAAGAAAATACCATTTTCAACCTGAAACATGTACATGTTGGCATAAGATGGGGCCACACAGGACCCCATCGCACAACCAACACATTGGAAGAAGAACGTACCATCATATAAGGAGAAATTTTTAGTCAGGATCATTTCAAGCAATCAGAAATCAATATCTGGACCACAGAATAGCGGGTGCCCTGCAACAAAATCTTTAATTGCAGCAATACCTGCACTATGTGGTGTAACAGTGTACAGGCTATTCACATCAACACTACATAGCCATATCTGGTTATCAAATTTCTGTAGGGCACTAAGTTTCTTGGGTAGCGTAGTAGTATCTAAAAGATATCTTGGATGTTGTTGTATAAAAGGTTGAAACAGTGAATCTAATAACAATGCAGCTGGTTGTAGTAATGAGTTTCTAGCTGCAATAATGGGGCGACCGCATGGTTTTACTAATGATTTATGTACTTTTGGTGTAGTATAAAGTACCGGTACCACTGGGTGTGATGGAATCAAAGAATCAAATATTTTTTTAGGAATAATAGGATTGTCCAGTGCAGATCTTAAAAGTATCACCAAATCTTCTGTGAACTGTTTGGTGGGGTCCTTAGATAATCTAGTGTAGGTAACAGTATCACCCAGTTGTCATTGGATCTCCTCTTTATACTGATATAAATCCTGCACAACCAGGGCTCCCCCATTATCAGCAGGTCTGAGGATTAACTTATTATTGGCCGACAAATTCCTCAAAGCCATTCATTCAGCTTCATTAAGATTCTGCCTAGCTTTAGGTGATTTCACAACATGTTCGTTGGTCTTTTGTGTTAATAATCTCAAGAAAGTCTTAATTGAAGCACTATGTGACTGTGGATCAAAAGAGGATTTTGGTAAAATCTTACTGAGCTGTGGCGGTAGTGTATATTCCATAGGTATTTGAGGTGGATTTTTATAGAAAAATACCTTCCTTTTCAGCTGTCTGTTAAGCTGGTATTGTTCGGTTTGCCATTGGAGTGGCTTCATGTGATTAGTACACACAAATGACAGGCCCTTTGTTAGTACCTTAGTCTCAGTGGGGGAAAGATCATATGAAGAAAAATTGATAACTAAGTATTCCGTGGTCGCGGAGGCCGTCCACCACGTCCCCTGCCTTTTCCACTGATGGTCACGTCTGGTGAATTTACGGTATCTCCTCCTCCTGGTCCCTTTGCTCTCGTGACTATCCCTAAAGGGCGCTCACCCATATTTCTCATGCGGGGGGGTTCAGAGTCACTGGCCGTCGATGTATATTCAGAGGATTCTTTATCCACAGGTGGTCTATTTCTTCTCCGAAAAAACAGTATTTTGTAATCACTCCTCTTAGTATTGTCTGTCCAACGGTATACGTTATGATTGTCATAATCCAAGTCCACCTTGGTTTTTTTGTCGGTTTTGAACTTAATTAAGTCACGTTTGTATATCTGTAGTTGATTGTTCAATTTATCATACCAATTGACTGAGGGATCATTTTCCAACATTGGTTTGTGCACTACCTCAAATGCTGCTATTTTCTCTTTAAGGCCATTCATCTCTTTGGTGGATTGTTCAATAATCAACAAAATTAAATCCATTGAGCATTTGTTAAGTATCGTCGCTATTTCTGACTCGCAGCCCATGTGGGATTTTTTTGGCACGATGGTATTCACTCAAAGTATTGCAATGATAATAGTAATCAATTTCTTTGCGCCTAAATTTCAACAGTTTACGATAAACGTCATCAAAAGAAGTAGCTTCAACTTGTTCAGCTAATACTTCTTTGTAAAGTATGCCTTCAGCATCAGTCTCTGAGTAACTATGTAAATCACCCACTGTATAAATTGTATGATGAAATCCACTGGCCTCACTAGTATCCTCCATGTTGGCCATAATTGATCACCTCAGATATATATTGTTATAGTCTCATATCACAGAGAATATCTGTAAAAAAAGGGTCGCAATACTCAACATATGCTCAATGGATATAATTTTTTTGATTATTGAACAATCCACCAAAGAGATGAATGGCCTTAAAGAGAAAATAGCAGCATTTGAGGTAGTGCACAAACCAATGTTGGAAAATGATCCCTCAGTCAATTGGTATGATAAATTGAGCAATCAACTACAGATATACAAACGTGACTTAACTAAGTTCAAAACCGACAAAAAAACCAAGGTGGACTTGGATTATGACAATCATAACGTATACCGTTGGACAGACAATACTAAGAGGAGTGATTACAAAATACTGTTTTTTCGGAGAAGAAATAGACCACCTGTGGATAAAGAATCCTCTGAATATACATCGACGGCCAGTGACTCTGAACCCCCCGCATGAGAAATATGCGTGAGCGCCCTTTAGGTATAGTCACGAGAGCGAAGGGACCAGGAGGAGGAGATACCGTAAATTCACCAGACCTGGCCATCAGTGAAAAAGGCAGGAGACATGGCGGAAGGCCTCCGCGACCACGGAAAACTTAGTTATCAATTTATCTTCATATGATCTTTCCCCCACTGAGACTAAGGTACTAACAAAGGGCCTGTCATTTCTGCCTACTAATCACATGAACCCACTCCAATGGCAAACCGAACATTACCAGCTTAACAGACAGCTGAAAAGGAAGGTATTTTCTATAAAAATCCACCTCAAATACCTATGGAATATACACTACCGCCACAGCTCAGTAAGATTTTACCAAAATCCTCTTTTGATCCACAGTCACATAGTGCTTCAATTAAGACCTTCATGAGATTATTAGCACAAGAGACCAACAAACATGTTGTGAAATCACCTAAAGTTAGGCAGAATCTTAATAAAGCTTAATGAATAGCTTTGAGGAATTTGTCGGCCAATAATGAGTTAATCTTCAGACCTGCTGATAAGGTGGGGCCCTGGTTGTGCAGGATTTATATCAGAATAAAGATTAGATCCAATGACAACTGGGTGATACTGTTACCTACACTAGATTATCTAAGGACCCCACCAAACAGTTCACAGAAGATTTGGTGATACTTTTAACATCTGCACTGGACAATCCTATTATTCCTAAAAAAATATTTGATGCTTTGATTCCATCACACCCAGTGGTACCGGTACTTTATACTACACCGAAAGTACATAAATCATTAGTAAAACCACCCGGCCGCCCCATTATTGCAGCTAGAAACTCATTACTACAACCAGCTGCATTGTTATTAGATTCACTGTTTCAACCTTGCATAAAACAAAAATCCGAGATATCTTTTAGATACTACTACGCTACTCAAGAAACTTAGGGCCTGATTCAGAGTCGCTTGTAAGCGGCCGCTCGTTCGCTCCGAGCGATGTTTGCCCAACTGCGCATGCGTACAGATCGTTATACGCATGCGCGAACCAGTCAGTGCGGCCGAAATTCATGTGCTCGCAAAATAGCGAATGCCTGATAATTTGAGTGACAGAATGAGGCGTATGTGGGTGGTAACAGGGGAAGGTGCTTGAAAACGGGGAGTGGAGATCGGAACGCAGGCGCGCTTAAAGGTCAAAACGGGCGTTTTATGGGTGTGCATAATTAATACAACAGCGTCATTGACCACGTCACTGGGTTATTTTATAGCCAGAACTGCTCGCAAGATTGTGGTAGCAAAAACCAACCACAAGAATAGCGAGCAGTTCATACGCTGGTCGATGTACTCGACTAATCTAATAAATAGCGGACATGACGTAGGATGCGAGCGGCCAGGGGGCGTATTTTTCCAAAAAACGACCACAAGTTTTGTTCGCTCGTTCAGACCTAGAGGCGTGAACAGACCGCAAAGAGCGAACAGTTCATTTGAATAGCCACCCCTATTTTCTGGACGAGCGAGCGCTAATTGCGTCCGGCTCTGAATCAGGCCCTTAGTGCCCTACAGAAATTTGATAACCAGATATGGCTATGTAGTGTTGATGTGAATAGCCTGTACACTGTTATACCACATAGTGCAGGTATTGCTGCAATTAAAGATTTTGTTGCAGGACACCCCCTATTCTGTGGTCCGGATATTGATTTCTGTATGGCATTGCTTGAAATGGTCCTGACTAAAAATATCTTCTTATATGATGGTACGTTCTTCCTTCAGCATGTTGGTTGTGCGATGGGGTCCTGTGTGGCCCCATCGTATGCCAACATGTACATGTTTCAGGTTGAAAATGGTATTTTCTTTGATGATGACATAATTTCCGAGCATATAGTGATTTTTGGCGCTATATTGACAACTTGTTAATTTTTGGGCAGGGTAGCAAGGAAGAGTTTGTTTCTGTCATTGAGACACACAATGCAAAAGAACATGCTGTAAAATTGAGTTATGTCATTAGTGATAGTCTAATCAACTTTTTGGATGTGCAGATTTTGTTGAATGATGGCATTGTATCTACTAGGCTATACTCTAAACCCACGGACAGACACAATCTCCTCCATATGCATAGTTTCCACCCACCACCACTTAAACATGGGTTACCATACTCACAATTGCTGCGCATCAAAAGGATCACATCTGATCCGTATATTGCTGAGCAAGAAATGGATATAATGAGTAACAAATTTATAGTACGTGGATACCCTGTTAATTTATTAGAGGAGGCTAAACAAAAAGTACTTGATATTGATAGGGATAAGTTATCAGCTAATAATGCTGTAGGGTTTAACATGCAGAATTTGCCTTGGGTCATGGAATATAGCACAGTTAGTGATGGTATCAATCGGGTTGCTAAAAAGTTATGGCCACTGATACAATCAGATCATGACCTACCATTGTCAGGTACTAAACTTATGCCCTGCTACAAGTGGGGTAAAAACCTACGAGATATGTTGGTTAGAACTGATATAACTGGTATCAAAAAATCTACTGGTAATTTTTTACATACAAAATTGGGGTGCTTTAAATGCTCCTGCACTACGTGCCAATTCTTGATTCCTGGCAATACGTTCCAACACCCACACACAAGTAAAACATACTATATCAGGCATCGGCTTACATGCAATTCGAAATATGTCGTCTATCAAATTCTGTCCCTGTGGGTTGTCCTACATAGGTAAGAATGAACGTACCTTTAAAGAGTGTATGACAGCCCACAGGTCAGCGATTCGTACCGCTATTGGCATAGGTACCAGTGAGCAACCTGTTGCCCGTCACTTCTGTCAAGCAGCACATACATTAGCATGCTTCAGATACCGTATGATTGACCACATACCTGTGTCTATCCGTGGTGGTAATCATGCAGCTAAATTGCTGCGTTGTGAGACTAAATGGATTTTTTTGTACCCAAGGGACTTAATGATCACCTGGGTCTCCAGCATTTTATGTAAGATATAGGCATCATATCCGCCTCAGTCGGTTATAGTACTATTTATACGGGATGTTTGTAGTCTATGTAATTTTTCAGCTGACATAATATTTATATATGTTCATGTTTTCTAAATTTTTATATAAACTATTGAATTAGATCATTGCCAGCCTCTAGTGTAATCTAGAAACCTATACTGATGAATATCGTTAGGTATGAGTTTAATTATGTGCTTAGTCTGTGTATGTTTTTTCTATAGATTGTTTATGAGTTACCTTGGTATTGGGAGCATAGTAGTTACTCATCATGTGATGACGTCACTTTGTATGCGCCACCGGAACGGGTGTTGCGTCCCGACTCCGGAAGTGTGCCAGCACTGGGTGTACCTGTGTGTATTTAAGGTAAGATTCTGTTGTATTTCTTTGTTCTGACGAAAGTGCCACCAATATATAGGCACTGAAACGTTTCCACTTCTATTACTGCCGTCTGAGTATCTTTTATTTGACTGTATTGCTGCACCTTGTGGATTTCTTACATTATGTGCTATATATATAAAATCATATTATTCCCTTTAGAAACCCCCCTTTAGAAATGTTGCGTTTGTCCCTGCCTGGTATCCCAGCTAGTAATAAATTAACCAAACACGTTCACCTTTATAATATGACTTCCTCAGTAGTTTCTTACGTAAATTGGTTTTTATTCTCAGAAAAAATAGATAAAATAGGTAGATAAAATAAATAAATAAATAAATAAATAAATACTTATGTTGCACAAACCTTGCAGTGGTAGCCAAACACTCCCCGCCAATGTACAGTGGCTTGCTCAATGGTTTCTATTTTCCCAGATAAGTATGGCTTATCATTAATATTTATAATCATTATTTCTAGGCTCTAACAGCAGAAAGATGGCAACCATTGAGAATCTAGTGTTTGGCATAACACTGCACATTGGCCTTTACATAACAAGTTCAGATTTTAACACAATTTCCAGAGCACAGAGCTTAAAGGGACAAGTGATTCACAGCATTGCTTTCAATCTTTAATTTCTCTTTTATTGGCTGTGTACTTTCTTGCAACATCGCTCCATTATTACAATTTTATATTTGGGAACTTGTACTTTTTCCAACAGGTGCTGATTGTCTGATGGGGGTATATCTCTTTTTCATTGGCGTATTTGATGTTAAGTATCGAGGACAATACAAAAAATATGCACTTCTTTGGATGGAAAGTCCGCAGTGCAGAAGCCTTGGATTTCTAGCCATGCTGTCCACAGAAGTATCTGTTCTGCTTTTGACCTATTTGACTTTGGAAAAATACCTAGCCATTGTATTTCCATTTAGCAACATTCGCCCAGGCAAACGTCAGACTCTCGCTACCCTGATGACGATATGGGTGATTGGATTTATAATTGCTGTCATTCCATTTTGGAATGAGGACTTTTTTGGAAATTACTATGGAAAAAACGGGGTTTGTTTTCCATTATATCCTGATCAAACGGAAGAAACTGGTGGTAAAGGATACTCTTTGGGGATATTTCTAGGTAAGTTATGATTACATTGTTACAGTTCCATACCTCATTACTGTGTGTACATCGTTTGAACCCCTTCTGTCCCTCTTTTTGGGTACATATGCTTTACAGGGTCTTAATTTGTTATGTTGAATGTCATTGACATATCTATAATGGGTGCAGTGTGTGGTGCACACGGGTCTCTGGTTCCAGGGGGGCTCACAGCACACACCCTGCACCCATAATTATACAGCCTTTTACCCCATGTTTTGCGAATGTGCAGTACGTAGTCCCTAGGAATATGGCACAGACGCCATGTTCTCTGAGACCTGCGCATGGACAGTAGACTCTGTCACAAAGCCATTCAGAGAGAAAGTCAGCAAGTCCTATGTGTTTTATTATTTTCATGCTATATATATTGTTATGTTCTTTGCATACTGAATTTGCAGCTTAACAAGAGAAAATTGCCTTGCCAGGTTCCTAATATTAGTCGCAGGCTAAGGATATTTTATATGTTTGAGTTTTATGTTTTCATATTTTAGGATTTTTATTTTAATACTATTTTGTTTAAAACCTGCCACCTTTGTCAAATGTATTTGTTTTTCATTTACATTAGTGCTCCCCTACATTTTTAAAATACTCTTATTTGAACCCTGTTATACTGCACAGATTGCACTTGTCACCATGTATCCTCAAGAACCCCACAGTTTTGTGAGCCCTTAATCCATTAACCACTCTCATGGTGGTCTGCTGTGTGTAGTGCAGGCTTGCCTACCCTCCCGATTTGGTCGGGAGCCTCCCGAATATCGGGTGCCGCTCCCTAGCCCCCCGGAAAGGCAGGCAAGCCTCCCGGCTGCCGCCTGTCCCCCCCCCCCGACTACTACAAGAAACCCCCGCAGCGGGGGGCCAGGTGACGCGATTCGCGCTGAATCGCATCATCGTGGCTCCGCCCCCTGCTTCACAATGCCAATATTTTCAGCACTGTGAAGAGGGGGCGGAGCCACGGTGACGCGATCGTGTGGATGGGTTTGATGATTGTATAAGTACCGTACTGCAGCCTCTTACCCACCTGCTCACACATTGCAGAAGGATCTTGGCAACAACAGACAGGAAGTTTTATTTTGTTGTACAATCTGCCCCAGATTATCCAATCATGGTTTGATGGAGGGTGATGTGCATGCTAGAGGTGTCATGCTCTTGCTTGAGTTGTACCTGAGTCGCCTCCTAGGTTGATGGAAGGTGATGCTGCAGTGCCAGCGTGAGACAGGCTGCAGCTATGCCTACAGTCAGGTCACAGAGGTGTGCTGCCCCAGCCACTGAATCTCTGCCTTCATCCAGCTCAACCATAACAAAGGAGAGTCTGCTCTTGAGAACTTCGATTACGCTATAGTTAACATATAGTTTAGCCACCAAGAGGGCTATTGAGTCATGAATGCCCAAGACCAGTACCAGGAGAGGTATACATTTTCAGTGGGAAGTGGGTTACCCAGTGGTGGCGCTGGAGGTGAGGTGGTCATTGGCTGTATGGGGTTGAGATGGAGAATGGGGAGTCCCGGCAGTACTAGGGGTCTGCGTCCGCTGATGTCCGACACTGTGTAGGCGCCTTTTTGAAGACTTCAGCAAGGGCAGCGATCACTTCCCCTGCACCATCCCTTGAGTGGATTGTGGTGCTGCTTGTGATCAGTGCATTTGTCCTGATATGCCTCTGGTGGGAAGTGAGGTATTCCCCTCTCTTTTTGGGCACATCCCCATCCCGATTCTCAACTCCCAAATGTTGCGAGCTATGGATTGTGTATCAGGCTCAGGAATGCAAACATGAGATTTGGGGTTTCTGCAAAAATGAATTAATTGAGTGTTATTTCTCTAAAAGGAAATAATATATAGGTGTATGTTAGAACAATAGGATCCATTGATAATCCATATTATTGCAGCTTCATAAATGACCCTCCTTTTGTTCCATTATTTTAATTTTCCTTCATAATTCTTGTTTCCATGTAATGTTGTCCAGACGTAATTTTAGATTGTGACTGAGGCCCGCAGAACGGAATGTGGTGACAGTGCTATTGCGTTTATTTTTCCTTTATTGCACTCATTTTTTGTTTTACTTTTCTCATATTTTTGTTTTTTATGTATCCATTGACAGGTGTAAATCTTGTGGCCTTCATCATTATAGTGTTTTCTTATGTCAGTATGTTCTGCTCGATACAGAAGACAGCTCTAAAGACGTCAGAAGTCAGGAATCACATCCACATGGATGTTGCTGTCGCCAACAGATTCTTTTTCATAGTTTTTTCAGATGCCGTGTGCTGGATTCCTGTATTTCTCCTGAAAATCCTCTCTCTGTTTCGTGTAGAAATCCCAGGTGACTTAATTTGATGATTTAAACATTGCCTAAATTTTGTTAAAAGAGACATCATAGAACCTTTATCTTTACTTATGTGATACTAGCTGATGTGCCCGTTTTCACCCAGGTAGCCATTAGCTGAGTGCCATACATGAGATAGTAGAGGGACCAGAACAGGCAGGCTCCGTCTCCTGTGATGGGGACAATGGTGTTAGGCACCATCTCTCCATTAACATTCAAACATTCAGTTGCCATGTTCGAAATCCAAATCGCAAATCAAGTGAAGTCCCGACTTGCAATCCAAATTTTGTTAAGCTTTCAATTTCCAAATACAAATCAAATTAATTTTCTAAAAAGAAAAAACCTAGTCAAAGTGTTAAGTCCTTAGCAGTGGTGATACCAGAGGTGTGTCTGGAGCGTAGTCCAATATTCAAATAGGGGAGCCACACCAACTGTCACCCCAAATGCTGCCAAACATCACTGGCAGTTGGTGTGGCTCCTCTATTTGAATATTGGACTGCGCTGCAGCCCCATCGTTGGAGCCACCACTCGTCCCAGACAATGAGCTTACAGACCTGCAGCACTTGGGGCCATGTTGCTTTGTCACCCAATCACCTTGGTCGAGAGGAAACATTTTACCCCTTTTTAACCCCTTAGGAGTCGAATTTCAAATAATACCTGCTTAGTGGGTGCCTAGGTCATGGAGGGAATATACTCCCCAAATTTCCTGTTTCTAGGTCCAGGTATTTGGGCTAGTCTTTGATGAGTAAGTCAGTCTAGACACTGCATAGGGAGAGGAAACATTTTACCCATTTTAATGCCCTTAGGAGTCAAATCTCAAAAAATCCCTGCTTGGTGGGTGCTTATGTTTTGGAATGAATATAGGGCCTGATTCAGAGGCGCACGCTATTTGCGTGCGCTCGCTCTGAATCAGGGCGTTTTTGTTTTTTTTCGTCTCGACCTCCAGGCCTCTTGCATAGCTGTGGGTGACCACCCACAGCTTTTGCGAGCGGCCTGGCGATGGTCGCGATTATCGCGACCATCAGGCTTTCAACGAGACCCTGTGGTGGGGTCTCAGGTCTCGCAAGCCCGAGTGGACTTCCTGCTCTAATAGAGCTGGAAGTCCACTACTGACATCACGAGTGATGTCAGTAGGGCCACCCACAAACGCCAGGTGTTCCTAAGGGAATGCCTGTGTTTGTGCAGTCACCCCCCCCTCCCTGCTTACAAAATGGGGAGAGCTGTCAATCAACATCGACAGCCGCCCCATCTTGTAGTGAGCCCCGGAGCAACGGAGCTGCCGTCACTCGCCAAACATCGACCCGCTTGCAAGCGCTATGCTCTCGCGAGTGGGTCTGAATCAAGCCCATACTCCTCAATTTTCATGTGTCTAGGTCCAAGGGTTTGGGCTGGGTGTTGAAGAGTCAGTGAGTCAGGAGCTTTGTTTTTATATAGTAAGATTATGGCTTATATTTGTTGCTGGTTCCTTACTTATCGAACATTCCACAGAAACCAGAGTAATCATTTATTTTAGCAAATCTAGTGCAGTTATTTGTTATATATAAGTTTGTCATATTTTCATTTGCAATTCATGTATAAAAATAATTTATATTACAAATATATAAACATTTCATCCGAATAGAACATAATGTAATATATGGTACTTTACTTTACATGTTACCTACAGTATAACTATTTAAAATCAGTACAATACAGAGCAGGAAACAGATGAACCATTCTAGAATAAACAATGTAATGTAATTAGTGAATGACTAACAAAACAGAATTTTCCAAAATGAAATTAGCATGCTAACCAATCACGGACTTAATGCGTTATGGGGACATATGTTGTTTTATTGTCATTCTGCCGTATAGCAAACATACCATTATGTTCACTTACTGCAATTTACCAATCCAGATTCAAGCCTCCTGTTCTTGCTTTCTTCTGTTTCTAGGCACTATTACCTCCTGGATTGTGATATTTATTCTACCGATAAACAGTGCCTTAAATCCCATCTTATACACTTTAACTACAAGCTTCTTCAAAGAAAAGCTTAAACAGCTGCTACAAAGACAGCGCAGACGATCAATATTCAAGGGCGAACGGAAAAGTTTGTCCACCTCACTAGTATGGACAGAGGACCCTATCGTCCAGCATTCTTCACTTAAACTTGGGTTCCTCCATAAAAAGTCTTCTGGGGATACAGTGATCAAGTCTACGTGATGGAGAGAGAAGCTTTACAGGAATCAAGCCATCTGGATCACTTGGAGAGATGAATTTAAAGTGAACCTTTGACAACGCATGTGTGGGTCCACCTGTAGCTCTCCTTCAGATGAAGGCCGAAGACAAAGCTGTTAAGATTGCAAAGACCTGTCTTGATACAAAGTATAGAGCATTGTCTTTACTGGAAACATTTCCATACTATCGTTCCAGAAGACAACCAATAAGTCAGCTGTGGACTGTTACTTATCTGGATTTTGCATTTATCCTTTTTTGCCATCGGTAATAGACACTTTTTGACACTTTTTGAAACAATGGAGGATTTTAATGTACAGTCTCTAAGATTCAGCCATGTACAATACAATGACTCGCTACTCTCCTTATAGGAGAACATATATGGTTTATTTGAACATACGCGTCAATTGCTTTTCTACTACACTGAGCTATTTCTATTCCATTCTTACAATTTTTTTATTTGGAAGAATTGCAATTTTACATTGTCTTAAGAAATGTTTGCAGATATTAGATAACTACATACAGTGTAAGTTAAGCAGAACATGATATAGGAAGGAGAATTTAGTTCTGCACAGATGTTTAAAACAGCCATGTGCCAGTGGCTCTCAGGATATGAGTTGTGGTCTTACAACGTCAATGTGACCAGCAGACATTCTGTCCAATATACAGAATACATGTAGAGTATATTGTAATCCCTGAAGGATTTTGACCTTGGTGTGTCTATGTAAAATAGTTTAACAATATAATTACAAGTGGACCTCCTTTGTAAAACAGCAATGACAACTTAGACTATTAAGTAAAGATGGATTTGTGTATTATTTTTTCTTATTGTGCTTTTAAAACAGTAAGTACATGTAATAGGCAAACGCAGCGGGGGTTCCAGTTGACTGGAAACCCCTTTCCCCAGTCCACACCATGATGTCCACAATAGAAATAGCATAGAATACTAAAGTTGCATGTTTTTAAGATCCCCTCAGTGTCACAAATTAAATAATTAGCACCACCTGTTGATATTTTAAAATGAATATACTTGTGCACCAACTATGAGATCTGGAAAACATGCATTGTTAGGGGCGCACTGATATCTATAAGGTCAATTATTAACACTGTATAATAATACACTATATAGTGCATAAGGAGACCAATCTGTACATATGTGTCCAGGGCAGTGCAAGGTTCTTTTGCTGCTCACCCAGACATCCCGAAATTGCTCAAATGATCTGGATTAGTCGCCACATCTGAAATCAAAACATTCCGCTCAGGCAGGATGGCCCTACTGCCGCATATAATGGCATATTGTGATCGCTGACTTATTACATACACTCAGTTGCGTCCCTCCACTGGTTGGCACCCGGTGCGGGCAAGAGAGTAGCGCGCACGCCTTCGCTGCGTGCTGGTAAAAGGGGGTGTGGCCTCTTGGTAGGGTCTTGGCCATGTGATCTGAATTCCTGTTTTAGTCACTCCAGGGGTCCTGGAAATGCAGACATCCCCCGGGGACCAGTCTGTGTGCCGTGCCGGCTTCCTCACTGTGTCAGGAGCCGAGTGCTGCACTTAATGCTACAGTGCAGCACCCGGCTCCTGTCACTGAGGAGGAGTTGGCAGTTTTTTGTCACCCCTCAGCGGCTGACACCCAGGTGTGGCCCGCACCCCCCTTGTGACGCCACTGCATACACTATACTTCGTATGACGTATATTATATCTGGTTAAGTGCTGATTATGCCCTCTTCATGGAATGGCCACAATTACTTTAAAATAAAACATTTGGCAACCCCCCCTCTAGAAATCCTGCGTTTGCCCCTGCATGTATTTGCCTTTGTCATTCCTCTACCCAGTTCTACAGTGATAGGAACCACTTAAAAAAATTACAAAAAAAACTTCTAGGAGGGCTAATGATTATATCCCCTTCTCATTTGTACTCACTGCTGGCAGAACTATGCAGTCATTGCTTGAGAATCAGAGGGAAAAAGGCTGAGCTACAGCTATTCCTGGAAACTGGCTTGCATGGTACAGGATTTTTTTAAATGTATATATTAAATGTTACTTTTCTGACCCACTTAAACTCAGTGGTCAGTAGAAAGTGTATGGTTCGCATACACTGTCTGTGTCTTCAATTTGTCCATCCAATTCTATTATGTCTGTAAATGTTATTGCTTTAATTTTATCTGCATGTTGTATAATGTCACTCTCCATTTTGTCTCTGTATCCTGAGTCTTATGAGCGCTCATCATAGGGGTTATTTATAAACCAGAGAAGAAGCAAAGATCCACCTATTTCTCCACCATTACCCAGGTGCACGTCCCTGTTACATTTTGTGCATGAATATTTGCAATACCGCTGTCCGTCACAGGAATGTGCACCCTGAGGAAAAAACACTAAGCTTACTATCGTTTTAGGCCTCCCCCTCAATTACAAATGTACCTGTTCTTTTCCTAACATAATAGTCATATGTGTCTTATATAGACCAGGAGAGTAAGGTGACAGGGGACTGTCACATTTGTACATTTTAATGTTTTTTTTTTGCAACCATATAAACACTCTTTCAAATTGAAAGTAATGACAGGTACCCCAGAGCATGCGCAAAACATGAAATACATTTGCTCTTCATTCCTGAAGTTCATGTGCTTGTCCAACTAAATTAAGTCAGCTGGTAGACATTACTGAAGCTGGTAAGCATTACAGTAGCTGGTAATCAATACTGGAGCTGGTAAGCGTTACTGTGGATGGTAAGCATTACTGAAGCTGGTAAGCGTTACTGTGGATGGTAAGCATTACTGAAGCTGGTGAGCGCTACTGTGGATGGTAAGCATTACTGAAGCTGGTGAGCGCTACTGTGGATGGTAAGCATTACTGAAGCTGGTAATCATTACTGAAGCTGGTAAGCATTACTGTGGATGGTAAGCGTTACTAAAGCTGGTAAGCGCTACTGTGGATGGTAAGCATTACTGAAGCTGGTGAGCGCTACTGTGGATGGTAAGCATTACTGAAGCTGGTGAGCGCTACTGTGGATGGTAAGCATTACTGAAGCTGGTAGACATTACTGAAGCTGGTAAGCGTTACTGTGGATGGTAAGTGTTACTGAAGCTGGTAAGCGTTACTGTGGATGGTAAGCATTACTGAAGCTGGTAAGCATTACTGAAGCTGGTAAGTGTTACTGTGGATGGTAAGCATTACTGAAGCTGGTAGACATTACTGAAGCTGGTAAGCGTTACTGTGGATGGTAAGTGTTACTGAAGCTGGTAAGTGTTACTGTGGATGGTAAGCATTACTGAAGCTGGTAAGCATTACTGAAGCTGGTAAGCGTTACTGTGGATGGTAAGCATTACTGAAGCTGGTAAGCATTACTGAAGCTGGTAAGTGTTACTGTGGATGGTAAGCATTACTGAAGCTGGTAAGTGTTACTGAAGCTGGTAATCATTCAGCAAGAATCACCCAAGTACACCCAGTTGCTCCCATCAGAACAAATACATCTCAGGCATCATAATCGTGAACTTAACTGTAAAAATGTAAAAAATCAGGTACAAATAGGTGCATCTTATGGGAATAAAAGAAGAATAATAGCCTTTGTTCTGCACTTTTCTGTTTGTTGATGACTTAAGTTTTAGTTTTTGCATTATAAGCAGAAACCATGCAGTTGAAATGTGAAACTCCAAAGGATAATGTTTTCTATGAATGTATTTGTACGGCTGTCTCAGTTCTCATCACTAGTGACAGTTTTATTTTGTAAACAAATGACTTAATTCCATGTTAATTTGAATAATTCTGCATAAAATACGTCCAGTATAGATTTACCTGTTGCCTTTATGTGTTTTATCATTGCTGAAAGGAGCACCCTGTGCTGTGCAGATCTGTTACAATAGATGCCTAAAAATCGATGGAACATTTGCATAAGGGATAATTATATTTTGTTAACTTCATTTGTTGATCTGGCCTGTAATAACAAGCAGTGGCGTAACATCCACCAGAGGAGTCCATTCATCTGCTGCGGCCGGGGACTGGTAGTGAGGCGGCCTAGAAATCTCCTATGGAGGGCTCCCTTTGTCCTACATGCATGGCTCCAGCATATGAGCAGTGAATCCCAAAACTGTCCCAGTGCTGAAATGGAGATTCGCAAAGCAGGCATCGGTGTCCTGCATACAGTCAGAAGAGCAGACAGGGGGTATCACCGGGCTCTTCCAAATTGTACCATAGGGCACAGTAGTTTTGCTTTGTGCCTTTGCTAGTAGAGTACAGTGTTCTGTGATTTAGCTAAGCTGCAATGACTACTTAAACCCAAATACCTGTGACAACATATTATATTGAATCGGTAGATTTTAACAGGTGTCGGTATCCTAACCCTGTCGGCATGCTGGCGTCTGGATTCTATGCCCCATAGAGGTGCCCTGATTAATTTTTACTTCCATTTTTCACATTATGTGCCGATGGTGACGCTTTAAGTGCTCCACCCTTATATGCAGCTTTTGAATCTGACATGTCAGCCCCAAGTCTGCAGATCCTTCAGGACTGAGAAGATTGCAGTTTACATTGGGGGGGGGGGGGGGGCAAAATGGGGAATTCCCTAAAGGAGAATACTTCCTGATGCAGGAAATTCTACTTTGATTGGAGATCTTAGTATTTTCAGTACACTGTCCTGTTCTGGGACAATCCTAATCTCGGAAATCAATTGCCCCTCAGCTCACTTCACAATTGAGGATAAATTTCCTCTCTGACAGTGCCGGGCTTCCTGATTAGCTCAGATGTGTCTGTGAGGGTGAAACAGGTGTGTGGGAGATGGATCCTATCATTATCGACCTTTACTGAGAGACAGAGACTGCCACCTTTATGAGAGCTGACAAGTGACCCTTTTCAGGCCAGGACCCATTTGCTTAGCAGCCAATTCAGTATCTTGGTAGACAACTATATGACTTGGGTCTGCATAGATGGGTTGGCCCTACTGCCTTGTATAGCTCGTATCACATACACTGCACTTAGTATGAGGCAGGCTATAGCTTGTTGTGGTAACCTTGACTTTATGTGGTAAGTAAAGAGTTTACCTTGTGTGTTGTGGTTCCATCTTAACTCGACTTACGTAGAGGTGAGAGTAATGGAAGCACATGAAGGGGTGACGAGGCAGCTTGTGGTTTTTATTTTGTGAACACAGGTTTATTAGAGAGTCGGCAGGGCACTTGCATAAATAACACTCCGCATTCAATGAGGCAGCCTTTGTATTGCACCAGTGGGAAAAACATCAATAATGAGATTACACATAAAAACAATGGCATTTGCACGGCACCATACGGATTGGTGTAATAATACTTCGGCAGTACGACCATACAATGTAAGACAACTTTTACGTTACTATTCCCAGTTAAATTCAGCATTGAGCATACATTCTTATCTCAAACGGTTGCACACTACAAGAAAACAATTCAGCAATGATGACAGTACTAAACTAACTAACAATTTCAATGTCCAGATGACCTTAAACACAAAACACTGTATTCCTACCCATCTTCGCTGCTGCAGCTGGTGGAGCTCTTATAGATCAGTTTAAGTTGACCATGGTACTAGTCCCACTTAGTGTAACATTTGTTAGTATTAAATCTGGGAGGGAAGAATCGCCAATGTGTATATGGAAGTCCTGTACACAGTACAGCAATTCAGTCACTGAATGCTAATTCCACTTTTCTCTCTATAGGCACATTCAATTCTCAGGTAATCAGAAGGTTATTCAATATTCCTAGACAACTGTTACTGTAAAGTGTCCCGCAGTTCTATCCCCCAGGTTGATGGGCTATATTATCTCCTTTAAGTAGTGTATTCCAGCTTTCAAGTATCAAAGAATCACTGTGCTGTGAAATAGGACAGTCTTGGTGTGATCCGGAAAACATGCAGGGTAAATAGTGGTAAGCTTGGTCAGTGAAGCAGATAACTCCTATATAATGAAAGTGAAAGTAACACTGAGATTCTGGTATTTGCAACAAGGTATGAGAAAGTCCACTAATACTGAGTGTCAGTGCAGCTCTGCCTGTGGTGCAATCAGTCTTCCACTCACCACTCCTGTAGTTACCTCTGGTGCAAGGCTATGTAACTTTTCCACTGCTGGAGCTGTATGTCTATACTGCAGTTAATCGGTGGCCATCTTGTGGTTGGCAGCATGGCAACTCAAAGCAAGTGTTGCTGTTGGCATGCGGCCATCTTGTGGTTGGCAGAAAAAGTTATAAATCACAATAGGACAGCGCCTTCTCTTATAAGTAGTATAACTGAAATGAGGGTGCTTTGAAGTTACCCTATGATGGCTGCTGCTGTGATATGGGGCAGGGAGGATGATTACCCTGTACTGCGTGTTGCCACTGTGGCTGTGTACCTCCACAAGCGGCTCTTGCTGCTGCGCTGGATGCCTTAATGGTGTGCTGCTCTTGGTCCCAACTTCCCACTGCTGTGGTTCACCTGACCTGGTCTATCTTCCGCGGGTCCCCGGCGTCCACGCTCCTGGCTCAGCTGCTCCACACTACACTAGAGTTTTGCAGCTTGGCGGTCTCTGCCCGCTGTCCTCGCGCTGCACGCCACACTTCTCCTCAGCTCCTGGCATGCCCTCTATAATTGACCCTCTTCTTCGCGGGCACCTGACCACACCCACCGCTTGAGAGACAGGACAGGCTCATCCAATCAACACCAGCTGTCCCCTTGCTTCACACATGCTGGGGAGATATGTATTAACTCCTTCCTTGCCCAAGGTGGTATTAACCCCTCACGGTCCTAGGGGTGTCCGTTTCATGGGTGTCACATCCCTCCATACTGAAATGATGCATGTCCTCACGCTTGGTCCAATAATAAAGGGAAACAGAAAAAAGGATAATTCCCAAATAACAGACAGAGTATTGGCATCTGCAAGTCACAAATCCTGGGCATCAATGAACATAGGATGAATAGATCATGACCCTGACTACGCCTAACCGTTAACTATCACACTAGCACAAAAGTACACATAAATACAACATATCAATGTCAAACAGATTAGTGCAATCAGGAAAATATAAACAGTAATAAAGGTGCATCTACCAACCTCTCTATTGTCTGTAACGTGTGGGCAGTATTCCTTAATACTGCCCACTCCTGGTCGAGCGTCTCACCTCACCAATTTCAGGGACGTCTGCAATGACTTCCTCAACCACAGGCGGCTGTCTCATTTCTGGAGTCGGGGAACCGGCCACGACAGGCCAATACATACTCAGGACAAGACTCAATGGGTCATTTAGTATCGACAACTGGTCTCTGGCTGGGTGTGATGGTGGAGAATCAGGTAGTAATTCTGGAGCTCTGTGTTGGTTAGGGCACAATTTGAGTTGATCCCGGTGTACAACTTTCGGTTGACCACCTTCTACCTTATCAATCTGGTACACGGCTATTTCAGCATTGGGTATGCCGGTAACTACATATGGATCAGGCTCCCATTAATGGTCTGGCATGTGCGGTCGCATCGTATCGATCCTTTTGTCGATCACGGATAGCATCCATACATTGGTCCACAAGAGCTCGAGCAGTCTGTAATCTATGCTGGTGTTCTACGACCCAATCCCCTTGGAAGCAAGAATCTGTGGCATAATCTGAAGCCAGGCCTAAGTGAACGTCAGCGGGTAGTTTCCCAGATCGTCCGAAAAGCAGATAATATGGCGTGTATCCTGTGGAGCTGTGCACAGTGTGGTTGTAGACAAAGATCAGTTCTGCTAGCAGAGTGGGCCACTCACATCTTTGTGGAAGGGGTACAGCTCGGAGTAAATTTATCACAGTTTGGTTCATCCTTTCGCAGGCCCCGTTGCCCTGAGGATGGTATGCTGTAGTGCGTAATTTCATACACCCGTACAACTGGCATAGTTCTTGGAAGAGTAGGGCTTCAAACGCAGGCCCCTGATATGTCAGAATACTAGCAGGGTACCCGTACGGCCATACAAATGCTCGCCAGACGATTTCTGCTGTCATCTTTGCCGTGAGATCCCGGACTGGCAGTACAACGGCAAACTTGGTGTAATGGTCAATTATGGTTACAGCATATTGATATCCATTGCTACTTGGTTCTAGCTTCACATGGTCGATAGTTACGAGTTCCAGTGGTTGTCGGGTAACAATGGGGTGCAGCGGTGCTTTTTCTTCTGCTGGAGCCGGTCTACGTGCTGTGCATATGTCGCAAGATTTGCACCAGTCTTCCACATCCTGACGCATATTCCCCCAGTAAAATCTTCGACGTAGGGTCGCCTCAGTCTTTTGACAGCCGAAATGGCCAGAGTGATCATGATAGGCCCGTAGGATGAGATCGATTTTCGCAGGGGGCACCACCAACTGCTCAATCAACAGATGTGTCTTTGGATCTGTGCTCTGTCATAGCAATAGGCCTCTTCGCAACGTCAAACGGTCCTTTTGCCGCCACAATTGGATTAGGTCCAGGGTTGCAGCTTGTCTCTGAATTCGGGTCAACCCCTGACGAGAGGCCAGCAACTGTTTCACCCTTTTTAAGGTTGGGCTTGCGTCCTGCCAGACAGTCCAATCTCCTTCCATCTCCACGCCCTGAACTTCCTGCACTCTCGTGGGGATGGGGACCATAGCATTCTGTTCCGGTGCTCTTCTTTTCAAACTGAAGTTGGGAGTTTCAATCTGCTCCCACCTGTCTATTCCTTCCAATTCACTTTCGCCCGTCTGTAGCCGGGAGAGTGCATCGGCATTCGCGTTACTTCGCCCACTTCTGTATACTACTTTGAACTGGTAGTTGGCCAGTCTGGAGGACCACCTTTGTTCCAAAGCTCCTAGAGGGGTGGTGGCTGATGAGCCAGTGGGTTACAGTCCGTATAAGCTACAAACGGTGTTGCCGCTAGATAGTCTCTGAATTTTTCTGTCACTGCCCACACCAAGACAAGAAACTCGAGTTTGTAGGCACTGTAATTGGCGTCGTTCCGTTCGGTGGGACATAGACTGCGACTAGCGTAAGCGATCACACGCTCTTGATTTTCCTGAACTTGGGCAAGTACAGCTCCCAACCCTTGCTTGCTGGCATCCGTGTACAGCCGGAACGGGTGGTTGTAATCTGGGTAGGCCAGCACAGGGGCCTCTGTCAGGACTTTCTTCAGCAGGTCGAAGGCTGTCTGTCATTCAGTCGTCCACTCTATGGGAATTCGTTTGTTATACTTATCCTTAGGGATCCCTCGTAGAATTTCTAATAGAGGGGCGGCGACTTTGGCAAAGTTCTTCACAAACCGTCGATAATATCCTACAAATCCAAGGAACCATCGGACATCTTTGACTGTCAGCGGGATGGGCCATTCCAATACCGCTTTCACCTATTCGGGGTCCGGGGTCACACCCTCAGGGCTTACAATGTGACCTAAGTACTGAACTCGGGGCTTGAGCAGGTGGCACTTGGATGGCTTCAGCTTCAGACCGAATCTAGTCAGCTGTTGGAAAACCTCCCGTAAGTGTTGCAGATGGTCAGAGTAGGTTTTTGAAAAGATGATAATGTCATCCAAATATAGGAGAACCACATCGAAATTCCTATGGCTTAGACAATGCTCCATCATGCGTTGGAAGGTGGTGGGAGCATTGCATAAGCCAAATGGCATACGGTTGAATTCATAGAGCCCCATTGGTGTGATGAAGGCAGTCTTCTCCTTGTCCTCTTCCTTCATCTGAACCTGCCAGTAGCCGCTGGTCAAATCTAGGGTTGAGAAATATTTGGCAGATTTAAGCGCCGTCAGAGACTCCTCAATTCGGGGTAGAGGATAGGCATCCTTATGTGTGATGGCATTCAGCTTCCTGTAGTCTACACAGAATCTTAGCTGGCCGTTCTTTTTGCGAACTAACACCAATGGGGCTGCCCATGGGCTGTGACTCTCTCTGATGATGCCATTGCTCTTCATGTCCTCCAACAGTTGCCGTACGGGCTGCTATAGCGCTGGTGCCAAAGGGCGATGCCGCTCCTTTATGGGTGGGGCATCCCCTGTCAGGATACGATGGTGTATCTCCTTCACGATACCCAGATCTGTAGGGCTATGGCTGAAAGTCTCAGCATTATTCTTCACAACCTGGAGGATTCCGGCCTTATGGTCTCTCGGTGTGCTGCCATCCCCTACCTGAATCTCTGTCCACCATTCATCTTCCTACTCATCAGCTGTACTACTCTCCGTGGTTACTTGACACTGATTAGCTTGTAAGGATGGATATACGACATTTTGAAATGAGGTCCACAACAATCGGGCCAGTGGCTGGCGTCGATACAACTTGATTGCGTCATTATGGGGATTTAAGATCCGCACTGGGACTCGTCCATTCTCCACAGTGACTAGGGTACTGGCTACTACCGCCTCCTGGCGAGCAGACGTTAAACAGGGTTCAATTAAGGCCTCATAGCTTCTGCCAGCTGGTGCGCATCGTGCCTTGCCCCAGAGGATGGTCTCTGAATTGGGTTGCAATTTGATGGGCTTACTAGCCATTACTCTAGCCTTTCCAATCTCTCCCTCACTATGGGCGAACCTCTGATGACCTTGAAGCACCCTGATAGTCTTCTGTATGATTCTTCGCTCCCCGGTGACCAACTGAAACAATTCACTTCTTAGTGTGGCCAATAGCTCCTCCGGACATTGCTGTAAGATGTTCATTCCTAGAATCACCGGTGCTACTTTAGCTTCACTGCTCTCAGTGATCAGACATCCCTGTAGTGGAAGGTGGGTTTCTCCGATCTGCATATTAGCCTCCCAATACCCCACGCAGGAGATCCCCAGTCCATTACTAGCAATTAGTTGCAGCCATGAGGGAGGTGGCATCAGCAACTGCCCCTCCTTCCAATAGCGTTGAAAAGCAGGTAGCTGTATGGTGGTGATTTGGGATCGTGTGTCTAACATGGCCAAAGCTTCCACGCCGTTTATGACAATTGGGATTGTCGGACACGTCCCGACATACCGTGGCCACCACTCTTCAGGATTCGGGGCTACTCCTCCTGTTCTCCCCGAGGCTTGACCCCCACCCTCGGGGTGTTGCAGTTTAACGTCTCCTCTTGCCTGCAGTGTCTCTCCACGTGACCTGCCTTCTGGCACCGCCTGCAGATGGGACGGCCTTGAGCATCAAACTGATCTGTTGATCTTCTCCCTTGTCCCCATGGTGGTTCCCACCAATCATAAGCCCTTTGTCTTCTCGGCCGCCACCGCGGCTCTTCATAATCCGCCGGTTGGGATTGAGCTAGGCTGTACACCTCCCTACGTATCTCTGCCATTCCCAATGTAATTTCTTCCATCTGTTTCCTCAACAGTTGTATTGGATCAGGGGATGGCAGCTGCAACCCATGGGAGGCAGGGTTGGTTTCTTTGGGTGCCTGACATGCATTCCGTAAGCCAGCTTCTGCCGAGTAGGACTGACTTGGTAATTCTGGGAATTCCGTATTATGCTCTTCGACCGTGCCCAACATTTTGATAGCCGCTTCTTTAAAATCTAGGAAGGTATGCGTCGGAAGTTGTAGTCGCAGTAGTCGCAGTTGAACTCGTGTTCCTTCTCTGTTAGCTCCCTCTATCAATTGGGTGACCAAGGTCTCATCCGGGTTCCTGACTTCTTCCTGATCGACAGCCTGGATTGCCCTCAAGGCCTCCTGCAGGGTGAGGGCGTAGTCACGCAGACTCTCCCCAGGTTTTTGTTTACATGCATATAACCTCATTTTCAAGGTGGATAAGGTACAGGCATCAAAAGTGGTCGCCAGTCGTTTAAGGACTTGTTCTACATTCTGTTTTTTTCTGGCGGGCCAGGACGTCACTTCCCTGAGTGCTGAATTCTTCAATTGCCCAATGAGTATCTCGACCTGCTGCTGATCACTTAGCGGGTACAAACGGAACATAGAGGTCATCTTCCTTTTAAACTCAGTGAGAGTGCTTCCTTCTGTGCCATGGTCCTCACCAGAATACGTGGGCTCCGAAGTAATAGGGGAGCGTGATAGGATTGATCTGTGCCACTGGTGGGTTGATCGGTGCTCCTGCGCCAGCAGGAGGTACTGCCTGAGCTGGTGGATCGGTTGACATGGCTCTTCTATACTTCCAAACTTAGCACTTTGGACTCAGTTAATCCTGTTCGTGACGCCAGTTGTGGTAACCTTGACTTTATGTGGTAAGTAAAGAGTTTACCTTGTGTGTTGTGGTTCCATCTTCACTCGACTTATGGAGAGGTGAGAGTAATGGAAGCACATGAAGGGGTGACGAGGCAGCTTGTGGTTTTTATTTTGTGAACACAGGTTTATTAGAGAGTCGGCAGGGCACTTGCATAAATAACACTCCGCATTCAATGAGGCAGCCTTTGTATTGCATCAGTGGGAAAAACATCAATAATGAGATTACACATAAAAACAATGGCATTTGCACGGCACCATACGGATTGGTGTAATAATACTTCGGCAGTATGACCATACAATGTAAGACAACTTTTACGTTACTATTCACAGTTAAATTCAGCATTGAGCATACATTCTTATCTCAAACGGTTGCGTACTACAAGAAAACAATTCAGCAATGATGACAGTACTAAACTAACTAACAATTTCAATGTCCAGATGACCTTAAACACAAAACACTGTATTCCTACCCGTCTTCGCTGCTGCAGCTGGTGGAGCTCTTATAGATCAGTTTAAGTTGACCATGGTACTAGTCCCACATAGTGTAACATTTGTTAGTATTAAATCTGGGAGGGAAGAATTGCCAATGTGTATATGGAAGTCCTGTACACAGTACAGCAATTCAGTCACTGAATGTTAATTCCACTTTTCTCTCTATAGGCACATTCAATTCTCAGGTAATCAGAAGGTTATTCAATATTCCTAGACAACTGTTACTGTAAAGTGTCCCGCAGTTCTATCCCAGGTTTATGGGCTATATTATCTCCTTTAAGTAGTGTATTCCAGCTTTCAAGTATCAAAGAATCACTGTGCTGTGAAATAGGACAGTCTTGGTGTGATCCGGAAAACATGCAGGGTAAATAGTGGTAAGCTTGGTCAGTGAAGCAGATAACTCCTATATAATGAAAGTGAAAGTAACACTGAGGTTCTGGTATTTGCAACAAGGTATGAGAAAGTCCACTAATACTGAGTGTCAGTGCAGCTCTGCCTGTGGTGCAATCAGTCTTCCACTCACCACTCCTGTAGTTACCTCTGGTGCAAGGCTATGTAACTTTTCCACTGCTGGAACTGTATGACTATACTGCAGTTAATCGTGGCCATCTTGTGGTTGGCAGCATGGCAACTCAAAGCAAGTGTTGCTGTTGGCATGCGGCCATCTTGTGGTTGGCAGAAAAAGTTATAAGTCGCAATAGGACAGCGCCTTCTCTTATAAGTAGTATAACTGAAATGAGGGTGCTTTGAAGTTACCCTATGATGGCTGCTGCTGTGGTATGGGGCAGGGAGGATGATTACCCTGTACTGCGTGTTGCCACTGTGGCTGTGTACCTCCACAAGCGGCTCTTGCTGCTGCGCTGGACGCCTTAATGGTGTGCTGCTCTTGGTCCCAACTTCCCACCTCTGTGGCTCACCTGACCCGGTCTATCTTCCGCGGGTCCCCGGCATCCACGCTCCCGGTTCGACTGCTCCACACTACACTAGAGCTTTGCAGCTTGGCGGTCTCTGCCCGCTGTCCTCGCGCTGCATGCCACACTTCTCCTCAGCTCCTGGCACGCCCTCTATAATTGACCGTCTTCTTCGCGGGCACCTGACCACACCAACCGCTTGAGAGACAGGACAGGCTCTTCCAATCAGCACCAGCTGTCCCCTTGCTTCACACATGCTGGGGAGATATGTATTAACTCCTTCCTTGCCCAAGGTGGTTTTAACCCCTCACGGTCCTAGGGGTGTCCGTTTCATGGGTGTCACATCGTTGCATGCTAATTATGCCCTCTTTGGTTGGCCACACTCACTTTAAAACAAACATTTGGAGCGGGGGCGGGATCTACAGTACATGGATCCCACTTCACACTCTGGGAAATCATTTCATAGGATAGATTGAATCAATGATGTCTGGGGGTGGTATTAGCTCCAAACACTTTTAGTTTTCAGTGGTTAAAAAATAGCACAACCACGTGGTCCCCGTGCATTGTATGGTTACTGTGGTGTGCTCCAATTCAGGCTTAATAAATAGATTTTGAAATTAATTTTGTGATAATCATGTGGGAACTGCTGTTTCTGCATGATTACTGGGGCTGTGTCACGACTTTGGGGAAATTGGGCTTCAATGATGGAACAGGCTTTGCAGGCAGTGATACTGGCAGCACAAACTGAGGAGGTCTTAGATATGTTTTCCTCATATGATGGCACAAGACTCTAGTAGATCAGAAGAATAGAACTTTAATGATGACAAGAATGGTTGGAGGGAATGGTGGTATAAGCACAGAACCAGTCCCGGCAATACGTAGTAAAATACCACTAGACAGATGCTTGAAATGATCCGTTAATGACTGAAGAGTGCATTCTGAAGCACCTGGTTGAGCTCAGGTAAAAGACAGAGTTCTAGGAGCAAAGTGCTGAGCTATGCTCAGTAATAGCAAGAGTTCTTGGAGCCAGGTGCTGAGCTATACTCAGTAAATAGCAGAAATCCTTGGAGCCAGTAAGTGTACTGAGTCAAGAACAAACGAAGATCCGGCAGGAGCCAAATGGAAACCTTTAGGAAATCTTGCACAGACACTGACTGACTGTCCAGGATGGACTTATATACCCAGTGCCTGCTGCTGGTTGGCCACATACAAACAGCTGATCCTAGGAGAGACTTAGGATTGGTAACTGTAGGACCACATGATCAGATGGCCGCGCCCGTGGACCGGAGAGGTGTTCTGGAACACCGTGGACCATCGCCATGCAGGTGAGTGAGAACCATTCGGTAGCGGGAGTGGACGTTTAGATACTCAGGCAGTGTTTAGATGACTTCACACGGCCGACGCCACGCATGGCGCAGGGAGAGTTAACATGCCAGAGAGGACACCTGAATCTGGACACGTGGAGCACAGTCGCCCAGGACCTCAGCCGTAGTCTGACAGTCCGGATCCTGACAGGCTGAAGAGCTTTATAAATAGGCCTCTTTGAGTGTCAAACAATCCCAGCAAGGCAGCCTGTGTGTTGTCTAGCCAAAATCATCTCTCAGTAGCGGACTGGGAGGAATGTGCCAACAATTAGCAATTCTCGTATTGCGAAGCTGGAGAGGTACCTCAAAAGGCTTCACATAAAATCAAACATGAGGTTTATTACTGCATACTGAGAGGTACCATGAGATTCTTAAGTGCATTGCTTTTCATGTTACTTTATTTTGGTATACTATGGGGCATATTCAATTAGCTGCAGGGTTTAACCTGTTTAATTGCCGCACTGGACCTATTCAATTAACGGGGATCCTCGAGCGTGATTTCCTAAGACCCCGTGCATGGTATGCAGGCAGGAAGCCAACGGTCGAAATGCCGACCGCCGGCTTCCTGTCTGTGCAATCCCGACAGGGGACTAATGATAGTTGTCGAAAACCCGACGCCTATCTTTATCCCTACACCGGGAGGCTGACGCCCGGCATACCAAACGAAGGTAATCCGGGCAGCGGCAGCAGACAGACGCTGGGGGGAGGGTTAGGTTAGGGGCTCCCAGGGGGGGGACTTAGGGTTAGGCACCCCTCAGGAGAGTTAGGATCAGGCTAGGGGAAGGGGGAGTTAGGGTTAGGCATCCCCCAGGGAGGGGTAGGTTTAGGCTGCGTGGACGGGGGGGTTGGGTTTAGGCACTTACGGGGGTTTTAAGGTTAGGCACTAGGGGGGGAGGTTAGGGTTAGGCACCCCTAAGGGAGGGTTAGAGGGAAAAAGGGTTAGCGATAGTGTCTTTACTTACCTGTCTGTATTTTCACTGCTGCCAGTCTTCCGGCGTCGGCATTCATACCGATCCCCAGCGCGTGAGTCCCTGCAGTTGGACTTTACCTCGCAGCTCATGGAGATGTGAGGTAATTCTGCGTAAAACCACCAAATGGGGCTCGCACATGGGAAAAAAAAACAACGGTTCTGCAGTTTATGCGGAATCAGTTCCGATTGAGTCTCGATTTTTTGGTTCGGAAAAAAGGCTATTTTATTGAATAGCTTTTCCCCGCGCCGCAAGGATTTTGGCCGGCAATTAGTCGTCTAATTGAATACCCCCCTATGTTTCATTTTTAATTGGGAACCATTTGCTGTTCCACTTAAATTGTAAGTTATTTACAAAGTGCAAAAGGCTACAGGTGCGTATCCACTACACGAGAGTGGAACGACTGTATGATTACAACATTGTAATCGTGCAATCGTTCTCCATCCTGTGCAGTGGATAATGTGCCTACACTGAATGATATGTCATTCAGTGCATGGACCCTCCCTCATCCCCGAACATGCACAACCTGACGATCTCGTCAGGTTAGCCTGCTTGTTCAGGCGATGGTTGATGTCGAAAACAGCCAGCGGGAGTGAGCATCGTTACTCTTTTTCGACATTGTCATGCACGATTTATGAACGATTAATGAGCGATTGAACGATAACGATGTTGTAATCATTCAATCGCTCATTTTAATCGTCTGGTGGATACGCACCTTAAGATGCAGTTCATAATCAGCTTGGTGTCTTGTTTTCCACATCTGAACTTGTATTTCCACCTGAGTTTGCAAAACAAAAAGTGTTTGCTTAAGAGAAAAAGCTTGTCCAGACAAGGTAGAGTTGGATGGAGTGAGAAATGTTCCTTCAGGACCGTAACTAGGGTGGTGCGACCAGTGCCTTGGCACAGGGCACCGCAGGGCAGGGGGTGCTGTTTGGGCCTGTCAATTTTCCTTTCTATTATCATTCTCACTTGTAGCTTCCTCTTCTTTTATCCGCAGCATCTCCTGGCTGCCCCAGGAGTACCCCTATATCTTCCCTGGCCCTTCCCCATGAAGCCATGGCCCTTTTTTAAGGTGCACTATCTTATGTCCCTATTTAAAAAATGGGGGGCGCCAATGCTATCTCTGGCACAGGGCACCAAAAAGTCTAGTTACGGCTCTGTGTTTCTTGTTAAGTAAATTGATATCATCACTGGAAGAGGGGGAAATGATTTCGAGGAAACACTCACCGGGATGTACTAAAGGAATAATGCGTTAAAAAACGGTACAGTCTTCTGCATGCCACCGACTTCCTGAATGAAGTGGGTGGCTCGGGAGGGTGATGATGAAATTCGTATTAAATCATGTCATCATGGCCCTGCCCCCCGCTGTACAATGCTGCAGATCATACAATACAGAGAGCATTCTAATGAGCTACATACAAGAGAAAGTGTCATCCATTGGTTGCTATACAACACAGAGGACATTCTAGTGACAGGAGAGGTAAATTATAAATGTTGGCAAGACTAGATTTTGATTATATGATGGCTGCAAGGCAGGGAATACACATTGTAAAAAGTGGCCGAGGTTTGGTATAAAGCAGTGACGTCACAAGGGGGTGTGGGGCTCTGAATGTCGACAGTCAGAAGGGTCGATGTGGTCTTTAGGTCGACCACCAATATATAGACATGTATTTTGGCTGACATGGTTAAATAGTCGACACATTCAAAAGGTTAACATTTGATGTTGATACGAAAATATGACTACAAATTGGTCAACCTAATTACCATGTTGACCATCTGACAATCGACATTCAGAATATGTCGACCTTCTGAATGACAACCTTTTTAATGTCCACCAGTCGACTGGATTACCATGTGTTACTGCTGCAATCTCTTTGACCATAGTAACACCGCCTGGGATGTAGTCAGGATCCCGACCGATACCGACAGCAGCATCTTGATGGTCACAATCCCTACAGATTCCTACGGTAAGTATTAGGGTAAGGCACTAAGGGGAGAGTTAGGATTAGGCTGCGGAAGAGAAGGATTAGAGTTAGCTGTGGGATGGGTCGGTTAGGGTTAGGCTGTGGGAAGGGTGGGGTAGAGTTAGACTGCTGGAGGGGTGGGTCAGGGATATAGTAAGGGTCAAGATTTGGGTTCAAAATAAATACTTACCAAAATCCATCGGGATTTTGACTGTCGGCATTCTGACCATCGGGCAACCCCACAGTACCCAACCCACCACCTGGCTTCTGTTTTGGAATCACCAGATTTCACAGAGTGGTGGTGTGGGAGACATGACGTGAAAGAATTGCTTCATATTGCCCGCATAAGTAAACCTAAGTGACGGGAAGTGATGCCACATTTCCATCATCATGCCTTAGCCACCCTATATCACTTAAATGTGTATTTTAGTTTGATATTTGTTTACAGTACAAAATATTTGGCACTGTGCACACATTTTTGTACACAACATTTTTTACTGTTATGTTGCAGCATGTTGTCTATATGCTGTAGTTAGAAAAGTGTATTTTAGTTTTTGTCCACTAGGTGACACTAGTGTATAAATAAACTCAGTATTGTAGTTATAGCTACAATATGTTTGCCATTTCATGTCTCAGTGATGCAGGTGTGCAGCATACCTCCCAAACTGTTAAACTGGAGCATACTTTTTGTGAATGATTTTTCCAATTATGAGACCTAATCCAGATACAATTTTCATATTTATAATTAGGAAGGAAGGGACTAAGGGCCTCATTCAGAGGCGGTCGGAGGATGCAAGCAGTCGCTCAGAAACTGGGCGGCCACTTGCATCCTGCCCGGCCGCCTCTATTGCGGTCGTTAGGCTGTGGGTTAACACCCACAGCTCTAACGACCGCTCTGGTGATGGTCGCGATGGTCTCTGACCATCGCGACCATCGGGGCTTAGGACGAGACCCTAGGGTAGGGTCTCCCTTGTCGTAAGCCCCGGAGAGCTTCTGGCTCTGTCTGAGCCGGAAGCTCTCCACTGACATCACTAGTGATGTCAGTGGGGCCGCCCCCAAACGGTAGGCGTTCCCATGAGAACGCCTCCGTTTGGGCTGCCTCCCCCCCGGCCCGCCTTCCAAACGGGGCGAGCTGTCAATCAACATCGACAGCTCGCCCCCTTTGGATCGAGACCCGCTACGACCGGCGCTGTCGGTCGTAGCGGGTCTCACGCATGCGCACGACGGCGCCGGCGCCGTCCTGCGCATGCTCTGTGGGGGGCCATCGACCCGGTCCGAGCGCATCAGCGCTAACGACCGGGTCTGAATGACCCCCTAAATGATTTAACACAATATCTCATTTAAATATGGCGAGGATTCGGACCACTTGGCCCGAAGTGCCAAAACCTGCATTCTAGGCAGCCCTACCAAAAATCAATGTAAATACACATGATAATATCCTGCTCCTGTTTACCACATTTTATTTTTACATTAGCAATAAATTAGACACAACTAATCAATCTTAAAGCAACAATCACATACATATATATATTTTAAAATCTTTCTTTAAATAAAAACTTAAGTACCTCTTGCATGATAGTCATTTATTAGTCATCCTACAAATCATTAATGTCACACTCAGATACTCTCAGCATGTTAAGCGTTGGCATGGGGGGAAAGGAAAATTTGACAGTGCACTGAACTTAGAAAAAGTGTCCCAAAGCCTGTCTGACAACAATATCATATGCCATGTGATTGAGGCTGCTATTGTAGTCACATGACACCATACTCTCCTGGCTCCTGATTTTACGGGTAGTCCCCTCCCCTACACCCCCAAGAGAGTGGCCAGATCTCCCGCATCCTGGCCACTGCCTAGTAAAGTGAGCAGTATGGGGAGATAATACCTGGAATCGCCAGCCCGTAGGGAGGGGATGGGGCCTAATGACATGACAGTCCGGCCAGGGACGCCGAGAGGGGGGGGGAGCGGGTACAGATTACCTGGTTTCGGGCTTCCTGAGGGGCCCAGTGCCGCCCCCCACCTCCCTCACAGCAGCCCAGCACACAGCGTGTGCTGAGCTGCAGTGAGAGACTGCTCGTGGCTGCTGAGCAGCAGCCACAGCAGTCTCCTATATGCTGTGGGGGGAGCAATCACACTGATCGCACCCCATCTGGCATTGAGCAGGGCTGAGGGGGCTCAGAGCGCCCCCCTCCCCAGCGCGCAGGGCCGCGAAAGCTATTTTTCCCACTTTTTTCGGGAAGGGGGCGAGGCCACGCCGTCCGCTATTAGGCCATGCCCCCTATTACCCGGGCCCGCCGTGGCTCTTGGTGGGCCTGAGTCCGGCCCCGCCATCTAAAGTGGCCAGCTGAGTATCCTCTCCAGGCTTCTCCCGGAGAGGAGACTTCCAAAAAAGGCAAGTATGCGTGACACTGCAAACTAAGTAGAAGTATAAATCATTCAGAGCAACTTGAAGAAACAAACTAAGGAAAATTGGTAATTACCAAGATTCTTCTTATAACCTGTCACAGTGATTTATGTAAAAAAAAACACCAATATTTTTCTTGGGATTGCTGCTTCACCTTTAGTATCAAGGGTTTCATTAAGCTTTGGGTACAGCAATATCAAAATTAAGTTTGAAAAGCAGGAATACAATATATATAACCAAACCATGAACTGATTGCTCTGTCAGCTGTGATTAGCTGATTGCACCGCAGGGTGGCTGGTGTCCAGTGGTGGCTCCGGAGGTGGTGTTGCAGCGCAGTCTAAATTTCAAATTGAGGAACCACACCAACTGCCAACCCAAACGCTGCCAAACATCGCCACAGCCAGAACACCTGCTGCAATGTTATTATTACCATTTATATAGTGCCAATCATATTATGTTGTGCCATACTTTCATTTGTGGCCAATTTCACATGTGACACAATTTTTTTTAATTGGAATAACGTGGGCTGAATTAATTAACAATGCTAACAATAGCCATATAATAATGGTGTTAGGTCTGTCCCTTCTGTAACATGCACGTGGTCCCAATGGCTTCCACTGCAAGGGAGACAGGACAGACCTTAGCATAGCAAGAGCCAGGAGAGGAGGTGGAATATTTGCGGGGTGGGGGGAGTCGAGGTGATGGAGCGGGGGCAGCTGGATGGAGCGGGGTGCCGAGCTGGACAGAGGGGGGTGTGATGGGACAGAGCAGGAGAGGAGGCGAGCTGAGTTCGAGCTGAGTCAGGGGTGGAGGGAGTAGCAAGCAGACACTAATGTGCCACCATACTAGTGTGTAAATATATTTATCATTTTTAAACTTTTTTTGTAACCGACACAAACGCAATTTAAATTTATTTTTATTCTGCTCTTTTTTTATTGGCGTGAAAATTTGACCTTCTTGTAACCACGCCACGCAAATAAGCCCCACGCCTTCGCCCACCCAACCACTCCCAAAACTATCTATACCCAGACCTACTCACCACTACCTTCTTCCCAAAAAGTTGAAAGGGTATGTTTTTAGTGACAGTAAGCACATCTACAGATAGTTGGCAAACCTGACTGACAGGACCCTGGACACGCCCAATCGCCATCTTGTGCAGCATCGTGGATTGAAGGAGACAGAAGCACACGAGAGAGACTGCACAGTGAAGTCTTGTTTACATTATTTTGGTGAGTATTGATACTGTATTTAATTCAACCCCACTGACCACCAATGTGTGCCAGCCACTTCTAAATGCATGACCCAACCACCGCCCGCCGTAATGATGCGGTCGGTGGCTGGGCCATGCATTAACCTCCCACTGCCCACCAATGTGTGTCCCTCACCTACCCATCAATGTGTGCCAGCCACTTCTAAATGCATGACCCAGCCACCGCCCGCCATAATGATGCGAGCAGTGGCTGGGCCATACATTAACTTCCCACTGCCCACTAATGTGTGTCCCTCATCTACCCACCAATGTTTTCCATTCACCTACCCACCAATGTGTGCCAGTCACTTCTAAATGCATTACCTGCCGTAATGATGCGGGCGGTGGCTGGGCCATGCATTAACCTCCCACTGCCCTCCAATGTGTGCCACCCACCTACCCACCAATGTCAAGTGACACCTATAAAATAACCTTGCATTAAAAAATCACTCATAAATTTTTAAAATTGATTAAAAAAAATTGGTTTAACAACAAATATTTACAAATTACAACAACACCGATACATATATAAAATTTGTAGTTGTTGCTGTCATACATTAGTTTATGGTGTTTGAATATACCACCATAAACAAATGTATGTCAACAACATAAACAAATACATTGCAACAATAAAAAAAACAGATTACAATACCTATAAAAACACATAACATTCCTAAAAAAAAACCAGATTAAAATACAAATAACAACACAGAACATTCCTGAAAAAAAACAGATTAAAATACATAGAACAACATAGAACATTCATGAAAACAAAACCAGATTACAATACCTATAAAAACACACAACTTTCCTGAAAAAAAAACAGAATAAAATACATATAAAACAGAACATGGTGCGAGGGGAAAAAAATGGGTAATTTGGAGAAAATGTATGTATATATGATGGTGGGGTGAGGGGTGAGAGGAACGGGGTGGGGGGGAAAGAAAAAGGGGGGGGGGGGTGGCAGGGGAGGGGAGGTGGGAAAGCGGAATTGGGGTGGTTATGTAGTGTCAATGGATGGCGTGTATTGGTGTTTGTCTACTGTGTAGGTGTTTGCGGTGTGTAATGAAAAGCCAGACACTTGAGATCGAATCCAACCTGTTTATTGGTGAGTCACAGTGCTCCCCAGGCGGTTCCGTGAATGAGATTGGGGTTGAGTGGTGGGTTTAGTGATTTCCTGGTCAGGGAGTCGTTGGGCCCTTTTAGGGGGCTCCTTTCCGTGCGGCCCTTACTTCTGCACGTCCCCTTTGCTGGACCTATGGTCACAGTCTTAGAGGACCAGGATGGTAATGATGTCTATGAGAAAGTCCCGTAAAGTGGCAGTGGCGGCGTCCCGCACTGATGTTGTAGTTACCTACCGGTAGGTTGAAGTCTCTAGTCCTTGCACAGATGTCGTGTACTCCGGTATAGGTCCGGTGGTCACTGTCCGCAGGGTGTGCCGGACAGGCGCTCGTCACTGCTTCGAGATGGGTGATGATGCGGCGCCCCGCGTTCGTAATTCTGTGCCACCTTGCCGTGGAGTTGATGATGGGGTACAAGGTGGGGTAGTTCAGTAGTTCTGTGTGGGGGTGTGTTGCAACACACCGACGAGCACCCGTCCGGCACACCCTGCGGGCTCGCAGGGTGACAGTGACCACCGGACCTATACCGGAGTACACGACATCTGTGCAAGGACTAGAGACTGCAACCTACCGGTAGGTAACTACAACATCAGTGCGGGACGCCGCCACTGCCACTTTACGGGACTTTCTCATAGACATCATTACCATCCTGGTCCTCTAAGACTGTGACCATAGGTCCAGCAAAGGGGACGTGCAGAAGTAAGGGCCGCACGGAAAGGAGCCCCCTAAAAGGGCCCACCGACTCCCTGACCAGGAAATCACTAATCCCACCACTCAACCCCAATCTCATTCACGGGACCGCCTGGGGAGCACTGTGACTCACCAATAAACAGGTTGGATTCGATCTCAAGTGTCTGGCTTTTCATTACACACCGCAAACACCTACACAGTAGACAAACACCAATACACGCCATCCATTGATACTACATAACCACCCCAATTTCGCTTTCCCACCTCCCCTCCCCTGCCACCTCCCCCCCCCTTTTTCTTCCCCCCCACCCTGTTCCTCTCACCCCTCACCCCACCATCATATATACATACATTTTCTCCAAATTACCCGTTTTTTTCCCCTCGCAGCATATATTCACATACAGGAGCGCACGTGTAAACCCCCCTCGTCCAACTTGCAATTAACAGGATCCGGTACTCCTGTTCCACGTGCAGCACCACCATAGCCCCACCTTCTTGTTTCCCCCTATCTTGCTCCCCAATCTCCCTTCCTCATATATCTTTATAGAAATACCCTCTAAGACCTGGAGCGCGGACCACTCTGTTCATTATATAACACAGAACATTCCTGTAAAAATATATTTTAAAAAACCAATAAAAAAAATAAAAAAATAAAAATTTTTAGAAAAAGTTAAAAATATACATAAAAAATGTACAAAATAATTCACATTTGTAGATTATTACAATGTCCATATTTTTTCCTTCTACCAATGTCCATGGATAGTGAACTGGAATTTGTTACCGGTTTCCTAGAAATCCTCCAGGAAAAGAAGTGTCTTTGGAGGATATCCTATCGACAGTACCACCACAAGTCGGCAAAACTGGCAGCCTTCAATGTCGTTTTGGAGTACACAAAAAGGTTAATCGCAGATGCTGACCTTAATGCAGTACGGCACAAAATACAGAATCTGCGTACCGTGTATATAAAAGAAAAGAGAAGTCGATGACTCCAAAAGTTCCAGGGCTGGCAGTGATGACGTGTACCACACTCTGGCACTATGACCGTATAAGTTTTATAAGTGAACAAGAGCCAGTCAGTGGTCCTGATGGCCGAGCGAGAGGGAGAACAGGAGGTGGCAGAAGAGATTGCACCATCTCAGGATTTGTTGGTAAGTAGAGACAGTTAATACTTTTTTTATTGCTCAATCACAGTTGTCCACTATAATCATTTATCTCACATATAGCCCTCCTGCCATGGCACTGCACTTGGTCCGTTGAAATAGGCCATATACTCCTCCCCAACTTCTCGTTGATGTTGTTGCATTTGTTGGTGCAAACACTGATGTAAACAGGGCAATCTCCTCTGGAGGTCCTACATATTCTGGTGTAGCTGGGACTGGTACTTGTTGTGTAGTTTTCCTTTGCAGAAAGTTATGTAGCACACAACACACCAACACAACCCAATCGATCTTCTCCACATGTAGGTTTATGGTGGTGTGGAAAATGCGGAACCGGTTGCTGAGTATTCCAAACGCATTTTCCACAATGCGCCGTGCCTGGGATAGACGGTAGTTGTAGATCCTCTTCTCGCTGGTCAGGCACCTCTGTGCAAATGGCTTCATCACATGTTCATGTAATGCAAAAGCCTTGTCTGTGACGAAAACGTAATTTAGGCCATGCTTTGTCTCGTCCAGTGACGGCAAGGGTTTTGTTGGTGAGTTTCTGGTAGAATGCCGTCTGTTTAAAGGACTCACCATCTGAAGCATGGCCATTCTTGCCGACATCCACAAACAAAAATTCATAGTTGGCATTCACCACTGCCATGAGAACGATGCTGAAGAAGCCTTTGTGGTTGTAGTAATATGATCCGTTGTTGCCAGGTGGGTTGATTCGGTTGTGTTTACCATCAATGGCTCCTTCGCAGTTAGGGAAATTCCAACGTTGTTCAAATTCTTCAGCGATGCTCTTCCACTCCTCCACAGTGTTAGGAAACTGGAAATATTGAAAAATAAGTTTATAGAAAAACATAACTTTAATTTTTTTATTTTTTTTCCTATATAGACTTCCACCCAAGATCCTGATTTGTCTGTGATGCCGGACTTAACTTTAATCGGGGACAGCGAGGTGGAAAACTTCACCACACCCATTGAAGCAGGAGCATCATCCTCCTCGGAGTTGTTCCTACAACAAGCAGATAGCATCCTCCAAAAAGCCCCTGATGCTATAGATGACTTTACTGCGCACATAAATAGTCAGATGATATAAATGGACGCGGTAACTGCCAAAAATTTCCATAGGCTCATCTATGAGCTTCTCATTCGATCCCTCAACAGTAATTTGCACAACTCCACCTATATTAGTGACCCTATGCTTTATTCCCCTGCTCCAAATGCCTATGTCAGCCCCCCCCCCCCCCCAGCCCAGTTGGAGATGACTCCAGCACCTAGCACCCCAACCACAAGCAGTGCCATTTACAATGCTCTGCTGGAGGCAGAGGAGAATTTGCCGTGTTACACTTAGGTTTTTTCTTTTCTTTTTCTTCTATACTATCACCAAATTCCATCACTCCCAATAGGTGCAGGCTGTGTGCTATACGGTGGTGAGGACACTAATTGGACAAGGTCACTACACACATGGCACAGGTACAGATTTCTGGAAGCCGGGGCCACAATCTGTACCTGTGCCATGTGTGTATTGGCCTGTTCGATCTGGTGTCTGACCCGCTGTATAGCATACTGCAGGCTACCTATTGGGATTGATAAAATTTGGTGATAATGCTGTTTTGTACTGTTTATACACATGTTTATGTAATATATTTTAAATTACATAGTGTTGTGTTCTTGACACACAAATGATCATGACTGCTATGCAGCACAGTTTGGTTAATGCAGCCTAATTGGCTGTCACAGTTATATAAAGAGTTAATTTGACAGAAAAAAAAAAAAAAGAAACAAATGTGTAGTGTTTTTTTTTACTTACTTTGTAATACTGGTACTGCAGCACTTTAACGATAGCCTTGCAGGTCTCCGGAATGATGATGCCCAAGGAGGACTGAGGTGAGATGAGTGTCCCAAACTTCATGTCTTCAAATCACCTTCCTGCAGCCAGGTACCTCAGGGTAACCACCAGTCTGTCTTCAGCAGGGATTGCCCTCCGCCACCTTGAATCTTGCCTCCGGATGAGGGGGGTCACTATAGTCAGCAACTCCTGGAAAGTGGCATCATTCATGCGCAAGTACAGTAGTTGCGGTAGTCGTCCGGGTTATTGTCCTTGATCTCCATCAGCAGGGACATGTGAGAGCCGGTATGCCTTTGCTGAAGCCACTCTTTGGTCCAGCATGTTCTTCTCCTCCTTCGCTGGGCCCTCTCCTGGATCAACTGGACCCCAGCTTGGGCGACCAACACTTTATACTGATAGGGATGCATCAGCACAGAATTCAGGAACAGGATAGAATGGACACACTTGCAGGTAGATAACATACTTTGTAAAAGGCAAGCCAAATACAAAGAGCACAGTAGCAATGTACAGGTTTCAGCTGGTATAAACCAATCCTCACTTAGTAGCAGAGCAGAATGTGCACAGGGTTAAAATGGTGGCTGCTTTTTATACACCCTGGCTAGCCCCTCCCATTGTTATTATTAGTTACATTTCCCACCAATCATGAAGAGCCTCTTCTTTTGTTTTGGGCAAGTCAAGATGAAACTCACAATTTGCACGATCCGATGGATTGTGAGATTGGAAGTGAAATTTGCAGGTTTTTTGACCAAATCGTGCTTACGACTGCCGGGGAGCTCCCATGGAGAGTTCACGGCAAATCATACACGATGTCGGATCGTGAGGTCATTGCTATGTCTGTGGCCAGCTTGAAACACTTCGTGGAAAGTAAAGGCCCCCATACATCAGCAATTGATTGCAGCAATTCTGCAATTGTGTATAAAAATCTTTCCCTCTTTCAATCAATTGCTGATTGCACTATTGTCACAATCGATTGAAAAAGGGATATTTTTATACACAATCAAATTGCAAATTGCAGAATTGCTGCAATCAATTGCTGATGTATGGGGATCTTAAGATTTTTGGTGACCCCCACAACAAAATAGTTGGGGGGCTCCTGCCACAGTTTTTCATACTGTGCTGTACCGGCTGTGAAGAGCGTTAGAAGTACAGTATGTAAGCTCTGTGCTTGTGGCCTCCTACTGGGACTTGTCTGAGCAAAATGACATCTAAGCATACTTTGCCAAATGTCATAGGGTAGCAGTAATACTGACTGCTCCTTGCTCTTTCTCTGTCCATGAATAATATACCAGGCATAATTCTACTGTCAGGTTTCACATTTTTCAAGCCCTTCTCATGACCTACTGATAGAATAGTCTTACATGAATGCATTCTGACATCTCCTACACTTCCCTTCTCCCAAGTAGCAATGCATGAAGATAATTGGATTTTCACACCATGGTTACATAATTATTTTTTAAACATTTAAAGCAGATACAAATGTCTCTCTGTATTATCTCTAGTTCACGCAGATCTCAAGCAGCTGGCTTACTGCACATTACACTGTGGCACATTTTATGAATTGGCATAGATCTATTTTATCTGTTGACTTCATTCACTGTCAGATCTACAAGCCTATTGTTGTTAGCTATAAGAGAAACAAGTAAAGGTACCTACACACTAGGCGTTCTTGTCACGATCTGATATCGTGTCCGATTTCCCTTGAACTCTCCTCGGCAGCTCCCCGGCAGTCATGGGCCCATTTTGTTGTAAAAACTGTCCAAACTGATCCACGATCTCACGATCTATCATGCATCGTGTCTGATGACAAAATCATGAGATCGTACACGATAAATCGTCAGCTTAACAAACACATCACGATGAATGGGCAGATTGCAAAAAAATGTAACTAATGGGCGGGCTTAAGTAATGGGTATATAAAGCAGGCGCCATTTTAGGCCTGTGCACTTCTGCTCTGTGACTAGTGAGGCTTGGTGTATACAGTGGCGGGCTGGGCCGGGGGGCAGGGTGCCATGTGCCCCCCGGGCCGCAGCGACATGCTCTGTGACACAGGCTGCACCGCGTGTGTAGCACTGACCGGATGGAGTTCGGTCAGCGCTACACAGTGACTAACACACAGCTGTCGGCTCCGGCAGCTGTGTGTTTGTTTTGAGTGGCAGCCAATGAGAGTCTGTCAAACTCTCACTGACTGCCGCTGCGCCCACTGCAGGAGCCGCTCCATCTTCCGGCTCCTGCAGTGGGTAATGGGAGAGACGATATGACGTCTCTCCCATAATGCAGAGCGGCCCGGCACGGGAGGACGAACGGAGGAGCGGATGGCGGAAGCGGGAGCGGGGATTCAGGTAAGTGTTTTTTTTTTTTTTAATACATGTGGCACTACAAGGGGAGAACACTACTGGGGGTACTACAAGGGGGAGGGCACTAAAAGGGGGAGAACACTACTGGGGGCACTAAAATGGGGAGGGCACTAAAAGGGGGAGAGCACTACTGGGGGCACTAAAAGGGGGAGGGCACTAAAAGGGGGAGAGCACTACTGGGGGCACTAAAAGGGGGAGGGAACGAAAAGGGGGAGAGCACTACTGGGGCACTAAAAGGGGGAGAGCACTACTGGGGGCACTAAAAGGGGGAGAGCACTACTGGGGGCACTAAAAGGGGGAGACCACTACTGGGGGCACTACAAGGGGGAGCACTACTGGGGTCACTACAAGGGGGAGCACTACTGGGGGCACTACAAGGGGGAACACTACTGGGGGCACTACAAGGGGGGGCTACTACTGGGGGAACTACAAGGGGGGATTACTACAGGGGGCACTACAAGGGGGGGCTACTAATGGGGACACTACAAGGGGCGGGACTACTACTGGGGGCACTACAAGGGGGGACTACTACTTGGGGCACTGCATAGGGGGTACCACTACTGGGGGCACTATATAAGGGGCCTACTACTGGGGGCACAAGGGGCACTGCACAGGGGGGACCACTACTGGGGGCACTATATAACGAGCTTACTACTGGGGGCACAAGGGGCACTGCACAGGGTGGACCACTACTGGGGGCACTGTATAAGGGGCACTGCATAGGAGGATCACTACTGGGGCACTACTGGAGGCCTGCATAAGGGGGTCCTCTCCTGGGGCACAGGGGGCACTGAATATGGGCTACCCCTTATCTTTATTTTTACTTTACATTAATTCCATATGGACCCACCTCCTCCCTGGAACATTTGAGGGGGGGTGGGGCGGGAGCCGTAGCACGCACGTGCTCCGGGCACCCTGGCTACATGCTACATGCATTTGCCCCCCAGGCTAAAAGTTGCCAACCAGCCCCTGGGTGTATACCTGCTGAATGCTGTACATTGCTATTGTGCTGTACTTTGTTTTGCCTGGCTCAACAAAGTGTGTTTTTGCTGCATTCTATCCTGTAGTCTGTGCAGATGGATCCCTATCGGTATAGAGTGATGGTTGCTTATGCTGGGGTGAAGCATACTTGCCAACTCTCCCTCATTGTCAGGGAGACTCCCTGAAATAGCAGCAATCTCCCTGTCTCCCTGAAGAGTCCAGCAATCTCCATGATTGTGCCTTACCCTCATTATAAAAAAAAAATAGATATTATACATTCAAATGGGATTATTAGTATAATTACCCTGAATTGGTTATTAGGCACAATAGCCCCCATTTACTAACGAGTTTTATCACCAAAATGAGTGATAAATGTCACTGTGTATGATTAATGGTGCTCCAGCAAATCAGCTCCCAACTGTCATTTTTCTAACAGTTGACAGTTGGGAGCTGATTGGCTGGAGCACCATTAATCATACACAGTGATATTTATCACTCGTTTTGGTGATAAAACTCGTTAGTAAATGAAGCCCTATGATCCCTATTGCTACATGCATTTTCTGAAAAAGTATCAGTCTGTTTTCATTAACAGGCAGATCTTACTAACTGCTTTTGGGCTAGTTTACATTTGGCGATAAGTCAGTATTATGACACGCCTCTCAGATGTAGCAGGACACGCCCACTTTACCGCCGCGCTGATAGGTGCTGCTTTCACAATCTCCCTGAAATGCTTTTTCAAAAGTAGGCAAGTATGGGGTTAAGGTGATGAAGGAGAGGGCCCAGCATAGGAGGAGAGAATGCTGGACCAGGGAGTGGCTGCTGCAGAGGGAGAGTCGCTCTCACATGTCCCTGCTTATGGATATTCGGGAGAACAATTCGGATGACAATCACAACTACCGGCGCACGGATGACGCCACATTCCAGGAGTTGCTGCGTCTGGTGACCCCGTTTATCCAGAAGCAGGACACAAGGCTGCAGAGGGCTATCCCTGCTGAGGAGAGGCTGGTGGCTACCCTGAGGTACCTGGCTACAGGACGGTCACTGGAAGATCTGAAGTTTGGGACCCTCATATCCCCTCAGGCTTTGGGTGTCATCATTCCGGAGACCTGCAAGGCTATTGTGACAGTGCTGCAGTACCAGTTTTGCAAGGTAAGGAAAAAAAACACTACACATTTGTTTCTTGTGAAAGAAAAAAAAAATGTTTTTTTTTGTTTTTTTTCTTGAAAATGTAGAAAATTACTGTATAATATAAACAATTTAAAACTGGGTCAAAATTTCAGCCAATATGGCTGCAAGTGATAAAACTGTCTTTATGACAGCAGTAAAAACATTGCCATTCCAAACATGGAATACATAACATAGCAATTGTGGTCTTGAAGAAAGCTCCTATATGCATTTATAATGTACTGTAAAAGCTCTTAAAATGTAAAACTGCATTATCCCCAAATTTGAACAGTCCCAATACCTAGCCTGTTCTATGATATACGGTGGGTCAGATGCCGGATTGAATAGGCCCAATACCCACATGGCGCAAGGACAGATCCTAGCTCCCTAATACAGTTTAAGAGTGGACAACCATTGCTGATGACTTCGAACGGCATTGGAATTTCCCTAACTGTGGGGGAGCAATCGATGGGAAACACATCCGCATCACCCCACCTGCCAACAGCGGATCATACTATTTCAACTACAAGGGGTACTTCAGCATCGTTCTCACGGCAGTGGTGAATGCCAACTATGAGTTTGTGTTTGTGGATGTTGGCAAGAATGGCCATGCTTCGCATGGTGGGTCGTTCAAACAGACGGCATTCTACGAGAGGCTCACCTCCAAAACTCTCAACTTGCCGTCAGTGGAGGAGACTAAGCACGGCCTAAAATTTGTTTTTGTGGCTGACGAAGCTTTCGCATTACATGAAAATGTGATGAAGCCATATGCGCAAAGGGGCTTGATATCTGAAAAGAGCATCTACAACTATCGGCTTTCTCGGGCACGCAGGATTGTGGAAAATGCCTTTGGTATCCTTAGTAACCGGTTCCGTATTTTCCACACCAGCATAAACCTACGCGTGGACAAGATAGACAGGGTCGTGATGGCGTGCTGTGTTCTACATAACTTTTTACGGCACAAAACCACCTTACAAAGAGCATCAGGCACAGCTATCCTAGAAGACCCAGACCATCCAGAGGAGATTGGCCAGATATCATTAGTGTCAGCACCAACAATGCAAGCCACAGGCACTGCATGGGCCAAACAGTTGAGAGAGGAGTATATGGCCTATTTTAATGGGCTGGGTGCAGTGCCATGGCAAGAGGACTGTCTCAGATAATTGGCAGTAAACTGGACACAGTATGCACTGTGGCCCTCATTCAGAGACGGTTGCAAGAAGGGATCGCTCTCTCTGAATGAGGGCGGCCGCTTCCTTTTATTTAGTGCGGCCTCCTGGTCGCTAGCTAAACTGTGGATTACCACCCACAGCTTAGCGACCAACCAGGTTGATGGTCGCGATGGTGTTCATCGCGACCATCGGGGCTTGCAACGAGACCCTAAGGTTGGGTCTCGGCAACCGAAAGCCCCAGGGAGCTTCCTGCTCTGATCGAGTAGGAAGCTCCCCACTGACATCACTGATGATGTCAGTGCAGCCACCCACAAAACGAGCTGTTGATCTACATCGACAGCCGCCTCTTTTGTAGAGAGCTCCGGAGCGCAGTGCGCGTGCGCAGTGCTGACCATCGACGCAGTTGCGAGTGCATCAGCGTTTGCGACCGGGTCTGAATGAGACCCTGTGTCTCTACTTACCAAACCAGCATGGGATGGTCCACTCTGACCTTCACCCGCCTCCTCTTCTCTCTCTCGCTCGGCCATAAGCACAATGGACTGTCGCTGTGGTTCCTGCTCCATTAAAAATTAGATTAAAAGATAGTACCAAAGGGTGGGGCGATAGACATCATCACCGAATGCTCCAGAACGCTTTGACTCCTACACCTTCTTTCGTTCTTTCACAAACGCTGTACGGAGGTTTTGTATTTTGAGGTGCAACCACTTCACTGTTGCATCATGGTAGTATTGGCAGCTGTGTTCCACCAATTCCTCTAATACCAGAATTTCTTGGACTTATTGGAGTAGTCGCGACAACTAACCCTCCATAGATACTCCTTTGCCTCCCAACGTTCCAGGAAGCCAGTGAGGAACTCACGGCCCTTATCCAAAGACACTCAAGGTGGCAAAAAAAAAACTTTATAAAAATATGGACGCATACAATATTGTCCTAATTTTTAATACTTTGTAATATAAATATATATATATATATATATATATATAGTTATACATTTTTAAAGTTGTTTTTGGTTTGATTCTGTTTTTGGTTTGGTAATGTTTTTGGTTTGGTTATGTTATTATGGAGTTTGAAAAGTTTTGAAGCCTGATTGCATTGGAAAATATAAATTTTTAACATTTCTGTCTATTACAGTGGTCAGTGGGTGGGCGATGCATTATACACATGGTGGTCAGTGGGCAATGCATTATACACATGGTGGTCAGTGGGTGGGTGGGCAATGCATTATACACATGGTGGTCAGTGGGTGGGCAATGCATTATACACATAGTGGTCAGGGGGTGGGTGGGAAATGCATTATACACATGGTGATCAGTGGGTAGGTGGGCAATGCATTATACACATGGTGGTCAGTGGGTGAGCAATGCATTATACCCATAGGTGGTCAGTGGGCAATGCATTATACACATGGTGGTCAGTGGGTGGGAAATGCATTGTACACATAGGTGGTCAGTGGACAATGCATTAAACACATAGGTGGTCAGTGGGCAATGCATTATACACATGGTGGTCAGTGGGCAATGCATTATACACATGGTGGTCAGTGGGTGGGACATGCATTATACACATGGTGGTCAGTGGGTGGGCAATGCATTATACACATGGTGGTCAGTGGGTGGGACATGCATTATACACATGGTGGTCAGTGGGTGGGCAATGCATTATACACATGGTGGTCAGTGGGTGGGACATGCATTATACACATGGTGGTCAGTGGGCAATGCATTATACACATAAGTGGTCAGTGGGTGAGCAATGCATTATACACATGGAGGTCAGTGGGTGGAACATGCATTATACACATGGTGTTCAGTGGGCAATGTATTATACACATAGGTGGTCAGTTGACAATGCATTATACACCTAGGTGGTCAGTGGGCAATGCATTATACACATGGTTATCAGTGGGCAATGCATTATACACATGGTGGTCAGTGGGTGGGCAATGCATTATACACATGGTGGTCAGTGGGCAATGCATTATACACATGGTGGTCAGTGGGTGGGACATGCATTATATACATGGTGGTCAGTGGGTGGTCAATGCATTATACACATAGGTGGTCAGTGGGTGGGAAATGCATTATACACATAGGTGGTCAGTGGGCAATGCATTATACATATAGCTGGTCAGTTGACAATGCATTATACACATGGTGGTCAGTGGACAATGCATTATACACATGGTGGTCAGTGGGCAATGCATTATACACATGGTGGTCAGTGGCTGGGCAATGCATTATACACATGGTGGTCAGTGGGCAATGCATTATACACATGGTGATCAGTGGGTGGGCAATGCATTATACACATAGGTGGTCAGTGGGTGGGCAATGTATTGTACACATGGTGGTCAGTGGGCAATGCATTATACACATGGTGGTCAGTGGGTGGGCAACGCATTATACACATAAGTGGTCAGTGGGTGGGCAATGCATTATACAATAGGTGGTCAGTGGGTGGGCAATGCATTATACACATAGGTGGTCAGCGGGTGGGCAATGCATTATGTAATAGGTGGTTAGTGGGTGGGCAATGCATTATACACATATAGGTGGTCAGTGGGTGGGCAATGCATTATACACTTAGGCGGTCAGTGGGTGGGTGATGCATTATACACATATATGTGGTCAGTGGGTGGGTGGGCAATGCATTATACACATGGTGGTCAGTGGGCAATGCATTATACACATGGTGGTCAGTGGGTGGGCAATGCATTATGTAATAGGTGGTTAGTGGGTGGGCAATGCATTATACACATATAGGTGGTCAGTGGGTGGGCAATGCATTATACACTTAGGCGGTCAGTGGGTGGGTGATGCATTATACACATATATGTGGTCAGTGGGTGGGTGGGCAATGCATTATACACATAGGTGGTCAGGGGCAATGCATTATACACATAGGTGGTCAGTGGGTGGACAATGCATTATACAATAGGTGGTCAGTGGGTGGGCAATGCATTATACACATAGGTGGTCAGCGGGTGGGCAATGTATTATACACATAGGTGGTCAGTGGGCAATGCATTATACACATATAGGTGGTCAGTTGGTGGGCAATGCATTATACACATAGGTGGTCAGTGGGTGGGTGATGCATTATACACATATATGTGGTCAGTGGGTGGGTGGGCAATGCATTATACACATAGGTGGTCAGTGGGTGGGCAATGCATTATACACATAGGTGGTCAGTGGGCAATGCATTATACACATAGGTGGTCAGTGGGTGGGCAATGCATTATACATATAGGTGGTCAGTGGGCAATGCATTATACACATATAGGTGGTCAGTGGTTGGGTCACATTAGTGGCCAGTGGGTCAGGTATATTCATTGGTGGACAGGGTCTGCATATACAATGCTGCTCAGTACACATATACTCACCAAATTAGCAGATTGCGTGATCAGGTGTGCAGAACAGGGAATCGCGTCTGTCTCATCCAAGTCACGATGCTGCACAAAATGGAGACTGGGCGTGTACAGGGGAAGTCAATCAAGTGACGGAAGGGACGATAGATTGTGCATTGGATCGTGAGTACAAACACAAGTACGATCTGCACCACATCATGTCCGAGATTGGCAATCTTGCCTGTAGCAGGCCAGATCTCCAGATGCGATGTAGGACCAGCGGATACGCACATTGGAATCGGGATCGTGAGTGGGCACTCACGATTTGGCCATATTTTACACGATTTGTCGTACCGAGGTGTCGAAATCAGCAGAATCGTGGAAAAAATAGCCTAGTGTGTGGGCACCTTAAGTAATATACACTCATCCAGTAACCCTAGGGCACTGGGCAATGTTTTCACTGTCAGGGAGAGATGTACTAAGAATAAGTGCAGTGTATAGTGGCGCTCAAGAATACAAGAAATAATCCAAAGAAGTATATTTTAATATAAATTTATGAATTCATCCACAATATGAATAACTCCCGGGAGAACATGTAATAAATATATAAATTCAACAATACATATAATAAAAAAATAAAAATATATGAACTAAAAACAATCAATCTATCATAGATATCAATGTGGCATTAGTTAGCAATATTAATGATACTATGTAGAGGAGCTCAAGATAAACAAAAAGCAGCTTACTCGTGTCAGTCCAGTGACATAATCTAAAATGTCAGCTTGTTAATGTTCCATAGACACTGAACACGTATTAAAAGAGATACAGTGTTGTTTGTGTATGATATAATATGATAGGTCTCTAAATTCTTGTCTGCTTTTGTTAATGTTGGAATAGAATACTCACAAATAAAGGATATAAATATCCAATATCCCCACTTGAATACTGTCCACCGGTACCTACATTTGAGGTGTGTTAAGCCGATGGCAAGCGGGAGCTGATCCAAAACACTTGCGCTGCCCAAGGTGCAGATGCACCTGCTTCTTGAGAAAGCCGTAACATATGGAGAAACGCGTTGAAGTTCCAGGTGTTATTCCTGTTGTACTGTGGTATACTCTCCCTCACTGCTCTTAGGATCGGAGACTCATCTGGGACCCCGTTGGCATGGAGCCATGGTTCTTCGGATGATCCACCTATACCTGGCTTGATCTATCTGCTGTCGCTGCCGCATACACAGCGGGATCATCTGTTCCTGTGCTGGCTAGCTGACCTTTGTGCAGTTGAATTGCCTATGAGTGAGGCTCACCTCTTAGTGTATATGCCCACTGGAGCTCTCATTTACCGCCAGCACCACTACAGCAGGTCTCTTGTCCGCTGTTACAAATTGTAGCGGCATGCCAGGGGCCGATTGGGTCACCAGGATGCCGGGATGGTTCCCGCTGGGCCAGTCCCTACTATGGCCGGCCACCCTCCACTTACCCACCCACTGCCATGATAAGAGCTCAGCTCCGATCGGGCAGGTTTACAGTAGTACAGCTTCTGCTCATGTGCAGAAGCTTACTAATGGAGAAAAAAATGGCCCATGGGTGAGCTGCTGCACATGCCCAGCAGCAGCTCCTCCCATAAGCCTTTGTGGAGCCTGTCAGTCACAGCTGACAGCTCTGCCTCCAGTCCCTCCATGCAGCCCAGTCCCACTCCGTGCATGCTGCAACAAGCACTGGCAGCCTGCACGGTGATGCCGTCGGCTGGCCACAGACACAATCAGCAGGCAGCCAGAGGAGCAGCAGGTGACGCCAGTGGCTGGCCACAGGGACAAGCAGCGGACAGCCAGAGCATCATCAGGTAAGTGTTGCCTGTGGGGGGAGTCTGGGGGAGAATGGAGGGGAGGGGGAGCTGACAATGCAGGGGGAGGGGTGGGCGAGCTAAAGATGCAGGGCTGGGGGGGTTTGGAGCTGACACAGGGGATGGGGAATAATGCTGAGACACACAGGGACTCTGGGAATGAGGCTGAGATGCACAAGGCCTGGGGAGGAAATGAGGCTGAGAGACAAACTGGGGCTTGAGAATAAGGCTGAGAGAGGTACACTGGGGCTGGAGAATGAGGCTTGGAGACACTGGGACTTGGGGAATGAGGCTGAGACACACACTGGGGCTAGGTGAATGGGGCCAAGAGATACACACTGGGACTGGGGAAATGGGACAGAGAAACACACTGTGGCTGGGGGAATGGGACTGAGAGACACACTAGGACTGGGGGAATGGGACTGAGAGACACACGAGGACTGGGGGAATGGGACTGAGAGACACACTAGGACTGGGGGAATGGGACTGAGAGACACACGAGGACTGGGGGAATGGGACTGAGAGACACACTAGGACTGGGGGAATAGGACTGAGAGACACACTGGGAATGGGGGAATGGGACTGAGAGACACTCTGGGACTGGAGGAATGGGACTGAGAGACACTCTGGTGCTGAGGAAATAGGACTGAGAAACACACTGGTGTTGGGGGAATGGGACTGAGAGACACACTGGGGCTGGCGGATTAGGACTGAGAGACACACTAGGACTGGGGGAATGGGACTGAGAGACACACTAGGACTGGGGGAATGGGACTGAGAGACACACGAGGACTGGGGGAATGGGACTGAGAGACACACTAGGACTGGGGGAATAGGACTGAGAGACACACTGGGACTGGGGGAATGGGACTGAGAGACACTCTGGGACTGGAGGAATGGGACTGAGAGACACTCTGGTGCTGAGGAAAGAGGACTGAGAAACACACTGGTGTTGGGGGAATGGGACTGAGAGACACACTGGGGCTGGGGGTTTAGGACTGAGAGACACACTGGTGCTGGGGGAATGGGACTGAGAGACACACTGGTGCTGGGGGAATGGGACTGAGAGACACACTGGGGCTGGGGGAATATGACTGAGAGACACACTGGTGCTGGGGGAATGAGGCTGAAAGTCACAGATGGGCCTAGGGATGGAGATACGAGGGTCCTGCGGAGGGAGATAGGCATGGGGTCCTGAAGAGACATAGGGTCCTGAAAATTTAGAGACAGAGGGAGCCTGGAGATCCACAGAGGAGCCTGGGGATGGAGAGACATATGGGCATCTGGAGACACACAAGTGTTTTGGATCAGCTCCCGCTTGCCGTTGGCTTAACACACCTCATATTTCGGTACCGAAGGACAGCATTCAAGTGGGGATATTAGATATTTATACCCTTATTTGTGACATTAACAACATTAACCAAAGCAGACAAGAATTTATAGACCTATCAGATTATATCAAACACAAACAACACTGTATCTCTTTTGATACGTGTTCAGTGTCTATGGAACATTAACAAGCTGACTTTTTAGATTATGTCACTGGACTGACAAGAGTAAGCTGCTTTTTGTTTATTTTGAGCTCATCTACATAGTATCATTAATATTGCTAACTCATGCAACATTGATATCTATGATAGATTGATTGTTATTAGTTCATATATTTTTATTTTTATTTTTTGTTTTATGTATTGTTGAATTTATATATATATATATATATATATATATATATATATATATATTACATGTACTCCCGGGAGTTATTTATATTGTGGATGAATTCATAAATTTATATAAAAATATACTTCTTTGGATTATTTCTTGTATTCCTGAGCACCACTATACACTGCACTTATTTTTTGTTTCAATTTTCTTGTGTGTGGAGTTTGGCATTCTCCACGTGTTTTGTGCTGGTGGCTGCTAGAGATACTTGATTTTGTCAATTACGGGTGCCTCATATAGGGCGAGGTACTTTGCTACATCTCTAGAGATGTACTAAGGCTTGGAGAAAGATAAAATGGAGAGAGATAAATTACTAACCAATGAGCTCCTAACTGTCATTTTTAATATACAAGAGGCAATTCAATTCAGTGTGCAGTTGACAGCGCTGGAAGGGAGGTCCCGAGCTATTAAATTCAGCGCGCTGTTAGGGAGACTAAATTATTTCTTCTGGCACCCTCCTGAGGTTACGAGGAAAAATCCGACTAAAGTGCCGAATGCGAGACTGTTTTCTGTCTGAGCACGTCGCTAACAGCCTCGCACCCGGCACTTCAGTCGGAGAATGCCGGTTCTCGTGACTAAACACCCAGGTTAAGTTACGAGAACTGGCCTTCTTCCGACTTAAGTGACTGTAGTCGGACTAAACTGCGAAGTGAATTGAATAGCTCTGGGACCAACTTCCCAGTGCTATTCACCTCACTCCGAAAGTAATTGCCCCCACAGCCTGTTAAGTGACAGGAGCAGATTGGTTGGTACTTTACCTCTCTCCACTTTATCTCTCACCAAGGCTTAGAACATCTCCCCCTTACTTTTATACATAATAAGCTCTTGAAACATAATGTGTAACAGTGGCAACCTAGATGTCCTTTAATGGGTCTTGCAGCCAAATTAAATATTCTTCTACCCATCCAAAATGTCTGTAATCACCCGCCACTCTCCAGAGATGCCAGTTCTGATTGAGCACTGTAGAGGCACTGGGGTCTATTTACTAAGCCTTGGATTTAGATAAAGTGAATGGAGATTAAGTACCAACCAATCAACTCCAAACTGACATTTCACAGGCTGTGTTCGAAAAATGACAGGGAGCTGGTTGACTGGTACTTTATCTCTGTTCACTTTATCTTCATCCAAGGCTTAGTAAATAGACCCCACACATCTTGTAACATTTAGACATGCAAAATCAGCATAGCAAAAGCAGGGCTGTAAGGAGGGGTGTTGGAGCGGTGCCATCACACAGGGCGCAGGAACCAGGGGAAGGGGCACCATTGCTGCATGGTGCCTTGAATGGCACTCTAAAGTCAGTAAGGCTGCTTCAGTGTTGCTTCAAAGGACGCTACCGGACACACACCATGCAGTGTGTAGAGCCGCCTGGAGTGTCTGTGCCACACTTTGTCCTGCCTCCCTTGCGTGATGTCACATGTTATGGCGATGCCAGCAGAGGATGCCAGAGAGCCCTGCTCCTGCGCCGAGCATGAGCTGAACTGTCTTAAACCCACCCCAATCCATCCAAAAACACAGACTTAGGGTGAAACTCCATTTCTTTAAAGGACTTCAAATCAGGGATGTCGGCAAAAATCGTGCTCAGATATCTCATGCGACCTGAGTGGAAACGTCCCTGAGGAAAGATAAATAAATCTGAAACATCAGGCAGGGATTTGCTGTGACTAGCATTTGATGGATATATTGGATATCTCGTGAGTGCCGCCTCTACCTATTTATTGCTTAAGAGACTCCCCTTGCTATTTGTACATGTGCCTATTTATATATAGTAACACTGGGTGTAGATATGAGGACTCAAGACAGGCAGGTACTCGGTAAAGCAGTGTCTTTAATAGCAGCAGATACTGCACTTGAGCATGCATAGGCTTAGGCCTGGACACATATAACACAAATAAACAACTGGAAGTAAATGTCCCAGCACTCCCAGAGCTTAGTCAGTTTGCTGCAATGGCCTGCAGCCACAATCTGCCATGCTCCTCCAACGTAGCCACTAAGGAGACTTTGGCCTACTAAACTGGACGCTTGCCAGCATCAGTGCACAGAGCACTAGGTGTATGAAAGTTTTAAACTCTTTCTGTCTCTCAGTGATGAACTGCAGCTGGACCTGTCAATTGTGTAAAACCTCCTCTACTACTGCTGATTGGTTGCTATGGGTAACATCTCCACTTCTAAAAACCGGCACTGCTTTATTATCTTCTTATGTGCCCGCTCCAAAAAATCCTCCACCACTCCAACTGTCCCGTAAAATATAAGAAATCCTATCTGAGCACAGATGTATTGCTCTAAAAGACCCTCTTGTGGGTAATATATGAGGAAGAATGATGAGCACTTACAATGGCGACTCCTGAGTTCCAGATACTCTGCTGACTGCAGCTGCTGCAGTGCGTGTAAGCAGCGTTTTGTCACAGGACCACCAGGTAATCAGTGGTATTATGTCACGGAGTCCGTGGGTTGCAGACAAGGGGGCGTAATATACATACAGCGCCGGCTCCCAATGTCCTGATTCTCCACTCACTCCTGTTCTTTCTGTTTGTTATAAGAGGCACACACAGCACCTATGCACAGGGTAGTGATGGCTTAAATCAGAGTGCTGGAGTGCGCTGACTGGCAGCAGGTGGGAGCAGCAAACAATGGCCCTCATTCAGAGCTGCTCGCAAAAAGTGAGAGCTCGCTCTGAATGAGGGCGGCCACTTTTTTTTTAAAGCCGGCCTCCTGGCCGCTCGCTAAGCTGTGGGTAACCACCCACAGCTTTTGCGAGTGGCCAGGTGATGGTCTCGATGGTCGCGACCATCGCGACCATCAGGCTTGCGACAAGACCCTTGTGGTAGGGTCTCGTCTGCAGCAAGCCCCAGTGAGCTTCCGGCTCTAATAGAGCTGGAAGCTCACTACTGACATCACTGGTGATGTCAGTAGGGCCGCCTACAAACGGCAGGCGTTCCTTCAGGAACGCCTCCGTTTGTCCAGCCACCCCCTCACCCCGCTTACAAAATGGGAGAAGCTGTTGATCAACATCGACAGCCACCCCGTTTGTAGCGAGCCCTGGAGCGAGTGAATTTCTCACTCGCTACGGGGCTTGCGAACGCCGCGCATGCGCAATGCACAACCATCGACCCGCTTGCGAGCACATAGCGCTTGCGAGCGGGTCTGAATGAGGGCCAGTGTTTGATACAGATCCTTTTGCTACAGAGCGGCAGGGCTCCGGTGTTATGCGCATGTGCATGTCACTGAAGTAAAATTACAAGCATTTCATAAGTGTCAACGGCTTTTATTGACAATTACATTAAGTTTATGCAAAAAGTCAATATTTGCAGTGTTGATCCTTCTTTTACAAGACCTCTGCAATTCGCCCTGGCATGCTGTCACTCAACTTCTGGGCCACATACTGACTGATGGCCGCCCATTCTTGCCTAATCAATGCTTGGAGTTTGTCAGAATTTGTGGGTTTTTGTTTGGCCACCCGCCTCTTGGGGATTGACCACAAGCTCTCAATGGGATTAAGGTCTGGGGAGTTTCCTGGCCATGCACCCAAAATTTCCATCTTTTGTTCTCAGAGCCACTTAGTTATCACTTTTGCCTTATGGCAAGGTGCTCCATCATGCTGGAAAAGGCATTGTTCACAAAAATAGAAAGGGGAGTATCCCCTAGATATCCCCCAGCACACTAAACTGTACCTGCAACAATACATGAAAACTATATGGTAATAGAATTTCAGAGATATTTGTTGCATGCATTTATAAGTACATGGTAAATTGCCAGACCACTTCACGGCTTCTCTGGTACCGGCAGTCCTTACTCTGAATGATAACAGTGCCCACTCTGGGCCATGTAATTATCTGTTGTAAAGCCTCATGATAAAGGCACATACAGAAATACATCCAAAGGGAAATGCGACAGGTACAATTTCTTCTAATTTATATGCATGGTCAATGAAGAAAGCACCTATCAGTTTCAAAGGTGGATCTGTGATACCCTGGTTGTTGGCATGGGCATAGATACGTTAGGTTTAGATGGTACTTTATAATTGAGACGGGATCTCTTCTCCACAAGCTTATCGTTCTCAGGCTGTAGCAGAGAGGCTAGCCCCATACACACAGTAACATTACTTAACATGACAACCTTGACTACTTTGAAAAAGAAAAATGTTCAGATCCTGTGGAGTCATCTGATTCTGAATAAAAAAATCAGTCTCATTACTTTTCAATCAGCCCTCGTATATGACTGTAAGCAATACCGTAGTAAATAGGCAATAATTGTCTCTTATAATTAAATAGTTTTCTTTATCCTAATTGCTGCAGCATCACTTTGGCTATAACTATGGAAAATACGGTTTCTCAATTACTTCAAAACACTGTACTCTAAACACATAATAATCTTCTCAAGAACACATATATGAGCAAATAGCGAAACACATTTTTATTACTCAGCAGACTAGCAAAACCTCAGACTGATCAGTTATTTACTTTAAAGTGAACACAAAGGGCCTGATTCAGAGCCGGACGCTCTTTCAGAGCGCTCGCTCTGAATCAGGACGGCTTTTTTTTTTTTTGGAACCGGCCTCCTGGCCGCTCGCTAAGCTGTGGGTGACCACCCACAGCTTTTGCGAACGGCCTGGTGATGGTCGTGACCATTGCGACCATTGGGCTTGCAACGAACCGGCAGCTCACTACTGAGGCCGCACCCAAACGGCAGGCGTTCTTTCGGGAACGCCTCCATTTGGCCAGCCACCACCCTGCCCACCTCCAAAACGGGACGAGCTGTCGATCACAATCGACAGCCGCCCCCTTTTGGTGTGCGATCCGTAGTGACGGAGAGCCCGTCGCTGGCCAGGTCTCGTGCATGCGCACACCGGAGCCAGCTCCAGCATGCGCATGTGCAGTGAGGGACCATCGACCTGCTTGTGAGCGCTGTGCGCTCGCGAGCGGGTCTGAATCAGGCCCAAAGTTCTTCCTTTGGAGGGCTCTGTTGTTAGGTGGTCACTGTCCTATTACTGTATGAGCATGTACTAACAATCCACAATAAACAAAGCTAGTATATTTAGCATCTAATGCTGATCTTTTTGATCCAGAGAACAATAACTTCAGCTTTTCAATTATAAGCACAATGAATACAGTTTTACTTTAGTAGGACAGTTATCTTCAGCACTCAATATTATCTGTATCTCAGTCCCAAGTGCACTGTTAGTCAATTCTTATAGCAATCCTTCTCACAAAATCGATTCCTCTCTCTTTTCACTAATTGACTCGGTTTACTGGTAGCTTAGCCAGCACAAATATCACGCTATCAGTATGTATGAATGTATATATATATATATAGTATATACAGTAGTGGAAAGATGGCACTCAGTGCCATCCTTCCCCTACTGTATATACTATATCTATCTACTGGAGAGGCACCTGGGCATGCTGTGGAGGCTGGGGTGAGTGCTGGATTATCTCTATTACCTATATATATATATATACATACAGTAGCGCCCCTCCCCAGCTTCGTACAGGTGCAATTTCATCTCGCCACAGCCCCCTGCATCTCATAACAACGTATGCCATGTAACCACAGTCTACTGCATCTCACCACAGCCCCTGCATCTCACAACAGCCTCCTGCTTCTCACTACTGCCCTCTGCATTTCACCACAGCATCCTATATTTCACCACTGCCCCTTGCATCTCACCACAGGCCTCTGCTTCTCATTCCTGCCCCCTGCATCTCACCAGTGTCACCACAGCCCCCGCTGTGGCTGCCCTGTAGCTGGCTGGGGCCCAGCCACTGGAATGTGCTGGGAAGGGCAGGAGGATTATGGAGGAGAGATTTGTATTGCAGCTACCGTATACATTATCAGCAGCATGTCCCCAGGGCTGGGACACCTGTGCATATTTCTGCAGTCTCCATGTGCACCCCTCTCCGGCTGCCAAACATGGCGATGAGCAATGTCCTCTTTGCACAATGTACCCTGTATTTCTTGGGGTTCTTGTTGAGCTTCCTCGCCATGGTGCCCCTGTCCTAGAACACCGCTGACTTGGGAGTTGCCTCCTGTTCACTGAGTGCATGTGGCTGAGCAGTAACATCACGCTGGAGAGGGAGCACTTCACTGTGGAGGAGTGGTGGCTGGAATCTGCCTGCAAGTTCAGCGTAGGGATGGACATCGGAATCTGATGGTCACTAACCATCAAATTTTTGTTTCCGATGTTAGTGTTTTTACCATTTGATGCATGTGAGCAATTTCATCTCGCAACAGCCCCCTCCATCTCATAGCAATCTATGTCATAATGATGTCACCAGTCCCCTGCATCTCACAACAGGCCCCTGCATCTCACAACAGCCTCCTGTTTCTCACTACTGCCCCCTGCATTTCACCAAAGCATCCTATACTTCACCACAGCCCCTTGTATCACACCACAGGCCCGTGCTTCACACTCCTGCTTCTTACCACAGCCCCCTGCATCACACCACAGGCCCCTGCTTCTCACTCCTGGTTCTTACCACAGCCCCCTGCATCACACCACAGGCCCCTGCTTCTCATTCCTGCCCCCTGCATCTCACCAGTGTCACACAACAACCCTCAATGCTGCTGCCCTACTGCTGGCTGGGGCCAGGCTACTGGGATGTGCCGGGAAGAGCAGGAGGATCATGGATGAAAGACTTGTATTGCAGCTACCATTAGCATTATCAGCAGCATGTCCCCGGGGCTGCATATTTCTCACTCTTTGGGGGATATTCAATTGGGGGCGAGAAAAGCAAAAAAAACCACACCTGCAAGGTTTTCCTGCAGGTGCAGTTTTTTTGCTATTCAATTAGGTGCGGATTTTTTCTTTCCTTGTGCTCCGGGTGCTTTTTATTCTCGTACCTACAGAGCAAGTGTGGTTTTTCCTAAAATCGTTAATTTTAGCCAAAATCAGCAGGACTTGCTCTGGGAACCTGGTGGCACCCCAACCGCCCCCCCCCCCTGAGGACTAGTTAAGCAATTGGAAGATTCTAATTAGCTTAATTAGTCCTTAATTACTTACCTTCTGCAGCGCTGTCTTCTTCATCTTCTTCTGCATCCAGCATCGGAAGCCGGGTCTTCTGCAGCAGGGTGAGTATGTCAGTGTGTGTGTGTGTGTGTGTTTGTAAGTGCGTATGAGTAAGTGTGTATGTATGAGTGATGTGTGTGTGTGACCCCCAGTATGTGTGGCCCCCCAGTGTCTATGTGTCCCCCCAATGGGTGCAGGGAGAACTACATCTCCCAGCAGCCCTTGCCCCTCCTACCAGCCCCTGGAGTCTCCCAGCATCCCCCGGGACTCCCAACAGCTCCCTCTCCAGTGAGAAGATAGAGGGGAGGCCACCGGGAGCCGTGGAGACCCCCGGGCAGGTAAGTGCAGAATCTATTTATTTTTTTAGACTTTTTTTGAATACTGCGGGGATTGGGAGCGCGCATACCCGTGGTAATCCAAAACTGGGAGCGAGGGGCGCAAGGTTATTTCCTCACTAAACCTCATGCCCAATTGAATATGCCCCTTTGGGCCTGATTCAGATTTGGGAATAAATAGAGTAAGATAGAGCAAGTAATTCTGTACCTGGACAAACCATGTTGCATACAAGGGGTGCATATACAAAGATTTTTTTGCATGTGGGCAAATTCTGGCTGCTTTTGCATGTAGCCTACAAATGCTGGACAATTTTATTTTATTTTTAAATTTTTTTTTTTTTATTGAAGCGTAATGTATAATACATTTTCCAAATACAGAAAATACAATGCAAAGACAACAAAGCAATATAATAAAATGGTACAAATATATATCTCTGTATATTAAGTTGTCATTATAAGTTTAATTGTAACAATGTAATATCTTTTACAAATAAATTCAGCAGATATATTATCATTTGTATGAACAATATATAACAAATTAAATGAAATTAAAATAAAAGAATAGAATTCTCTCCTCCCCTTCCCCCGTCGGCCCATTTAATCAGAATCTCCATCTAAGATGATGGGTGGATCATTATCAACCATTCTTAGTAAGTACCATGAAGTAGTATGGAGACTTTGGTGTATTTGACGTCTCATATCTATGGACAATGTAGACATGTAACTTTCCCACATAATGAAGAATCTCTCCGTTTTGTATTCTTTCTCCAAAATAACCTCCACCCATTCCATTCGAAATAAATGAAATATTTTAGATCTGAATAATGATATGGATGGGGTAAATGTTGATATCCATTCTTGTAAAATAGTTTTGCGGCCTGCCGCACTTATAGCCATTAGTAGTCTTTTCCCTCCCTTGCCTATCTTAATGTATGGTGGCAGAATGATTAATACAGCCCATTCTGCTGTTATTGGCAAATAATTTATTAAACTGGTTTCTGCATACTGTTTTATTTGTAGCCAGAATATTCTGACCAATGGACAAAGCCAGAAACAATTCAATAAATTTGCGTTTTCCTCTCCACATTGCTAACAAGAATGTGAAGGTGAACGACCCATTTTAAAGCTTCTTTTTGGGGATAGATACGCTCGGTAGAAGATATTTAAAAACATCTCCACATACATGGCTGATTGGAACTGTTTACGGGAAGTGTCAAGTGCCCTCAGTAAGTCATTGATAGTTAATGAAGGGAAATGAATTAGCCACTTTGCCATACCTGTAGTTGAATTTAAATGCTCCATATTATCCGTTAAGGCAGTATAATAGTGGGAAATAGCTTTCCCAGTAACAGGAGAACACATAAAAAGTGTCTCTACCGAATTTTCCCAGTCACTACCTGTAAAGTTACTGACCACTGAATTGATATAGTGCTTTGTTTGGAGAAAGGCTATGGGATAACCTGCTATGGTCGGATATCTATCCACTGCCTCTGAGAACGATAGTAATTGTTTTGAGGTTTTATTGACCAAGCAACCTATGTTATTAATCCCTCCAATCTTCCACAATGTAAATGGATAATGAGCATGGCCTTCTTGAAAGTTTAAATTGTGCAACAGTGGAAGAAATAGCGTGTTATAAGAGCTTAACTTGGCTTTATGTCTAATCATATGCCGAAGCTTTCTGGTGTTCCATAATAATGGGTTAATTTTTAAGTCTGAAGGTATTTTTTGGTCTTGAAGATGTAAAAAAGCTATCAAACTCTTATTAGGTAAAAATTCTCTTTCTAATGAAGTGTTTGCATAAATTTCGCAATCGTGGAGCCAATCAGACAAATATCTGTACATAGCTGCCCAATTATATTGTTTCATGTATAAAAATCCCAGTCCGCCATTACTTCTATTTTGTTGTAATCTAAGTAAACTTATTTTTGGTCTTTTACCATTCCAAATAAATCGCCTGAACATCTTGTTAATATTTTGTAAAACTTTGACTGTTAAAAATAAGGGGAGAGCTTGAAGATAGTAGAGGAGTCTCGGAAAAGACACCATTTTAATTAAATGTATTCTACCCAAATATGATAGGGAAATGTTTCTCCAACCCTCCAACGCCTCTGAGATCTTTTTTATAATTTGTGTATAGTTTAAAGAATAAAGATTGCCAATACTTCAGGGCAAACATACCCCTAAATATTTAAAATGATTTTTAGTTTGATGAAGAAGAGTTTCCCATCGTCAGCGGCTGCACAGGTCCTGAACCCAAGCAGAGTGCCACTGATTTCTCCACATTTACTGCAAATCCTGACAGTTTCTCAAATCTGTGTAGAATCCGGGAAATAGGGTTTAGAGAGATTGATGGATCAGCCAAATATAATAGTTCATCATCAGCAAATGCCATTATTTTGATTTCCCTGGATCCAACACAAATTCCCCCAAACTCCACACACCCATCCAATATGCGAAATAAAGGGTCTATCGCCAAATTGAATAAAAGAGGAGAAAGGGGACAACCCTCTCTGGTTCCTCGATGTAACTCTATAGAACTACTGCAATGTCCGTTAATAATTAATGTTGTGGATGGTGTAGTGTACAAGTATTGCACCATATCCATGAATACAGAACCAAATTCTCTTTCTTGGAGTATATTAAAGAGGTGTGGCCACAGAACTGAGTCAAATGCTTTCATTGTGTCAAGACTCAATAATATGCTTTTGCTGGTGTGTATTTTTGATGATTCTGTGATTGCCGCTATGGCTGCTCTTATCCCTCAAACAGAATGTCGGCCCTTCACAAACCCCAACTGGTGGGAAGTTAATAAATCAGGGAGAATCGATTGTAGGACAATTTTATTTTTAAACTGGATATTAAGATTTCAGTTTGGAGACACCCCTCCCAAATCTACACTTTTTAATTTGCCCCACCTGCAGTGCAGCATAGTTTTACCAAGATGCACAGTTACTGTACTTGCTCTTTCTTACTCTAGTCCGAAATCTGATTTAGGCCCTCTGTCTGCCTGAGACGTGATCCTGATCCAGTCCCTGACTCCCTACCCTCTCTAGGCTGCTGCTAAGCAACAGGGCACATTGCTAATTCTGATTGGCTCTCACTTTGCTGTTTCAACACTATGGGCAGCTACGCTACTTCAACTTTGTGTAAGATTAAATTTTCTTCTGTGGCTTCTTCACTAAAATAGTCACTGCTCGGCTCCCCTTTGTCACAGATGAATCGACCAATGCTGTATAGACTAGTGAAAATCCTATCAAAATCTGTCCAGTGGTTTAAGAGATTAGCCTGAACACTATATGAAGTACCCGCAATTGCCGGGGTTTTCATCCAAATCCATCCAGGACAGAACAGGCTCCCTGGGTCAAAGTTCTGCTCTGCATCCCCGGGTCAAAGTTCTACCCAGCGTACACCTTTGGAGGCCCAATTGGGACCTCAACCCCCTCTAGTATGTCTTCTGGGATCCAATGTTACCACTCTGTAAAGTTTTTACCCAAATCCATTGAGTGAAAGGCACAGAACAGGTTCCCTGGGTCAAAGTTCTGCCCAGCATACACCAATGGGAGGTCCAACCGGGACCCTAACCCCCAATAAAACCTGGCCAGGATCCAACTGCTCCACATTGCATTGGTTTTATCCCAATTGGTGCAGGGGTTTCCGAATGTATAACCGGACAGACAGACAAACAAACAGACCAATGCATTCTATATATAAGATTTGTCGCTTTGATGCATTGTTGCATTGTAACTACTTTTTTGATACTAATAACTATGTAAGATTTGACAGCTTTACCATGAGAGCTGTGGAAGATATTCGCCAACAAACAAAGAATCAAACTTCTTTTATATTATATATATAGATTTTTATTTTTTTTTATTATCCATTCTATATTCAAAATCTTTAATGGTCAAAATGTACTGATCTTACATAGAGCCTCCATATGACATTATTATCAGGGTTTGCAAAATACGCGCTACAGCAACCTGGGGACCCAGTTTTAAAAACTGATCGGGTCCCGCAGGACGCGCTGGTGCTGTGTGTGCTGCAGCCGTCTCACCTGCCAATCCCTGCATGTCTTTCATCTCCCTAGCCAATCCCTGCATGGCAGGGTCCCCTGTGGCCAATCGCCGTGCAGCGTCCCCTGCGGCCAGTCGCCACACAGTGTCTGGCCACATGGGACGCCGCGCGGCAACTGGCCGCAGGAGACGCCGCGCGGCAACTGACCGGAGGGGACGCCACGTGGCGATTGGCTGGAGGGGATGCTGCCATGCAGGGATTGGCCAATCACCACGCGGCAGACACCACGCCATATCGTTGCACCCAGCAGAATATACTGCCAGAGAGCCGCTACTTAAGGTACCATTCCTACATAGGGGCAGTAGGAGGGTGCATTCAGAGAATGCTAACCCCTCCCTAATCCAAGTAATGCCCACAGTATTACCTTCCCCTAACCCCACCTTGCCCCCTAGTACTGCCCAAGTTATCTACCCTTACCCCAGTATTGCCTGGCACCTGACCTCTTCCTTGTCCCCAGTACTGCCCTAGCTGCTAACAACTCTTTCCCCCCTCTACCTCCCATACTGCACAAGCTGCTATCTACACTTGCCCCCTCTCTAGCCCCGTGCTGTCCCAGCTGATATCCTGACCCGACACTTCCCCTAACCCCCTCTTTGCCCCCCCAGGTACTGTCCTAGCTGCTATCTACCCTTGTCCCCTCCTTACACCCAGCACTGCATTTCCCTAACCTTCTCCTTGCCCCCCAGCACTGTCTTAACAGAATAATAGTCAGGTCCATGTATTTTTCATCCCATCCACGAGTGTACCAGGTGAGGCAGCCATATTGGGCGCACTATGAAGGCTACACTGTGGGTGATAAGCTGTACAAGAACCCATGGCATATATGGGAAACCTGACACATGTGTGGCAGTATGATATAACCTGTGTGAGTAGATCCATGTGAAGTACATCCTGCCCATGGAGGATGCACTTCAGTAGAGGAATTGCACACCGGCATAGCATACAGTGGAGGAATAGCACACCGGCATAGCATACAGTGGAGGAATAGCACACCGGCATAGCATACAGTGGAGGAATAGCACATCGGCATAGCATACAGTGGAGGAATAGCACACCGGCATAGCATACAGTGGAGGAATAGCACACCGGCATAGCATACAGTGGAGGAATAGCACACCGGCATAGCATACAGTGGAGGAATAGCACATCGGCATAGCATACAGTGGAGGAATAGCACGCCGGCATAGCATACAGTGGGGGAATAGCACACCGGCATAGCATACAGTGGAGGAATAGCACACCGGCATAGCATACAGTGGGGCAGAAGTACATGGTACAAAACGGGGAATAGCAAACAGTGATTCAGATCGGGCATGACATATACGGGTGACTGAAACGTTTGTAATATGAAATACACTGAATGTATAGATCTACGTGTTTGTTCATCCTGCCTAAGAAAGAACCATCAGAGGCAGCCATCTGGGGCGCACTGCAAAGGGTGCGTAGGGTATCTGGCAGGGTGTGCAAGTAGCAGAAGTATAACCTCCAGGTGGAGAGAAAAAAAATATGAACGAGAAGCTGAATACAAAGGTATAAAAGGCTGTATTAAAAGAACGATGACAGCATTATAAGTTAAAAACCATGTTAAAGTTAATCAAAAATTAAATTTAATGGAGTAAACTGCAAAAAACCACATGACTCAGCCTGAGCCTAGCGTCTCCCTCTCTCGAGTGTGTGGTCTTGTCACATCCAGCAGTTTGTTGAGTGTGATTTGGCTGCAGCATGAGACAGCCCCCGAACCCAGTCTCAGGGGAGTTGAATTGAAGGTGGAGTGGTAGCATTACTGAGCTGCAGTGTTTGAGAAATTGTTTCATTTTGGATTAGAAAGTAGTCCAAAGTCCAATTCCAGTTTAAACTCTGGGTCTAACTCCATGCTTCAGATGACATACTTAAGATGCAGGCTAAGATGGCAGGCAGAGCATGTGTGTGCAGGCTTTCTGATTAAAGGGAAAACATTGCATTTCATGTTGTCTTTCAATAATATAATACTAAGGATTCTATTTAAACCTCTATACGCTCCTACCTATACCCTTCTAAAAACCTGTCTATACATTCTAAAATTGACGCTATTTGCGTACGCAGTCATACAGTAAATAAATGCCTTCAGACCTTGAACATGTGTTTCCAAAGCACAAAGTATTATTCAAGTAAAGTACAGTTAGTTACACGCTGTGATCTAAGTACAATTTAGTGCAAAGAAATTATACAGACCCAAGATACAGTTATACATACGCACCCGCACTGGGACCAGTTACCGGCATCCATAAGAAACCTCCATCAACAGCATCAGCATGAAGTCTGAAGACTGGGGTCAGAACACACATATTTATACCCCCACAGAAATAGACTATACAATAGAAAAGTTTGGCATGCTTTCATTGGTTCCCAGTGCGGGTGCATCTGTTACAGGATATTTAACAGGTTGATTCAAAAGGACACAGACCAGCCTCCAACAGCCTTTGTCTCCGTTTTCCCTCTGCATGCAAATCTAGGCTGTTAATTTTACAAAGTACATTTTGGTGCTTTAACTTTCTACGGTCCATAAGTTGAGAATGCATGTTGAGATCTTCACACCGATGATACCGGGAAGCTGTTGAGAAAGTGCAGATCAGTACAATACCAAACACGGCTTACTTATCACGTATTAAACCTTAGATACCAAATAGCCTTTATTTCACAGCATTAGTAATAAATGGATAAAACTTGAATCTTATACTTTGAAGCTATGGAACCTTTTATGTGAATGTGCAGTGTGTAAGTATTTGGGGTTTGAGAAAAGACGCTAGTTAACTTGGGGCAGATGCGTGCGCACTAAGCTAATAAACAGCGTTCGCATGCAGGATATTATGCATTCGCTAATGTGCGACATGTTAACAGCGCAACTGTGCGTAATGTGCGGTGTTTATGCATGTGATTCTATTTATGATGGATTTAATGTATATATATATACACATATATATATATCATTCCTTACTAACATTTTTAAACTGCAATGCAATGTGTTATTAGTAATGAGATTCACTCTCAAACAGGGTGGAGACCCCCAGCCGATTGCTGGTGCCATATTGTCTGACAGTGAGTTTAAACAGTTCTTTTCATGCAGATTTCTTACCATTGTTCATTCGGTCAAATTCAAGTGTCTGGGCCATATTACAATTGCCACAGCTACACCTGTCCACATGTGGGGTCTCTCCATTTACATACAAAAACACCCACAGTTCCTGGTATATTGTCTTTTCTAATTACTTTTCTCAGGAAGCTTTTTTTCTAGTCGTTTTGCTATTTTTTCTATGCAAGGTTGTCCCCAGTACCAAAAACATTGCTATCTGTACTTAGCTCGTGAGTTGTAACTTAGCTCGTGAGTTGTAACTTAAAATGGCAGTGGGAGATCAGTCACAAAATGGCGTCTTGCAGATTCTTATTTTTAAAATGGAGTCTGGTTGCCATTCGCAAGATGGCGTCGCTCCAAGCTAATTTTACACTGATTCTGTCTCAGCCACTAAACCAGCTTCGACAATACACATCACAGAGCCACCTTAGCAGAGATACTCAATTTCCATTATCAATAAGCAGTAAGGGGTAAATTTACTAAGAATCGAGTCTGATCGAGTTTGTTTTTTTTTTTTAACTCGATTTGCATCGCTGAAACTTGGGTGATTTTCCCATTTTTAAACTCGCAAAAGTGAGTTTAGCTGAAAGAGTTGGCCGATGGTGAAGCAGATCGAGATTTCTCCCCCAAGCAGAAAGTTTAGATGGGATTACTCACCCAAGATTGCAGTGTTTTCTCTCTGCAAAAAACTCCAGAGCCAGCAGCCTTCACATATCAGTGAGATATGTGAAGGCTGCTTGTGTGTTGTACCTGTAAAAAATGGGTTAAATGTAACAAAAAATGATGTAGGGTCTCCCCCCTCCTCCAAAAGACATAGCCAGCCCCGGACTTGTCAGACAGTCCTGGTTCCTAAAATTATGGGTAACAAAACGAGTAGAGTTCCCCCGTAATTTAGGAACCAGCACCTGGCTGCAGGGCCAGTGCTGGTTTTAAATATAGGGGAGGGGGCAAATGCGTAGGGCTCCCCCTATATTTAAAACCAGCACCGGACCCAAACCAGCCGGGGTGTAATGCCACAGCCAGGAGACCCTATCACCACTTTAGATATAGCGGCCGCTCATTGGCTGGGGCTCATCTGTAACCAGCCAATGAGCGGCCGCTATATGTAAAGCAGCCTCTGATTGGCTGGCAGCCGTGGGATTTCCCGAGGATGACCATCACCTGGCATTCGCAAAGTATTGGTATGTGTGACAACACATACCAATACTTGTCCGTATTGGTTCGGTTACTCGGTTTGTTATGTTGCCAAGACCCCCGGATGCTAAGGAGAGCAGTGAGAGGATGGAGGTGAGTATAGGATCTTTATTCTAGGTACTACAAATGGATTCTACTAGAGAAGGGGACTAACCAGCTGACACAGGTAAGTATGTGTGAGTGAGGTAGGTAGGTGTGTAATAAAGTTTTACATTAGACAATGTGTGTGTACTGTGTTTTTTTTAACTATTTATTTTACAGTGAAGGTATAGGTGCCGGCCGCCTGCTGGCACTTGTAGTTCCACATTTTCCATAGAGTAGGCATGCTGGCACCTGTAGTTTCACTGTAAAATACAATAGTTTATAACTATTTAACACATTATTACCCCCGTACCCACAGCCCAGGGGTGCAGGGAAGAGCCCTGGCTTCAGCCCAAGCCTGGGGTTTCAGGAGAGGAGGGACCCCTTCTTGGGGGGGTCTCCACCTCCCCTGAGATCCCCAGCTTAGGCTGATCAGCTTGGGGTGTGAATGCTTTGGCCATGGAGCCCCGGTGATAGGGTCTCCTGGCTGTGGCATTACACCCCGGTCGGTTTGGGTCCGATGTTGGTTTTAAATATAGGGGGACCCCTACGCATTTTTCCCCCTATATTTAAAACCAACACTGGCCCTGAAGCCACGTGCTGGTTCCTAAATTACAGGGGTAAATTACTTGATTTTTTTCCTTTAATTTTAGGAACGCTTTTTTTCCTTTAAATTTAGGCTGAGCAGTCCGGATCTGGTTATGTCTTTTGGGGGGGACCCTTCGTAATTTTTTTTTAATAAAAACACATTCAATTAAGTACACATGGAGAAACATACACAAATCACACTGATCTGTGTATGTTTCTGGCAAACCCGCAGCTCAGGACGTGGAGTGTTTGAAACTTCAATTTCTCTACGAGTTTGCTCAAATCTGACCCGATATTGTAATTTCGATTCTTAGCAAATTTGCTAGTTGCATCTTTTTCATGAAAAGTACTTCCGAGTTTGCCCGATGGTGAGTTGATTCGAGTTTGCAATCTTTTTTACGAGTGAGAAGAAATAAATCTCTCCAAAGCTCAACCGAGTTTGTTTTTAGTAAATTTGCGAGATGAAAGACATGCCTAAACTCACCCAAGATTGTCATCTCGACCAAACTCGAATCTTAGTAAATTTACCCCTAATAGTTTATGAAAAAAAAGAATGTCACTCCTGTAATGGTTCATCTTTAAGAAAACAATGAATTCTAGTATTTACATTGCAATGCAATTTACTTAATATTGTAATGGCCTCCGTACAATACAGAGAACATTTTAATGACCGCAATATCATACAGTGCATTTTAGCTAACGCCATATAAAAAAATCCCTCCTAGTCACTCTTATGCAACATGAATATTCCAATGACCGAGATTTAATACAGAGAGGGGATTTCCAAATGCTGGATTTCATCATAAACCAGGAGTTATCTACTTAAATCCACAAGTACCATCAACAAGTCATGTTTTCTGGATGTCTTTAATCATGCACAGGTGAGTTAATGACACAAACAAGATGTATAAGGTGGCGCTTAATAGACACAGAACAATATAATATCCTGTTTTAATTGCAATATCACAATTAGTAAAATACAATCTAAAATAGTGAAGACATGTACATATAAAGCTACTAATCAAATAAAAAGTATCATGTAAAGGGACCTATCCATTAGATGACTTTTTGAATGATCCGACCAAAACCAGGTTTTGGTCAGAACATTCAGAAAGCCGTCTAATTGATAGCCAGCAAGGACCAGCGATGTGTGTGCACGCTGGACCCTTGCTGATGCCGACTATCTGTGGAACATGCTCGTCAACCTGACGACGATCATCAGGTTCCACATGTTTGCAGATAGGAGGTCGGTCTCCTGCACTGAATGACATTCAGTGAACACTGTTCAGTGCGGGCACCACACCTAGGTGACCTGAAGGACTGAATGCTAGACATTCAGTTTTTCAGGTTGTCTAATGGATAGGCCCCTTAAGACTCAAGGAATATCCTTGTTGGCACAGAATTCTATGCAATTGACACTAGTGTGTCCACATTATGATAGTTGCACTTAGTAAAATAACAATTTGACTCATAGGTAACCACAATACAATGTTGCAATAGTACTGTTGCACATTTGATGTTAAAGTTCCAGTGAAACAGGCTTAGAGTGCATGTATGGTGTATGTCGATTAGATTCCGTATACTCACAGTCCTGGGAAGAGGGAAAAAAATATATAGTTGGAGGTACCTCCTTATGGCTGATGTTGAGAAGATGAGTGTACTGCCATATCCGAGTTGTCTGTGCAACAAACACACTTGTAGCACGAACTGAGCAGTCCCAAGTGGGCGACGACTCCGCGTCCTCTGAGGTAACTTGATAACAAGCTCCTTCGGTATCCTTCAATGCGTTTCTCCTCACTAATAGTTTACGATCAATCATATGCAGCAAATACACAAATACACACACGATGCATCAGCTGGAATGTCAAAAGGAGAGGGCTTATGTAGGGGATATAAAAAGCAGCATCCATTTGAGATCTGTGCACACTCTGCTCAGTGACTAGTGAGGCTTGGTTTTGTACCTTGCTGAACGCTGTGTATATTGCTATGTTAAGGCTTGCCTTTTACAAAGTGTGTTATTTCTCTACTTTCTGATGGATTCCTATCGCCATAAGCTTCTGCTAGCCTATGGCTATCTGAGGCTGAAAAGGTGTACGGCCTGAGGAGAGGAGGAGGATGTGGTTGTGCAGGACTAAGGAGTGACTGACAAGGAGGGAGACTCACTCCCATATGCCCCTGCTGATGGAGATTAGGGAGAACAACCCGGACAATTATTGCAACTACCTGCCACCAGGAGTTGCTGCGTCTGGTGACCCCCTATATACATAGGCAGGACACCAACATGAGGATGGCCATTCCGGCTGAGGAGAGGCTCATTGCGATGCTGAGATACCTGGCTACAGGGAGGTCATTTGAAGACCTGAAGTTCGGGACCCTCATTTCCTCCGAGGCATTGGGCCGCATCATCCCGGAGACCTGTGTTGCCATTGTCAATGTCCTGAAGTTCCACTACTTCAAAGTAAGTAAAACATTACATATTTGTTTCTTGTGAAATATATATTTATTTTTTTTAAACACAATGGGGTTTAGTAAAACAACCAACATGGCTGTATATATATTTATAATGTTTGTGGGTACATACATTCACCAACATGGCTGATTTATTTTGTGTACCAAACCAACAAGGTATATTTACCATATAAAAAACTGGCTGATAGTTAAAATGGTAAAACCTTCAGCAACTTTATGCATAAAAATGCATTGAAAACAAACTGCTATCTCCTCCACATTTATGTCTCCCAATAGTTAATCAGCTGCATAGTATACGGCGTATCAGATGCTGGATTGAACAGGCCATGAGGCACACGGCACAAGTCCAGATTGAGGCCTCGGCATGCAACAATCTGGCCTTGTGCCATGCGCTTCGGGACCCTGTCCAACCCGTATCATCAACCCTGTATACCACGCAGCACCTATTGGGAGACATAAAACTGGCTGATAGTTGAACATAATGAAAAATTTAAAATTTGCAAATGGAGGTGGGTCCTCATCCTCTGCCAACATGGCACTATACACCACTTCAGGGGATGTGGAAGGATTGGTTGATTGTGGAGTAGGATAACTGGGGTAGGGTGGTGTGGCCTGGTAGGATGTGGATGAGCCATAGTTAAATGGCTGTAGCGTTGTCTGGGGGGCATGGTCATATGTGAGCCTAGTAGTGGTTGCCAGCTTTTTCATTCGCCCCCGGATAACTGTATCATACATCAGGTCTTGGGCATGTATCTGCTGGCTTTCCTCCAATTCCCAGAGCGTGCTGGCTATGTGCGTGCCCAGGTGGTCAAACATGTCGGGTGGTTTGTTTAAAGCCTGCCTGATCTCATTCAGTAGTTCATCCGGTTGTTCCTGGTTTCTACGCTGGTATCTCCAGCATTTAGGTGAAGGTTGTGGTGTTTCTGGCTGGCTTTGGGTGGCAACTTGCGGACTGACCGCTAAATCCAGGTTAGGTGTTGAAGGCTGTTGGAGGAGAAAGATAATTGTATAATGAACATGTTTTTCAAAGGTTTAATTTAAAAAAAATGTATTCTAGTTCCCAACAACGGTGGAGCAGTGGCAGACTATTGCTGAGGAGTTTGAACGGAGATGTAACTTCCCAAGCTGCGGTGGAGCAATAGACGGCAATCATGTCCGGATTACCCCACCTGCCCACAGCGGGTCCTTTTATTATAATTATAAAGGATTTAACAGCATAATACTCATGGCACTGGTTATCACCAATTATGAATTTATTTTTGTGGATGTTGGCAAAAATGGCCGTGCTTCGGATGGGGGTTCTTTCAAGCAAACACTTTTCTATGAGAGACTTAGGGCCTGATTCAGAGCTGAACGCTCTGACCAGAGCGCTCGCTCTGAATCAGGGCCCTCCTACCTTTTTTTGGAGCGTCCTCATGGATGCTCGCATAGCTGTGGGTTACCACCCACAGCTATAGCGAGCGTCCATGATTATGGTCGCGATGGTCTTGACCATCACGACCATTGGGCTTGCGACAGAGACCCTGCGGTAGGGTCTCGCTGCCGCAAGCCCTGGAGTGATTTTGGCTCTATCAGAGCCAAAATCACTCCCACTGACATCACTAGTGATATCAGTGGGGCCGGCTTGAGACGGTAGGCATTCCCATGGGAACGCCTCCGTCTGGCAGGCACGCCCCCGGCACGCCCGCCAAAGGGGGCGTGCTGTCAATCAACATCGACAGCACGCACCCTTTGGTGCGAGATGCGGAGCGATGGAGAGCCCATCGCTCGCCGGGTCTCGCGCATGCGCATGACGGAGCTCCCTCCGTCGTGCGCATGCGCAGTGGGGGAACATCGACCCGCTTGCGAGCGTACTGTCGCTCACGAGCGGGTCTCAATGACCCCCTCAGCTCCTACCACGTGAAATTACCATCTGTAACGGAAACGAAGCACGGCCTAAACTATTTTTTTGTGGCTGATGAGCATTTGCTGAAGCCATATGCGCAACGAGGGCTAACAAAAGAGAAGCACATTTTTAATTACAGTTTATCCAGGGCTCGCCGAATTGCGGAGAAAACATTCGGGATTCTGTGCAACCGGTTCCGGTGTTCCATACCTCTATTAATTTATGTATGGACAAAATCGATTCAGTTGTTTTGGCCTGCTGTATCCGCCATAATTTCCTATGGAAAGAGTTCTACCCAGAGGACATCAGACACAGCAGTGCTGGACTACTAGGACCAACCGGAGGAAATAGTCCCAAAGCTCTCTGTGGCCCCACCTTCACTCGCTTCAACAACAGGAACTGCGAGGGCCAAAGAGGTGAGGTAGCAATATCTGGCCTACTTCAACAGACTGGGGGCAGTACCATGGCAGGAGGACAGTATCTGCTAATGGACTACAATGGACACGTGAAAAATTTAATTATACTTACGACTTCAAATGAGGACTCTTGTTCCGCGTCTGGGTTCTCCACTCCAGGATCCTCTGTATTCACCACCATTAGGGCCTGTGAAGGTCGCTGTGGCTCCTGCTCACGCAGGAATTTCAGCAGGTCAAAGTACCACAATGTACTTAAAATAGGTGTCAGCTGCCCCTGCTCCAGATGCCCGTAACTCTTCGTGCTTCCTTTTCTCCTTCATGTATACAGTGCGGAGATTCTGTATTTTGTTTATGACCTACACCACTGTGACATCAGGATGAAAGGTCTTGCTAAATGCAATTAGCTCCTAGATTGCCGCATTGCGCTTGACTTTGTTGCGGTAGTGTTGACTTTTGATTGGGCACAAACAGTCGTGGCCATGAAACAGTTCGATGAACCCCGTCACAAACTGTCTTTCTCTGTCTCTTGTCATTCCTGTTGGGGAAATATATTGAAAAAGTAAAATTTGTGAAGGTTTTAAAGTTGAACATTTGTAAATAATACTTTTTTAACAGTTATTACCATTTGACACAATAAATGCTGTTTGTTTATTTGGTGTGTAATATTTTGCTGAAACAGTGAATTTAAGCTTGGGTATGCATTGGTGGTGCAGGGGTTAAAGGACATTGGGGGGCAGGGGTATGCATTGGTGGGTCAGGGGTTAATACACTTTGGGGGGCCAGGGGTATGCACTGGTGGAGCAGGGGATAAAACACATTGGAGGGCCAAGGGTATGCATTGGTGGGTCAGGGGTTAAAACACATTGGGGGGCAAAGGGTATGCATTGGTGAGTCAGGGGTTAATATACTTTGGGGGGCCAGGGGTATGCATTGTGGAGCAGGGGTTAAACCTCATTGGTGGGCCAAGGGTACACATTGGTGGCACAGGGGTTAATTGACACATTGTTGGGACAGGGCTATGCATTGGTGGGTCAGGGTGTACAGGCAATATACTCACTTTTTGAAAGGCACACTCTGCTAGATAGATGATCTTGCTTCTCTTCACATCTCCTGTCGTCTGCCACATAATGGAGGAGGGGAGTGCCCAGGCAGGGACATCGTACATCGTAGATCGCATCGTACTGCAGCAAAAGTGCGTACAATGTGTGTCAAATCATACATGATGGGTCGCAATCTTTCTGCAAAACCATCTGATCTACGATACCTATCCACTCCGGGGACGCGCATTGCATTGTAATCGTGTATGAAAACACTAATTTTTTTGGTGGCTACAATCAGTCGAAAAATGGCCAGATAGAATGCCCAGCTACAAGTGTGTTTGTTACACAGACAACTCGGATATGGCAGTACACTCATCTTCTCAACATCAGCCATAAGGAGGTACCTCCAACTATATACAGTATATATATATTTTTTCCCTCTTCCCAGGACTGTGAGTGTACGGAATCTAATCGACATACACCATACATGCACTCTAAGCCTGTTTCACTGGAACTTTAACATCAAATGTGCAACAGTACTATTGGAACATTGTAATGTGGTTACCTATGAGTCAAACTGTTATTTTACTAAGTGCAACTATCATAATGTCGACAAACTAGTGTCAATTGTATATAATTCTGTGCTAACAAGGATATTCCTTGAGTCTTTCATGAGACTTTTTATTTGATTAGTAGCTTTATATGTACATGTCTAATCACTATTATAGAATGTATTTTAATCATTGTGATATTGCGATTAAAACAGGAAATTATATTATTATACTGTTCTGTGTCTATTAAGCACCACCTTATACATCTTGTTTGAGTCATTTTTATTGTGAGAAGCTTGGCAAAGCTTCTCGTATAGGTGTGCAGCAATCTTTGACACCCCCTACATATACACCACTGTTAACGCCGTGTCCCTTTTTGTTTTTACAGGTGAGTTAATCTATTTTGCTGGGTCAGTAAATCACAGGTCCAATCAAATCACAGAGAGTCTATTAATGTTTCCATACTACGCCACACAGTAGTGTCTCTACACATTACACCACATACTGTAGTAATGTCTCTTATTCACATTACAACACACAGTAGTACCCCTACACAATAGTACCCCTTTTACACGCTATTCTACACACAGTGTATGTACCCGATAATAGGCAGTTTATATGGCATCACAGATTAGTACATACCACCTAGAGAGGGGAATAGATCCCCCTAGGAGTAAACAGTAGTCGTTGAGGAGGAGGGGTATACAATATACATGGGGAGGAAAAAAGCCTTCAGACAGAAATAGCAATTAGTAAGGAGGTAGGAGGTGGGGGTGTATAACTACATTGTGGGAAATAAAGCCCCTCAGGAGGAAGCAGCAGTTGATGGAGGAGGAGGGGAGGGGGTATAGCACATACATAGGGATAAACCCCCTCCCACCCACCCCTGGAGGAAGCAGTAGTTAATGAGAAGGGGGGAGATAGAGGGTATAGTACATACATGGGGAGGAATGGGGAGCAGTGGTCTGTTGGTCTGTGGGGGAGGGGAGGATAAAGTAGCAGTCAGTGAGGGGGGTATAATCCATATAGAGGGAACAATAGAGCAATACAGCCTGGCAAGATAGATAGATGCACTACCGCAGACACCAGCAGACACCCAGCCCTGCTATCCCATCACATCATGGCCCAGGGCCCGTACCTGGAAGCTGCCTTCTTTCTCAGCGGCTCCAGCGGTATCCTCCTGCAGTCTCCAGACTACCTGTACGATGAGCGGAGCCGTAGACATGCTTAGCCATCCCCCTATGAGATAACAGTGAGCTGCGGTGCCCGGGGCCTCTGGGAAATGTAGTTCTTCTGTGAGCAGGTTGCTCTAGTACCGAGCTGAATGCCCGGGTCAGACTACAGCTCCCATGATGCCCCAGTACATTGATAGGAGATAGGAAATCTGAAAGTAGTTCTGTTTGAACTACTATGTGATTCTATCCCTTGGCCGCGGGTGGCACCGCCGAGTGGCGCCCCTTCCTCGGCCGGCGCCCCTGGCAAGTGCCATCCTGGCCAAGGGGTAGATACGCCCCTGCTCAGGACCCCACACAGGTCATGTTTTCCAGGTAACACAGCAGGTGCACAGGTGTAGTCATTACTCACTGACACATTTTAAAAGATCCACAGGTGGAGCTAATTATTTTACTTGTGATTCTGTGAGGAGACCTGGAAAACATGCACTGTTTGGGGTCCTGAGGACCGAGTTTGAGAACCTGTGATCTAGTGTGTACCCAGCTTTAGAATTTGAGGGTCACAGGAATGTCAGTGACTAACACAAAAAACCCCAAAGCTGCCTATTTGAGAAACAGAGTCGTCTGCCATTTCTGATGTCAACAAGTAGAGCTACAGCACCACTTGAGATAGTACACTCAAATGTGTGAGGTTCAGTGGAAGTAAAGTCTGACTTCACGAGAATGACACACATGTACTTCATAAAAGAGAAATCTGAAATGACTCATAAAATTGCAGACTACAAAAGACTTGTATAGAAGCAAAGAGGATGCAGACTCATAGTACTGAGAACTGATAATGGTGAAGAATATCTCAACAAATAGGTTTAACAATTCTTGAAAATATGGAATAGACCATGAGTTGATCATTGCCTATACTCCAGTGCATAATGAAGTTAGCGATCGAGTAAACCACACACTAGTAGAAAATGCAAGATGTATGCTGAAAGATGCAAGTCTAGAAAAACAGTTTTGGGTGGAAGCCGTGTCCGCAGCAGTTTACCTGAAAAAATGCTCTTCAACAGTTGTATTATAAGACATAATACCTATTGAAGCCTGGTAAAAAAAAAAGTGTGAAACATTTAAGAACATTTGAAAATACTGCTTATATCTTTATAACAAAAGAGAGAAGACACAAGTTGGATTCAAAGTCACAAAAGTGCATCATGCTTGGCTATTGCCATTAAAGTAAAGGCTACAGATTGTGGAATCCAATTACAAGAAAATTTGTCAAGTCTAGAGATGTATTAAAACAGAAAAGCTGGACTTTGACATGCAAAACAAGTATGTGTCACTGGACATGCCAGTAGCTGGAGATACATCTGAACCAGTGGTGGGCCCTCACCTCCACAACCATGCCCCTACCATGCAAAAGAAAAGCAAATTTAATTTATCTTGCATTTAATACGCTATTGGCTCTATTTGTCAATATTATTTTTACAAAAAAATGTGAAAAGGGTGTTCACATTATTTTAGTATCACATAAATGTATTAAAGGGCTTTTGAGGCAGTTTTTATGAAATCTACTCCAAGCACATCAATTTGCATATTTTTAGTAAGCAGGTCGCATTTCCCATAATTGTAATGAGATATGTGATCTGCTCAGATTTACTAAAAATACATTGTGAAAAAATACCGGGGATAGCTCTGTAATAATAACGACATCTTCACATGATGTTATACAGGCTTTCCCGTTTCCCTGACACCTGCTCTGCTCTAACAGGCAGAGCAGAGCCTGGAGCCGGCCTCTGTGATCAGCTTTGTGGTCTAAATAGTAGTTAAAACAAACACTTACCTGCATCCAGGGAACGGTGATCAGTGCTCCGATGAGGTCCTGAGGCTCTGCGGCATAGATCAGCTGACCAGGGTCACAGTGCAGGAGCCCAGAGACCAGCTGACTGAAGCCACAGAGGACTTCACCAGAGCACTGATCACTGGTAAGGGAGGATAGCGGGAAGGGGGATTGGAGAGCTGGCATGTGCAGAAACCTTCTCACTGTGTGTATTGCTAAACATTCAGGGGCCTATTCATTAAACCTAAAAATTCGATGGAGATAATTAGGTTTAGAACTCGCATAAGTATCCTCTCCATAAGTATCTATTCCGAAAAGCTGTCATTTTTGCGATGACAGCTTTTCGGGAAATAGATACTTTTCCCTGCCTACACTACCTTATGGCATCTGGAAACAGTGCTGCGCATGCGCTGTTACATCTGTAAAACCAGCGCATGCGCAGCACTGCCTACAGATACGTTAAGTTTGTGTACCCCCCCGACCCCCCCCCCCTCTGCTCACCTCCCCCCCCCCCCCCCGACTTACCTGTCCGCGCAGCAGCCTCCGGCTCCGTTCTGCTGGTCTGTCATGTGGTTTCCCAGCAGACCACATGACAGATTAGAAAAAAAAAAAACTTTTTTTTTTGTTTTTCTAAACTTTCTTGTGCTCTGCTGGGGAGCACACATGTCCAACCAGCCTCCGAAGCCTGAGGACGGAGCAGAGCGCCGGAGGGACTCGTCGGGGGACCTGCACACGTGGATACAGGTAAGTTGATTCTGCTATTCGCCACCTCACAGTGGCGAATAGTAACTGCATCAAATTCCGAAAATTCATAATTTTCGGAATTTGATGAATACCACAATTTCCACATCCCCATACTAATGTATGGGGAGTGTGGAAATTAATGCAGGGGAACTTAGCAAGGAGATATCTGTGATATCTCCTGTGCTAAGTCTGTTCATGAATACCAAAATAACATTATTTAAGGAAAATGTCCTTAAAAACGTTATTTTAGTGTTGATGAATAGGCCCCTCAGTGAGAAGTTTGTGAAGTGGAGTCACAGGGACAGAGCTTTGATACATCATTGTGATATATTCAAATATTGCATTGCGATATTGGGTGAATTTGTCACAGCCAATACACATCTGAGATGCGAATTGTGATAAATATGCCCCTAAATGTGACATAGGGGGCTATTCATCATGACATAATTATAACTAGTAACAATTATGTTTTAAACTCGCTGCAAGTTTAATAAATCTGTTGGAGGCATTCATCATGCCTCCCTAACAAAAGTATCACTTCTGAAAAGCTGCTCTTTTTGCGGAGTCAGTTTTTCCTTAAAGTGATACTTTTCACCATGCAGCTAAGGTATCCATTAGGATCTCCTCACTGCTGCATGTCTCCCCCCCTTTCCCACTCTCTATTCCCCCACTGTCTCACCTCCACCCCCCGCGGCTTCTGGTGTCTGATCCGCCCCCCCTCCAACTTGTGTACGATTCGCCCCCCCCCCGTGGGTGTCCGATCTACCCCCGTCGCATTCTCTCCCCCCTGCTCCCTCTCACCTGTCTCTTCCATCTTCGGTCTTCTGTGTCTTCAGCCGGTGAGTGTGGCCACATGTCTGTGGTGCCCCAGAGCTCTCAGCAGGGAGGGACCTTAATAGATCCCTCTGCTGGCTGTAGTGGCTGGTCTGGCAGGTATTTCTTCACAGGCTGCCGTGTAATAGCAGCCCGTGAAGATTATTGGGGACTGTACGCCATCTCAGGGTGGTGTACAGTTTTTCATTCAAGTTCCCAAAAAAAATTTTTTTGGAACTTGATGATTTTCATAATTTCTACGACCCCATAGTGTAATAAATGTAATACAAATTAAATTTGTAACCTCATGCGTCCACATTTTGTAATTTTTTTTAGATATATGTACAGATGTGTCCCCATACATCTATCTTCCGTGCTTTACAAGTCGTATCACACATAACGTGTGAGCGTCATGTGACTCGGTGGGCGCTGAGCATCTTTTTGTGCAACTTTTTCCCTGAAAATGCATCTTATTCACACAGCATGATGTACAAGCAACAGTACTACATATCCAACTAATAATTGTGTATATCAGGGCCGGCTCCAGGAAGAGCCACACCCTGTGCAGAACTGAAATTGGTCGCCCTTTAACCCTGTGTGTGGCATAGCCATGTGCGACCGAAAAGGAACATGCCATAATTAACATGAGCCACACTCCCTAAATGACATTATTTGGGGGCGTGCCCATATGGCATGCCTCCCGTTTAACATCAGGCTGGGGGTGAGCACGGCATGTCAGTAGCTGGGCTGCCCCCAGCCCCCTCCCTGCACTGAATGGATGCCAAGGGGCATACATTCAGCTTCTTCGGCCAGCGGGTGGAGAAAAGGAAAATGTGACTGTCCTACTAAAATTGGGATGGTTGGGAGGGGTGCGTCTTTTATGGGCTGGTCGAGCGCCCCAAGAGCCGGCCCTGGTGTATATACTCTTCAGCAGTGTTGGACTGGGGCATAAAGGGCCCACCGGGGGAATGCAGTGATAGGGGCCCATACTTATGTGTGTAGCCAGCCTCCAGACTGGGTCTGGGCCTCTTTAAATATATACACACATATATATATATATATATATATATATATATATATATATATAGTAAATACTGCTAGTGAATGTATGATAATGTACCAGATTAAAAACAGTAGTGCATTAAAAATACACAATAGTCCTGTGCAGTATAATTCAAGTGCACAGTCTGGAACCTGATCCCTAGAGGAGAAGGTGGGCCCTTAGGCAGTGGGGCCCACCGGGGGATTCCCCTGTACCCCTGTGGGCCAGTCCGACCCTACTCATCAGTCCAACTGTGCTGAACCACAATCTTTTTTCAGGCTATTTAATCACTTGCTGGGGATAATGAGATACGTAGTTCTGCAGCATAACATAATGTTGCTGTCATCCATTACAGTGAAAGCAGCCATTTTGTGCCTCTGACATCAGTAAAGCATCTATTACAGAGTGAACTAATAACAGGGGGGGAATATGATTGTATGATGAGATGTTTGCGAATGCGGAGTGCAAATTGTGACACTCCAGCTGCCGTGGAACTACACTTACCAGCATACTCTGCCAAAGCAAATCTGTGGCAAGTCAAGCTGGCATGTGTAGTTCCACAACAGCTGGAGTGCTACAGGTTTCCTTGTTCTACACATATTTTGATATGACAATTAGGCACATCAGACAATGTGGCTTACTTGACAGGATGACAGTTTGAGCATGCGTAGTACAGTACACCTCTCTTTATTCTGCTACCTGTTTCTGTTGGTTAATAAACCAATTCCCTGTTTACGTCATCTGCAGTGTGGACTAATCACCATGGCACACCAATACCAACTACCACCTAGTGTCTGCCAATAATATTGAATGTCGACAATTTAACTGTCTACATTTTTTGTCAACATTTTGACTGTGTCAGCATTTTAACTGTCAACCTAATGACCATGTCGACTTCATGTCCATGTTGATATTTTGGTTGTCAACATTTTGACCATGTCGACACTACCTCAATCATCATTTTGGTGTCAACCTTATGATTGTCTAAATTTTCATTGTCGACATTTCACTACATCCCAAATTAACAACCTAAGGGGTAAATTTACTAAGCAGTGTTAGGAGACAGAGTAAAAAGTGATAAGTGCCAGCCAATCAGCTCCCAACTGTCATTTTTCAAACACAGACTGTGAGATGACAGTTGGGAGCCGTTTGGCTGGCACCTTATCACTTTCTTATCACTTTTCACTCTGTCTCCTAACACTGCTTAGTAAATAGACCCCTAAGGGGTCTATTCATGATGTTAATTATTGGGGTCCGAATTGGCGTATTGGCTGTGATAAATTCGGACCCCTATAATTAGCATTATAATTCGATGCGAGCACAGGAGCAATTCTTCATTGGTCCGGTGCAGAGACAGCTGATCTGAAAATCAGCTGTCTCCCTGAAGTGTATCGCTGCTCCTTTCGGAGCAGTGAAGCTACAGGTCACGCATGTGCACAAGAGCCCCGATGTCCGGTGTAAGGAGCCGGACAGGGGCAGAGGGATCAGAAAGGATCCCTCCTCGAAAAACTCGGGACTCCTTCCCACTAAAGGCTCCAGGCACGGGCAAGCCGGTCAGTCGCCCGGAGCGCCATGGGATCTGGAGGGTGCAGGAAAAGTCCTCCCTCCCAACCGGCGCTATGTTAATGATATACGCACAGGGGGAGGGAGTGGAGGGAAGGGACGGCAACACAGGACGACGCTGGGCACTGCAAACCCTTGCGCCAGCCCTGATCCTTCCCATAGGAAAGGAGTGGATTGCGAGCCCGGAGCGGGAGCAAAAGCCATCTGAAGATGGCAAATGTTCCTGCACTCACCTTGATGAATGGCCCGATAACTTAATTTTTACAATTGCAGGTGAGAATGTTAATTTTCACCTGCTTTTGTAAGAGTTAAGTGATGATGAATAGGCCGCTAAAACGGCTGTGGATAGCTGAGAGGTACGTTATTTGAAGTAATATGTCTGCACAGGGCAGGAGCAGCAGGCAGGTATAATAGAGCCAGTTACTGATAATAATGCTTATCTCACCATGCTACCATTCTTTCATGACAAGTTAATAACAATCTTGTTCTGTGCCCAGGGAGCGAGATATGTCTGATGAATGGTCTGTGTTTGTTACTGAGTGAATAATGCAATGTTCTTTGTTAACAAAGAGACTCTGGTGGTGTTATATAACTAAAGACATAATAAATGCAATTGTCAGCCACCTGCCTCTACCATGACTGTGACCCAGCCTCCCCCTCCCCAATCAGGATTCTCATATACTCTCTCTCTCTCTCTCCGTCTCTCTCTCTCTCTCTCTATTGCGCTCTCTCGTGCACCCCGTGGGTTTTGGAACTCTCAGGCTTGGGGGATGATCAACGTGAGCTGTGGAAATGAAGCTGTAAGAAGCTCAGAGCCCAATCAGGATGCTGTGGGAGGCAGACACTGGAAGCGGTTGCCTAGGCTTGTTGCAGGAGGTGGAGCAGACACTGACAAGAGAAACAGGGGGGGAACAGACTGTGCAACAGAATAGGACAGCAAGAAGAGAAGCAGCACAGACACAATGCATGACAAGAACTCTGCCTGCTAAAGGTAACTCACCCTGTACTACAGATACTCACTCACTGAGGGGATTCCTGTCTATCTGTGCATGACCCACATACTGGAGTCTTTTACCTTGGCATCCTGCTCAGTATCAGTGACAGGTGGGGGTGACTGAGTGGGCACTGGGCAGGGTTAGGGCTTCTTATTGTACAGCTGATGTAAGAGGTGGGCATTATTGTGACGGACCCATGTTATTGTCTCTGTGAGTGAAAGAGGTGGGGTGGGCACAAGTTTCGCCTGTTGGGGACTGAGAAATTGAGCATCTCTTGTGCACATTTGTCCTTTGTTGTCGCCCACTCCTCAGTCCACTACCCAGCTCCTGTTACCCCACATTAGTCATTAAATAAAACCCTAAATGAAGTAATTTCTCTTAGAATGTAAGATATAGCCTGTCTAACAGATTAAAAATAAAGCTCAAAAATTATTTCTCACTCTTTTCACTTTTTTACTACAGTGCAGGTATGACAACAGCTCAATGCGATCTCCTGATATTTACTTGGATTATATATATATATATATATATATATATATATATAACTAATTGATTGGCATTGTCTTTAAAAAACATAGGCCCTGATTCAGAGCCGGACGCAAGTGGCTGCTCGTTCGCTCCGAGCGATGTTTGCCCAACTGCGCATGCGTACGGATCGTTATACGCATGCGCGAACCACTCAGTGCGGCCAAAATTCATGTGCTCGCAAAATAGCGAATGCCTGATAATAGCGAATGCCAGGGGAAGGTGCTTGAAAACGGGGAGTGGAGATCTGATCGCAGGCGTGCTTAAAGGTCAAAACGGGCGTTTTATGGGTGTGCATATTTAAAACAGCAGCGTCATTGACCACGTCACTGGGTTCTTTTATAGCCAGAACTGCTCGCAAAATTGTGGTAGCAAACACCAACCACAAGAATAGCGAGCCGTGCATACCCTGGTCGATGTACTCGATTAATCTAATAAATAGCGGACATGACGTAGGATGCGAGCGGCCAGGGGGCGTATTTTTCCAAAAAACGAACGCAAGTTTTGTTCGCTCGTTCAGACCTAGAGGCGTGAACAGACCGCAAACAGCGAACGGTTCATTTGAATAGCCACCCCTTGTTTTAGAACGAACGACCGCAAATAGCGAGTGGCTCTGAATGAGGGCCATAGTTCTAAAAACAAGTTATTTTTAACTGGTAGTATAGTGGATTTCTGACTGATTTGGCAATATAGTACATGTACGTAGACCAGGCATCACTAGAACAGGCGGAGGCGGAGGACACTTTACCATATATTCTAGCCGACATATGGTGGATCCCCATCAGATGATGATCCAGAATGGAAAATTATGTCTGAAATGCTTAATTGGACGTCCATAGCATGTTTGACCACTTTTATGGGCATGAGTTGCAAAAAGTGCTTAGGTCCATTACTGGCTAACCTACCTTTGGAAGACTTATTACTTGTACTATTGTAAAGGTTATGTTCTATTCTGGAGAGCCTACAATGTTTATTCATCAAGCAGTTTTTTTCACCACCTGTTCACATTTTGTGGTTCATCTCATTAATATGAGATGTTAAAACATAGGAGCTCATTAATATGAGATGTTAAAACATAGGAGCTCATTCAGACCCGTACGCTAAGCTGCACTCTCTCGCAACTAAAAGGGGAGGGGTATGCAAATTCCGCGATCGCACTGTCTGGTTTAAGGACGTCCTCTATGTCTTAGAGAGCGACAGCAGAGCGAATGCACGCCGGTGTAAAGACGCCCACTTTTCTCTCTCAACACACGTCATCTCCAGGAAGTGTATGAATAATCTGAACCATCGAGAACCATCGGAGCTGCACGCAGAGCTTGAGGTAGACCCTACCCCGCTGCAAGCACTGCAATCACTACAGACTGAAATACAGCCAATTGACGTGTACAATGACACATCTTTGTTAATTATGCACACCCATAAAACTCAGTTTTGCCGCCCAGACACGTCTACTCGCAGCACCAGTCCCCTGTTAACAAGCACCTTCCCCTGTTACCACCCACAAACGGCGCTGTCACTCAAAATAGCGTCCAGTCTGTGTAGTACGGGCGCACGATTCCCGGACGCAGTGACTGGTTTGCACATGCGTAGTTTGACGCAGATGCATACGCAAACGTGCAATAATCGCCCATAGCGTGCGTCCGCGGCTTAGCGTCCGGGTCTGAATCAGCTCCTTGTGGCCCTATTTATCAATATTATATTTACTAAATAAAATGTAAATTGGAGTGTTTTCACACCCGTTTCACATTATTTTAGTATCACATGAATACATTAAAGGTCAATTGGAGTAGTTTTCGTGAAAAACTACTCCAATCCTATCAATTCACATATTTTTAGCAATATCGCATTTCCCATACTTGTAATGTCGAAATGTGTTCTGCCTGAAATGTACTAAAAATAAATAAAAAAAAAACAAGTGGGAAAGCCCTGTGATAATAACTCCTTCTTCAGATGGCATTATCAGGGCGTTCACCAGGTTCCCCGACTCCTGCTTTGCTCCGACAGGCGACAGGCAGAGCAGAGCCAGGAGCCGGCCTCTGTGATCAGTTGTGTGGCATTAAATAGACCACAAGCTGATCACTTAAAAAAAAACAACACCTGCATCCAGGTCGTGATCGTGGGTGAGGGGTCGGGTGAGCCGGCGGTACATGCGTGGGGACACCTTCTCACTGTATTTTTTGCAAAAATTCTATGCGAATTTAGTGGAAAATATCACAATATCATACTACAGCCTCATTTGAAATGCAGATTGTAACTAGCCATAATGTCCCAATGAATAAATAATGAATAATGAAATGGCATGTGGTTGCTATGGAGACGTCAGCCACTGCTGTTAATGTTTATTATCAGAATTTAAGTTACTACTTTAAACAACAATCCCGGCCACACATTACATTATCACTGCGTTGCTCCTTTCCAGTAGATGAGCCCTGGATACTGAACACTGAATTAGGTTTTCCCTTTAGTTTTATTTTCTGTAGGATATCACCCACAAGTTGTTTGTTTTCCAATAAAAAATGAGCAGCGGAAATACAGCAGCTGTGAGCAGGAGGGCGAATCTGAAGCTGCATGCACCTCGCTCTGAGGGCCTGATTCAGAGCCGGACACTCTGACCAGAGCGCTCGCTCTGAATCAGGGCCCTCCTACCTATTCTTGGAGCGGCCTCTTGGACGCTCGCATAGCTGTGGGTTATCACCCACAGCTTATGCGAGCATCCATGATGATGGTCGCGATGGTCAAGACCATCGCGACCATCGGGCTTGCGACGAGACCCTGCGGTAGGGTCTCGTTGCCGCAAGTCCAGGAGTGATTTTGGCTCTATCAGAGCAAAAATCACTCCCACTGACATCACTAGTGATGTCAGTGGGGCCGGAACCAGACGGTAGGCGTTCCCATGGGAACGCCTCCGTCTGGCAGCCACGCCCCCGGCACGCCCACCAAAGGGGGCGTGCTGTCACTCACCATCGACAGCACGCCCCCTTTGGTGCGAGACCCCGAGCGACGGATTCCCCGTCGCTCGCCGGGTCTCGCGCATGCGCACGACGGAGCTCCCTCCATCGTGCGCATGCGCACTTAGGCACCATCGACCCGCTTGCGAGCGTACAGCGCTCGCGAGCGGGTCAGAATCAGGCCCTGAGTTTCTGATTGGCCCATGTGGTCACTCCTCCATAGGCTGTAGCGCAGCACCAGATTTTTCCACCACTGTTTACTAAATAAATGTTTCAGCTTAATGTTCCCAGCGATTCCCTAAGGGTAAGGAGAAGATAAATGAAAAGTTACATTTGGGAAAATGTATAATGTTATATTTAAAATGTAATCCCCCAACAACTAGAATCGGCCACCGTTCAGGATATAATTACCACCTGTTGGCACCTATAATTGCAGATCCTTCATTGCTGACAGCTGGAAGATATTTGACAGATGCAGCACTATCTGAGGCTGACAACTGAAAACTGATTTGACAAGCCATAGCTATATGCAAAATAATAATTACTGCATAAAAAGTAGGCTATTTCAAATGTGATCAATTCAGTTTGAATGTGTCTTTTGCCTTTGCGTTAATGCCAAATATGCTAACCGTGTGCTGTTCCGAAAATAAGAATATATATAATATACAGTATATATATATATATATATTTACACACATAACATACTTACATGTTGCATATATGTAAAATACAGGTTTGCCTATCCCCCCCCCCCCCCCCCCGATTTGGTCGGGAGCCTACCGAATCTCGGTTGCCGCTCCCGACCCCCGGAAAGGCAGGCAAGCCTACTGGCTGCTGCCTGCCCCGCCCCCCCACTACTCATAGAATCCCCAGCAGCAGGGGGGCTGAATCGTGTCATCGTGGCCCCGCCCCCTGCTTCACAATGCCAATATTTTCAGCATTGTGAAGAGGGGGCGGAGCCACGATGATGCGATCTTGCGGCTCTGCCCCAATGCCGCATCATTACCCGGCCACGCCCCCACTGTCCACAGACATTCAGCTCCCTCCCGGAAGGAGGGAGCTGAATGTCGGCAAGTGTGATAAAACATGCAGTACATGCTGCAAACAGATGATTTGCAAAAATAAAAAAGTTGTTTCAAAACATTACAATACAGAATTCAAGAAATACAGTAAATACAGTATAATTATAGGGTTTAGCAATATCTCACCTAGAAGGAGGCTGACATATCAAGAGCACTAAATATGGTTATATCAAGACAGGGCAGATGCAGAGTAGTATAGCTGCAATGACCTAAGATATTGTTCAGGTCCCTTATCTGCCCCACGTCATGCAAACTATGTGTTTGGGAGCTCTTCTTAACCCTTACTCATCTCTATCAGCCTCCTCCAGCAGAGGGGAAAGGGGGGGTGGGGCACAGATGTGTTTGTAAAACAAAATAATTACAGGTGCTGCACTCTTAGGTGTCAGTTTACTTTTACTTCTGGCACATAGACAGTCGGCAAACATCACTTACCAGCCTGACTGTCACACTCTCTTCTTCCGCATGCAGCTGTTCCTCCCAACCATCGCAGCTCCTTATTATGGGGGAAAGCTACTCTGTGACTGGCTGGGACTCGAGTGAGGGAAGGGGAGAGGAGGAAAACAGAGAGACAGAGCTATCCTGATGGGCTGGCTGCCTGGCTGTGTGAAGGAAGGATGGCAGCCTGGACAGCACAGCACATTAGACTAGCTCAAAGAGAAAGAAGTGACAGCACCTGCTAGCACCCGCAGTTTCCACTGTAGATGAGAGACATCTTTCAGACTTCTGGTAGGCGGACTCAGAGGCGCCTTCTAGTGGTCGGCGCCCCTAGGCAACTGCGTAAAACTGCCTAATGGCAGTGCCGGTCCTGCATAGCGGGCTGCGACCTCAGTGTAACCACAAAAAAATTGGGTTTCACATATGTGTAAAAAATACATTTTGAAGCGCACTCACTATTGCAGCATTAAAAAGGTTCTTTAATAGTTACATACCACCAGTATCATAATATAAAGTCCGATGTTACGGTGTGATATCAGACCTTTTCAAGGAACACCATTTGTCAAGAAGCCACAGCCATCAGAAATAGTCAGAGACAATACAATAATCAACAATTTAAATAGAAACACAAGCATGTCTTACCAGGTGCAGTAGATCAGACTCCACAGGTGTGCTGGAACGAACGCCAATTAGGCCCCGCCCCCACCAACACCATGTATTCCAAGCCTTTCCTAGAACATCCAATCGACAGGCCTCCATAATAGACACATGATGAATTTTCAGAACAGCCCTAATTCCCACTAGAGACCTGGAACGCACGCCATTACAGACACGCCCCCACCAATGCAAATTACTCCAGGTCTCATCCTAGAGTTGCCATTTGGCATCTTCCATACAGAAACAGGCGCACAATCGTGGCAGGCATCAGTATACATGCCAGCGTAAAAAGCAGACTCATCCCATATGTGTCATCGCGCGCACGAGCTGGGTCCCCCGCCCATACCCCCATCAACAGAAGGGGGCAGGTGGAGCAAGAGCGGACATGTGATCGTGGAGACACCAACCAGTTGCCAAGACAATGTCAACAACAACAAGCGGCCGCACTATCCGGAAAAAGACTATAAGTGTCCAATTAAGTACAGGTTGAGTCTCCCATATCCAAATGCTTGGGACCAGGGGTATTTTGGATACTGGAATATTCAGTATTTTGGAATATTTGGATACCATAATGAAATAACTTGGGAATGGGACCAAAATCTAAGTTTGTGTACATTGAACCATCAAAAAGCAAAGGTTTCACTATCTCAGTCTTGCTAACAAAATTCTGTATTTCGGAATATTTGGATATGGGAGACTCAACCTGTACCAACGATCCAGAAGAAACCCCTCTGGATATTTATCACAAATTGCTTAAATTGAAAAAGAGAGAGATAGATCTTATTCTACACGGGCAATTTCTCTCTGAATATTTCAAGTCTAAAGAGATTCCTAGAGGGTTCTGTGTGTCTAACACCCCCACCATTGGTAGGAATAATCCTGCTTTTGTAGCTGATGGTGTGGGGTGTTTAATAAGTGTTCGTTGGATCACCTTCTATTAGTAATTGAAGAAGTGGGAAGTGAGTTGTCCAAGCTTAAACCTGAGATCAAAGGTTTTTCAGATACATTTTAGAAACGTCTGGTAGATGATAAGGCAGAAAAGAGGTTGGAGAGGTCGCAAAATACGATTGAAAATTACAACAGTGAGTTCCTGGCGTTTAAGAGACGTAAACTGGAAACTGTAAATAACAACTATAAACAGCATAGCGTATATAGATGGCTCACTGGTGATGGTAATAACTTCGGATCATGTAGACAAATTAGAGGAGCATGCACTGGGCGGCCCATTAGATCAGATATTTACTCATCACAGTCAGCTTCTGAGTAGGACTCCCAGGAGAGCTTGCCATGAAGACAGCCTTTTTTAAGGGGGACCAACAGGCGGCAGTTGGGCGGAGGAAGAGGTACAGGATTAGATCCCACCCAAGGAGAGGTGGATATGAAAACAAGAAAAAAATCTAAAGAAGTAGCTTCTGAATTAATCTTTAATTTATCATCCTACTCTCTTACATCAAGTGAGATCTAACTGTTGAATGAAGGGTTATCATTTGTTCCTCAACAGAAGCACGATCATTTCTGGTGGGCGATTGATCATTATAATATTCACATTATTGACATGCCGACTGTTGATGTTCACAGTGTCGACATTCACTCCATGTCAATATTCTGAATGTGAACATTAAGACCATGACACGTAGTCATTTAGAGGCGAAAAGCCTCTAAAAATTTTCGCAGACGCGCAGTTTTTGCCAGTTTCCGAAATATTGCCCTGTTCAATTCCAGGAAGTTTAATACACTTGTATATTGATTACCGTATTGAATACACTTCTATATTGATTACCAGGGTCACTTAAGCTTTTTTGGGGGTACAGACTGATTTCCAAAAAAGAAGTCCTTTTGCTAGTTTCACCATTCACGGCATTTGCAAGTCCGCGTTTTCGCCTGTTTTGCAATTCAACTACGTGATAACTTCGCCTAAAAAAAAACAGGCGAATGAGGTGAAAACATTGCGCTTATCGCGGATCTCGGCTTTTCGACGCTATTTGAATCCACCTCCATGTTGACCTTTTGGTGTCGACATTCTGAATGTTGGCAGTCTCAATGTTGACTTTTCATTCCATTCTTGCATAATTCAGTAAATATTATATATTTTTCCCTACTGTTACAGCAGAGTCTCCCATCCTTGTGTATCTCTATGGTGTTTCCCATGTAGAGTACTCACAGCAGGATGAGTCTATATCATGTACAGTGAAAGGGTTAATGCAGTAGGCTACACAGAGGTAGTAAATCAACAATTGACTGAGAATGTATGTGGGCATAGTTTAATGTAGGGATAAGTGCTGTTCTCTCGACATTATGCGATCTGAAAATGATAGTTAAAAAATGAGCATGTTAGAATAAATCCATTGAGAAGTGTTGCCCCGAACAGCGTGTTTTCAATGATTGATTATAAGCTGTCATTAATTTTAGCCTATGTGCCTTTCACCTCATGTTTGAAGTGTGCTCATTATTGTATCTTAATGCTTCCCTTACAAGACACATGCATTGGAATCATTGGTGCCAGAAGTGGGTGGCTGGGGAATGTGCGGAAAGTGCGCTGGGTGTACAGCCAGTTTCGTTTTATGTATCTGTTGTTCGCAAGATGCATTTTTGAACCACTATACTATAGTTTATTGCTATGAGGAGAGTGACAGATAGAAGGAGTTGTGCAAGAGAACAAGAAAGTTCTGGGTTCATCCATCGGCGTCCCAGCACCGCAGCTGGGGACAGTTCTCCCATATCTTCATGGAATTGTGAAGGAGGTGCCCCTAAGAATGTCATGATTGCACCCAGATTAACTTTCATGAGCTCCTATAGATTGCAATCCATACTGTATATATAATGACTGTCTAAAGCAGTGATTCCCAACCTCGGTCCTCAAGGCACACTAACAGTCCTGGTTTTAGTGATATCCATGCTTAAGCACAGGTGGTTAAATGAAAATAACTAAGGTACTGATTAAGTCACCTGTGCTCAACTATGGCTATCCTTAAAACCTGGACTGTTAGTGTGCCTTGAGGACCGTGGTTGGGAACCCCTGGTCTAAAGCTTCAGTGATTTTGATCATTTTAATAAATTTTTGGCCTAATTATGGAATACATATACAGCAGAAAGTATACATGTTGTGGCCTCTAATATCCCTTTGGTGCTGTAGGGAATTTATTATTCCTTATAATACAGTAGTTTTTATTTGAAACTGAGGCTTCATATATACAGTTGTTATTTTAACCAATTGAACATTGGCCCTCATTCAGAGCCGTTCGCTATTTGCGGTCGTTCGTTCAAAAACAAGGGGTGGCTATTCAAATGATCCGTTCGCAAATTGCAGTCTGTTCACACCTCTAAGTCTGAACGAGCGAGCAAAACATACGCTCGTTTATTTGTTAAAAACGCCCCCTGGCCGCTCGCACCATACGTCATGTCCGCTATTTATTAGATTAATCGAGTACATCGACCAGCGTATGAACTGCTCGCTATTCTTGTGGTTGGTGTTTGCTACCACAAATTTGCGAGCAGTTCTGGCTATAAAATAACCCAGTGACGTGGTCAATGACGCTGCTGTATTAATTATGCACACCCATAATACGCCCGTTTTGACATTTAAGCACGCCTGCGTTCGGATCTCCACTCCCCATTTTCAAGCACCTTCCCCTGTTACCACCCACATACGCCTCATTCTGTCACTCAAAATAGCAGGCACTCGCTATATAGCGTACAAACGATTTTTGCCCGCACTGACTGGTTCGCGCATGCGTACTAAAAACCGTACGCATGCGCAGATGTGCGAACATCGCTCGGAACGAGCGTACTGCCGCTAACGAGCGGCTCTGAATGAGGGCCATAATTTTCTTAATGTCTATTAAATGTGCTTTCATGTTCATAGTCCAAAATATAATGTAACCAAATGTACCTGTGACCACATCAGGGCTGTAGGTAAGGGTGTGCGAGCAGTGCTGTTGTCCAGGGCGCAGAACCCTGGGGGCGGCACCGTCACTGTCCCACGGCCCCTGCATCTAGCTAACAGGGTGCCTGGAACAGCACCCTGCAATGAGTAGCGCTGCTTCAAAGGACGCTCCAGGTACACAACCTGCAGTGTGTAGAGCCGCCCGGGGCGTCTGAGCAGCTTTACAGATATTTCACACATTCCGGTTTTGACCGGGCGGCAAAAAGCCGCCCGGTTTTCAGCCTGGTGTAAAATCTAGTACATGCAGGAATTCAGCGGGTCCTTTCACACGGCACGCCAGCAGTGTGAAGGAAACAATGTTTCCTTTCACACACACTGGCTTCTGCCGGCCGGGCTTGTGCAGCAGCTGCTGCTGTGCATGCCCAATAGGGTAAAAGAATAAATAAATAAATAAAAGCCGCTCAAAGCCGCTGCTTGTGAAAGGCACAGAGTGCCTGCAAAACCCCGGCCAGCTACCGTCCGGTTCTTGCCTGGCCGGCCAGAACCAGAGTGTGTGAAATAGCTCTTATACTTTCCCCTGCCGGCGGCTCCACCCCCACGAGTGATGTCATAGGTCCTGGGGTAGCACACGGTGGCAGTGAGCCCTGCTACGTATCTGGCCACACTTCCTGTCAAGTGTTCTCTTTCTTTTATGTTAATTTCGATGTTGCCTACAATTCAGAAACATTAACATTCAGTGAAATACAGTGGAGCTCTATGTACATAACACACTTTGTTGCAGAGAATTTTTGAAATGCTTTAACTAACACTGTGTTAAGGTGAGGACAATGTACATGGTTTTGTTTATGCTTTTATGTTTTAGGGGTCAGGTCAGCTAGTTGATGTACGGCTGCACATATGTTTGAGATGCGAGGAAAAAGAGGTGATGTAGCCAGATGCAGTGTGACATTCCAGAAACGCACATTGCCAGCATCGTCTGTAATTTAATTGACTCCTTATTGCAGGGGCATATGTATAATGGGTGCAGGGTGTGCGGTGCACACTGAACCCTGAGTCGAAGGGGGCCCACACAGCACACTCTGCACCCATTTATTCAATACTTACCTGTCCGGAGTCCTGCGTTAGCATCGCTATCCAAGTCAACTGGAAAATGGCCACCGCCACTTCCGCGCCATTTCCCCAGGGACCTACACATGCGCAGTAGGGAAATTGCCGGGAAAATGGCCTCCACGCCATTTCCCCAGTGACCTGCACATGCACAGTAGGGAAATTGCCGGGAATATGGCTTCCGCGCCATTTCCCCAGTGACCTGCACATGCGCAGTAGGGAAATTACCGGGAATATGGCTTCCGCGCCATTTCCCCAGTGATCTGCGCATGCGCAGTAGTTTCCGGCATAGATTAGTGTCCAGAGTCTACTGCTGCGCTCAGAACGCAGCCAGCCGCTGGGTAAAGAAGAGGGGGCCACATACAGATACTGCACACAGGACCCTTCCTCTCTTAATAAACCCCTGCCTTAATGTCTTTCATTGTCTGTGTGCATGAGCTCTGCTTTTATCAATATCAATATTGCTTCATTCCTGCTATACTTTCATATTGTAATCCACTATTATATAGTTGTACAATGCTTATGTATACTCATGTCTCTTGTGTATATAGCAAGTGTCAAATCTCAATACAGATGCATTACATGTTTATGCCCCCAAATAGATTCTAAGGAGTAGATTTACTAAGGAGTGGATTGTTAATGCTGCCGATCAACGCCAACTTTGACCAATACTTTTAAAGTAGCAACCTAAATAAATGCTAAATTAGGTCTACTTTGGCATTTAATCCTATTGCTGGGATGTGTATGACGGCAAATGCAAGTGGGCAAATGCATACACCCTTTAACCTGTGGGCAAATGTATACACCCTTTAACCTGTGGGCAAATGCACATACCCTTTAATCTGCTGTTTCAAATTAGTTGATCAAAGCCGCTTATGATCGTCAGCTTGACAACCTGCTCCTTAGTAAATCTATCCCTAAATGATGCTCTTAGGGCATACTTACCTACTTTGCTGGGCAGCTTTCCGGGAGCAGCAGGAGGGGACCTGCTGCTCTCCTCTTCGGGGGGCGGGGCCAGACGATAGACGGCATTAACCCCCGTGATTCGCGGATCCGTGAGGAGGGGGCGGGGCTAAATGACGCGATTTACTTAATTTAGCCCCACCCCTTCCCGACGGACCCCATAATTTCAGGTAAAATCTTCTCATCCTGCCCACTTCACTAGGAAGTGGGCGGGATGCGGGAGATATGCCTACTCTTCCGGGATCGCGGGGGGTTACCCAAAAAATCGGGAGCCTCCCGCGATTCCCGGGAGAGTAGGCATGTTAAGGGTATATTTACTATTAGATGGTTTCTCAAAGCTACTAGTCATCGACTGATGGGTTTGAAGAGGCAACAGAAATAAATGCTAAACCAGTCTGGTTCATCGTTTATGTCTGTTGCCACTTTTAAAACTATTGGTCAAAGCCGCCAGTAATCAGCCGCTTTGACAAACCGTCGATTATGTCTAAAGACTGGGAATCAGGATCCATATTTTTTCTTTCTTTTATATTTATTTTCTCTGAAGAACATGTTCCTGAGAGTTGTCAGGTGAAGTAATAGACACAGCAGAACTTTCTATGACTACTGCGGGTTGTTGTAGTTCTATACTATGATGAGCTGACACTGTCTCCTTCTATTGATTCATAGTCAGTCTTCTCAATGTTTCACTACCATCTTGAAAGCAAAACATCATTTTTCTGTTGAACTTCAATAAATCTTGCATTACATGTATTGTGATCTTGTATAGAAAAATCCATACTTGCTGGCTTATCTACACTGACTCTTCTAAGACCTGCAGATCATATAAACATCGAATTTGATGGTAGCTAACAACCATTTGCCCCATCTAATCTGACTATTTCTTATCTCTAATAGCCATACTGTACACTCTATTTGGCTTTTTTAAGTTTATGAGTACAATACCATGCATGTTTACATTCTCATACTCTATTAGCATGTTGAGAGTCTATTCCACCTATCTAAGTTGCCCCTAAACCTACTAACTTCCACTGTAAGTGCATTTACTCTGATGGAATATTTTATTCCAGTACCACCTTTAATATATTTAAAGCCTTCTATTAACCCCTATTCCTTCTCTGCTCCAAGCTAGACATGTTTTGATCCGTTAACCCTTCCCAGTAAGTTTTGTGATGTAGACCGTGCACTATTTTAGTAGCCCTACTTTGCATGATCTCCCATTTATGTATGTTCTTCTGGAGAGAAGGTCTCCAGAAGTAGACTCAGTATTCTAGGTGTGGTCTTACCATTTACCTGTAGTGACATTACCACCTCTTCATTCACTCCTCTTTCTATGCAAACTAACATCTGAATAGATTTCCCAACTGCTTTGTTACATTATTTACCTACCTTTAAGGCCCCTATTTATCATTAAATATTTGCAGGATATTCCTCGAAAACAGATATTTTTGGGGGGGTATTCGCAAAAATGAAGGATCACTCAGATGTATTAGGCCCCTCCATTTTCGTCCGCAAATGCAGCCCCCATAGATTTCTAAGATGATCCTATAGTAGCCTATGGGCTACCATATCACAAATTCTTCAGAAAAGGTGATGCATGCACCAGCTGATGGCCGCACATGTGCATTGACTGCTGGGGACCCGAACCAGGAAGCAGTGTAATAGCATCACTCTATCACACTGTTTCCAGCTCTTCCCCAGGACGTGCTCGTATTGGAGCAAGTCTGTTTTTGCAAGGATTGGTGGTAAATTTGCATAAAAATATTAATTATAGGTACCGAATTTATGTAAAAAATATCACATCAGAAATATATTTTTAAATATATATATATATATATATATATATGGGATGGGTATGAGATCTCGGCTGTTGAGATGCCGCTGGCCAGAATACCGACAGCGGCATCCCAACTGTCAGAATTCCGACACCCATAAGGAAATAAGGTCAGGCTAACCCTTACCCCTAAGCCTAACCCTAACCTCCCACCCTAGTGTCTAAACCTAACCTACCCGCACCCAAACCCAAACCCTTTCCCTAATGCCCAATACTTACCTTCAGGTTGCCGGCGGTCGGGATTCTGGTGCCGGGATCCTGACGCTGTCGGGATTTCATCGCCGATATTTCGTCCCGCACAGCGGGATCCTGACTGCATCCCAATATATATATATATATTAGGGGTGTGCACCGGCCACTTTTCATGTTTTGTGTTTTGGTTTTGGATCTGGATCTTTCTTCGTGTTTTGGATCTGGATTGGTTTTGCCAAAACCACCCTTCCGTGTTTTGGGTTCTGGGTTTTGTGTTTTGGATCTGTATTTTTTTGAAAAAAAGCATAAAAACAGCTAAAATCACAGAATTTGTAGGTTTTTCTGCTCCTATGCTATTATTAACCTCAATAACCTTAATTTCCACTCATTTCCAGTCTATTCTGAACACCTCACACCTCACAATAGTGTTTTTATGTCCAAAAGGTTGCACCGAGGTAGCTGGATGACTATGCTAAGCGACACGAGTGGGTGGCACAAACACGTGACCCATCTAGGCGTGAAACTGCAGTGGCAGACAGGATGGCAGTTTGAAAAACTAGGCCCCAAACTGTACATAATGCAAAGAAAAAAAAGAGGTGCAAGATGGAATTGTCCTTGGGCCCTCCCACCCACCCTTATGTTGTATAAACAGGACATGCACACTTTAACAAACCAATCATTTCAGCGCCAGGGTCTGCCACACAACTGTGGCTGAAATGATTGGTTCGTTTGGGCCCCCACAAAACAAGCTGGCAATTAATCTGTCCCTGCACAAACTGGCTCTACGGAGGCAAGATGTCATCCTCATCCTCCTCATCCACCGATTCCTCACCCTCTTCAGTGTGTACATCCTCATCCTCACAGAGTATTAATTCGTCCCTGCTGGAACCACAGGTCCCTCTGTATGTTCAGGAGGCTGGTCTCCCTGGAACAGTTGATAATTCATTTTATGAACATCATCTTCTCCACATTTTGTGGAAGCAACCTCCTACGCCTTTCGCTGACAAGGTTCCCGGCTGCACTAAACACTCTTTCGGAGTACACACTGGAGGGGGGGCAACTCAGGTAAAATAGAGCCAGTTTGTACAGGGACCTCCAAATTGCTTCTTTTTCCTGCCAGTACAGGTACGGACTGTCTGACATGCCTACTTGGATGCTGTCACCGATGTAATCCTTTAACAGACAGACGCACGCTTGTCGCTGCTGCTTTGAGGATGCAAGTGCGGCTACAGCCCACACAATTCACAAAGACAGAAAAAATAAGAATATTTTTATTGTTTGTGTAGCACACTTTGAGGGTGTCACCACCCTTTAACAGACAGACGCACGCTTGTCGCTGCTGCTTTGAGGATGCAAGTGCGGCTACATCGCACACAAGTCACAAACACATAAAAAAAATAGTTTTTTATTTTTTGGAGCACTTTGAGAGTTACACCACCCTTTAACAGACAGACGCACGCTTGTCGCTGCTGCTTTAAGGATGCAGGTGCGGCTACAGCCCACACAATTCACAAAGACAGAAAAAAGAAGAATATTTTTATGGTTTGTGTAGCACACTTTGAGGGTGTCACCACCCTTTAACAGACAGACGCACGCTTGTCACTGCTGCTTTGAGGATGCAAGTGCGGCTACATCGCACACAAGTCACAAACACATTAAAAAAATAGTTTTTTATTTTTTGGAGCACTTTGAGAGTTACACCACCCTTTAACAGACAGACGCACGCTTGTCGCTGCTGCTTTAAGGATGCAGGTGCGGCTACAGCCCACACATTTCACAAAGACTGAAAAAAAAAGAACAATATTTTAATTGTTTGTGTAGCACACTTTGAGGGTGTCACCACCCTTTAACAGACAGACGCACGCTTGTCGCTGCTGCTTTAAGGATGCAGGTGCGGCTACAGCCCACACATTTCACAAAGACAGAAAAAAAAAGAACAATATTTTAATTGTTTGTGTAGCACACTTTGAGGGTGTCACCACCCTTTAACAGACAGACGCACGCTTGTCGCTGCTGCTTTGAGGATGCAAGTGCGGCTACATCGCACACAAGTCACAAACACATTAAAAAATTTTTATTTTTTTTTGGAGCACTTTGAGAGTTACAACACCCTTTAACAGACAGACGCACGCTTGTCGCTGCTGCTTTGAGGATGCAAGTGCGGCTACAGCCCACACAATTCACAAAGACAGAAAAAAAAAGAACAATATTTTAATTGTTTGTGTAGCACACTTTGAGGGTGTCACCACCCTTTAACAGACAGATGCACGCTTGTCGCTGCTGCTTTAAGGATGCAGGTGCGGCTACAGCCCACACATTTCACAAAGACAGAAAAAAAAAGAACAATATTTTAATTGTTTGTGTAGCACACTTTGAGGGTGTCACCACCCTTTAACAGACAGACGCACGCCTGTCGCTGCTGCTTTGAGGATGCAGGTGGAATCTAGACGGGATTTGGAACCGAGGACACACTACCTCCATCAATTGTCTAAATCCCACTGCACTAATGGCGGATACCGGACGCACGTCTAACACCAACATAGCAGTCAAGGCCTCAGTTATACGTTTTGCTTCAGGATGACTGCTGTCGTACTTCATCCTCATCACTAGGGACTGTTGGAGGGTCAATTGTTTAGTAAAAGTAGTGATGTTCCTACTTCCTCTCTGGGATGATGAACAACTCCCAGCAGCAGCAACAGCACTAGGAGGAAGTGGTTCTTGATCTTTCCCTATTTTATTTTTATCGGAGAAAGTTTGGTCCTCCATTTATGTTATATTGATATATACGTGCGGCTAAAGCGCACACAAACACAGAAAATATTTTTTTATTTTTGCTGGAGAGTAGTGCACTTTGTGGGTTACACCACCCTTTAAGAAATGAGCCAGCCGTCTCTTTACTTATGGGACACAGGCGCACGCTTTGGCGCTGCTCCTTTGTTGATGCACGTGCAGCCACAGTGCACACAAGTCACAAACACAGAAAATATATATTTTTTTGTTTTGGAGTGTACTTTGGGGGTTACAGAACCCTTTAACGGTCAAGCCAGCTGGCCCTTTACTTATGACACAGGCGCACGCTTGGCACTACTTTGTTGATGCACATGCGGCTACTGCGCACACAATTCACAAACACAGAAAATAATTTTTTTTTGGTTTGGACTGGAGTGTACTTTCGGGGGTTACAGCACCCTTTAACGGTCAAGCCAGCCGGCCCTTTACTTATGACACAGGCGCACGCTTGGCACTACTTTGTTGATGCACGTGCGGCTACTGCGCACACAATTCACAAACACAGAAAATAATTTTTTTTTGGTTTGGACTGGAGTGTACTTTCGGGGGTTACAGCACCCTTTAACGGTCAAGCCAGCCGGCCCTTTACTTATGACACAGGCGCACGCTTGGCACTACTTTGTTGATGCACGTGCGGCTACTGCGCACACAATTCACAAACACAGAAAATAATTTTTTTTTTGGTTTGGACTGGAGTGTACTTTGGGGGTTACAGCACCCTTTAACGGTCAAGCCAGCCGGCCCTTTACTTATGACACAGGCGCACGCTTGGCACTACTTTGTTGATGCACGTGCGGCTACTGCGCACACAATTCACAAACACAGAAAATAATTTTTTTTTGGTTTGGACTGGAGTGTACTTTCGGGGGTTACAGCACCCTTTAACGGTCAAGCCAGCCGGCCCTTTACTTATGACACAGGCGCACGCTTGGCACTACTTTGTTGATGCACGTGCGGCTACTGCGCACACAATTCACAAACACAGAAAATAATTTTTTTTTTGGTTTGGACTGGAGTGTACTTTGGGGGTTACAGCACCCTTTAACGGTCAAGCCAGCCGGCCCTTTACTTATGACACAGGCGCACGCTTGGCACTACTTTGTTGATGCACGTGCGGCTACTGCGCACACAATTCACAAACACAGAAAATAATTTTTTTTTTGGTTTGGACTGGAGTGTACTTTCGGGGGTTACAGCACCCTTAACGGTCAAGCCAGCCGGCCCTTTACTTATGACACAGGTGCACGCTTGGCACTACTTTGTTGATGCACGTGCGGCTACTGCGCACACAATTCACAAACACAGAAAATAATTTTTTTTTGGTTTGGACTGGAGTGTACTTTCGGGGGTTACAGCACCCTTTAACGGTCAAGCCAGCCGGCCCTTTACTTATGACACAGGCGCACGCTTGGCACTACTTTGTTGATGCACGTGCGGCTACTGCGCACACAATTCACAAACACAGAAAATAATTTTTTTTTTGGTTTGGACTGGAGTGTACTTTGGGGGTTACAGCACCCTTTAACGGTCAAGCCAGCCGGCCCTTTACTTATGACACAGGCGCACGCTTGGCACTACTTTGTTGATGCACGTGCGGCTACTGCGCACACAATTCACAAACACAGAAAATAATTTTTTTTTTGGTTTGGACTGGAGTGTACTTTCGGGGGTTACAGCACCCTTAACGGTCAAGCCAGCCGGCCCTTTACTTATGACACAGGTGCACGCTTGGCACTACTTTGTTGATGCACGTGCGGCTACTGCGCACACAATTCACAAACACAGAAAATAATTTTTTTTTGGTTTGGACTGGAGTGTACTTTCGGGGGTTACAGCACCCTTTAACGGTCAAGCCAGCCGGCCCTTTACTTATGACACAGGCGCACGCTTGGCACTACTTTGTTGATGCACGTGCGGCTACTGCGCACACAATTCACAAACACAGAAAATAATTTTTTTTTGGTTTGGACTGGAGTGTACTTTTGGGGGTTACAGCACCCTTTAATGGTCAAGCCAGCCGGCCCTTTACTTATGACACAGGCGCACGCTTGGCACTACTTTGTTGATGCACGTGCGGCTACTGCGCACACAATTCACAAACACAGAAAATATATTATTTTTTTAGCACTTGGGGGGAGCACCCCTGATGGACAGAGCACCCCCTGGACAACACTACAGCACTCCTTTAGGACTGGGACACTGCACAGGACTTTGGAGTGGACACAGCCCCTATGGAGAACTGACTGCACAACACAGTCCAGCCAGCCCCTATGGACTTTGAAGTAGTGGACACAGCCCCTATTAACAACAGCAGCACAGCACAACACAGCCAGCCCCTATGGACTTTGAAGTAGTGGACAACAGCAGCACTACACTACACTACACTACACAGCCCTAACTCCCACCCTCCCTCTTCACTGTCCACAGCCGAGTGAGAAAATGGCGCCGACGCGGGTACCTTATATAGGATCCAAAACCCGCGAGACTCGGAAGGCGGGATGATGACGTTTTGCCTCGATTTCAGATCCGAGTCAGGCGGGAAAAGTCGAGCCTGACTCGGATCGGACTCGGATCGGGGGGGCTCGGGGGGGTTCGGATTTCAGAAATCCGAACCCGCTCACCCCTAATATATATATATATATATATATATATATATATTAGGGATGAGCGGGTTCGGTTCCCTGAGAACCGAACCCACCCGAACTTCGGGGATCCGGGGCGATCCGAGCCCAAGCTCGGATCTCCCTGTCTGCCCCGGATCCCTCTCCCGAGGCAAAACCTCGAGATCTGCTGTCGGATCTCGAGGTTTTGCCTCGAGCGGCCATTTAAAAAAAAATGCCTTTGCCTTTAATGGGCAAAGTGCTGATTGGCTGACAGAGCCGTCTGTCACGGCTCTCAGCCAATCAGCATTATGGTGCTCATTTGCATGTAGCACGGACTCGTGAGATCCGTGCTACATGCATCTGTGTGACTGACAGTGACACAGAGCACAGTGCTGCTGTGCTGCTGTGTATTTCAATGACACAGATGCACGCACGGACCAGGAGATCCGTGCTACTTGCATCTGTGTCATTGACACAGAGCACTGACGGGTCCGTGAGACCCGTCTGTGCTGCTGTGGTAAAAAAAAAAAAAAAACCTGTTTAAAAAAAGAAAAATATGGCGTGCCCCCCCCCAAAAAAGAGCAACCAGCCCCGGGCATTAGTGACCCAGTGCTGGGTGTGCTTAAATACAGGGGACAAACGACGTAGGGGTCCCCTGTACTTAAGCACAACCAGCACCGGGCTAGTCAGAACCAGCGCTGGTTGCCAAAATACGGGGGACAAACGACGTAGGGGTCCCCCGTATTCTGCGCAACCAGCTCTGGGCTCTAATCCGGTCCTGGTTCTGGAAATACAGGGGAAAAAAATTAGTAGGGTTCCCCTGTATGTTCCAGAACCAGCACTGGACTTTTTCTAGCGGGGGGCTGATGCCACAGCCAGGGGAGCCCTTTCACCGGCAGCATCAGCCCTGACCGCTAGTCAGCCCCGGCCGGGGCTCCCTGGAGAGCTGGGGACCATAACGCTGATTAGCTTCCTGTCTGCCACTGCAGTGCCACTCCTAGATGGGCCACGTGTTTGTGCCGCCCACTTGTGTCGCTTAGCATAGTCATCCAGCTACCTCTGTGCAACCTTTTGGCCTAAAAACAATATTGTGAGGTGTGAGGTGTTCAGAATAGAGTGGAAATGAGTGGAAATTAATGTTATTGGGGTTATTAATAGCGTAGGAACAAAAAAAGGCCAATTTTATGTGATTTTAGCGGGTTTTTTTATTTTTTAAGAAAAAATCCAGATCCAAAACACAAAACCCAGAACCCAAAACACGGAAGGGTGGTTTTGGTAAAACCAATCCAGATCCAAAACACGAAGAAAGATCCAGATCCAAAACCAAAACACGAAAGTGGCCGGTGCACACCCCTAATATATATATATATATATATACTCTGTATAACCCGGCACTCTGGACCCAACACGGGATAACTCCCTCCGGTGCCTTCCCAAGGAGGACAGCACCCCGAACATAGATCAACTCTGCAAATAGGTGGCACTCGGAGACTTGTAATCCAGTGAAAAAACAATGATCAAAATACTGTGAGTAGCATTATAGTAGCATTATACCTGTGTTTAGATGCTGGTGCCGGCATTATCATGACAACATAGTCACTGTGGACCTAGTGACGGGCGACAATAGCACATGATATATTTACTTTGAAGCAGTGTTCCCAGTAGAGATGTGCGCAGACCCCTGTGTTTTGGTTTTGGATCTAGATTCATCTTCAAGTTTAGGTTCTGGTTTCAGATAAAAATCTATTAAAAATAGATAAAAATAGCTACAATTTATAAAAATAGCTAAAATGCTTGAAAAGAGTTCAGTTTTTAAATCTGAGTTCTGAACCGGTAACAGATCCGACCCGGGACTCGGTTCAAACCGGGTCACAAAAGTGAACCCGAACCTTGACCTGGTTCTACTCAGAAATCCGGACCTGCACATCTCTGTTTCCTACTTAACTGAACATCCCTTCTGCCTCCCCTTAAGCTGGGCACACACCTGTACAATCACACTTTCGATGCAATGTTTCGATCGACTACACTCTCGTTCGGAAGTCCTGACCACATTGCCTATAAGTGCGTACACACCTATACAATCATACTTGCGACCTTCGATCCCAGGCTGCCGAAATATCAAAAGAAAATGATCCACCGTACACACTCTCCTGATTCTGGGCTGCACTTGCAGTAGGTGTACCAAGAATTACCATAATGGGCTGCAAAGGGGCGTGATTACAGAATAAAACCAACCTCCTGGAAGAGAACAGCTTCATTTTCTATAAGATATAGGTTTTGCCAATAGGGCAAACAGACTGAGTATATGTGCTGGGTAAACCTGACTTGGTATAATTATGCACGCCCAGAGGAAGCCCTGCTTTTGGTGTACGGTCATAAGAACAGTCACAGGTGCATATACATTAAACTTTTGGTCCAATATAGCCCGGTCGATCTGCAGAATATTAAACAGCACATAAGATGCGCTCCTTCGATGTGACCAGTTTTCATCCGACAAAACATGATCCAAGGTGCGTACACACTCTTCCGATATCAAACGAACGGCTCGAAATCGAAAGAACTGCCCAACGATTGTACAGGTGTGTACCCAGCATTAGCTCTGGAAATGGAAACTATTAGTCAGGCTCCTCTTTGTCTTTAGTGCAGGGCCCCACAAACGTTTTTCACTCACCACTTTATAATGGCTGCAGAGGGAAGTAAGAGCGGCAGGACGGATGTGAAGCTCAGTGGTCTATGGGCTCACACTCCTCGCCCCAGCTGGTGCAGTCTTTTTCAACCAAATAGAACAATCTTGTAAACTGGAAAAAGAATGTCAAGCAATTAATTATTTATTTTTCAGTGAACAAGCTAAAAGTAAGAGCAATGAAATATAATTCCAAGAGAGCTGAACCTACACAAAGCTCTGAAATGTAGGTCAGCATCATCCAAAAACAGATGTACATGTATTTCCAGGTGCCGGTGTTGCTGGAGTCTTGCATGGCACTACCAGAGCAAGTATAAGCTAGCTAGTGACTTTTCTGACCTTCTTATATATGCACATATTTAAGTACAGTACATGCTCTTTTTTTAGGATAGACAGCAACTTTGATCCAACCTGTGAGGAAATAGAGCATGAATAAGCACCAGGAAAATATACTGTGATCCCACTGATTGAGAAGTTATTTGCGTAATTGACTGTGAGTATTCTAAGCAATGTCAATCTCAAAAAAGCTGAACAAGAGGCATCTGCAAGCAAAGTAACCAGAACTGTTCCAAACCCTAAAAGTGTTAAAAACTGAAAAATAAAAAAATCAAAGCCTTATTTTTGAGCTTTATTAACATTAATGTTTATTAACATATATTTATATAGCGCCAGTATATTTTGTTGCGCTTCACAATTGTGAACAAAAATGTAATGAAACAAGACTGGGGAATAACAGGCCGACAGATGTAATAAGGCCCTGCCCGCAAGCTTGCAAGCCCAGAACACTGCGTCAGCCGACGCAGTCCCTGGGCTTTCCACTTTCGGAAAGCGGAGCCGCCCCCCGTTTAGAGAAACCGCCCTTTACTTGCCTTTGCCTGTCAATCAGGCAGAGTCATAGAAGGGTCTGCATGCGACTACGCCTGGCCCATTCTGCACACTCGAAGAATGGGTCCTGCGCAATTGTGAGCTCTACTGAATCAGGCCCATTGTGCCCATTAATTTATAGCATGATATGGTGTTCACTTTGTGTTCTCAGCTACTATTCAGATCTCTGATTGTACTGTTGATATTCTATGGTATATATAGTTTATGTATGTGTATTTAATGCATATGTTGATAATCTGACAATGTTGGCATTTTACATGTCGGCATTCTGAGAACATTCTGTTGCCATTTTTAACAATGTTGATATAACTGTCAACAATGGTGTTGTCAACATTATGAATGTCTACATTGTTATTATTGACCTATTGACTACACACGGAAAGGTGGACAATTTTCCCAGGTGTGGGGTTTGGGGCCACCTGGCTGCGGCCGCCCACTTCTGTTGAAAGGTCTCATTGGCACTCCACCTCCTGCTCCACAAATCCGGTAATCTCGGCATTGCGTAGTGGGGGCGGGGCTGCGATGATGCAATCGCGTGGTCATGTCGCCGGTCCCGTAAATCTCTGCTGAGTTCTGCAACCTACCTTGCCGACCCGGACGAGGCAGCCAAAAGGTCTGCAATTATGAAATAACTGTATCCTGTTAACGCATTTCATTTATCTTCATTTATACAGTATGCCTAACAATGCCACAAGTATTCCATATGAAAAACAGAATAAGTAATAACTAAGGTACACTGTGAAATTCATGTTTGCAATCAATGCCAGTTGTATATATATATATATACGTTTTCTATGTAAAATTTAAAAACAGTGACATCTATTTATGTTTACATCTACTTACATTTTCTTAGACCTACAGGCAGGGCCAGCTCTAGGGGTGTTCGACCAGTGCGGTCAAACAGGGGCACCACCCATAGAGGGCGCACCCCTCCCCAACATCCCGATTTCAGCGGGACAGTACTGTCCCGCTGTTCTACCCGTGGGCCGAAGTGGCCTGCGGGTGGTCAAATCGGAAGGTTGGGGACCCCACCGCCGCAGCTGTGCGGCAGTGCCGGATCCCTGAAGTGTGAATGGATGCAGCGCGCATGCGCGCGGCATCCATTCACTGACGTGAGAGGGCTGGGGGAAGCCCAGCCAGTGACGGAGGGCTGGGCTTTACCACCAGCCTGACGTTATTTGGAGGCGTGCCATGTGGGCACGCCTCCAAATAACGTCACTTAGGGGGCGTGGACTATGGTAATGAGGCCACACACCCAATTTCAGTTGCGATTGCAGGGCGCATCGCAGCGGGCTGGCACAGGGTGCTCAGACCCCTGGAGCTGGCCCTGCCTACAGGGGTGTCCACATACAGCCAGGGGAGTAGCGAGGGTGGTTCCAGTGGAGCATGAGCTCCGTGGGCCCAAAATGGATAGAGGGCGCCATTCAGGTTTCTGGAATTCATGGGGCGCTGCACATTATGATGGCCGCCTGTTAGTTTTATCTCAGTTTGTTTGCTCTATATCCTAAATAAGTTACTGATCTGAGATCCAGTTCTACATTTCATGCTCCCTTAAACTGCCCAGATTGCCTCCCATCCGGCCCTCCCTCCTCTGTGATCATCTTCTGTCACCTCCCCTTTCCTGTGAGATTGATTACATTCACTTCTCACCTCTTTAATTCCCTCCCCTATCTACCAGTGATAAACTGGAGAGTGATAAACCACCAGCCAATCAGCTCCCAACTGTCATGTTACAGGCTGTGGGATCTATTTACTAAGCAGTGTTAGGAGACAGAGTGAAAAGTGATAAGGTGCCAGCCAATCAGCTCCCAACTGTCATTTTTCAAACAGAGCCTGTGAGATGACAGTTGGGAGCTGATTGGCTGGTACCTTATCACTTTTCACTCTGTCTCCTAACACTGCTTAGTAAATAGACCCCACAGCCTGTAACATGACAGTTGGGAGCTGAGAGGCTGGTGGTTTATCACTCTCCAGTTTATCACTTTTCAGAGCTTATAACATCTCACCCTTGGGGGTCTATTTACTAAGCTGTGTTAGGAGATAAAGTGAACGGTGATAAGGTACCAGCCAATCAGCTCCTAACTGCCATTTTTCAAACACAGCCTGTGACATGGCAGTTAGGAGCTGATTGGCTGGTACCTTGTCACCGTTCACTTTATCTCCGAACACAGCTTAGTAAATAGACCCCATAATCTGCTACTTTTTACCAATTCCTTTGAGACAAAAATAGCACTCATAAGTACATAGGACCTCATTCAGACCCGCTCACTAGCGCTGTGAGCTCGCAAGTGGCCCGATGGTTTGCGAACGCGCATGCGCACGCTTTGTTCTGCGCGTGCACAAACTACTCTGTGCGATCGCAGCCCGATCGCTTGCCCAGCAAAGATAGCCCAGTGAAATGAGTGACAGGAGAGGCCATTTGTGGGTGGTAACAGGGGTAGGACACTAAAAACGGGGATGTGGAGGTGCGAACGCTGGCGTGCCTCGTGTTTCAACGCCATTTTTAAGGCGTGCATAATTAACAGGCAGCGTCATAGTACACGTTACATGCCTGTTTTTTACACTGAAGTCCTCGCAGTGCTTGCGGCAGGGTAAGGCAACCACAAGTGCTGCGATCACTACCGATGGTGCTCGATGTACCAATGTTTTAATACACTTCCTGGAGATGACTTGCGCTAGTGGGCATCTCAACATACGCTAATGGGTGTCTGCATACACAGAGCGATCGCTCGCACAGCCAAAGTGAGTGTGCTTATGCCTTGGCGAGCAATCGCTTCCCGTGCCGTCACAAATATGCATACGCTGGATGCGAGCGATCACATCTAGCGAATGGGTCTGAATGAGGTCCTTAGTATGCTATTAGCTACTAACTACATTATTAGCAAATTAAGGCGCAAAATTCAGGGAAAAAGCACTAAAGCACAGAAATCGCTGCCCATGGAGGAGCGCCTAAGTTACGCTAGGTATATTTGCATTTTGATCTAACTTTAATCTTTTATTACAATGACATTTCCTGGTATTGCCTTAATTCTCCCCCAAAGGTCATGAAATATTTAGTTACAGCCAGATTGACCACCAACAGTCCCACATACTCTTTGATTCAAGGTTGTGGCGGATTTCCTGCACCCAGCATGGGGCTGATGCAAGTGCAGTTACTGATGATGATGCGGTTGCCAGCATAAAACCAGTGGGCGGCGCTGGTTTCCACTCGCACATGCACGATCGACTGCATTAGATAAATGGATACTTAGCATTAAGTAGTAAAACAGGCTCCCGCAGCTGCCCGTAACTACAGCCACTGTCAAAACTATGGGAGACAATGTAGGCTCCAGCACTGAAGGGGCACCTCCTCCATTGCTCACAATATATTTAGCCCACTTAGGGCTGTAACTATGTACCTGGAGAGTACCGTCATGGCTGCCCAATACATGGCACCTCTTCCCGGCACCTGAGAAGCCACCGTACACTAGGGGTGAGCGGGTTAGGATTTCTGAAATCCGAACCCCCCCGAGCCCCCCCGATCCGAGGCCGATCCGAGTCAGGCTCGACTTTTCCCACCTGACTTGAATCTGAAATCGAGGCAAAACGTCATCTTCCCGCCTTCCGGATCTCGCGGGTTTTGGATCCTATATAAGGAACCCGCGTCGGCGCCATTTTCTCACTCGGCTGTGGACAGTGAAGAGGGAGGGTGGGAGTTAGGGCTGGCTGGGCTGTGTAGTGTAGTGTAGTGCAGAGTAGTGTTGTGCTGCGCTGTGCTGCTGTTGTCCATAGGGGCTGTGTCCACTACTTCAAAGTCCATAAGGGCTGGCTGTGTTGTGCTGTGCTGCTGTTGTCCATAGGGGCTGTGTCCACTACTTCAAAGTCCATAGGGGCTGGCTGGACTGTGTTGTGCAGTCAGTTGTCCATAGGGGCTGTAGTGTTGTCCAGGGGGTGCTCTGTCCGTCAGGGGTGCTCCCCCCAAGTGCTAAAAAAAAATATAATTTTTCTGTGTTTGTGAATTGTGTGCGCAGTAGCCGCACGTGCATCAACAAAGAGGTGCCAAGCGTGCGCCTGTATCATAAGTAAAGGGCCGGCTGGCTTGACCGTTAAAGGGAGCTGTAACCCCCAAAGTACACTCCAAACCAAATAAAAAAATATTTTCTGTGTTTGTGAATTGTGTGCGCAGTAACAAAGTAGTGCCAAGCGTGCGCCTGTGTCATAAGTAAAGGGCCGGCTGGCTTGACCGTTAAAGGGTGCTGTAACCCCCAAAGTACACTCCAAACCAAATAAAAAAATATTTTCTGTGTTTGTGAATTGTGTGCGCAGTAGCCGCACGTGCATCATCAAAGTAGTGCCAAGCGTGCGCCTGTGTCATAAGTAAAGGGCCAGCTGGCTTGACCGTTAAAGGGTGCTGTAACCCCCAAAGTACACTCCAAACCAAATAAAAAAATATTTTCTGTGTTTGTGAATTTTGTGCGCAGTAGCCGCACGTACATCAACAAAGTAGTGCCAAGCGTGCGCCTGTGTCATAAGTAAAGGGCCGGCTGGCTTGACCGTTAAATGGTGCTGTAACCCCCAAAGTACACTCCAAACCAAATAAAGAAATATTTTCTGTGTTTGTGAATTGTGTGCGCAGTAGCCGCACATGCATCAACAAAGTAGTGACAAGCGTGCGCCTGTGTCATAAGTAAAGGGCCGGCTGGCTTGACCGTTAAAGGGTGCTGTAACCCCCAAAGTACACTCCAAACCAAATAAAAAAATATTTTCTGTGTTTGTGAATTGTGTGCACTGTGGCTGCACGTGCATCAACAAAGGAGCAGCGCCAAGCGTGCGCCTGTGTCCCATAAGTAAAGAGCCGGCTGGCTCATTTCTTAAAGGGTGGTGTAACCCACAAAGTGCACTACTCTCCAGCAAAAATAAAAAAATATTTTCTGTGTTTGTGTGCACCTTAGCCGCACGTATATATCAATATAACATAAATGGAGGACCAAACTTTCTCTGATAAAAATAAAATAGGGAAAGATCAAGAACCACTTCCTCCTAGTGCTGTTGCTGCTGGGAGTTGTTCATCATCCCAGAGAGGAAGTAGGAACATGACTACTTTTACTAAACAATTGACCCTCCAACAGTCCCTAGCGATGAGGATGAAGTACGACAGCAGTCATCCTGAAGCAAAACGTATAACTGAGGCCTTGACTGCTATGTTGGTGTTAGACGTGCGTCCGGTATCCACCATTAGTGCAGTGGGATTTAGACAATTGATGGAGGTAGTGTGTCCCCGGTTCCAAATCCCGTCTAGATTCCACCTGCATCCTCAAAGCAGCAGCGACAAGCGTGCGTCTGTCTGTTAAAGGGTGGTGTAACCCTCAAAGTGCACTCCACAAACAATAAAAAAATTCTTCTTTTTTTTTCTGTCTTTGTGAAATGTGTGGGCTGTAGCCGCTCCTGCATCCTTAAAGCAGCAGCGACAAGCGTGCGTCTGTCTGTTAAAGGATTACATCGGTGACAACATCCAAGTAGGCATGTCAGCCAGTCCGTACCTGTACTGGCAGGAAAAAGAAGCAATTTGGAGGTCCCTGTACAAACTGGCTCTATTTTACCTGAGTTGCCCCCCCTCCAATGTGTACTCCGAAAGAGTGTTTAGTGCAGCCGGGAACCTTGTCAGCGAAAGGCGTAGGAGGTTGCTTCCACAAAATGTGGAGAAGATGATGTTCATAAAATGAATTATCAACTCTTCCAGGGAGACCAGCCTCCTGAACGTACAGAGGGACCTGTGGTTGTGGATTCCAGCGGGAACGAATTAATACTCTGTGAGGATGAGGATGTACACAACACTGAAGAGGGTGAGGAATCGGTGGATGAGGAGGATGAGGACGACATCTTGCCTCCATAGAGCCAGTTTGTGCAGGGACAGATTAATTGCCAGCTTGTTTTGTGGGGGCCCAAACGAACCAATCATTTCAGCCACAGTCGTGTGGCAGACCCTGGCGCTGAAATGTTTGGTTTGTTAAAGTGTGTATGTCCTGTTTATACAACAAAAGGGTGGGTGGGAGGGCCCAAGGACAATTCCATCTTGCACCTCTTTTTTTTCTTTGAATTATGTACTGTTTGGGGCCTAGTTTTTCAAACTGCCATCCTCTCTGCCACTGCAGTGTCACTCCTAGATGGACCACGTGTTTGTGCCGCCCACTCGTATCTCTTAGCATAGTCATCCAGCTACCTCGGTGCAACCTTTTGGATATAAAAACACTATTGTGAGGTGTGAGGTGTTCAGAATAGAATGGAAATGAGTGGAAATTAAGGTTATTGAGGTTAATAATAGCATAGGAGCAGAAAAACACACAAATTCTGTGATTTTAGCTGTTTTTATGCTTTTTTAAAAAAAAAATACAGATCCAAAACACAAAACCCAGAACCCAAAACACGGAAGGGTGGTTTTGGCAAAACCAATCCAGATCCAAAACACGAAGAAAGATCCAGATCCAAAACCAAAACACAAAACACGAAAGGAGGCCGGTGCACACCCCTACCGTACACTAGTGAGGAGCTCCATGTCAGACCATCAGCTTCCGCCTCCGTCTATCTATAGCCTGTCCCTACTCATTGGTGTCGCAGCTTCTTATGTCAGTGTGACATGTCTGGCGCCCCCCTCACCCACAACTTTCTGTCCCACTCCTCCCTGGCGGCAGCCCTAGCCTCAGCTCAGACCCGTGCAGCAGTCCCGGCGTATCCCCTCACCAACAACTTCCTGTCCCACTCCTCCCTAGGGACAGCCCTAGCCATGGACCCGTTCAGCAGTCCCGGCGCCCAACACACCCACAACTCTGCATCTCACTCCTTCCTGGCGGCAGCCCTAGCTGCGGACCCGTGCAGCAGAGTCCTAAGTGGCTGGCCCGAGGATAAGCGCAGCTGGATGTCAACAAGGATGCATCGAACAGATCTGCGGGTTAGAGGGCATGGGAGGCGGGGGCCTGGGGCGCCAGCGACTGAGTCTGGGGGGCAGATCTTTGGTGGAGCAACTTCCCAGCGTGTGATGCAGTTGACAGTAGATTGAGCATTTTGTGACTTGTAGTCCCACCACAGTGCAGTCCTACAGTATTTTGACTTAAACTCAGTCCTCAAAGTCACCACATCAGGTGGTTTTCCCCTCTATCAGGGGTATCAGGAGGGCTCCCCACCCCACATCAGGTGGCCTTCCCCTCCATCAGAGGTATCAGGAGGGCTCCCCACCCTACATCAGGTGGTTTTCCCTCCATCAGAGGTATCAGGAGGGTTCCCCACCCCACATCAGGTGGCTTTCGCCTCCATCAGGAGGACTCTGAGCCTCATGCTAATTGCACCATACAGGTGACTAGTGCATACAGATGTGTCCACATACATCTATCCTCCGTGCGGAGTGACTTGTTAGCACCTAGCATATTTTTGTGCTAATTTTTTCCTTCAAATGCGTCTTTGTTGCACAGAGACGTGAATAGAACGCAGCAGCTTCTGCTGATTAAAATAATCATGCCTATATTCTGTGTGCAACTGCGGGTGTATCTGCATGCGAAATGCTACATTACAGTGTCAGTGGCTGTGATGAGGGGGGGCACCAACTTATTACTTGCCTCCGGGCATCTGGGATAAATTTAAGCCAATGGCCACTGTGCTTTGTACTCGGTATCAGTCAGAGGTTTCTGTTGGTAACATATTCAGCTGTTTATATTATGTCCTTAGTTTAGGATAACCAAATAGTTTTCCATCTTATGGAGCATACACACGGTCAGATTTGTCAGATTTGTCAGATGAACGATTTGAACGATTTTACCAAAGTTTTCAACGATTTGAATGATTGAACGATTTTTGACTGCATTAAAATGAATGGAATCGTCCAAGTCTGACTGCAAACCCACCAGATGTCAGATATCGTTATCTGACCATCGGGAACGCGCATCGTTGATCGTCCATTGTTCAGGCATGTCAGATATGAACGATTTTCCTTCAGATATGAACGACTGAACGATTTTTAAATCGTTATTGTTCATATCTGAAGGAAAAATCTGAACGTGTGTATGCACCATTACTCTTACAAAGTAATACCAATAAGATACTCTAAAAATATTCATCTAGTTGTTCCGAGTATAGGGATAGTAATTATGTGCATAGAGACAGAAACTGGGATACATTGTATCAGCATGGCTATATAAGCAAAGCACCAGGCCTAACGACCTGCAGAGTGTCCCTGGTGACTCACATGTTTATGACCACTGTTCTATACAGAAAGTGCTAGACTTGCTTGTGGCCCCATTATCCGCCCTCCTTGTAAACTTACTGCATACAGGATAGATTCTTTTCAGGAACAGTTTGCCCTGAAAATGGACACAAATAATAAAGGCAGTTCTGATGTTCCCATATTTTCCTTTGTAATTTAATACATTAGTGGGGCTAAACTAAGCTGTATTTTAGGAGGAAAACAGAAAAGCAGGAATGAATGATGGAGGTGGTCCTCACATGGCAGCAAGCTAGTTCTGCCATGTGCTTTTCTAATCGGACCTGCAAGTATGACGGGATGAGCATGTACCAGTGTATGTGCTAGGTCATTGGGCGGCTGTTTATTACTCCTAGGGGAACATTTACTAAAGCTTCTAAAACAGACAAGTGGAAGCGTTGCCCATAGCAACCTATCAGATTGTGCATATCATTTTCTAAAATGCGATAGAGAAATGATAGACAGAATCTGATTGGTTGCTATGGGTAACAACACCACTTTTCATTTTTAGTAGATATGTGCGGTTTCGGGTTTACTCGGATATGTTCAGATCTCAAAAACTGCATTTTATTGGCTATCGGCTATCACTTGTTTTGGATAGACAAAAAAATAAATCAGAAATCCGAACTTGCGATCATTTTGGCAAAAAGAACTGAGTAAATCCGAGTAAAACCGAACCTGCACATCTCTAATTTTTAGAAGCTTTAGTAAATCTACTCCTTATTTAAGATAAGGTAAAAAAACACGTTAAGTTATACAGAAAGATTGCCACCCATAGACCAATCTAACATCTTGTCTCGACTATAGGGATTGCGATTTAATTTAGCCACACATGTGGGTTACAATATTGTATTAGGAATGGGTATGAAGTCTTGACGGCTGAATAGCTGCCGGTTCATATCCCGACACCAGAAACCTGAAGGATGAAGTTGCCAACAGGGGTGGTAAGTATGCTAACCCTATCCCTCTCCCTTAGTGGTACCTAACTCTAACCTCCCACTGGTGGTGCCTAACCCTAACCTCCCCCCAGGGGTGCCTAACCCTAACCTCCCCTTCCCGCACCCTAAAGCTAACCCTTCCAGGGGGTGCCTAACCCTACATCACCCGGGAGTGCCTAAGCCTAACTCCCCCTCCCCGTAGCCTAACCCTACTCGGGGGGGTGCCTATCCCTAATCTCCCCCTGGGGCACTTAAAACTAACCCTCCTACCCCCGCGGCTAACAGCCTACAGGACCCTGCTTACCTTTGTTCGGGATGCCAGCTGTCGGGATTTTGTCGTCGGGCTAAAGATAGACGTCGAGATTTCAACGTCTATCTGTAATCCCGGGTCGGGACTTCGACGGCTGGCATCCTAGGTGCTGGTAAATTAACTTCATCCCATTGTATTAGATCTCTCAATATAGTCCTGAGGGCTCAATTGCATTCTTTTATGCTGGGTACACACTTGTCGGTATAGCGTATATTCGATCAACGAACAATATATCACGAGTTGATCGGCCGGTTTGTTTACTCGATAGGTCTGTGAACAACGTCCGCTGACCGATCCATTGTCCTAGTGTATACCCAGCATTAGTGTTGTCTGAAGGTGTCCAATAATGTTGCTTCATGATTCATCCTTTAACCACTTGTTTAATGAATCATGTAATTGTTGGTCTCAGTGGGCATAATATATGCAACAGGGCACTGACAGCCGTGGCAGGCCCGGGTGGAAGGGGCGTGGCCTAACCGCGGGAGGAGTGACCATGCCTCCTTAGGATAATTGAAAAAAATAATTTTTGCAGTGCCACGTAGCCCCTCAGCCCGGCGCAAAGCCAAGGGGAGGCGCGATCAGTGTATCCGCTCTCCCCCACAGGCATAGATAGGAGAATGCTGCTCAGCAGCCGCAAGCAGTCTCCCACTGTGAGGTAGGAGGGAGGCATGGGGCGGCACTTGACCTCAGCCCCCGCCGAGCCCCTCCAGCAAACCCGGACCTGGGTAATTAGTACCTGCTCCCAGGGACGCCGAGAGGGGGGAGAGCGGGTACTGATTACCCGGGCCCGGGCATGGCAGGGGGCCCGGGCCGCACAGCACGTCAATACCCTTTTTGGTGTTTTTTTTTTTTTCACCTTTCATCTTTTTCTCACTCTTGATTAAACTGCGGCGGGTGGCAGTTCCGTCGGGGTTGGGGGGGGGGGTTATTTGTCTGAGGCCTCGGTCACCACACTGTAGGTTACAGAGTACAAACAGAGTTACTCACTTGCAGGCGCCGCGCTGCTGCGGAGCTCACAATCTCGCAAGATGATGACGTCATCTTCTCGCGAGGCTCCCTCTCTACCAGGCACCAGGCTCCATGCGGGGACTTTGAGACAGTGACTGACTGAGGGAAGAGCCGAGATTGCCACAGACTGCTGTAAGTTTGAGTCTGTTTGAGGCTGCAAGTTTGCGGCAACTGCTGCTGAAAGCTGTAAATTTATAATTTTTATAATGTTAAATATAATGTTAAATATAATGCATCATCACAATTAGTGTATTAGACATGTATAAATTATATATATATATAAATATATATATAATATATATATATATAATATATATATATATATATATATATATGTATATCTGAATGTGTTTATATATATATATATATATATATATCTATATATTTATATAGATCTGGCACTCCCTGATTTAATAAGGCTGTTGCTTACAGGGTTCCTTCCACTGTTACAGCATGCTGCTGAAATAGATAAATATAGTGAGATGGCAGCACTCCGGATAAGATTAGTAATGCTGTTCCCAGCGAAGGAGCAATAAAGTGCTGAAACGTTGAAATCCTGTAACGCTGCAGTAAGTCTTTATTTCTAATCTGGAGTACCTTTATTCTACCGTATTTATATATGTGTGTGTGTGTATATATAGTAATGGCACTTACACTCTATAGCACATCCTTTACCCCAAAATTACAGTGGATGATCCACATTTATAAAATAATAGGGTCCTGCGGGTTGCGCTCTGCAACCAATGATAGCTGAGATGCACTGCTGACAATTTGTGCTGCGCCAATAAGATCCTGCCCTGTCTCCCCCTCCAATAGCCGGTGTAAATGTAATGTGCTATTTATAGCTGCCGGAGACTCGGATCAGAGTAGGATCAGCCTCTACAAAACAGCAGCCAGAGACTGGACCCAAGAAAGAGGGGAAACAAAGAGCAAGCCCCCCTATTCCAACTGCATGCTCCCAGCAGCCTCCCTATGTTTCCCTGGGGCTAGGTCAGTGGCTGCCTATATGTAGTGTGCTGCTGCTATCGCCTGTGTTAATGTGTCCCAGCACACACAGGAAAAGGGAGCTTGGGATCCTCCAGCAGTACACATATCATAAAATATAATTGGGCAGGAGGAAGAGGCCAGAAACACCCTAGAGCAATGTAACAATCCCCAAAATGCTGCAGTCACACCGCCTCCAGAGGGGAGAGGGGGGGCCCAGGAAGTTGCTGTACCGGGGCCCAGGATTTCTCTTGGCAGCCCTGCCCGCTCCCCCTCCCTCTCGGCGCCCCTGTATATGCATATCATTGCTGGCATTCTCATTGCAGCTATACATAGCTGTGTGCAGCTATGTATGTGCCATTGTGTATATTTATATGGGATTGCGGCTACAGAGATGCGGGCTCCTGCTGAGCAAGAGCAACGCAACAAATGAGCATGGCCTGGCCTACTATTACATTTGTCCCCCTCTTTTTAATAGTCTCCCCAATATACTGCTCGGTCAACTTTCAGCTGCATTTCACAGAGCTACTAAGAGACATAAGGCCCCATTTATTATCGTATTTTACACCCGATAATAATTACAATTGCTTATCGCTGCTATTCGTGGTAATAACAAATTATCTAATGACTGGATGTATTAAGAATCATCAGACCACGCATGTGTAAGTGCCCATTACCGGGGAGGGATCCTATAGATCCTTCTCCTGATAAAATGATGTGCCATCTGTAGCCTATAGTCCACAAGGGTTTCGGACTATAGATATACAGTAATTAGATAGACACCTAGATGTTAGACAGTCAATAGTTAGACAGGGACAAAAGGTCGACAAGGACAAAAGTCAGACACACTAAAGTTTGACATGTAAGAAGGTCGACAGGTTCAAAAGGTCAACAGGGTCAAAAGTTCAACATGAAAATCGTCAACACTTTTTTTAGGGTTAGGGTTAGGCACTAACTGGAGGGTTAGGGTTAGGCTCTTACCCCCACGCTTAGGGACTTACCCAGACGGTTAGGGTTAGGCACCAAGAGAGAGGGTTAGGCACCAAGGGGAGGGTTAGGGTTAGGCTGAAGATTAGGGCAAAAAATAAAAACAAATTGTCAACCATTTTTGTTTTGATCATCTTCATGTCCAAGTTTTGACACTGTCAACCTTTTGTACCCGTCGACCTTCTTACATGTCGAACTTTATTGTATCTGACTAGGGGTATATTTACTAATCAGATTCTAGCTATTATCTTCTAGAAGGTGCTAGTTAAATGTTAAGTAGAATCTGATTGGTTGCTATGGGCAACATCTCTATTTCTAAAAACTCTTACTTTAGCAAATATGCCCCCTAACCCCTAGTGTCTATCTAGACATTGTCTATCTAATTACTGTCTATCTCTTATACCACACCCAGTCCACAATGGCAAATGCTATCTAGTGAAAACGTTAGCTACTTGGTAAATTACACTATGTAGCACCACTCATACAAACCTATGGGTGCTGCTATTGCAATTAGAAATGGGAGTACCATAGCAGATATTTGCAATATTTGCTGTGGACTTCCTGTCATACATCCAGTGGATGCTCAATTTCGGGGGACCTTAGGGGTAAAAGTACTAAGCACGGCTTTACTAAGATGGTTTTGACAAACCGCACCTTTGCGGACTGATGCAGATTTGGCTGTACACACATTTGAGCAGCATAAATAATGGAAATTTGCACTGCTCATGCTGGCCAAAAAAAGGCGTACGTCTATGTGCCTATGCAAACTTGACAGTTGTGCCTTCTTGCACTCAGAGACACAGAACAAGGGAGAAAACTGTCAGTCTAACTAAACCATTGATGGTTATTAACTATCGATGGCTATCCTTTCGTCTAACATAGGTCAAGTACTCTATGGGCATGTTCACGTAATTGCAAACTGAGCTAGACCTGCATGGAGCTTGTAAGCAAGGGAGTAGCTATAGTAGGAGCAGAGAGTGCGGCTGCTGCGGAGCCCAGGCTGCCCCTGGAGCCTGGTCCTCTCCCTGAGTTACACTGCCATCTCCTGTGCCCCGGCTTTTCTATTCTCACCAGAGTGCTGCTGCAGGACATCTGGGCTCAGAGCTGATCTCAGCTACAGTCATCTCTAGCTGCTGCCTGCATGCATTGTGATGTCACAATGCAGGTCCCAGCCCTATATAAGAGATGTCCGGCTACTGGCAGCCATTTTCTGGTGGCATTTTGTCCTACATTGACACTCTCTCAGTAGTTCCTGCTTTATTTAAGCGACTTTGGCTAACGATTACTAATTAGGACTTTTGATTACATCTACCAATAAGCTCCTGAACAGCAAGATCTTCAGAAGAAGAATCTGAAAACATCTTCAGGTAAGGACTATGGGCCTGATTCAGCAAGGATCGCAGTTGATAATACGCACGCAATTGCCCTATTGTTGCGTTCTGCACATGCGTATGCATCTCAGTGCGCGAGCTGGCCACTGCGATCGGTACTGTGATCGCAGTGACCACGCAGACCCATCGCAGAATGATTGACAGGAAGTGGGTGGTGACGGGGGGTGGTCGGTGAAACGCAACATTCAAGCGTGTTTGAACGCCGTTGCAGGGGCGTGCATAAATTATACACTGCGATGCCCTACGCAGCCTGAGGTCTCATAGCATACGCTTAAGTTAGCAATTCCTGCGTAAGGTCAGAGCTTGTGCAAGTGTGCGTGAGGCTGCGATTGTACCGATGGTTTTGCAGTCTTGCTAAACATTACAGATGTGTGTACGGTAAAGTGGGCGTCCTTTTGTAGTGCTGCGGCGGCATAGCGATCGCAATGGATTAGCATACTATCGCAGTTGAACTGTGTGCATAATCACTATTGCATTCGTAATGAATGAGGCCCTATATCACAACATTTGACCTGTCACCCCTACCCCTTCAGACACCTCCCTCCATTTTTTCTGCAGTTTTTAATTTAGAAACAATGGATAAAGCAAATTATTCATCTGATGTGACACTGCATGACTTAAGATAGGTTCGCACCTGTCCAATTCTCTGGGTATCCAACTCTAGACCAGATTGTTGACACCCACAACATACACCCAATATATGCCTACACACCTGTCCAATTTTGTTGCAGATCTCAGATCTACACCTGACCTGAAATAATCTACTGATAGGATTGTGTCACCGTATACACTCTTCTAATCTTTGGCAGACCAGTTGCCTCTCACAGGCAAGGGCACAGCTACAATAGGTGCAGAGAATGGGGCTGGTACAGGGACCCAGATTGCCTCTGGGGCCCGGCCCTCTCCCAGCACAGAGTTATACTGCCATCTCCTCAGCCCTGGGTTTTTTATTCTCACCAGAGTGCTGCTGCAGGACATCTGCTGTCACTGGCTCAGCCACCTCCACCTCCACCTCCACCTCCCTCTCTCCTCACTGACTGATTTATTAATGAAACATAGCCTTCTTATATACCACATTATATCATAAGCATTTAGGATTAGAGAGACTATATATTTTATTTATACATTTTTTATCTCCGTTAATAATACTTACCATATGCTAATTATCGTTCTTTTAATCCTGCATGTCAGCTAAGTAGGCAAATAGTTCTAATATTAGATCATTTACAATCAAAATGGATAAACTACAAAATAATTTGCATGGTGGGGGGAGGCTTGTGGAAAATTTTGCTATGGGACCCCCATAGGTTTTGCTGCTTGTCAGTACTGTATCACTTACATGTGCAACACATTGATGGTGATTATGATCGCCAGCACTATATATACTCGTATACTGTAGTTACTTCTGATTAGAAGCTTGCGGTTGCTTTCTTCTATATATGATTTTGTGAATGTATTTTAGAATGATATTTTCACTTTTAAGTGGGAAGGAATATTATACCTGCTGTACTATAGATATTTTGTTTTTGTTTTTGTTTTTCCAGTGAGTCCTAATAATGAATTTGACTTTGGCTAGTAAAACTGTTCTTGTGCTTGTGACCTGGTTGGGTGGAAGTACGCCTGATGTTATTATGAACCATATGCTACTGGCACAGAGCTTGTACTGTATGCATCTTGTGATGCCTGTCACTCAACATATTCCTGTATAAATGTTATCTTTAAACATCTTGTGATGCCTCTGACTTAAATATGTGCAGCTTTCAGAGATTATTTTCTAGATGCATATGCATCATATAGGTACAGCATCGGCATGGCTGTACCTATATGATGCATAAGGGACTCCGTTAAAATTTGTTATGAGCCACCTTGGGGGTGACGTAAATTCCTGTGGTTGAATTAAAACATGTTGCGGTGCCCTGTAAAATCAGGAACACCTTCAAATACTGTATACCGCATAGTTCATCTTTTATATATAGCTCAACAGATTATTTACATATATGATTTTGCTAATGAGTTTGCTGTATTTGCAGAAGACGGTACCCATCTATGGGCGGTATTCAATTAGATTCGCACCCGCGATAAAGTTTTGCATGCCGGACTTTTCACCTACATCATGTATTTTAGCCACGGAAACTTATCGTGCGCCTACCCGCTTTTCAATTCCAAAAGATGCAAAAACGGCGACACGCGAAGTCAGAACAGGCGGAAAGTGGTGTCAGAATCAGGGAAATCAGCCTGAACCCCCCAAAAAGATGCAGAAACATTGGGGATCAATGTAGTAGTGCCCGATTAGCCCTAATACTACTGTTTGGGGTACTTAAGTTGGTACAATGGCCTCTAATTAGCGCCTTTGCACAAGTGGTGAAGAATGGCATAGAGCAGTTTTTTTGGAGAAAATAAGTAGTCCTGGCATATTTGGGGTACCTGAAAATGGGTGCAAGCATCTTTAAATGTATCTAAAGTGTAGTTTTAATAAAAGTGAAATTCCTCCCTCATAAAAGCACCTGCAATCCCAAAAACACTTGGCCCCTTCTTAGTGCACCCCCAGAACCTTATTTCGTTAGTTTGCGAACTTGTCCGTCCACTTTGTGCTTTTTTGCCCCCAAATTCAAAGTACTTTTATGGGGTGTTCTTACGTTTTTTCCTGGAATTTTTTGACACAGTTGTCCTTTGGGGGCTGTTCCAAGGGTTCTGAGTGGTTTCTCCACCTTTGCACCCCAAAATAAAAAATTAGCACTTCTTTTCTCCTGCTATTCAGAGACAAATATTTTTCGCCTATTACATTGCATCAACTTTCCGTGTACGCAAAAAGCGGATGGAATTGAATACAGAGATAAGTTTTCGACAGGCGAAAAGTCACAATCGTCTATACTTTTTCGTGGATCTCAGCTATTCGCTTCTAATTGAATACGGCCCTATGTGTGAGAACCCCCCACCTATAGCTTATTATTAAATAATACAGCACAGGATGGACACGAAGTACTTTTATTGAGGGTTTAACAAATGTGACAAACATAAAATACAATATAAATAGATACTAACTGAAACAATGCTTACATAATAAACACATAACTAAGACTACACCAGCTGCTCAAACACTATAAACACAGTTCATCAAATGTACTTTTATTAGAATGTACTTTAATTAGAAGCAGTTCTCCCAATTCTAAATTGGGTGACATACTTCACCAGCCCCCATGTGCCAATGTCAGAGAGATGCACAATGTTATTTCTAGACAAATAATGAACTTTTCCTTCCATAACTACTGCCTGAAGTACATTAATTACATATATAAATATTTGCAAAAACCAGATAGCTTTCTGCCTAATCTTTTATAGACAACTTAAACCCTAAGAAATTGACCAGTCCAGCCTAGGGATTATTTCAGAGAATACAATTAGAGCCTTCAGAAAAGATAGTATGATGATCCCTATTTATGTCCCAGATAATAATAATACTCGACCTGGCAAACATAATTTCCCCTTAGGTGTATCATCATATCCGGCACAGGTCAATCACTCATCATATATACCTAACAGAGGAGGAAACCCATAACGCTAAACCAGAAAGCCTGAAACATTTCTTGGTCCATAGATAAGTTTTCTGTGTAAACAGAGGAGCCTGCTCTGCTCTGGGTTCAAAATACAGAAGAAATGTCCTCTATCCATTCAGCCAATCTTGTAGCACCAATAAGAAATCACAAATTACTAAGCATTCAATAATTAAATCGGACCAAACAGTAACTGGAGATTACCCACAGACAGTGCCACTGTTTTGGCCTAACAGACTGACAAAGAATTAAACTTAATCCGCTCTTCTCTGGAGTATTGATCAGTCTTAAAGTGGGTACACATTAGTCAATATGTCGCCTGATCTGACTGATCAGGTTTACATATCGTCGACAACGGCAAGTGTGTACTGTATGCACTATGTTGGCCCATGCGCACTCCCGCAGGGTCGTTCATCGCATCGACAGATCTGCCGAACCTGCTGCTCAATCTGTCAATGTGATGAACGACTCCATGCATTTGGATGCGGCTGGTGAACGACATATCGCGCGGTGTGTACGGACCACTCGTTATGTCATCCATCGCATCGTGGGTCGGCTGGGTACACAGGTTGTCTAAAGTGTATCCAGCTTTAGACATCCTAATCTTGAGTTATCAACCAAATACACTGCCATGTTCTCAGTAATAGCTAAAGGGGACTTACCATATTCTAACATATAGCTAAATGCTTGTGTAAAATATTGTTCTGTGCATGCCAATAGAAATGGTGTACATCCATATCTAACCACCTCTGATTGGTTGACTGTGAATTCACCTTTTAAATTGATAGTTGTTTTGATCATTAATCTTGCATCTATTATATGATTTTATTTGTGCATTCTAACAATAATACTTTTGCTACTTTCATTTGTACTTGAGAATAAACATATCTGTCTTATTGGGATGTAGTTGACACCCGGGCTGTCCGGATGCCGGCACTCAGAATGCGGTGCCGGAATCCCTACACTAGTCAGAATCCCGACACCGGCATCCCGACCGCTGACATCCCGACGGTAAGTATTGGGGTTAGGGGAAGGGTTAGGAACTAGGGGGAGTGTGTGGTATAGTTAGGCTTCGTAGGGGTTAGGTTTAGGCTCTGGGGGGGGGTTAGGTTTAGGGGTAAGGGCTGGGTTAGGGTACATTAACGACCAGTGTTGGTGTTCCAACCCAGTCGGAATGCCGGCGTCAGGATTCTCACCACCGGGATCCTAAGTGCCAGCATTCAGTACCCAACCACTTTTATTATACATTGTTTCTCGTATCAACCTTATCGTGAATGTGTTTTTCACTATTCTTGTGCTTATGACCTCATTGTTTGTATAAGTGTATCTGGGTGTGTGTATACCAGATATAAGCCTAGCACATAATTTATTGGTGCAGACCTGGATGCATTTTGTGATGCATTGTACTGTATACCTCCTGTACAATGCATCCTAATAATTTTCCGTACCCTCGTAACCCTCATGACACACTTATCCTACGTGTGAATGCCCCTTTGCCACCCAGTTACATCCACTTAGCCACAAGTGAAGATGAGGTTGAAATGTGTACTAGTCTGAATTTCCTATATTGGCTCAAAGTTGTGTATGCAGCCTCCGACGCAGGAGCAGCTGCTAAACATCGCAGATCCGTCAGCAGAGCTGAGTCACATGCAATTCACGCCCTTAGCCTTTACCATATTCAGACATTAAAAAAACAAGTGTCTTAGTACAGTGGCAAACGTAGGATTTTTAGAGGGGGGTTTCCAAATGCTTGCTTTTAGAGCGAGTGTGGTCAGTCCATGGAGGGGGCATAATTAGCACTTAACCAGCTTTAATATGCGTCACACAGTACAAAGTATATTTTGTGCAATAATTCCAGCATATACAGTACAGGGCCAGCGATCACAGTAAGCCATAAGATGCCATTAGGGCCATCCTGTCTGAGCTGAATGTTTTTATTGTACACGTGGGCACCATTCCAGAGCATTGCAGCAATTCCGGGGGTCTGGAGAGCAGCAGAAGAACTTAGCACTGCCATGGACATATATGTTCATATTGGTCTTGTTATGCACTGGATAGTGTATTATTAGATGTATTAATAATATGCCCTATTTATGGTCTATAGCATTGCACCTCTAACAGTGCATATTTTCCAGATCTCCTAGGTGGTGCACAGGTGTATTTATTACTGGCTGACTCATGTTAAAAGATCCACGGGTGATGCTAATTATTTCATTTGCGATGCTAAGAAGAACATGCAGCACTAGTTAAATTATTTAATATTACTATTTCTATTGTGGTCATGGTGTGGGCTGGGGAGGGGGGTTTCCAGGCAACCAGAAACCCCCCTGCATTTGTCTATGTAGTAACTTGGCATCCATAGCCGATTGTAAGTGACGATTAATTGCATAAACAACACTCATGTTGTCTGAGTGAATTAGAACCCTCCTGTTCCTAAAATAAACACCCAAAATAACAATGGTTGGTAGAAACAGGAGTTCTAAAAAAAGATTGTTACCCCGTTAAGGTTAATCCTCACTTGTGTATACAGATCTCAAACTTCCCATGGGTATTATTTGTGAAGCTTACCTAAAAAATATTTTCAAATACTTCAGAGTAGTTTTCTTACTAACATAGCGACAATCAAATATCTAATTAGAAGGATTTTTGACAAGATAGTCTGAATTCCATGGCAGCTGTGTCAATTATAATACCAAAGAATTCCAATAAAGTACAAGGTAAAATCATAATTTCACTCATTACCGGTTACCAAGACGTTCATGAAAGTTACAGAACCTAAACAAAGATTGGATAATCTTAGATTTGATAGGGCTAATGAGCATGACCGCATCAAGGTTTGTGGCGGCCTCATGGCAAATAACTTGTGGGGGCCCTACAAATAAAATTGCCAATATTATATGCTGGCAAATTAAAAAGTATAATGTATATGGTGGTCTTGTCCTAAAATTACTCCCTATTGGGCTGAGGTTGGGAGCCTCCTGGAGGATATGCTGCAAACTCCGGTTCCCCTGAGTTCCTGAATGGCTTTGTTGGGTCCTCCGGTATAACTCTTTAGTAACTCCTCAAATAAACTAATTCTTAATGTTCTCCATGCTGCTCTCTGGACAAATTTTGGAAGCAATCTTCCTCCTAAACGTTAGTTTATTGTGCGTATGAGCAAAATTACTAATTCCCTCCATGATAAAGTGGGCAAGTTTGATCAGATCTGAGCAGTGGTTTTCTTATGCCTCAGGTCATACCCCCAGCTCCTAAAGACTCTATCCAGTGATCTATGCTATTGTTATGCTCAGAGATATTTTTATATTATACTTACATTGTATTTATTGACCTATGTAGTTTTATACTTAATCTTACTTTATCCAGGTGGGCTCGGATACGTATTTGGCCTCTGTTCTTAAATGTCGAGATATGTTTGGAGTACAGTCATTTTCTTTAACCTAAATTTACTAGTCGTTTACTTATCCTTAACTCTAGATTCTAAGTTCCCCTCCCAGCGTTTGGCTTATCTTTATTTGCTCCTTTTTTTCTCTATTATTTTCTCTTTTTCTTCCCCCATTATTATTGTAGTGTTTACATTTGATAATTTGTTGAATACATTTTATTTTACGTTTTCATTATTCTACTGTCGATAAGACTATGTTCCTTTTTCTTATTTTGTCTTATTGAATTTGATTTTTCAATTGGCATGTATATTTTTTTATTCTTGTTCTTACAATAAAAACTATTGTTTAAAAAAATATATATAATGTGTAAATACTCCCAGGACCACAAAAGTGTTAAACACACTGTAGTACCCCCAGTTCACATTATGCAACACAGAAACCCCAGTTCACATATGCCACCTGGTGATATAGCTGGTAATATAGCTTTGTGGGCTCCATAGCAACATTTTGAAGAGGCTCTCAATGCTTTCAGAGGGACACCTCTTGATGCAGCAGTTGTTAATTTTATGCCCCATAGTAGTGCCATAGTTCATTTTATACCCCATAGTAGTGCCTAGTTAATGTTATGCCCCATAGTGGTGCCCTAGTTCATTTTATGTGCCATTGCAGTGCCCTAGTTAATTTTATGCCCCATAGTAGTGCCCTATCATTTTATGCCTCATAGTAGTGACCTATTTAATTTTATGCCCCATAGTATTGCCCTAGTTCACATTATGCCACACATTGTCACATGATATATTATGCCACACAGTGCCCCAGTTCACATTTTGCCACACAGTGTCCTCAGTACATATTATATCACACTGTAGTGCCCCCAGTACATATTATACCACACTGTAGTGCCACCAGTACATATTATACCACACTGTAGTGCCACAGGTCAAATTGATAAACAACTTGGTAGACAACATTTTGACCAGGGTGCAGGTGAACCAGGCTCCCTAGCCTCTGGGCCCCATAGCAGTGGCACCGCTATAGATACGCCTATGCCTGAGATATGTTATCACAGACAGGTGTCTCTTTCTTTGATTATTGTTTCATCTTATTACTGAGTTAAGGGCCCTTTAGAATGAGTGGCCCTTTTGAAGGATATGGGATTACCCATGCGGTCCTTGAAGGTTGTCTGTCACTGATCTATACCATTGTCTATAAATATTATGCACTGAAAATTGGGATTGTTGAAAGGAATTTGGTTGTAACCATTATAATAGCACACTCATCTGCTCAGTTATAAGGAATCCCCCAGAAAATATAAATAATCATTAATACCATATGCCATTTTGCTCCATTTCTGCAGCAAACAGCAGTTTTATTTTGCTCTGTAATATCCCTGTGTATTCTACATTGGAAATCATTACATTAATATAATGCTATTAATATGTTTGTGGATGTGTGTTTTATAGCACAGCACTGTAGGCTCGCTCATTACAGCTGCAAACACATCTGCTGATTCTCTTCTATAATTAAAAAACCATCACAATTATGTCTTGTTTTATCTCCTTAACCTACTTTGTGATGCAGTTTAATGTCATTAATTATTAACAATACCATCATAGACACATAATGTAGACAAAATGAACACATTTTAAAGCCATTTAACAGAACATTACCTTGGAATGGAATGATGGAATTATACATATGTGATAAAATGCCAATACATGAGACTGGCCAGTGATTAGAAGGGCAATTGCCTGCATCCCAGCCCTCTTAATATTTTTCTTTTTTATATAATTCCACCATCAACCTGCACTTTCCAGAAGTGCCTGAAGCTATCAGCAACAGTTAGTAGACAGATCCTGGCATGCAGAGCTGGCCCTAACCAATTTGGTGCCCTAGGCAAGATTTTGGCTGGTGCCTCCTAGCAGATAATCCCACCTCTAAGTTTAGGGCCCCATTTATTAACATAATTTATTACCAGCGGCATATTCCATTTAGTATCACAGTGATAATAATGAATCTACCACTGGTATTCAACATTAGTTACCCCCCCCCCCCAGAGTCTTCTGCTCTGTCTCTGGCGGCACCGATATATATATATATATATATATATATAGCACATGCACTGACCCGGTTACTGCCCACCGCACAGCACTCACTGACCCTCCTCACAGCACCGCATACTGCCTCCTTCACTGCCCACCTCACAGCACAGCAAACTCTTCCAACACAGCACCCTTCATCCAGCACAGCACCACTGGTCTCATTAATTATGCACCCCCTTACCAGCACGGCATCCTCATCCAGCACAGCACTTTTGCCCTTATTTTGCTGTCCTTTCCCAGCACAGTCAGCGCCCCTCATCCAGCACAGCACCCCTGGCCTCATTATGCACCCCTTTCCCAGCAAATTCAGCACCCCTCAATCATCCAGCACAGCACCCCTCAATCATCCAGCACAGCACCCCTCAGTCATCCAGCACAGCACCCCTCAGTCATCCAGCACAGGACCCCTCAGTCATCCAGCACAGTACCCCTGGCCAGGCTGGCCTCTATGCACCCCTTTCCCAGCACAGTCAGCACCCAGCACCCCTCAGTCATCCAGCACCCCTTTCCCGGCTGAGAGCTGACTTGCTTATTTAGACTCACTCTTAAATTAGGGCCAGCACTTAGACTGTCCTTAGACTTGGTGGGGAGCGGGAACTGGGCAGCTGATGGAGGTGGAGGCAGAGCCATAAGGTGTGACTCACGGGCTACGCAAAGGCCCATTGGAGGATTGGTTGCGGCTGGGCATGCGCAGCGTGCCCTCTTGCGGCAATTTTACTTGTAGCCAGAATGAGCTTCTGCACATGCACAGAAGCGCAGTCTGACCACTGCCCAGCCGAAGCTGAGCTCCGATCGCGGTACCCGGTAGCTGCCACCACCCCTTCTGACGCTGGGCCCTAGGCTTGGAAATCAGAATGCCCCTAGGGCATTAAAGATACCCTAGGCCACAAGTTCTCAAACTCGGTCATCAGGACCCCAAACAGTGCATGTTTTCCAGGTCTCCTCACAGAACCACAAGTTAAATAATTAGCTCCACCTGTGGATCTCTTAAAATGTGTCAGTGAGTAATTAATACACCTGTGGACCTGCTAGGAGATCACGATAAAGTGAACTGCGTGGAGTCCTGAGGACTGAGTTTGAGAACAACTGCCCTAGGCATTTGCCTATAATGCCTATGCCTAGGGCGGCTCTGCTACCATGCTTGTACATGGCTTTTTGTGCAGTGGACTTTAGCAGCTACTCAAAGTCTACCATAGAAATGGACAAGATAAATGAGTACAGAGCAGGCCTTCAGTGCGGTGTTAAGTACTTACTAATTTACACAAAGGTAGACAAATTACAGTCTCAGGAGTCTTACTCCATAGTTGGTTAGGAATGCATACTGGACATTTATGTCAATGACAGATGGATACTTGTTGGGTAACATACCCTGTATTGCATGTACATGTATGTACTTGACACCAAAATACAGTCAGCTTTGTACAGTTACCTCCAGGATTTGTTGTACGTCATATGCTGAACAACAGAATATACTCTGACCTCTTTACCAACATGGTTGCTGTTTAGGCCAATTGTTGGTCTTGGCACCAATCATGTCTAGAACCAACCCTAAGCTGATCACTGCAACGTGTATTATTTTTATATGGAACAATTTATACTTACATTTCCAGGCATAGTTCACTACCTAAATATACCGATCATTACTAATGTTACTACAAATACTACCTGTATTGGATACATCACATTACAGTGAGTTAATCTATATTGGCAATAGTGCACCACAATTACACTCATGTTTAGTGAACCTGCTTATAATGTAGTGTTTGGACACTTTTGAATCCATAGAAAACCCTTAAAATATGAGCAGGTGATAATAGTTTCCAGACTCACCAGCGCTACTGCCACTACGCATTTCTGTGCATAATATGTTTTATTCCTATGGGGTTACAACTTGGGCAATCAGTTCGGTGTATAGTCATTTGTATATTTTTATGGTGGGACCAAAGGCAGATAGTACATGGCAGTTTGGTAACATTCAGGCATATTTGTTTTAGTCCATGGCAAAATGCATCAGTTTTATGCAGAGTTCATGACACATACTAAAGATTCTGAGCAGTAAGTTTGAGATGATCAGATATTTGTTAACCATATTATGTTTACTTTTTTTATTTTTTTTCTAATTGCATATTGTTGATTTTTTTATATTTCTTTACTAGGGCTGCTGACAGAGTGGATCTAACTATCCCATGCATTGTAAGGAAACACCAATGGTACAGTGACAGTAACTGAGAATTAATGTGCCCATCCAAGACTTAGGGCTGAATGTACAAAAAGCAAATGCGGGCGAAACTCCGAAAACTACCGTTCTGAGTTTTGGCCGCATTGCCCCTATGTACTAAGCTCCAGAATGCGATACTTTCTTAAGCTTGGATCCATCAAGCAATGTCATCTATAGATAGCGTTGCCTGATAGAAGCCTAAGGGCTTCTCTTGTCATTGTTCCCTGAGAGGTATCCAATCGGATCCTTCCGAGTTTCGCATGTTGCACGCGCGTCCTGCGGCGCGTGCACAGAAGGTCAATAACAGGGTAGTTCTTTCATTGCAAAGAGCTTTTATTGAAATAGCTGTCCTTTATGATTTTAATTACAGTTCTAAGTGCATACCTGCGTTATGCACCCAATAAGTGGCAGGATGTATCACAACCAAAATGCGATGCATAGTATATCCCACCCTTAGACTTATGTCTTGGTGCACTACAGGACATAGATCTCTGGTAGACATGTATTCATTAAATGGGTCATAACCTTGCACTGTAACTGGAAACTTTGCAGCTATTCAATAGCTTACTGAGCTTCCCTACCACCACAGCACATATACAGTAAATGTTCATAATTATGAAGGAATAGAAATTAAAAAAGGCAAAACATTTTTTTAAAAACAACAACAGTGTATAGCCAGAGCTAGGCTGGTTAATTAGCTTTGGCAATGCGTCTTCATGCTACCAGCAAACCCACTGCTTTATGAATCTTTAAACAGAGAGCTAAACAATTAAAAATGTGTTTTCCAATTAGTGAGTTGCTATCGCTTACATTGAATTGTATGAAATATCTTTTTGAGTGAGACACATTTTTGCTTTTCCTCAGGAGCAAACAAACAAATTCACTTTAAAATGACCAATAAAGCAAAAAATATAGTTATTTTTTACCTTCAAATATTTTCCCAACCTTTTCACGTGCTCAGGGGTGCGCACAAAAAAACATTATTTTTCTCTAAAAAATCAATGGGAGTTCGCCGTGAGAACGACTCGCAGGGCCCAACTCGCCCCTAACAGAACTGACCCAAAACTGTCAACTGGTGCTGTTGCTCTTCACCATTTCCTGACTTAGGGCCTGATCCACTACGGATCGCAATTCTGCTTATACGCACGTTCCGTAGTTGCTAATATCAGCGGTGCTATTTATAAGTTTGCATTCACATTGCAAACACAGCCAGACATAAGGACACCCACTTCCCCTTACTCACATCCGTATACTAGGGCAACATAGCGAAACAATAGGTAACATCGATAACATCGGACCCATATGCACACTTGCACAAGCCCTGACCTTACTCAGAAATTGCTAACAGCCACGCACGCTATCAGCGCTATGGCTGCCTATGGTCACGTAGTGGATAATTTATGCACGCCCCTGTAACAGCGTTACAAAGCACTGTCACACCTGCTTTCGCCCGACCACCCTCCCCCCTGTCACCACCCACAAATGACACTTCCTGTCAATCACTTTGCTCTGGATCTGCGTAGTCTCTGCAAACGCAGTTCCCATCGCAATTGCTAGTTTGCCCACGCGTACTGCGATACATACCCATGCGCTGAACACAACAATCGACCGATTGCATGCATATTAGCAACTACAATCCAAGCTGAATCAGGCCCTCATTCCTATCATTAACCCTTTAATGCATGAAGTATGATCACTTAATGCAAGATTTTTTAAAAAAAATTTTTTATTAGTCTTCAAGGCTTATACAAAAAACAAAAAAGTTTTTCCAAAAACCAAAAATCCTCTAATTTGAAAACAATAAAAATGTTTTGCTTAATTATGGATATATTCATCTAGAAAGAAAAATGTCCTCACTACCTAAGGCCCCATTTATCAACGATGCATAACTCGCTAAAAGGGTTACGTCATCCTTTCTGTATTCAACAAGCAGTGCTAATCTCAGATCTTTAGGTGGCGAGAGCGATGCGGTGCGATCTTTCTGGCTTGAGTGAAGCAGACACACCGTCACACATGTCCATTACAATGAACCCTGTCCCTGGCAGCATTAGACTGCCAGCAGCTGAGGGAAGGACTTCGCCCATACATGCCTACTCTCCCGATTTTTGCGGGAGGCTCTTGATTTTTCAGGTAATCCCCGCACCCCCGGAAGGGTAGGCATTTCTCCCGCATTCTGCCCACTTCCTAGTGAAGTGGGCAGAATGAGAATACCCGCAGCGATTGCGGGTCTCCGTGTAGGGGGCGGGGCTTAAAACGTGATTCTACATGGATCACGTCATTTGGCGCCGTCCCCTATGCAAATTCTAGCCAATTTTCCTGCGGGGGGGCGGGGCTTAATGATGCGGATCATCAGGCCCCGCCCCCATCGTCCCCCTCCTGCTTTTCTTACCCGGGCTTCTCCCGGGAAGAGATTTACAAAGGTAGGCAACTCTGACTTCCCCAATGAGGAGGACGTCGCTGGACATCAACAGATGGGTAAATAATGATACATACCAACAGCATATTCAATTGTATCACTGCGATACTAAATGAAATATGCCGCTGGTGTTTAGCTTTGTTCATAAATGGGACCCCTAGAAAGGTAACCTTTTTCACAAAACTGAATTTGACTGATTTTAACGCTTGGTGTGAAAGTTGGAGAAGCATCACAAAGGCTCATGACACTGCATGCTGATGTACTTAGTTTTACATGTACACGCTGCATCCGGGCACCTGATAGCATGTCTTGCATCCGTAAGTGATTTCCCACACTGAGCCTGATTTCAGGGGGTGCCTTTGATACTGCCTGTGCTTTAAAGGAGGTGCAGCCTCACTAGGTCTTCCTCTTCGACATTGCTCTATAGAGCCCAGGTTGATCAATGCTTGAGCAATGGATGCTTTGAAATCCAACTGATTCTTGTTATTGAATCCAGACATTTGATACAGCAGCCATGTGTTTACACAAGTCACATCAAGAAAGTGAAACAACACCCAAATGTACCATCTCCTGTTTTTGCGTCTGTGTGGGTACATCCCAACACACTGATCCACAAGATCCCCTTCCCTCCATGCGTGTTATACAGTTTAATGGCAAATTGTCGAAAGTTGTGGATCACTTCCTTTTCTTTCTTGCTCCACCTCTGGGCAGAATCTTGTGGTTGCATGCCTACACAGGGCAGTGCATCATTAATCACTGTACTCTCTAGCCATCGTGTAATGGTCATGTTTTTACTATTAGTAAAAACTATACTATACTTTACTATTAGTAAAAATTGATGATGCACCTCTTCTTTCTTCCTTCAGCTGTTTTCCACTTTTGATTGTGCTCCCAAGAGCCTATTAGTTCTACATGTGCCGGTTACCCAGTTTGTGTAACTTCTGGAGGAGATGAATGGTACAAAACAGGTTATCAAAAAACACCTTGTGATTTTTGTTTTGTATGACATCACACAAGTGAAGAACCACACCACCACACATGCCCAGTGCACTAACTTCAGCCCTGTCTCCACTTGTTCCATGATACATCTCAAACCTATACATGCACCCAGAAGTTCCTGCTCTCATCCATACATTCTAACCCCTTGGCTTGGGTTTCTGGAGAATGTAATGCTTCATGGACTGATGGCCCTTGAAGGGAATGATCTGCTCATCAACAGACTGAAACTCAAGTTTGTTTTTGTTTCCTGGCTGTTGAGAATAATTGTCTACATAGTGAAGGTACCGGAGAATCTCTTTAAATCTGTTTACAGACATTGCATTTGCAATCAGGTTAAGATGAAGTCTTTCATTTGAAGACCAGTACATTCTGGATCTGGGATAATGGAGAAAGGACATTGCCAAACTTATCCAAAGAAAACATTTCAATTCATGGCTTGTCAGTGACAGATATTCCTTCCCTTTCTGGAGTGCATACACATTTGTGTTATGGACAGTTTCATCAATCATGGTGTCAGAAAATAGGTGCATAAAGAAGTGTACGGGTTCTGTACCGTCAACATTCACTATCCTAAAATTCTTTCAAAATCATTGTCTTTGGTTTTCCACAAGGTACTGTTTTTGTTACCCTTTTGCTACCTCAACTAATTCATTATCATCATTGTTTGTTTCCCTACCAGTTTCACTTCAGCTACTATAGCTCCCTGCTCTCCCTTCCAGTAACAATGGAGTCTGATGGAATATCAGTTATTTCCGTGTCTGCATGAAAAACTGGGGTAATTACCCTGAACTAGGTGCAGTAACAATCGGGACGCATGCGCAGTGCACCTTACACTATCTAACTCTGTCTATGGCTTACTGCTCACCCCACATCTCATCCCCTCCTCATTATGCTGTTGGTGTGACGTTACTACTTCCAATATCTACTCTCAGTCAGTGGCTTCCTGCATCCCTTTATTCCTCTCCTTCTGTCATGAAACTCATGAATTGGTCCAAGTGCTAGGGGGTTCTTATGGCCAAGCATACAGGCCCTCTGCCAAAGCTGTGCCTGATGTGAGCTGGGGGAAGGAAGGGGGCATGAATATCTCAAGTGTTTTGTACCTGCAACCTACAATCTCAACACCCTTGATGACACTGATATGAAACCCAACTTGACTGGATAGAGATGCAGAAGACATTGGCCCTTTGAACCGATTGTGAAGTGTAAATGTGGCAATAAACTAGACGCACCTGTTAACATAATACTATACTTTTATTGCTGAATACAACAGGGCTGCACCAGTTATCCAAAGACATTTTATTTATCAGTTCTTCTTTTATCATGGCAATACAATGTTCCTCCACGTTTAATGACAAGCCGTAGACTCCCATTTGCTTTTCTGATTTACAAAGGCAATTACAAGTAGAACTGACCGTCACTTTAAATACAATTAGATTTTATTATTCTGTCCATGAGAGTATATTATTGTTTTTTTGCATTTTGGCACAGAACTTTAAAAGAATCCAACGCATGCAACAGAATAGTTGAGAGAATGTTGTACTGTTACACATTTGTACAGTAAGGGATAAATTTACTAAAGTGAGAGTTTTTAGAAGTGAGTTTTAGAATAGATGTTGCCCATAGCCACCAATCAGATTCTAGCAATTATCTTCCAGAAGGTGCTAGTTAAATGCTAAGTAGAATCTGATTGGTTGCTATGGGCAACATCTCTTCTAAAACTCACTTCTAAAAACTCTCACTTTAGTAAATTTACCCCTAAGTGTGTAAGTACATAGCTTTGTATGATACAAAAAAATCATGAAAAGTAAAGTGAAAATAATACATTTAGGCACACATGTAATAGCAGAACATCACTATTTGCCAGTAGATTTCAAGATGCAATGTATGGGCTAAATCTTGCTGGTTACTGCACATTGGTGACTGCAGGTTTGCAAATGTCTATATTTCACATCATGTAATTTTGAATCATAATATGGAAGTTTATTAAATTTTATATATATATACAGTATATATATACACATGACTTTACATATATTATCTTTCTTCACTTTCACATCATCCTGACCACAGGCCAACATTCCTGTGTGACTGGATCATATAGCCCACTAAGAACATCTGCAATCTGGCTGGACCAATCTGCAATATGTAGCACCTATCCTTGTCAATGCCTATTTTCCTACAGACTGTAAGTTTGAGAGCAGGGCCCTCTTACCTCTTTGTCTGTCTTTTATTACCCAGTCTCATTCTATTACTATTTTGGTCCCAATTGCAAAGTGGAGTATGCTGCAAGTAAGTGCTAATAATAATAATAATAACAACAATAAGTAACTTTGCACCTTGGTGAGACCCAGGGCTGTATTTCCCACAAGGTAACCTAGGCCCGGTGGGTCCCAAGTGGCACATGGACAGGCCCCTGTGCCCCAAGAAGTCTACACGGTCAAAACTCTTCCAGAGGGGCACTGCGCAAGTACATGTCACGTGGACCCACCTGCACTCCCAGAGTCCCGGTGCGGCGCCACTGTCTGCAATATCACAGACTGTGCATAGGAGGGGAGAGGAGGATCACTTTCTCCTGTCCAGCCCCATCCAGCTCCAGCACAGCAGTCTCTGCCACTGCCAGGCTTGCCACCAGTAGCATGCAGCACCCAGGAGCAGAGGGACAGACAGAGGCACACCTGCAGGTTTAGACTGGCTGAGTCTGAATGAGACAGTAAGGTCCACCACACACATACCGATGTGCACACGATCAGCCAATGTGTACGATTTATGTACGATTTCCCTTGAAACACTCCCCGACAGCTCTGCACACGATATGCACACAATTTGGTGTCCAATCTTCAAACGATCTCTCCTGCATCCAGACTTTTCACTGTGTATTGTATCCTAGATTGCCAGATCTGCCCTACTGCACGGCAGATCTGACGATGCGATGTGCGACCAGCGGGAACACGCATCGCATCGTGATCGTGAGTGGGGACTCACGATTTCCTCACAATTTTACACGATCTGTCGTTCCAATGCGTTGGAATTGGCCAGATCGGGTAAAATATCGCTATGTGTGTGGGCACCATAAGGATCCAGATCTCAGTGAATCACAGCAGCTAGGCAAATAGGGTACTGTGTTATTCACAATTACTCTTTAATATAGATTGAATTATGTAGTTTTATGTTGTGCAATCTGGTTTAAAATGAAGAGTTAATAATAAAGGGCTGCAAGTCAGTGTTGGTCCCTAAGACCAGAGTGAGGTAATGTGATCAAGCGAATGGAATTTATGCACAAACACTTTTAAGCTCTTAATTTTGTTGATCGATACAGTAGGGTTGCTTTGTAGAAAAGAGTGACAGAATTTGTGATTTTGTTCTGCCAATGGGGATTGGGCATAGGAGTGGTTTAGTGTAAACTTAAGGGGAGCTCACAGGAACTACACCTTCTATTCCAATGGATTTTGCAATCAATAGTTTGGTACAATTGTACTATAATGTAATATCCGCAATTACTCTTTAATATAGATTGAATTATGTAGGATTTATTTTTTATGGTAGGTGGGGTCTGGGGGGTGGACAGGACTGGCTTATATTTACTAACTGTATTTTGCTACGATCAGGTGTTAAAATTCTTAGCACTTCACTATTGCTACATTTGTTCTATGGCCTTACTACCTGTTTTTTACTATTATTTCCAGTTTTCAGCACTTCACGATTGCAGTATTTCTTATGTTGACATTACTACCATTCATTGCTGCTTTTAGATGTTCTCAGCATGTCACCATTGCTGCATTTATTCTGTGGACTACTTGTATATTAATGCAATAAGGTGTTCTTAGCACTTCACCGTAGCTGTATTTATTAAGTAGACATTACTACCATTCATTGCTGCTCTTAGGTGTTCTCAGCACTTCACCATAGCTGCATTTATTCTCTGGTTATTACAACCTGTACATTACTGCATTTAGGTGTTCTCAGCACTTCACCATAGCTGCATTTATTTAGTAGACAATACTACCATTCATTGATGCTTTTAGGTGTTCTCAGCACTTCACCGTAGCTGCATTTATTCTCTGGTTATTACAAGCTGTACATTACTGCATTTAGATGTTCTTAGCACTTCACCATAGCTGCATTGTATTCTATGGACTTTACAACCTGTACATTACTGCAGTTCTCAGCACTTCACCATAGCTGCATTTATTAAGTATATGTTACTAACATTCACTGCTTTAAGATGTTCTCATCACTTCACCATAGCTGCATTTATTCTCTGGTTATTACAACCTGTACATTACTGCATTTAGGTGTTCTCAGCACTTCACCATAGCTGCATTTATTAAGTAGACATTACTACCATTCATTGCTCCTTTTATATGTTCTCAGCACTTCTGACATCTTTACTATGGTAAGCAGTGCTCCCGCTTTTGTCCTCTGCAAGGGTACTATTGTTGCAAAGGTTCTCTGTACAGACATGGGGCTACTCACCCTCCTTGCAGTTAAATTTTTTCTGCAGCCTTGTTGCTCAGTGCAGTGCTCTTCCCCCGACCCATAACTAGGGGTGTGTAAGAAGCATCGTCACTGTCCCATTACTTATGCATCTGAATAGCAGGTTGCCTGAAACGGCACCCCGTAGCCAGTACCGCTAGTGCAGTGCTGTCCAAAGCGTCCTTTAGACTCTCCAGACAAGTACCTGCAGTCTGTACAGCGCTGAGGATGGCTTTGGGCACTGCTGCATTTCCCATAGGCTTAGTGTTGCATTCTGGGGCTTGGTGCATATGAGAAATGCGGTCAAACCCCCAAACACAGAATTTTTGGAGATTTTACCGGCTTTTTGACACTAATGCATCCCGTCCAGGTTGGGGGAAAGGGGCTGGGGGCAGACCCAGGTCCCTGCTTGGCCACTCCATCAAGCCCAGGCCTGGTTATTTAGTACCCACTCCTCCCTCTCAGTGTCCCAGATTCTTACCATGAAAGTACCATACAAGGCAGCCATTTGGGAACACAACCTAGTTTACAATGGGCAAAGCATTAAAAACACAGTATGAATGACATTATATATGGGCCTATTCATCATTAGAGGCTGTATGGCCCCCGATGATTAAGTAATGATCTCGCTGCGAGGGATACTTAAGTACTTAACTCACAGCGGGGGAAACTTGACACCGGAGCAATTCATCATTGTTCCAGTGAGGGGACAGCTTTTCCGAAAAGCAGCTGTCCTCTCGGTTAGTTTTGCATGCGTGACCCGCCGGGGAGGTAGTGACGAGGCGGTGAAGGGATCCCCTCGGAACTCTTCGCATCCCAGGAACTCCTTCCCATAGGAAGGATTGGGGATCCGAGAACAAGTGCCATCTGAAGATGGAGCTTGTTCTTGGAAGCAAACTCCGAAAACTTTCCATTTTTGGAGTTTGCTGTATATCAGGTGGTCTATATGGGACCCCTAATGATAATGAGCCCGGTAACCTACTAGTGTTTCTGCATGGTTACCGGGCCATTTATCAGTTGATGAATAGGCCCCATAGTCTTTCTATTTTAATTCCATGTCCTTTTATTATCATTATTATATAAATCCATCTCAAATCATTCTCTCTCGCCCATATCATCAAAGCTTCCTTAAATGCCATCTACCTTAAATATCAATCTATTTCCTTTATATTGTTCCATCTACTTCCACAATTTTACATTTCCTTCTCTCCATACATTATTTCATGTTATTCCACTTCCCTCATATATTACTAGTAGTATGTTTCCTGCATATGCTGTGTCACCTTAGCCCACCCCGCCGCGCCAGGCCTGTTCCCCTGTACTATGTACCTCTGCTGGCGCTGGTCTGCCCCCTCTCCATCGCAGCAGTGAGAGCCATGGGTGGGGAGGGGAAGTGCAGAGAACAACCTAGCAATAATCCTGAACACATATATATATATAAATATAACATATATGTATCAAAAATATTTATCACATATATGTGGTACCCCTTCCCGAATTACCCCAGCCTTTCAGAGACGCAAGTTCCTCTATTTAGGTTTAGGTTTATTTTTCGAGAAAAGTAAAAGATCAGTTCATATACAGGTTGAGTCCCCCATATCCAAATATTCCAAAATACGGAATATTTCAAAATACGTTTTTTTTAGCATGCCTGAGATAGTGAAATCTTTGCTTTTTGATGTTCCTATGTACAGAAACTTTGTTTAAGGCATAAAATTATTCAAAATATTGTATAAAAGTACCTTTAGGCTGTGTGTATAACGTGTATATGACACATAAATGAATTTCATGTATGTACACAAACTTTGAGCCACAAAATTATTGAAAATATTGTATATAATTACCTGCAGGCCGTGTGTATATGAAACATACAGTACATACATTATGTGTTTAGATTTGGGTCCCATTCCCAAGATCTCTCATTATGGTATGCAAATATTCCCAAATACGGAAAATTCCGATATCCAAAATACCCCTGGTCCTAAACATTTTGGATATGGGAGACTCAACCTGTAGTACAATGCACATATCAATACAATTATACAATTCAATGTCAACAAATTACTCTTAGGTTGCAAAATACCTTTAGCACTAATTTAACTGTTGCAATCTCTTCACAACACGTTACAATAAATAAATTGCACAATACAACAATTTACCTTTTGGTTTAACCAAAATGTCTTTACGTTTGAGCTCAGTGGTGTACACTATTTATTTGCTTTCTCTTGTAATATTCACAGGGTAGTGTTTGACTGATGACTGTAAATATAGCCAGTGTAAGCGTGAATCACGTTAGAAGAAACTGCTATAGCAGGTCAGTGTAATGTTAGGCCTTCCCAGTGAGTTTCTATGTTACACAGTTGTTACTGTAGCTAATGGTTTATAACTGGAGGAGAAGTTGCAATTTAATTTCAAAGTTACCGAGTCCGGGCACTGTACCTGAGGTGTGCCTCAGAGCCGGCGGCCGTCCCCTTCTTTCTGACTGCTCATCAGCGTTTATAGGGCCCAGTGTATCTCCCAGTACCACCTCCTCAGATGGATCACACCAGCCAGATATCTCTGTCCAAAATCTGTCACTGTCACTGTCTCCACCTCAACTCCCGCTCTGTGCATCATTTAATTCACAGAACATGCCTACAACTGTGAAGTTGTGTTTTTTTTTATATTGTGAATCAACAACATAACAGAAAACTTCAGCGTGCATAACTATTCACCCCCCCTAAAGTCAGTACTTTGTCGAGACACCTTTTGCAGCAATTACAGCTGCAAGTCGCTTTGGATAAGTCTCTATGAGCTTGCCACATCTTGCCCCTGGGATTTTTGCCCATTCCTCAAGGCAAAACTGCTCCAGCTCCTTCATGTTGGATGATTTCCGCTTGTGAACAGCAATCTTCAAGTCTGACCACAGATTCTCAATTGGATTGAGATCTGGGCTTTGACTAAACATTTAAATGTTTCCCCTTAAACCACTGGAGTGTTGCTTTAGCAGTATGCTTCGGGTCATTGTCCTGCTGGAAGGTGAACCTCCGTCCCAGTCTCAAATCACAGGCAGACTGAAACAGGTTTTGCTCAAGAATATCCCTGTATTTAGCACCATCCATCTTTCCATCAACTCAAATCAGTCCCTGCTGCTGAAAAACATCCCCACAGCATGATGCTGCCACCACCATGTTTCACTGTGGGGATGGTGTTCTTGGAGTGATGGGATGTGTTGGGTTTTTGCCAGACATAGCGTTTTCCTTGGTGGCCGAAAAGTTAAATTTTAGTCTCTTCTGACCAGAGCACCTTCCTCCATACATTTGGGGAGTCGCCCACATGCCTTTTGGCAAACTCAAATCGTGTCTTATTGTTATCACTAAGTAATGGCTTTTTTCTGGCCACTCTTCCATAAAGCCCAGCTCTATGGAGTGTACAGCTTATTGTGGTCACATGCACAGATCCACCAGTCTCTGCTGTGGAACTCTGCAGCTCCTTCAGGGTTACCTTTGGTCTCTGTACTGCCTCTCTGATTAATGCCCTTCTTGGTCTGTGAGTTTTGGTGGGTGGTCCTCTCTTGGCAGGTTTGTTGTGGTACCATGTTCTTTCCATTTGATGATGATGGATTTGATGGTGCTCGGGGGGATCATCAAAGTTTTGGATATTTTTTTATAACCCAATCCAGAATTGTACTTCTCAACAACTTTGTCCCTGACTTGTTTGGAGAGCTCCTTGGTGTTCATGGTGTGATGCCTCTTGCTTAGTGGTGTTGCAGCCTCTGGGGCTTTTCAGAAAAGGTGTGTTTATACTGACAGATCATGTGACACTTAGATTTCACACAGGTGGCCTTCATTTCACTAATTATGTGACTACTGAAGGTATTTAGTTGCACCAGAACTTTTGAGGGGCTTCATAGCAAATGGGGTGATTACATATGCACATGCCAATTTTCAGAATTTTATTTATAAAGATTCTTTTTTATATATATTTTTCTCATTTCACGTCACCAAATTGGACTCTTTTGTGCAGATCCATAACATAAAATTCAGATAAAAAAAATGTACAGGTTGTAATGTAACAAAAAAGGTAAAAAACCAAGGGTGGGGGTGAATACTTTTGCAAGGCACTGTGTATATATATATATATATATATATATATATATCTAATATACTATATATGAAACATATATATATTTGTATACACACATATATATATATACACACATTATATATATATATATATATACACACAGTGTATATATATATATATATATATATATATATAATATGTATACACATATCTATATATATATATATATATATATTAGATATCTAAAACATATATATATAGCTATATCTAATAATATACTATATATGATACATGTATATGTATAGTATATATTACAAGTATATGTATTATTATGATGATCGTGATATTATTAGTATTATTAGTACATCAATTCAGGATGATTGTATTTTTTATGTTAGGTACTTGTAATATACTTGTAATATAACATACCATAAAAAATAAGTCCTATAGTGTACTTTAGAAAAATAAATAAAGTGGAGCTGGGGGAGGGGGGAGGGGGGGGAGAGTCATCGCCATTTTTTCACTAAGCTGAGAACAGTCACACACATTTCTCTGCATGTCCCCACCACAGCCCCCACTGCAGATGCCACCTCGCAGCGACCGTCTGTTCCTTGGCTCTCTTTCAGATCCGGCTTATGTGTTGTATGTACAGAGGGCACCCATACTAAGAGGGAAAATCAGGGTTAGGGCATTAGGGTTATTTTAGTTGTTCTCTTAGGGTATTAGAGATATTAGAGTATTAGAGATTTGGGTTGGTATAGCGGTTTGGGTTAGGGTATTAGGTTTAGTTTAGGTGTTTGGATTGGGGTATTAGGGATAGGTTATTTGGGTTGGTGTAGGGCTTAGCGGTTAGGGCAGTGGTTCCCAAACTTTTTTGAACCACGGCACTCTAGTGTATCAGCATTATTTTCAGGGCACCCTTAAGCCAAAAGTTTGTTATTGAGAGATTCAGAGAAAAATGTAGTGAAGTGGTAAAGTGAAGTAACTTGTACTTACCTGTCATCCTTAGGTTTGGTTATATAGTGGTGGACAGGTTTGTGCTTCTGTTTGTCCACATATTTACATTACATTGAACATAAATAATTTAATTTGGTGCTGGACCACCAACCTGAGGCACCCCTGCAAGTGTCCTGAGGCACCCCTGCATGTGTCCTGAGGCACCCCTGCATGTGTCCTGAGGCACCCTTGCATGTGTCCCAAGGCACCCCAGGGTGCCACGGCGCACAGTTTGGGAACCACTGGGTTAGGGTATTAGGGGTTATGGTTAAAGCTTTAAAAAGTTGAATATAAGGAGGAAAAACTAAAAATAATGTAAGTGCATGAATCAGGAAAGAAAATATAATGCTATGTATTGTTTGAGGGAGTGAAGCCCCATACTGGTATCTTGCCTAGGCCCCCATGAGGCCTAAATCCGGCTCTGGTGAGACCATTTTGCACTGCAGATGGGCCAGACTTAAAATGTGCGGAGAAATTTAGATTTGACAAGGGCCTGTCCAAACTCAAATCTAAATTGTAGTCTAAAAATAAAGCTATCCAGCATTTGTGGGCTACATGTGAAAGCAGCCTGTACTTACCCTGCATGCAAAAAAAAAAATTATATATGCACCCCTTGCATTGCAACATGGCTTGTTTGGCAGGGTACAAAAATACTTTTTTTTTTTTATTTGCATTGCTCCAAACTCAGAATCAGTCTGATAGACACTAAGGATAATTTTTTTGTCAGAAGACAATTAACCTACCAGTATATATTTGGAGTGTGGGAGAAAAACCCCACAAACACAGGGATAACATAGAAACTCCACACAGATATTGCGTTGGTCAGGAATTGAACTCATGAGCTCAGGGCTGTGAAGCATTAATGATAACCACTGTGCCAACCGTGCTGTACCCTTAATTAATATAATTTCATGTTATGCTTCAATGCTTCTTTTCTATCTTTTCTATTTGTTTTTAAAAGATGTATTAAATCCGTCCCTGAGCTGGGTTCTGGGGTCTATGCAGGAGCTCTCCTTGGTATTGGCACAGTCCCTGGTACATGCCTGAGGTACCTTCTCATATCGTGATTTTACTTTTATTTTTCTTTTCATAGTTTACAATTTATTGATTTTTCTAATTATACTCGCTTGTCACCATACACTAAAATAATACATTCCTGTAAGTGGTGGAAGCCTTTTCCATGAAGTCCTGAAGAAGAGAGAGCAGGGTAATTGTTAGCAGATATCTTTTCTCTGCCATTATCCTGTTATTTCAGTTCTGAACACTGAGACGCCTGTAGAGGAGCCTTTTGTCCGGCTGGCATTTGCAACACAGATGGTCCAGATCCGTTTGGTCCCAGCAGGCTTACTGCCACATCAAATGCAGTCTGTGATCCGTCACTGGTGACTGTGATTGCTCCAGAATCTTTTGCATAGTAAATTTATAGTCTAGAAATATTTGATGCACTGTGATCAGTAATACACGATCTTTTCACAAACTAAGTGACTTATTAGATGTTATGGCTTGTGTGATCTAATTGTGGTTACAGGTCACTGCTGGACCCTTTTTATCACTAGATATTTAATTCCATGTTCTATTATATTGCAAGGCAATGAAATCATCAGAGCAAAGAGAGATCATCTGTCAGAGAATCTACTAAAATTAAAAGTGACAGCCAGAGTTGTGGTGAACACGGACTTCACTGCTCATTTACAATAGATGGCTTCATTTACATAGTAGAAAACATTATAGTCTTCCTGCTACCTAACCGCAGCGAAGAATGCCCTTTAGTGGGTTAAACCAATATCCAAGCGGGATGCGTTCGGCATCCTGGCGGTCAGGATGCCGATGCTTACATTACCTGGCACCGGAATCCCAACGCCGGTCAGAATCCTGGTTCTGGCATCCCGACTGCCGGGATGCCGAAAGTAAGTAGCGGGGTTGGGGGAAAGGTTAGGTTTAGGGGTTAGGCATTAGGGGGAGGGCTAGGGTCGGGCACCAATGGGGCAGGGCAGGTGCATTTTAAGAGAGGAGGGGGCCCATGTGCACTCCTCGTGCGGGGCCCCCTCCTCTCTCCCTGGTGACTGATGCGGCTGGCCAGCCACCGGAGCATTAGTAGACTCCGGGCACTAGAGTGTGCCCGGAGTCTACTGCGCAGAATGCCAGAAAATGGCCGCGGCGGCCATTTTCCGGTGGTCTGAGCAGCAGTGACACCCAACACAGGAACTCGGACATGTAAGTTTAAAAAAAATATGGGTGCAGTATGTGCGGTGCGGGGCCCCCCTGGACCCGGGGGCCCATGTGCCCAGCACACACTGCACCCATTATAGATACGCCACTGGGGCAGGGTTAGGCTTACGGTGCGGGGAGAGGGAGGTTAGGTTCAAGCACTAGGGGGGTGGTTAGGGTTAGGCACCAAAGAGGGAGGGTTAGGGTAGGGAGAGGGGGAGAGTTAGCATACCGACCAACAAGTGACAGTATGTTAACCCTGTCGGGATTCTGAGTGTCGTGATCGCAACTGTCAGCATCCCATAACCATCCCAGCCAGGCTAACGTTACACTAGAAGCAGTAATATTTCATAGGAGTCTATTTATTAAAATAGAGATAAATGCCCTGAAACTTAACTCTCCTCATCACCATTATCCGCAGGATTTGGGAAAGTGTTTCTGGGCTTTATTTTTAGTTTTCAGAGCATGATAAATAGCACATTGCATTGTGAGTAATAGGTGCAAAGTTGTTAATTTTTTTTTTCCTTTGCTCCTAACTCTGAATTTGCCCCTACAGTATGTCTGTAACCCAGTGGCCTGATTCAAAGATTTCTGCAATGCCAATATTTACTCAGATTGAGCGATATTTAGCCATTGCGCATGTGTGAGAGCCATACCATGCACGCGCCGTGATTGGTTTGAGATTACACTTGTAAACAGCAGACTGCAAAGAAATTTCGGAATCGCTATTTAATGGCAGCGGCTGCATAGCCACCGGATCAAATACCGACAGGGGAACCCCGACGGACCTAATACCCGACTGGGGCTGGTATGTAACCTAACCCTCCCCTCTCTCCCCCTAACCCTGACCCTCCCTTAGTGGTGCTTAACTCTAACTTCCCCCCGTTAGTGCCTAAACCTAACCTCCCCCTTCCTGCACCCTAAACCTAACCCTCCCTAGTGGTGTCTAACTCTAACCTCCCCCGTTAGTGCCTAAACCTAACCCCCCTTCCTGCACCCTAAACCTAACCCTCCCTAGTGGTGTCTAACCCTAACCCCCTCTGTCCCTACCCTAACCCTCCCGGGGATGCCTAACCCTTAGTCCCCCCGGGGGTCCCTAAACCTAACTTCCCCCGCGCAGCTAGACTGTAAGCCACCCGGTTTACCTTTGTTCGGTATGCCGGTGCTGGTATTTTGTAGTGGGGCTAATGATGGGTGTCGGGATTTCAACGCCTATCTTTAGTCCCCTGTCTGGTTGTCAGTGTCGGGATATCGGCGGGTGGGATAGTGGCCACCAGTATCCTGACTGCATTCCAAAATTGCAACTACTTGCACCACAGGGCAGGTACGTTTTTCCCTTCTATACTTATCTTGAGAAGTGTTCAGTGAGGGTCTCGTCATATCCTCATGCCCCGGCACTTCCCCATTGAACCTGCCCTCCAGGTGATCCAAAAAATAGGCCAGATTGCTGCACACTCACTCACCTATTATCCTTTTCATTGTTGCCTGCTGCTGCTTCCAGGCCGCACAGCCTCTAGGGTTACAAAATACATTCATGAGGGAAGGGTAGATCTCGCAATGACTGGGTAGGGATCCCTGTAGACTTTGCTTGATGAGTTCTCTTTGAAGTATTTCAAATAAACTTTAAAGTTAGATTCTTGAGATTATAAAAGTTATGTTTTCGATTTTTTAATGTAAAGTTTTCCTTTCCCCATTCTTTTATTCATCTTACATTAATACCATGATTCTGGCCACATCAGCCTAAAACAAAATAGCGAATAGCAGATTCCACAAAATAACAGAATAGCAGATTCCACTATTGCCTGTAGATGCTATAATATATTAAAAAAATGGTACCACCTATATCTATATGTCATATTGTCCATTTAAATGAAAAACACATTAATGCTGTAGGCTACTTGATCACTAATGCTGAATCCTGGTACAGCCGTTCATCAGAATGATCATGTTTTATTTCATCCTTGTCACAAGCTTCACATTCTGCCAGGCTTCACTCCCCCATATGCATGTTCATCTCAATGAGCCAATTACTTTTTTTTATATCAATCTGTGTATAATGCTGCTGTAATACCACAATATTACTCACAACCCACAGCTGACACTAAAATAGCACTAACATTATTACCTCTGCACTTCCACTCAGGCAGGGTTAATTATAACAACCCCATCCTCCACGCACACAAGCAGGGGCGTTTTAAGAGAAGAGGGGGCCTGTGTGCAGCCTCCGTTTGGACCCCTCCTCTCTGACGGTGGTACTGAGTGCTGTAGATTCTGGCTTCATGCCAGAATCTACAGTGCATGCGCGGGTCTCCAGGAAAATGACGCCCGCGCCTACTTTCCTGGGGACATCTTTTCTGCACATGCGTAGATCACTGGGAAAAAGTTTGCTGCTCTACAGAACCGGCGCTGTGGAGCAGCACTTCGGGAATCGGTGGAGAGGTAAGTATAATTACCTATGGGTGCAGAGTGGCCCCCCCAGGACCCGGGGGCCCGTGTGCCCCGCACACCCTGCACCCATTATAGATACGCCCCTGCACACAAGTGAAACTATTTAAAGATATATTTAGGAGGAAAAAGGGGCATAGCCAGAACTTTGTGGGCCTCATAGCACCAATTTGAAAGGGCCCCTACCCTAATGCTTCTAGAGAAACACCTTTCTCTGCAGCAGTTCATTTTATGCTCCATAGTAATGCCTAAGTTAATTTTATTCCCCATAGCAGTTTCCTAATTCATGTTATGCCCCACCCCATAGTAATGCCCTACTTCATTTTCTGTCCCTTAGTAGTGCCCTACTTCATTGAATGCCCCATAGTAGTGCACTACTTCTCAATATGCCACATTGTAGAGCTGCCAGTATACATAATGCCACACTGTGCCCCCAATTCACATTATACCATACAGTGTCCCCAGCAAGCCTGTAACAGGGCTTAACAGTGCAATATGCTAGCCCTGCCCCCTTTGCACATGACATCACACAACAGGAGGAGCCGCCAGCACCCATAAGTGCAGCAGTGCCCGGATCATCTACGGGCAGTGTACAAGTGGCAGGGTGTCTGCCTCTAGCGTCCAAAGGACACTGCTGCAATCCAATACTGGCTTCAGGGTGTCATTCCAGAAGCAGCGGGGCAGCGACTGTGTTGCCCACACAGCCCTGCTCTCTGTGCGGCGCACCGATCACACATCCCTAGTTACGGCCCTGGTCTCTAGTACATATTATGTCACATTGTAGTGCCCCAATTTACATTACGCCACATTACAGTGCCCCCAGTTTGTATTATGCCTTATTACAGTGTCCATTGTTCATATTATGCCATACTACAGTATAGTGCCTCCAATTCATATTGTGCCACATTACAGTGCACAGTTCAGAATATGCCACCTTACAGGACCCCCTTACCATTATACTATCCACTATTCACATAATTCACTGAAAATGGAATGTCGCCTCACTGAGGCCCAATTGCTCAGCAGGTAATTCAGGGAACTTGGTAGACAACTATATGACCTGTGTCAGGGCCACCTAAGCCTCTGGGCCCACTAGCAATGGAACTCCCTGCACCCACTATAGCTATGCCCATGGGAGGGGACCCTTTAACAAAGTACGTTTAGCTTTGACGTATTTGAGATCAGGGACAGGAACAAATGAGTAACCACCAAAGAAAGCAGATAACACAGCATTCATCTGCTATCTAACATCTCAACAACTATTTACATAGTTCACAACCATCCCGGTTTTACTGGAACAATCCTGATTTGAGAGCAAAATCTTGTAATCCCATACTCAGTATATTCTTCCCAATTTGTAGGAGTTTGGGAAGTATTTACACTTATGTACAGTGTGGCGGCAATAAAATGGTCTCCACTGTGTGTAGCAATAAAATGGTGTTGCCACGCCCACTATGAATAAGTCGAACTCCCAGGGTGTGGTAGCCACACCTCCATCCTAATTCCAGATCACAGTATGAACTGTAGTAGGTTTCCATTATTATCTTGAAAAATACTACTCATGTTATCCTCTTTTATAACGTAGTTTTGGAAGATAGGGAATGTTAAGCAGGGCTGGCGCACCCCTCCCCAACACCCAAATGTCAGCGGGACAGTACTGTCCCGCTGTTCCACCCGTGTGTCGAAGTGGGCAGCAAGTGGTCAAATTGGGAGGTTGGGGACCCCCGGTGGTGCCGGACCCGGAGTCTGAATAGATGCTGTGCGCATGCACAGGAGAGGGCTGGGGGAAGCCCAGTTAGTGAGACTCCCCCCAGCCTGACATTATTTGGAGGTGTGCCATGCGGGCACGCCTACAAATAACGTCACGTAGGGGGCGTGTCCTATGGTAATTAGGCCACGCCCCCATTTTTGCCCTGTTCCGACCCCTGGAGCCGGCCCTGATGTTAAGGCTATCTTTTACAGTACATTTGTGGATTTGATGTGGTGTTTTACATTGGGCAAACTGCACAACACTGGGACACACTTCAGGGGCTGTACATTACCATTAAAAACAAAATCAGCAGGCATTTTTAACACATGTTAAAAGCTATAACAAACAGGGCAGTAGGTGAAGGCTCCTAGTGCTGCATGTTTCCCATTCTGCATGAAAAGGGGATGTAGTTGCCATCCTGGCCCTCGGGATGTCAGCTCTCAGAATACCGACCGCCAGCATCCCGACGGCAAATGCTAGAATTAGGGGGAGGGCTAGATTAGGAGTTTGGGTTAGGCACTAGGGGGAGGGTTAAGGGTAGGTTGCAGGGGGGAGGGTTAGCATTAGGATGCAGGAAAGGTTGGTTAGGGGTATGGTTAGGGTAGGGGTACTTACCTGCAAGCGTCGGGATTCTGACTGTTGGGATGCTGCTGTAGGTATTTTGCCCGCCGGCATCCCGACCGCCAGGATCCCGTACCCAACCCATTGAAAGTATAGGATAATAGTGTTCGGGCAGAGTGCTGATCACTAAGGAGGATACAGTTTAATCATAATAACCTTACATACCCCTTTAATGCCTCTCAGACCTCCCCACTTGTCAGTCCCTGGTCCCAGTCTTTTATTGGGACAAGCAACAGGGATGCCTGGACCCGAATACAGGGGTTGATAATAGTAGCGGGGTCTCAGCTGCAGCAGCTCTAGTTTCACCTTCCTATTCCCCTTCTAAAACATCCTATCAGGAACTCTAGATAAGACTCAATGTCCCCCTATCCAGAGCTGGTGCAAACACCAAGGTGGACAGTTGAAATGTCCATGTGCCCTTCCACACCGAAAGGAGCACCCCTAAGAAATACACCTTCACCATCCCATTACCTCTTCAGTAATCTCACTCCTCCAGATAGAATGTCATTTTGTACAGCTCTGCAAAGCTTGGCACATCGATTCGACTACTTTACAAGGAGTTCCTTAATATATAATAGAGCACTGTGGATAATGGCTCATAAATGCTTTTAAGAGTAGTGTAAATCTATATTGGGCACCCGACTGCTGTCATTAGAGAACAAAGACATTTGTTAATCATATTTATGATCATTATAGTTCATGGAACCAGGCTTGACACAGCTGCACGTGATATTGAAAATTGTTGTCAGTGATCCAAGTGTAATTATGCCATTTTGTTCACAGACAAATGGGCATGAATATAAATATTTTAAGAGATAGGACCCACATGTGTTCTGGGTGCATAAAATCACTTACATTAAAATATGACAACCATGGAACTAGATTGTGCTACCATTATATTTCAGACAAACAAATGTCGAATGTTTAATGTGTTTCTGAAAACGGCCAACAAAGAGAAAAAGGTTCTGTGGCTGAAAGCTGAAGTTTATTTAAATCTTCATGCAAAAGAACAAAACTGTGTAAATAGATGAGCGAATCTATTCTGGGACACAGCAAGCAGTGACGAAAACAGCATAATAATAGCATGTAATTGTTTTGCACCAGACAAAAGAAATAATCGCATCAAATTCAAAAGTAATGGTAATGTTATGTTCTATTTATTGTTTAACCTAACATATGGTTAACAACCATCAATAAAAATAATGAATAGCAACATAATTGGTGTCACGTCGACATTCAGAATATCGACAGTTTCTGAATGTCAGCAATCAGAATGTCGACATGGACGTTCGGATGACAACCGATATGGCGACATACACTTGGATCGGCATGGATAAAATGTCGGCACATTCAGAATGTCGTCATTTACCATGTCGATAACAGAATGTTGACTTTTTTTTTTGTTGGGTTTAGGGTTAAGCATCATTCATACAGGGCGATTCAATTCAGTGTGATGTTTACTCCAATGGGAAGCAGTTAAGTCGGAGAATGTCGGTTCTCACGACTTAACCTGGGTATTTAGTCACGAGAACCGTCACTCTGCGACTAACGTGAAGGCCGTGAGGCTGTTAGCGCCACACTAAGCCGGAAATCAGCCTCGCGGTCGGCACTTTAGTCAGATTTCTCCCTCCTGAGGGTGCGAGTAGAAATCATTAGACTGATTAAGCAGTGTGCTGAAATGAAATGCCCCCATAGTAAGCAGAACAGATTGGTATAAATATATTGGGTAGTGCCAAAATATTCTATAACATTGGTATAATTTTATTTTACAATCTACTTTCCCAAACACCCATGGCCAAGATGGTCAAAAGTCAAAAAACCAGAATGTCTTTGGACCCTGGGGACATAAGGAGAATACGCAGAGCCAATGAAGATAGTACCGTGGGACATTTGTTGCATTTTAGAATTCCATTATCAGTAAATTTAAATAATACTCTCCGTAAATACTACTGTATGGCAGAAGTTTCCGCTGTCTTTCCAGGTATAGAGGATGCAAGTTAAGCGAAGTGGGAGGTATTATGTAGTGCTGGGTGTCTGCTTATTCTGCTGCGATTGCCGTGCGTATGCATTCATTAGCATATTCTCGCAACGGCCGGGTGCGTGTGCGCACACTTGCGTTCCTTGTATTACACAATGCCCACTGTAGTGCTCCTTACACAACAATGCCCACAGTAGTAGTGGCCCTAATACACATAATGCCCACAATAGTAGTGCCTCTTATACAATGCCCACATCAGTAGTGCCCCTTATGCAATGCCCCCAGTAGTGGTGCCCCTTATGCAATGCCCCCAGTAGTGGTGCCCCTTATGCAGTGCCCCCAGTAGTGGTAGTGTCCATTATGCAGTGCCCCTTATGCAGTGCCCCCAGTAGTGGTGCCCCTTATGCAGTGCCCCCAGTAGTGGTAGTGCCCATTATGCAATGCCCCCAGTAGTGGTGCCCCTTATGTAGTGCCCCCAGTGGTGGTGCCCCTTATGCAGTGCCCCCAGGAGTGGTGCCCCTTCTGCAGTGCCCATATGCAATGCCCCAGTAGTAATGCCCCCTGTGGTGGTGCCCCCAATAGTAATGCCTCTGTAGTAGTGTCCCCAATGGGTGCAGGGTGTGCGGGGAACACGGGCCCCTGGGTCCAAGGGGGCCCTGCACAGCACACCCTGCACCCATAATATTACTTACCTCTTCGAAGTCCCGCGACGGTGCGGGGGTCCGGTGCTGTAAAACGACTGGAAAATGGCCGCAGCGGCCATTTTCCCGTCTTTTGCGCATGTGCAGTACAGGGAAAATGGCCGCCACGGCCATTTTCCCGGTGACCTGTGCATACATTATAGACTCTGGACACACTCTAGTGCCCAGAGTCTATAACTCAGTGCTACCGGCCGCCGGGCGGAGAAGAGGGGGCCCGTGTCGGAGACTGCACACGGGCCATCTCCTCTCTAGAAATGCCCCTGTCCCATTAGTAATGCCCCCTGTAGTAGTGCCCCCTATAGTGAAGCCGCTTACATGAAAAATAAAAAACACAATTCTTATCTTAAGCCCCACTCCTGCATCCGCGTCTGTCCGACAGGCTGCTCTCGGAACTATGGGAGAGACGTTGTGTCTCTCCCATAGTGCACTTCACCCTGCTGGAGCCAAAATTGGGAGCTCAGGAGTGAACTCCAGCCTCCGGCTGCCACTGGCACTGTGGGAAGGGAGCCAGGCGCCCGCTGGTAATGGAGCCTCCCTGCAGCGCCGGGCTGAGGTTTGCCAGAGGAGGCGGAACTGGTTCCTTCTCCCATTCCACTCCACTTTAACCTCTGGTGGGTGTGGGAGCCCTTTATATGTTGGGGCCCTGGGACGACCGCCCCTGTCACTCCCCCGTTAATCCGGCCCTGACTATGTGGGGTCCTGAGGACCAAATTTAAGAACCACTGTACTAAGGTAACAATTACTTTAACATGTTTTTCTCATTTTTTTAATGTAGTTTTTAAAAAGAAAAACAAAGACATCACTGTTCTTTTCCACAGCTTCACCATCCACTTGACAAACACCATGATACTAAAGTATTTGAAGACATAATAATGTACTTTTAAGACTCAAGCTTTGATCTATTACTTTGTCATTACTGTGGTTTAAATTATTCATTATATTTTATTCTCCATTACATGTTTCTCCCATATGACATCATACAGTACAATGAAGTGAAGCTTAGTCTACTCTTTATTTTCAAAATAAAAAGCATTTGATATCCTCAATTAAATATTTAGTAAAAATGCAAATAGCGCATATCTCATACATTTAAACTCCCCTTTTTGAGCAGAGCGCACGCTCTGAATGAGGGCCGCCCTCCATAATTACGCCCTCCATAATGGACGCTCGTATAGCTGTGGGTCACCACCCACAGCCTATACGAGCGTGCAGTTTGATGGCCGTGATGGTCTTGACCATCGCGACCATCGAAACTGCGAGCCGGAGCCTGCGGTTGAGGTTTTCAACCGCAAGGCCCGGAGTGATTTTGGCTCTATCAGAGCCAAAATCACTCCCACTGACATCACTAGTGATGTCAGTGGGCCGGCTTCTGACGGTAGGCGTTCCCTTGGGAACGCCCCCATCAGGGAGGCACACCCTCGGCACGCCCACCAAAGGGGGTGTGCTTTCAATCAACATCGACAGCACGCCCCCTTTGATCAGACACAACGAGCGAAGGAAAGTCCTTCGCTCGTCGCGTCTGGCGCATACGCACGACGGAGCTCCCGCCGTCGTGCGCATGCTCAGTGCAGACCATCGACCCACTTGCGAGCGGACAGCCGCTCGCGAGTGGGTCTGAATCAGGCCCTAAGTTCCTCTTCTGATAACTGATAGGAGCTAAAGTTGAAAACTTTTCCTAGGTGGTGTTCTATATTTTTGTTATGTAACTCTTTCCTCTCTTCTTTGTTTTTTCATAGTTTTATTTTTTTGTTTCTTGTTTAAACATCTAGCTTTTTTGTTGCCGCCCCTCTTCCCCCTGCTAGTTTTCTTATGTGGTTTGACATACTTTAATCTCTCCTGGGGGTCCAACAATTCCATGTTAAAAAAAGAGGAAGAACCAGAAGGTATCTCTTCCCTTCCTAAAGGTGAGAATATGTTCCTCAATGGAATTTCTGGATTTCTACCAAAGAATTTATTAATAGTTCTCATTTGCGATCACCTCGAATGGTAATTGAATGGTAATATGCCCTCTGAGATTTCTTACCAGGGTATTGCCTGGGATTGTCCCTACTATAATATTGATTTTGAGGTTCTTTTTTTCCGAAGACATCCCTGTTTAGGATTCATCTGTCTAAAAGTCTTATTTTATTTTTTTCTTATTGCTTTTTATTATATTTAAAAGGATTGTTATTAATGTATCTTAAAGTTAGTGGTGAGTTCTTATCTTCCACTATCACTTTATCTCTTATTTTTAAATTCGCAATATCTCTTTGGTATTTTTTTTTCTTTATTTTTTGCTTCTTACTGTTTTTTTCTAATTGTGCTAATATCCTTTTTCCTTTAGTTTTCACATCCCCCAAGTCCATAAAGGGTTCAAGGAGAAATTTAAAATCCTCAATCTCTTAATTTAGATAAATCAGATCCAAACTCCTCTCCTTAATTATTAAATTGATTAGTGAGAAGGAGCATGTTTTTAAAATTCTCATCCACTCTTCTTTGAAACTTTCCCAAGCTGTATTAAATGAAGGAGCTTTATTTAATTTTAATCCTTTTGGAATAAGCTGATTGGCTTGATAAGAGTTCTAAAGCAACTACTGGTTGAGTCTCCCATATTCAAAATGCTTGGGACCAGGGTTATTTTGGATATGGGACTATTCCGTATTTTGGTATATTTGCATACCATAATGAAATATCTTGGGACTGGGACCCAAATCTAGACATCTTATACACACAGCCTGCAGGTAATTTTATACAATATTTTCAATAATTTTGTGGCTCAAACAAAGTTTGTGTACATTGGAACATCAAAAAGCAAAGATTTCACTATCTCAGTCACGCTAAAAAAAACGTATTTCAGAATATTTGGAAATGGGAGACTCAACCTGTACCTCCCACCATACCTTATTCTCTTTGAGGGTGCATTTTTTAATCTGTTTAACATCAAAGTTAAATCTTAATCGCTAAAATGGTAGGCATTTGGGATCCATTCCTCCATGCATCTTTTATTTGTGTCTTTTATAATTTAGGTGCATTCATGAATTATTATTTGCTTTATATGTGATCAACTTGTGCAAAAAATATTTTGCTAAATCATATAATGAAATAGAATTTTTACTAATTTAGGGGTCTATGTATTAAGAATTGCGGTACTGCTGCGATTATTAACAGTCCAACTCGCCAGGGATATTTTAATTTAAAAAAAAAAAATATCCCGGCTATGTACTACCGGGGACTCGCAAGGACATCGGTTGTGGTAACCGCTGACCCCGCGAGTTATATCCCTGGCATTTAGGAGAAGTCTTTCACTGAAATGAGAGACTTCCCTGGGGGAAGCTGACGCTGCACTTGCGCACAGCATCAGCTTCAGGGGGCTGTGGGGGAGAGATCAAAATTTTTTTTTCTAGACAGTTCAATTAGCAGGTCATGGTCTCACAGACACCAAAAAAGGGGTACGGTCAAGGTTGAAGGTTTAACCTTGTAGGAAAATGACAGAAGATTAAATTTACTCAAACTTTTGGCTTCACCCGGCATTTCATTCAAATGGGTTCAGCATACTCTATGTAATTTGTAACAAAGGAACTGAAAATGCATTGTGTATGTGCCAGGTAGGTACCCAGAAATCTCACAGAAGAGCAGATGCGACGAGGAGTTGAATCGTGCAAGGACACCGTTCCAATGTCAGAGAGGATACCCGATTTCCTGACATCAACTGTGACGTGTGACGAACCATGGATTCGTCATTATGATCCGGACTCCAAATAACAGTGCAGTGTATGGAAACATTTCCACTTTTTCGACGTTTAACACAAAATTCAATCACACATCTCTGATGTAATCTCAACGACACAACTTCCTCATTCACAATGACGAAATGTATGAAGATCTTCAGCTCGCTGTGACCAAACAAAGAAGACTACCTCAGTCCAACTGAAGGTTCAGACACCAGCATAGCGTTGCCACGTCTACCTATGAGATAGAAAAACAGAGGCAGCCTCTTTACTTTTTAATTAGCCCTGGTAGATAGACTGTAATCTACCAGCTAAGGATTTGCACTATCGAACCGTATTCAATTTAAGCGGATCTGCGATACTTTTCCGCCTCCCAGACTTTTCGCCTACATCGCGTGTTTTGTAGGCGGAAAAGTATCGCGCGTGTGCCCGCGGATCCCCGTATTCAATTTGAAAGTACGCGAAAACGGGACCCGGCGAAACTTAAACAAGCGGAAAGTACTGTCAGATTTGGGGAAATCAGCCTGACACCCCCCCAAAAGATGCTCTGACTTGGTGGTTAGCTATGGAACCCCCCCCCCGATTTGGTTTGCTGAAGGTATTTGGTGTTTTTAAACGGGCTCAATAGCTGCTAAATAGCGTTTTTGTATAAGTGATGCAGTATAGTATTCTAAAAGTTATTTTGCAGAAAATAACTTATACCAGCAAAATTTGAGGTACTTGAAAATAGGGGCCAGCATATTTTAAAGTTGCTGAAGTTTAAAAAAACTTGAAAAATCCACCTGCCGCAAGTCCCTGCAATGAAAAAACACCTGGGGCATACTTGGGGACCCCCAAGAGTCAAGTTCGCTAGTTTTTAACTTTGTCCCCCAACATTTTTTTTTTCGCCCCCAAATTTAAATTGATTTTTTGTGGTGTACTTAAGTGTTTTTGAAAAATTTTTTGACACAGTTTACCTTTGGGGGACTGTCTGAAGGCTGCACGGGGGTTCCTGTAACATTGCACCCCAAAACCCCAATTCTGCACTTTTTTCCACCTGCTATTCATAAGGAAAACTTTTTCGCCTATTACATTGCATTGACTTTCTCCTAGGCGGAAAGTCTTTCAAATTGAATACGGTGATACTTTTCCGCGTGGTGAAATGACGTCATTGGCGAAACTTTTTCACCGATTCCGGCTTTTCACCTCAAAATAAATATGGGCATTAATTAGTACTGGAGGCTGGCTGCAAATTCAAGGGGCAAAGTAGTTGGGAAAGGCAGCAAACTAGAAGCAAGGAAAAGTGCACCAGATTCTTCAACCATCCTCTTTTTAACATACAAATATTTTTAGAACTTTGAAATTTGTTTAGTCTCATATGCTTATTTTCTCAGATTGTTTTGTACTATTCTTCATACACCATGTGATCATAGCTTTCCTTTAGTGGTCTGGGAGCCTGAGTCAGACCCACTCGCTAAGCTGCATTCACACGCAGCCAGTTGATGTTCGCAATCTGCGCATGTGTACGCATCGCAGTGCGCGTTTGAGAACTAGTCCATGCGATTGAGAAGCGTTTGCTTGCTGCGCATAGACAGCTCGCTAGAATGAGTGCCAGGAGAAGCCGTTTGTGGGTGGTGACAGGGGATGGCCGATGAAAACAGCGGTGTGGTGGTGCGAACGCAGGCGTGCCTGAGCGTCTCAACGCCGTTTCAGAGGCGTGCATAATTAAGATGCAGCGTCATAGTACATGTCACTTGGTTGAAAGTTACACTGAATCACTCGCAGGGCTTGCAGTAAGGTATGGTCAGCCACAAGTGCTGCGATCGCTTCCAATGGTACTCGATGTTTCCGATGGTTGCATACACTTCCTGGACATGACGTGGGACAGTGGGCGTCTTAGGACAGGCTGGTGGGCGTCTGCATACACAGAGCGATCGTACGCTAAGACATAGTAGGCGCGCTATTGCCTTGCAGTGCTATCAAGGATTTGCATACTTTTGCTGCGTGCGAACGCATCTAGCGAGCGGGTCTGAATCAAGCCCTGGGTTCCTTTACTGCTTATGGAGACAAAATCTAATTCTGTGTGTATAATACCTAACAGTTAAACAAACCAATATATTGTAACTTCTATTATTAGGCAAATGTTTTAGCACATCCATTTTCATGACACTTTCAGGTCATGAAGCATTAAAATAACTCAGTAATTATTCCCGTGAACAACTGAGAGGACACAGAAGTCTTTGATCTTAGTAGTATGACCGCAGATAGGAGTAATGAAAAGTGCAATGATATTATATTCTATGCTTGTTTTATAATTCAGATATATACGTATACTGTTCTATGTAGCACACCAAGCTGTATACTGTTAAGTAGTAGGAAAAATGTCCCTCTGTATTTAGTGGCGTAGTAAAAGGTTATTATTAATAGTAGGAGCTTACTACTTCTTATATATAAAATTCATTGGTCTGTTTCTTTGTATGTATGTTTGTTTGTCTGTCTGTATGGTTATGCATTCAGACATCCCTGCACTGTTTGTGATGAAACCACTGAGGTAGTCCAGTTGGATCCTGGCCAGGTTTTAGGGGGGTTAGGGTCCCAATTGTACCTCTCGCTGGTGTCTACGCTGGGCAAAACTTTGACTCAGGGAGCGCGTTATGAGTTCCACTGGATGGATTTGGACGAAAACTTCACAGAGTGGTAACATTGGATCACAGAAGACATACTAGGGGGTTGAGGATCCGGTCGGACCTCCCTTTGGTGTACACTGGGCAGAACTTTAACCCGGGGACGCAGGGCAGAACTTTGACCCAGGGAGCCTGTTCTGGATCTTCCACTGGATGGACTTGGATAAAAACTTTACAGAGGGGTGATAATTGGTCTGGGATGCCTAATGGAATGGTTGGGGTCCTAATCGGACCTTGCGCGGAGTGTGCCCGTCAGAACTTTGACCCAGGGAGCATGTTCTGGGCCTTCCGCTGGACGGATTTGGATTACATCACATAATTTAGACGAAAACTTTACAGAGTGGTAACATTGGATTCCAGAAGACATACTATGGGGTTGATGTCCCAGTCGGACCTCCTGTTGGTGTACGCTGGGCAGAACTTTGACCCCGGGAGCCTGTTCTGGGCCTTCCACTGGATGGATTTGGATGAACACTTCAAAGTGGTGGCAGTTGGTCTAGGAACCCTAATGGAGTGGTTGGGATCCCAGTCAGACCTCATGGCAGAGTGCGCCTGCCAGAACTTTGAACAAGGGAGCCTGGTCTGGGCCTTCACCTGGATGGATTTGAAAGACATCACATAATAAAACTTAATAACTTGAATATATAAACCCGGGCAACGTTGGGTACTTCAGTTAGAACTAAATAAAATATGCATAGAGTAGTATTTTTGGTGGTTTCGGTGCTCAAATTTCCCAGCATTTTACTCACCAAATGGATATATGCGTGTTGTTTATAACAGGTGAAAAAGTGTATGCGAAGGTACTTAGGATAAATGTGAATATCCGCTCAGACAATTTGCCTTTTTTAAGTTCAAAGTGAACATCAGCACCTACTTCTGAATAGAAATTCAGTAAAATTGCAGCCCCCTTTATTAATACATCACTTAAACGATAATTCAATCTGAATAAATGATTTAGCTAACATCCCGTCTCCACCCAACTAGCAGATCTATTGGTGCCAACATGTCAGCGACCCTTCAGTTCAAGAGCTTTTACCTCGTCCAACGGGTGATGTGAACAGTTCAACATTAAAACGCACTATGGGGGAGATGTACTAAGGATTGGAGAGAGATAAAGTGGAGAGAGATAAAGTACCTACCAATCAGCTCCTAACTGCCATGTTACAGGCTGCGTTTGAAAAATGACAGGAGCTGATTAGTTGGTACTTTATCTCTATCCACTTTATATCTCTCTAAGCTTTGATACATCTCCCCTGTGTTACTTCCAAACATGGTAGCTGATTGGACAGTGGGCCTAATTCAGACCCGGTCGCAAGCGCTGAGCGCTCGCAACCGGGTCGATGGTGGCCCAGAGCGCATGCACACGACGGAGCCAGCTCCGTCGTGCGCATGCGCGAGACCCGGATAGTGACGGGAAAGCCGTCGTTCCGGGTCTCGCACCAAAGGGGGCGTGCTGTTGATGTTGAGTGACAGCACGCCCCCTTTGGTGGGCGGGCTGGGGGGGTGGCTGCCCAGACGGAGGCGTTCCCATGAGAACGCCTACCATCTGGGGGCGGCCCCACTGACATCACAAGTGATGTCAGTGGGAGAGCTTTTGGCTCTGTTTGAGCCAAAAGCTCTCTGGGGCTTGCGGCAACGAGACCCTACCACAAGGGTCTTGTCGCAAGCCCGATGGTCGCGATGGTCTTGACCATCGTGACCATCTTCCTGGCCGCTCCCTATAGCTGTGGGTGGTCACCCACAGCTATGCGAGCGGCCAGGAGGCCGTTCTAGGAAAAAATAAGACAGGCCCTGATTCAGAGCGGATCAGGGCCAGAGCTCCAGTGTCCGTTTCAGAGACCAGATCAAAGAGGTTTGGATTCTCCTGGATGTCAATAAGTTGAGCAGAAGCATTTGAGCACTATCATGGAGGATGGCAAGGAGCCCCATTAATCTACCATTTGGGAGGAGGGCACCTGTTATCTACAAATAACATTAATGGTGGAATTATTCTCCAAGTACTAATTTTAAAAAAAAAACAAACTGGTTTTAATGCAACAAATTCCAGAAATGTATATGTCACAGCTGTTTCGCTGTCCTACGTGTTTCATCTACACATGACACCAACATATTACTAGGTAAAAAAGTTAAATTTTAAAAAATTACACCGGTGGCATCACATGTCATATGTGTACATGTTTGTCATGTGGTGGCTAACAAGCCAAGTGAGTGAAGGACATGGCAGTCATTAGATCTATGGGGCAACAATACAAGGTGCCGTGGCTGAGTTTTTGGTGCACAGGCACTCCCTCTTGGGAATACTGGGGCCCCCTTTACATATTACACCACTTCCCCCCACCTCTATTGACCTCAAATTGAGCAGACAGCATCCAAAATCAGTGCGAACATGGTTGGGTGTGGTGAGATTGAGGGAAGCACATGTATACTGATGCCAGTGGGTATGAGTCCCTAATTTTCTTGCAGTCAACAATGTTGCAATGAAGATCAAAGAAATGTAAAAATGTTCCTACTTCAAACCGTTAGTCACCCTTCTAACACCTACACAATGCACATATAATACAATTGGTCCCCATCCTATAGCGTATATACTATAGCGTATAAACGTCAGAAACTGTGGGGCCCAGGACTGACAAAATAGGCAGCCCACCCTCCACATACCCCCTCTTTCCTATACAGAAAAAAAATCTAATATTTTGTCCAAAAAATATCAATCCTTCTCATCCATTACACAAACTACTATAAATATTCATGTACTAGAAATCGTGCACCATTATGAAAACTGAGGCATATTAAAAATAGCTGGAGCCTAGAGTTGACCATCTTACGTTTATTAACTGCCCTCTAAAGACAGAAGAAAGAAGCAGGCATGGGGAGAATTCCATGGAGCAGGGACAGAGGTTCTCCCATCATGCTCTGTCTGAATCAATGGGAAAAATTAACCAAAGAACAAAGTAGCCCTAGCCAGTCCCACTCCCCACATCCACAACATGATATCTGACAGACACTACCTCCTTCTTCTGTTCTGGCTGCGCCTCAGTCCTCACACGCTGCGGCTACTCTCTCCTTCAGCGGTGTGACATCATTACGTCACGTGGGCTGTCTCACAAGAAAAACTTTATTGCACAGGCCGGCTGCGGCGTAGGTAGGAAGCAGAGCGTAAGAGCGGCCCTGGGCTTGTCACTCTCTTTTATTGTGCGATGGGGGGGGTTCACTAGTGCGCTAGTGGTAGTGGGCCTCCAGGCCTGTCACTTTTAATTGAAGGGGGTAGTAGTCGCCGGGCGACGGGCGTTCATAAATATGGTGTAGCCAATACTAACCAATCATACACTGGTTTTCATGCTTAATCTGCATTGGACAAATGACAGCTAGATTGTTATGTTTCTTTGAGTTACCCCACAATGTCAACAGCTATGGTTCATCAGTGTTGACATGATGAATGTCAGTTTGGTTATTGTTGACTCTCTGCATGTTGATATTACGGACATTTTAACATTCTCATGAATGTCGACATTATGAATGTTGACAAAGTCTGCCACACCCCATTTGCAAATATAGCACTGTCCTTGTGTCTTGTTACCCTACCACCATGTTTACTATACATAATTTTGGCCAAATTTATGCCAAAATCCTTCTATATGATGTATAATTAACAATGGTTGTATGGTGCATCTGCTTGCCCCCTTTTTTCTATGGTGTAGTACTAAGTCTCAGCTAGGTAGCGCATCCCATTAGAAAGAGCTAGGGTGTGCAGTCCAGGCTCCCTTCCCCTATACATATAGGGGGAGATGTATCATCGGCGACATCGCCGATGCGGTACATCCCCCCCGACTTCGCGTACATACCGCGGTTAATTACAGCGGTATGTACCAAGAATATCGCAAAGAACAGCTCTCTAGATGAGAGCTGTCCTTTGCAATGCTGCCGGGCAGAGGGACTTCCGGATGCGCAGAAGGACGCGGGCCGTGGGGGCTCATGGGAGGGATCCGATCCCTCCCAGCCCCGAGCGTCGCGCTAAGAAGCCCATAGGGTACCTGAAGGTGGCGTTACCTAGCAACGCGAAGCAGCAGAAAGCAGCATATTCTGCTGCTTAATACATACAGGGAATGCGGTAAAACCCCCGAAAACTGCATTTTCTGGGGTTTTACCGCATTTTCGCCGATGATACATCTCCCCCTTATTCAGCAAGCCTCTTCGGCAGCTTCCTACATGTGCTGTCCTCGTATTGTAGACATAAGGGCACTCGTTGAGTTTCTAGTTCACCGTTCAGGTACAATAGACCTGATTCTGAGTCGCACGCAAGTCCAAATGCGTCTGTCATTAGCGATATTTAGCTGGCTGCTCATGCGTCGCGGGCTGCATTCGCATCATTAAGAAATAACAACCAATTCAGATTTCTGCAACTCTATTTCTCTGTGACTGTTGAATGGGTGTTACTTGGTGACATCTGGGTGGCAACAAGGGTGTACACATGTAAGAGAGCTTCCGCAGGTGTGTAGCCAGAGTTCGGAGTTGTGCATATGCAAAGTGGACCCAAATACAGTGGTAAGTACTGCAGCCAGCATTGGGTAGGTTAGTATAAGTGCTGATGATAGTCTGATCTTGTGCAGGTGTGTGGAAAGGGAGTGGGAGCGAGTACGCTTAGAGGCGGGGCAGGTAAAAATCACCTGGGCTCAGGCTTGTCTGAGTGGCACAGGCTTGTTTAAGGGGCACAGTAGGCACCCAGGCCAGCTGTGCAGGAGGAGAATGCTCTCTCTTTGGCACAGAATGCTGATGCGCATAATTGTGTTCCTTATTTTTTTATTTGTTTTTTCAACTGATATTGCCACGCCCCCAGAATTTGGCCACACCTCCCCATTAGCCAGGCCCGCCATTTCTCTCTACGGCCCTGCCCTCATGGTTGGTGCTAGATCCTATGTGGTTAAAGGACCTCTGTGACGTATCAACCACATGACCGCTGCAGGAGGCTGGACGCTCCTGCGTTACCATCCACGAGGGCATAGAGGGGGAATAAATATTTGTGTCGAGCGTAGCGAGCCACCGTGCCCGAAGCATGGCGAGCGTAGCAAGCCCGCAAGGGGACACTTTTGGTCCCCCGTTAGCATCCCCGCCCCTCCCCCTTTCATGCCAGGTCACGTGGGTGTGACATCTGAATCAGGCCCTAAGTGTCCAGTACACCAGAAAAGTAAGTTATTTCCAATTATAAACCAAAAGGTGTAAAAAACCAAATAAACCAAGAAACAGTAGGAAACACATGCAAATAGTAACATGTATTTTCATTTTCAAGGGTTTTTATGCATAGCCCTAGCCTCCATGTAGTAGGTGCATAATGTATTTTATAGTCCTCAATGTAATTGTTGTTTATTTTTAGCTTTATTTTTCGTTAATATTGTATTATGTATAGAAGCTTGATTATTATAACCTAGTTAAATTGACAAGTTACAATCAAAGGTCAGTTGAGGCAAATATAGAAAATAAATTTCCTCAGCAGTCTTCTATTTTTGCTAACAATTAAGAAATGATAAGAAATACACATTATAGATAGGATGGTGGAAGGCGGATTGCACACATTACACTTAATTATGATCATCACACACTTCAGATCCACCGCCACTGAATGTTACTGGAATCATAGGTGGAGATAGACCAAGGCCGTAGCTACAGTGGGTGCAGGGAGTGCGGCTGCTATAGGGCACGAGATGCCTCCGAGTCCCGGCCCCCTCCCTGCACCGAGGTACACTGCCATCTCCTGAGCCCAGGCTTTTCTATTCTCACCAGAGTGCTGCTGTAGGACATCAGCTGTGAATGGCTCGGCCGGTTTACACCTTTGTCTCTCCTCACTGACTTATTTATTAGTGAATCATAGGCTTCTTGTATACCACGTTATATCATAAAAAATGTGGATAAGGGAGATATTTTGTTTTAATATATTTTTGTTGCTTATAACACTCTATGCTAATCCTGCTTAATCCCGGCGAGGGTTAATTGACAAGCGTCTAAATCTAGGCGCCTGTAATTTTACCGACGCCGGGAGCCCAGCGCCCGGCATCCCGATCGAAGGTTTAGGCTAGGGGAAGGGGGTGTTAGCGTTAGGCACCCCCGGAGGGGATTTAGGATTAGGCACACCCCCGGGGGACTTAGATTTAGGCAGCGGGATAGGGGTGGTTAGGTTTAGGCACTTAGAGGGGGGATTCAGGTTAGGCAATGGGGGGAAGGTTAGGGTTAGGCACCCCTAAGGGAGGGTTAGGGTTAGGAGGTAGAATTAGGTGAGAGAATACTTACCTTAGGACGATCAGGATTTCCTCCTCTGATGGGATGCCGCTGTCGGGATTCCAACCGCCTGGCATGGGTCCGGCGGTAAATCATACCGATTCCATTGACACAATACTACTAGAGACCTGGACGCAGATTCAACACCCAATATATGCCCACACAGCTGTACAATTTTGTAGCAGTTTTCAGATCTGCTGAAACAATCTGCTGAAAGCAATGTTCTCACCGTACACACTCTTCCAATCTTTGGCAGGTCATCTGCCACTCATAGGCAAAGGCGTAGCTACAGTAGGTGCAGGGAGTGCAATTGCTATGGGGCCCGGGATGCCTGTGGGACCAGGCCCTCTCCCTGTACCAAGTTCTCACCTCCTGAGCCCCGGCTTTTCTATTCTCACCAGAGTGTTGCTGCAAGACATCAGCTGTCAATGGCTCAGTCAGCTTTACCTCCGTCTCTCCTCACTGACTTATTTATTAGTGAATCATAGCCTTCTTATATACCACGTTATATCATAAACAATTAGGATAAGGGAGATATATGTTTTCTAATGTATTTTTTCGATTATAATACTTGCTAAATGCTAATCATCATTCATTTAATCCAGCATGTTAGCTAAGAAGGCAAATAGTTGAATCAAAATGGATAAACTGCAAAATAATTTGCACGGGGGGGGGGTCCTGTTGCTATGGGGCCCCCATAGGTGTTGCTACACCCCTGAGACAGACCTACAGATGCATCCTGTTAAATCGTTGCTGATTGCACTAGAAACGAGCGCATGCATCGCGCCATGTAATCACTCATGGCTGCATAGCTACGGTATGCTATGGCGTGCACTGCGATCACACCATGCAATACTATGGGGTCGCCAGTGTGAACACAACACACGTAACCATTTGCAGATGCGCTACGCCCGCCATGCATGGCGCAATTTGTCACTCAAGCGGCAAAGATGTAACAGGGCACATCTGTAACTTAACTTCCCCACCACCACATACCCACGCAGCCAATGTTCTGCTACATATGTAAGGCTTATCAGTGATTTAGCCATGAGTCCTGCTTTATGTTTCAAAGCTTATATTAAAAAAGAGGCAGTCACATTGGAGGCATTGTGTCCTTATGTTCTCCTATGTTCATATGCCTACCTATTGTACTGTATGTTCTCATTTAAAAAAAAAAATATGTTGCATCCAAACTCTGCTAGAGAGCCGTTGTGTATCTTGTACTATCCACTTTCCTGGCAGCATTTATGTTTATTCATATTCTCTGTCTTGCGAGGCCTGGAATGAACATAAATTAGGGCTGTCCATCAATGTGTTCACTATGAATGGTTCTTAACTAATGAGGGGGTTAGGACATCGATGGTTGAGTTCTGCGCATCCGCAAACAGGGAATGTGGCTACTCACATGCAGTACTTAAAAGTGACACAGTTTTACCAACAGACCATCCCCATTGATGGTGAACAAACGGCCAGGGCCATCTGTATGAAACTATTGATGGTTGACAGCAGGACCGGATTAAGGCTTGTGGGGGCCCTGGGGTGACTAAGTTATGGGGGCCCCCACCAAGCCACACGGAGCCTACCCCCCCAACGTTAAACACACATATATATATATATATATATAATATATTTATAAAAGTCCAAAGTGTCCGCACTTGCAATAAATGAATCAAGTTCGGGGTGCTCAATTAGAGACAAAAAAAGCCCAACTCAATGACAAATTGGAATCGGCACTCACCAGGTAGCTGACAAAAATTTTTTTATTTAATTACCCATCCTTGATGGAAGAAAAGTGCATAGAGCCATAAAGTGCAGTAGTCTACGTTTCGGTCCAATGATGGACCTTCATCAGGACATAGCAGCAGACATGTACAGCTTGACAACCAAGGAGAGACTGAACACCACCACCACTGGCTGACATATATACCAACATCTATTAGGCAAGACTCTGCCCACACAGATCACAAAGCCTGCTGGGACATAGTATACCTATTATAAATCAAAGTATACACATCCAGAACAACAATAATGCAAACCCCTCAATAGCGCTAAGTATAATTGCTATGGTAGCGTTAGATATAACTCCCAAATGTAATCAATAAATGAGAAAAAAGAGAAAGCGCTATTACCGGAAGTTACATGCGTTCTAAAGCAGTGGAACGCATACCCTCAAACGGAAATTGCGCACAGATGACTGGAAATAAAGCCAATCAACCCGGAAGTCACAAGCGCTCCAACTCAGTGGAACGCAAGAACAATCGCGGAAGTGGCATACCGCTCACAACAAATAAATGGCACATACACAGGCGTACAGCAAACGCCGATCTGTGTGTGTAGTAGCCATCATAATAGAGATCCACAACTCTGGATTTTTGGGAAGAGGTTGGCATTTGCCTATAGCACATATCGTGCCTGACTGAGAGCTGTACACAAATCTGATGGTTTATGCACAACTCCGTTGTTTAGTGGTCTGCGAACGCGCAGGATCCGTACTGCGCATGTGCCAATCACTGACTGGTTGCAGTCCCCCATAAGCCGCAGAATAATTGATATGCTGCAGCCATTTGGGGGTGGGGGTGGGGGCAGGGCAACGCTGCTTGCATTTCCCAAGATGTTACTCCAATCCTGAATCTTCAGGCGCAGGCATCGGATCTGAGATGCCAGCAGGATGCGTCTTTTTCCTTCAGACGCCTCTTGCAGGCATTATTATATTATTACACAGGCGCTGTGTCCAATGACGCGGCTGCTGTGCAAAAGCGTCCAGTCTGAGTCTGGCCCTTTGTATTTCAATTCTATGTCCCACATTGGCTAAACACTCCATAATCAACAAATTATATAAAAAGTGACAGATTATATTTTAAGCCTATTCATGTGCAGATGTAGCCTGTGTCAGTGCCTATTCATGTACAGATGTAGCCTGTGTCAGTGCCTATTCATGTGGAGACTTAGCCTGTGTCAGTGCCTATTCATGTACAGATGTAGCCTGTGTCAGTGCCTATTCATGTGCAGGTGTAGCCTGGGTCAGTGCCTATTCATGTGCAGGTGTAGCCTGGGTCAGTGCCTATTCATGTACAGGTGTAGCATGTGTCAGTGCCTATTCATGTACAGGTGTAGCATGTGTCAGTGCCTATTCATGTACAGGTGTAGCATGTGTCAGTGCCTATTCATGTACAGGTGTAGCCTGTCAGTGCCTATTCATGTGCAGATGTAGCCTGGATCAGTGCCTATTCATGTGCAGATGTAGCCTGTGTCAGTGCCTATTCATGTGCAGATGTAGCCTGTGTCAGTGCCTATTCATGTACAGATGTAGCCTGTGTCAGTGCCTATTCATGTGGAGACTTAGCCTGTGTCAGTGCCTATTCATGTGCAGGTGTAGCCTGGGTCAGTGCCTATTCATGTACAGGTGTAGCATGTGTCAGTGCCTATTCATGTACAGGTGTAGCATGTGTCAGTGCCTATTCATGTACAGGTGTAGCCTGTCAGTGCCTATTCTTGTACAGGTATAGCCTGGGTCAGTGCCTATTCATGTGCAGGTGTAGCCTGGGTCAGTGCCTATTCATGTGCAGGTGTAGCCTGTGTCAGTGCCTATTCATGTACAGATGTAGCCTGTGTCAGTGACTTTTCATGTGGAGACTTAGCCTGTGTCAGTGCCTATTCATGTACAGATGTAGCCTGTGTCAGTGCCTATTCATGTGCAGATGTAGCCTGTGTCAGTGCCTATTCATGTGGAGACTTAGCCTGTGTCAGTGCCTATTCATGTACAGATGTAGCCTGTCAGTGCCTATTCATGTGCAGATGTAGCCTGTGTCGGTGCCTATTCATGTGCAGATGTAGCCTGGGTCAGTGCCTATTCATTTGCAGATGTAGCCTGTGTCGGTGCCTATTCATGTGCAGATGTAGCCTGGGTCAGTGCCTATTCATGTGGAGACGTAGCCTGGGTCAGTGTCTATTCATGTGCAGGTGTAGCCTGGGTCAGTGCCTATTCATGTACAGATGTAGCCTGGGTCAGTGCCTATTCATGTACAGGTGTAGCCTGGGTCAGTGCCTATTCATGTGGAGACGTAGCCTGGGTCAGTGTCTATTCATGTGCAGGTGTAGCCTGGGTCAGTGCCTATTCATGTACAGATGTAGCCTGGGTCAGTGCCTATTCATGTACAGGTGTAACCTGTGTCAGTGCCTATTCATGTGCAGATGTAGCCTGGGTCAGTGCCTATTCATGTGCAGATGTAGCCTGGGTCAGTGCCTATTCATGTGCAGATGTAGCCTGTGTCAGTGCCTATTCATGTGCAGATGTAGCCTGTGTCAGTGCCTATTCATGTGCAGATGTAGCCTGGGTCAGTGCCTATTCATGTGCAGATGTTGCCTGGGTCAGTGCATATTCATGTGCAGGTGTAGCCTGGGTCAGTGCCTATTCATGTGCAGGTGTAGCCTGGGTCAGCGCCTATTCATGTGCAGGTGTAGCCTGGGTCAGTGCCTATTCATGTGCAGGTGTAGCCTGGGTCAGTACTATTCATGTGCAGGTGTAGCCTGGGTCAGTGCCTATTCATGTGCAGATGTTGCCTGGGTCAGTGCCTATTCATGTGCAGGTGTAGCCTGGTTCAGTGCCTATTCATGTGCAGGTGTAGCCTGGGTCAGTGCCTATTCATGTGCAGGTGTAGCCTGGGTCAGTACTATTCATGTGCAGATGTAGCCTGGGTCAGTGCCTATTCATGTGCAGGTGTAGCCTGGGTCAGTGCCTATTCATGTGCAGATGTAGCCTGGGTCAGTGCCTATTCATGTGCAGGTGTAGCCTGTGCCAGTGCCTATTCATGTACAGGTGTAGCCTGGGTCAGTGCCTATTCATGTGCAGGTGTAGCCTGGGTCAGTGCCTATTCATGTGCAGGTGTAGCCTGGGTCAGTGCCTATTCATGTACAGGTGTAGCCTGTGCCAGTGCCTATTCATGTACAGGTGTAGCATGGGTCAGTACCTATTCATGTGCAAGTGTAGCATGGGTCAGTGCCTATTCATGTGCAGATGTAGCATGGGTCAGTGCCTATTCATGTGCAGATGTAGCATGGGTCAGTGCCTATTCATGTGCAGACGTAGCCTGTGTCAGTGCCTATTCATGTGCAGACGTAGCCTGGGTCAGTGCCTATTCATGTGCAGACGTAGCCTGGGTCAGTGCCTATTCTTGTGCAGACGTTGCCTGGGTCAGTGCCTTTTCATGTGCAGGTGTAGCCTGGGTCAGTGCCTATTCATGTACAGATGTAGCCTGGGTCAGTGCCTATTCATGTACAGGTGTAGCCTGTGTCAGTGCCTATTCATGTGCAGATGTAGCCTGGGTCAGTGCCTATTCATGTGCAGAAGTAGCATATGTCAGTGCCTATTCATGTGCAGGTGTAGCCTGGGTCAGTGCCTATTCATGTGCAGGTGTAGCCTGGGTCAGTGCCTATTCATGTGCAGGTGTAGCCTGTGTCAGTGCCTATTCATGTGCAGGTGTAGCCTGTGTCAGTGCCTATTCATGTGTAGGTGTAGCCTGGGTCAGTGCCTATTCATGTGCAGATGTAGCCTGGGTCAGTGCCTATTCATGTGCAGATGTATCATGTGTCAGTGCCTATTCATGTGCAGATGTAGCATGTGTCAGTGCCTATTCATGTGCAGATGTAGCATGTGTCAGTGCCTATTCATGTGCAGATGTAGCATATGTCAGTGCCTATTCATGTACAGATGTAGCATGTGTCAGTGCCTATTCATGTACAGATGTAGCATGGGTCAGAGCCTATTCATGTACAGATGCAGCATGGGTCAGTGCCTATTCATGTGCAGATGTAGCATGTGTCAGTGCCTATTCATGTGCAGATGTAGCATATGTCAGTGCCTATTCATGTACAGATGTAGCCTGTGTCAGTGCCTATTCATGTGCAGAAGTAGCATATGTCAGTGCCTATTCATGTGCAGGTGTAGCCTGGGTCAGTGCCTATTCATGTGCAGGTGTAGCCTGGGTCAGTGCCTATTCATGTACAGATGTAGCCTGTGTCAGTGCCTATTGATGTACAGGTGTAGCCTGGGTCAGTGCCTATTCATGTACAGGTGTAGCCTGTGTCAGTGCCTATTCATGTGCAGATGTAGCCTGGGTCAGTGCCTATTCATGTGCAGAAGTAGCATATGTCAGTGCCTATTCATGTGCAGGTGTAGCCTGGGTCAGTGCCTATTCATGTACAGGTGTAGCCTGTGTCAGTGCCTATTCATGTGCAGGTGTAGCCTGTGTCAGTGCCTATTCATGTGTAGATGTAGCCTGGGTCAGTGCCTATTCATGTGTAGGTGTAGCCTGGGTCAGTGCCTATTCATGTGCAGATGTAGCATGTGTCAGTGCCTATTCATGTGCAGATGTAGCATGTGTCAGTGCCTATTCATGTGCAGATGTAGCATGTGTCAGTGCCTATTCATGTGCAGATGTAGCATATGTCAGTGCCTATTCATGTACAGATGTAGCATGTGTCAGTGCCTATTCATGTACAGATGTAGCATGGGTCAGAGCCTATTCATGTACAGATGTAGCATATGTCAGTGCCTATTCATGTACAGATGTAGCCTGTGTCAGTGCCTATTCATGTGCAGAAGTAGCATATGTCAGTGCCTATTCATGTGCAGGTGTAGCCTGGGTCAGTGCCTATTCATGTACAGGTGTAGCCTGGGTCAGTGCCTATTCATGTACAGATGTAGCCTGTGTCAGTGCCTATTCATGTACAGGTGTAGCCTGGGTCAGTGCCTATTCATGTGCAGATGTAGCCTGGGTCAGTGCCTATTCATGTGCAGATGTAGCATGTGTCAGTGCCTATTCATGTGCAGATGTAGCCTGGGTCAGTGCCTATTCAAGTACAGATGTAGCATGTGTCAGTGCCTATTCATGTACAGATGTAGCATGTGTCAGTGCCTATTCATGTGCAGGTGTAGCCTGTGTCAGTGCCTATTCATGTACAGATGTAGCATGTGTCAGTGCCTATTCATGTGCAGATGTAGCATGTGTCAGTGCCTACTTATGTGCAGATGTAGCATGTGTCAGTGCCTATTCATGTACAGATGTAGCATGTGTCAGTGTCATGTACAGATGTAGCATGTGTCAGTGCCTATTCATGTACAGATGTAGCATGTGTCAGTGTCATGTACAGATGTAGCATGTGTCAAATTGCATTCTATAACGCCAGGTGATTTCATGTACCTTCATTGTGCTGCTGCTTCAAGGAAGCACATCGCATCACGTCTAGTGTAATACTGAAATACCCTGCTATATACATATATTTTCACTTTGATAGAATTGTACTATACAATTAAACTGAATGAAAAGGGGACCAGGGCAATTAACAAGACTCAATTCATTAATGGGCAGGGGTCTTAGGGATTATACCAAAAGAGTTAAAAAATAAAAAGCACTATATTCAAAATCAAATAAACATTAACTGAATAAACAACTACCCAAAACCTTATGGAATAAAGGGCTCGATTCAGACGCGCTCGCTAGATGCGTACGCTCCCACCCAGCGTATGCAAATTTGAGAAGGCAGGCGATTGCACAGCAAGGCATAAGCATGCCCACTATGTCTTGGCTTGCGTTCGCGGTGTGTATGCAGAAGCCCACCAGTCTTTCTTAAGACACCCATTTGCACACGTCATCTCCAGGAAGTGTATGCAACCATCGGTACATCGGGTGCCATCGGATGCGATCACAGCGCTTGAGGCTGACCTCAAGCACTGCGAGCACTTCAGTGTAAAAACAAGCCAGGTGACGTGTACTATGACGCTGCTTATAACTTATGCACACCTCTGAGACGGCGTTGAGACGCTCAGGCACGCCTGCGTTCACATCTCCACTCCCTTGTTTCTAGCAGCCAGTCCCTGTCACCACCCACAAATGGCTTCTCCTGTCACTCATTCTGCTGGGCAGTCTATGCGTAGCGAGCAAACGGTTCCCGATCTCTAGCTGCGATGCATACGCATGCGCACGATGCGAACATCAGCCGGCTACGAGCAAACGCATCCTATCGAGCGGGTCTGAATCAGGTCCAAAACCTTTCTGGGAAATAAAATATTTTCTTGACATTCAGAGGTTATGGGTTGCTGCTTCTGTAGAGTGAACAAACTTTCCTCGCTTTAAAATAGAATGTTTCACTCTTGACAAAATGATTTGCTCATATCTACTGACATTGGGGGTCATTTATCTACACCGCTCAAAGTGCTTTTGTGTCGTTTACTCACTTTAGAAAATGAAAGATACACTGTAAGTGACTGCCATACAAATTGCTAATTTTTTCCTTTGAACAAGTTAGAAATGTCATGAAATGTTTTGTGTAGTGGGTACAGGAATGGGAACAGCTGAGTGTTCATGGGAACTTGGTGGTGCCCTATAAATAAGAGATGCCAATAATAATTATGTTTGGGAGATTGGTCTCAATGTTACTTTGAAACCTTACCTGTTGCCTACTGACCCAGTACAGGTAGTCATTATACTGGGCTTATGCAGTGATATCGTAAGAATCAACTTTTCAAGACTGTGCAGGGTCTTTTCGAAAAAGATCCTGCGCAGTCTTGAATTGGATTTCTACATTATTAAACATTCCAGGTGGGCACCCCGGCCAGCTGATCATACTCTAGAGTGCCATACCTATCTATCTATCTATCTATCTATCTATCTATCTATCTATCTATCTATCTATCTATCTATCTATCTATCTATCCAGTCAAAAGAGAGGGCTGGATGTTGAGGAGTAAATTGAGCCTTAGCTGCTTGTGACTTACCCAGAGTACAGTATCCCGCTTATCTTACCTGAATTTTCATTATCGTTACAGATGATGTGTGTCAGTGTTACTTATTGAAGTTAAAAGAAAGTGAAAGTCTGCTGCATAAGGTAAAAGTTTTTTTTCACTTGATGTCTGTGTCTACTGCTCATTTACTGAGCTTGGGGTTATTTGGGCTAACTCATGGGTGGCAGAGCCTAACATGTTTTATTTCCTCATGGTAACATAATCCTCAGCATAATTCTGTTGACCAGATAGGGGTGTAGAAAACCTGAGATGAATCTGAGTAATAATAATGGAACTTTACCAAACAGGCTTAGAAGACGTTAAACTCCTTCAATAACCTTCACCTAAAGGAGGCAGTGAATTATACTTGCTATGTTATTTGTGATACGGATTGGCGATCTTTAATAAATAAAATAGAGATAAGTAATTTACAATTGTTTGGCGCAGTGCAAAGGTATTGCAAAGGCTGCGGTGATGTCACGTGAGATGCCATTTTCACGTCTGATGAGAGGGGTAAGATGCCGTCTTCTGGGCATGCAAGGCTTTTGTTGTTGATGATGGGCAGATTGGGGTATTCAGAATATCTGCACCAAATGATGTGCTAATTGCTCAAAACTAATGTTTTTATAATACAAAGGGTCTGAGGCAGAGCCGCACGTAATCCGCATCAATGCTGATGTTCATGTTGTTAAGCGATTTTTTTTTGCAACTGCACATACGTAACAAAACTTGTACGGCTCATGCGCCACACAGAGTATACGCACCTTGCTGGACAGACTGTATTAGAAATGTTGTGCAAAAGTGATGTACGTTTCACTTTAACCTTTGACTGCCAGTAAGAAGAAGTCGATTGCAGCGGAGCACAGTTTTCACCAGGGCTCACAAACGAGCTCCAGCATGATAAATTGTTATGATAAGACATTCTGTATCACTGCGATAGACCACTCAGAGGCAATACGTGTCTAACCTTCCAAACAGGGCAAGCGGAGAGCTCATAGCACCCAATCAGCATCTAGCGTTCATTTATCAAGTACATTCTATAAAATGATAGGTAGAATATGACTGGTTCCTTCTACACTTGTCTTCTTTAGAAGGTTTGATACATGCCCGCCTTAGGGCCTGATTCAGATGTGGATAGAGATATGGATGCGGCTGAGTCAGAGCCGGCCCTAGCCAAATTAGTGCCCTAGGCAAGATTTTGGGTGGTGCCCCCCACCCCATAAGATCCTGAAAAAGTGTGACCTCACAGAAGGGGTCTCACTTTGCTGCGGCCCCTTCCCCATTGTGCTGCGCTCCCAGCACCCTTCTACCAGCACAGATCACAGCACAGTAGCCCTCACCCAGCACATGTCCCAGCACAGCACCCCTCTCCCAGTACAGCAACTATCACCCCTCTCCCAGCATAGCACCCGCACTAACCACTAGCCGCCATCCAGGTGCCTCATTCCCGCAGACCACTGCTGTCCGCTCAGTTTGCTGCTGCCAGGCCAGATCAAAACTGTCAGCTGATCATGGACACTGCACAGTGACAGTAGCAGCTGCCAGAGTCTCTGCCCAGCCCCGGCCATGCATGCCCAAAACTGCTGCCGGCCCTAGGTGGGCTTGGGTGCCTCAAGGCATTCCAAATGTCCTAGGCATTTGCTTATTTGTCTATGCCTAGGGCCGGCTCTGGGCTGAGTCTATTGGCAGTCGAGCGACTGTGACTAAGCAAATGGTGCTACAAAGCCTTCTTCTGGTGTACATCTGGTCGTACAAATGTGCGAGGACTGAGACGCCCACTGTCTGCATCCATGGATGCTGAAATATCTATTGCTGCGTCTTTACACGCACCATCGGTCGCACCTTCGAAACTGGCAGGTGCAGTTTCTCCCTCCGTGTATGGCCTCGTCTGTGTACGCAACTACTATCACCAAAACGCCTGCTACACTCCCATAGCCATAACACACCCATAAGATGGACAATCTCCGTGCGTCCCATCACTCTTCCAAAACATTTCTGATACAGTGTGTCTCGATCCCGCCAGCACCTTTGTGCGTATGCCCTGTGTAACGCATGCGCCGTTGGAGTTTTTCGGGATTTTTGCGTATGCACAGTAGCGAAAAGTCGCTCAACTACATAACCATTGGCATTGCGGGCGTATTGCATGCAGCTCTGAGTCAGGCCCTTAATCTGTTAAAAATGCAATTAAATTTTACATACTAGCCCAAGTATTGAATTATAAAAGTATAGCTCAAACAAGAACTGGTGGCTGTTATTACAGATGAAGCTGGTGAGAAGGGAAGAGCAGGCGGAGTTAATATAGTTTAGACTTTCTTTTTATTTCTCCTGACCTATCTCCTGAGGATATGTAAACTGGTCATGCTATTTCTGTGTTTCCTCTTCATGTGTGCAGTATAGGATGAGCAGACAGTATTTTCCGAACAAAACTATTAATAGATCTCTTCAAACTCAGGGGCCTATTCATCAACACATTTTCCTTAAATAACTTTATTTTGGTATTCATGTAGCCACTTAGCACAGGCTTGCTAAGTTCCCCTGCGTTAATTTCCACACTCCCCATACATTAGTATGGGGATGTGGAAATTGTGGTATTCATCAAATTCCGAAAATTATACATTTTCGGAATTTGATGCAGTTACTATTCGCATCTGTAGGCAGTGCTGCGCATGCGCTGGTGTTACAGATGTAACAGCGCATGCGCAGCAGTGTTTCCAGATGCGATAAGGTAGTGTAGGCAGGGAAAAGTATCTATTTCCCGAAAAGCTGTCATCGCAAAAATGACAGCTTTTCGGAATAGATACTTATGGAGAGGTGGAATGATGAATTCCACCTATAATTAGCTAGAACTCCATGAGAGTTCTAAAGCTAATTATCTCCAGAGAATTTTTAGGTTTAATGAATAGGCCCCTTAGGCTGCTAAATATCACCAATTTGAACCATTCTTAATCAGACCTATGCAGCTGCTATGTAACAGCAGGACAGGAGACCCGGAAAGACTGAGGCTATACTTTGCAAACTCATTGGGGCTACCTAAGATGGATGATATGCTGTATGATTGTGCATTGCATATATGTAAGAAAAATATAGTCTATCACTTATAAAGCACACCCAATAAAGTGGATGCCATACCTCCAAACTATGGCCCTGATTCAGAGCCAGACGCTCTGACAGAGCGCTCGCTCTGAATCAGGGCCGTCCCTCTGAATTTTAGAGCGGCCTCCTGGCCGCTCGCATAGCTGTGGGTGACCACCCACAGCTATAGCGAGTCGACAAAAAGATGGTCGTGATGGTCAAGACCATCGTGACCATCGGGCTTGCGACGAGACCCTTGTGGCAGGGTCTCGTTGCCGCTAGCCCTGGAGTGCTTTCAGCTCTATCAGAGCCGAGAGCACTCCCACTGACATCACTTGTGATGTCAGTGGGGCCGGCCCCAGACGGTAGGCGTTCCCATGGGAACGCCTCCGTCTGGGCAGCAACGCCCCCGGCACGCCCACCAAAGGGGGCGTGCTGTCACTCACCATCGACAGCACGCCCCCTTTGTAGTGAGACCCATAGCAACGGTTTGGCCGTCGCTATCCGGGTCTCGCGCATGCGCACGATGGAGCCGGCTCCCTCGTGCGCATGCGCACTGGGCCAACATTGACCCGCTTGCGAGCGCTCGCGAGCGGGTCTGAATTAGGTCCTATGACTCTTGCAAGTGTAATCCCCCGAAGAGGTGAGGATACAGACGGTGTGGCACGAGTTTAAACTGGAGTTAGTGACAACTTTCAGAGCATGATTCAGAGGTGCACGCAATGCTGATGTTCACATAGTTCAGCAATTATTATGTTCTGAAACCCCCTACAGCACATGCGTTGCCTACAAATGCGCTGTTGCGTATGGGAACGCTGGTATCCGAGATGGCGAGGGAAAAAAATGTAGTCTTTCCTTGACTTGCACTGTTGTAGCACTTATATATGTGCATAACATAAATGTCCCTACACCAATTGGATGCTTGTGTCTGTATGAACAACTGGTTGTCTCTCTCCCAATTTATAGAGAGACCCAGCTTCCCCTCAAGAAAGCTTGGTACAGCATGCACTCCTAGTAGGACTGTGGATAGAACCACAAGTCTCAGCAGTCTCCCTTGCTGTGGCTCAACTTTCTATTTGCAGCTGTACTGTAGCTTGCCTCGGGTTTCACATGCAGATAGTAAGTCTCTGGGTTACGGCAATACACACTGCCCATTAACAGCCACCTGACACAAGCTGCCTGAGGCGCTATAATGGTGTCTCCCTGTTCTCTCACGCACTGCACCAACTGCCGTTAACTCCCTGGCTGGTTTTCTCTGTAGCTTCCTCTGCACTTCAGGTCACTTCACCCTTACTTGCATCTCTCCTCCAACGGACTCTCCCATCCTCCCTTCCCGGTCAACTATCATTGGTTTTTATGAGTTCCTGCAATGCTTCCTAATGCTGGCCATACACCTGCACGACCAGCATCAGATAAGATTCACCTCACGACTCCCCGGAGCTCCCTGGCAGTCCCGGCGTCACAATTTGTTGTTTTTCATTGCACACAATCTGTTGTACGATCGATGATGTGCCTCGCGCTCATCAGGGAAAAGTCATTAAAATGACATGAATGGAAGCACGATGCATCGCATGCGCAAAATACACGGTATGATCTGCACACGATACGATGAAACATATGGGCTGCACATCTGATCATACGATCCGTTTTAGGAGCCGTGCAGGTGTATGGCCAGCATAAGCAATGTAGTTTCTGGCAGCTGCTGCTCCCTGCTGGCTTAATAGCCACATAGGGTGAAAGTGATACCTCACACAAATGCCGGGTATCACCAAACCCTGTGCCAGCATTTTTGTCCAAATTCTCTATCCAGTCCTAGACTTAGGGGCAGAACTATGGGAGATGAAGGAGGTGCCTGCCACCGGGCGCCAGCACTGAAGGGGCACCTTCTCCATTGCCCACAATATATTCACCCAATGTATGGCTGTAAATATGTTCCCGGAGTGTACCGTCACGGCCGCCCAATACATGGCACCTCTTCCCGGCACCTGAGAAGCTGCCATAACCATATACTAGTGGAGGGCTCTGTGTCAGATCATCAGCTGCCGCTTCCGTCTATGTTTAGCCTATCTCCGCTCATTGGTGTTTCTGCCCCTCAGCAGCTTCTTATGCCAGTGTGACACTTACGGAGCCCCCCTCACCCACAACTCCCCGTCCCACTCACCGAAAAAGGGTGTTTTGGGGGGATATCCTGAGAATTGACTTTAATAGAAACAAATTCACATATTGTATATTAGTGTTTTTTGTGCGTGCAAATAGATAGATAGACAGACAGATAGATAGATAGATAGATAGATAGATAGATAGATAGATAGATAGATAGATAGATAGATAGATAGATTAGATATGCACCATATTCATTTTCCCTTTTTAAGGGGAGGGGGGGGGTCACCAAATTATAACTTGCAGCTGGGCGTCTGGGATGAATTTACGCCACTGCCTAAACTTTAAATGTTGCATTTGCCAGAAATACTACTGATCTTGATATTAATACACTAGCCTGGACTCCCAACCTTTTGGTAAAATAGGTTTCACAGACCTAATTAGCCTCTCAGCCCTGCTTTACTGTAGTCTTGCCTCTCAGTCACTGCCTATTCAGCACTGCAGCACTTGGTCAGTGCCAGTGGTAACACAGAGACACAGTTTTAGGGCGACTAAAAAATTATGGAATGGGCTGTGTATAGAAAACGTGAGTCGATGGGCTTTTTATGCCATGCTATTTTGTAGCTCCAATCCGGCCATGAATCTACCAGCTCTGCCAATGATGTTAAGTGCATATGTAATGTTGGATAATGTAGTGCACCCACTGTCTAGACCAGGGTTGTCCCAACTGCGAGATGTTCTAGTAGCTCTACACATTCACTACCAATGTGGATGCTCAGCATATACTCATCTCCACTAACGGTTGGAAGTAGAGATGAGCGGGGTCGGACTTACTCGGTTCTTTTCGCCTCTTTACCGCAAGTTCGGATTAGTTCGGATTTATTTTATTGGCTATCCAAAACACGTGATAGCCGATAGCCAATAAAATGCCATTTTGAAATCCGAGTAAATCCGAACCCGCTCATCTCTAGTTGGAAGTCATTATTTTATTATTAGAGGTAATTTCATTCAGAAAGTAACTATTAAACAGGACAAAAATATAATTTCCACCTATGATATGCCCAATAATACCTCTCATGTTTATTTTAATATTTCCTATGAGATACTTGCAGTCTCCATATGACTGTATTAATTGGCCACTATTAAAACTACTGTTACATGAATCATGATATATTCCATAGTTAAGCCACATGATACATTCCAGATTCCACACCCACAGAAGCATAAATCACTCCAGATTCCATAAACGACAGCAATATTTTCGCACTGTGGGCCTGATTCAGACCCGCTTGCAAGCGCTATTAGGGTACAAAAAATAAAGCAGCCGCCCTGATTCAGAGCGAGCGCTCGCTTTTTGCGAGCGGCTCTGAATCAGGCCGCGTGCACATACTAGCTCCTATGGAATAATTGTGTATCGGTCTCCAATATTTCCCCAAGTCCTATCTAAAGTTATTGCATCTATAGGGAAAAAAAAATAAGTTTGGTGCCCTGCAGGTATGGCCCCAGTAGGGAATATGCCCGTTTTCTATGTATATTGCTGATTATCAAATTATAATATAAATATGTCTTTATAAATACAGTATATTTATTTAGTACATACCCCATTCAATGAACATAAATCCATTTTGCAGGGATTCTTCAGACAGAATAGAGCTTAGGTGTACATTGTTGGTAGTGTCAGTGTGTGGGGACCAGATCCTATTAGCTTGAGGCTGCTGGTCTCATAACCTATTAGCAGAGTAGCGGTAGGGAAGAGGAGCAGCAGAATGACACTGGGTGGAATTAAGGTTATGTCAATAGTCCCACTAAATAACAGTAACTACACTGGGCCGGGGTGTATAAGGTGGTAAATGTGTTGCGCAGATGTTTGGTGCTGATGTAATTAGTCCACACGTGGTACAGCCAGGCCCAGGGACACTCATACCGGGATCAGAGGGGCCCCGAGGATCAGGAACACAAAAAACGGGGCAGCAATACCTTTTAAAACAGCTGTTGTGTTGCCTGGGACAGCAGCCGTCCAGCCGAACCCCCGCCCTCTGACAATCTTCCCCAATCAAACACTGGCTCACGTGACATGCAGGGGGTGGTGCTCCTCCTCCTCTTGGGTCCCTCCTGCTTCCTTCCTGTTTCTCTCCTCTCCCATCATCCCCTGTTGTTCAACCACCCCCTCGCGGCACCTCGCCCCCCCCCCTCGCGGCACCTCTGACCTCTCCCCCATGTGGCACTTCCGACCCCTCCCTCCCCTCTCGGCACCACCGACCCCCCACCCCTCGCGGCACACTCCTCCTCCTTAGTGGTCCAGCTGAAGAGTGCATGTCCAAGCCTCAAGATGAATGTAAGTGATTATGTTTTTGTAATTTTTAACGTGTGTGAGTATACACATATATATATACATACATATATATATATATATATATTATATTATATTATATATGTGTGTGCGTGCATACAGTATGTATGTATGCGCAGTATTGTATGTCGGAGGTCAGAGAGACCGCCGGCTGAGTTACCTCTTCATAAATGAAGGAACATTCTCAATTTAATGAACAAAAAAAACCTTAAGTTGGCATTTATTTATTCATTGAAATATTTTTCCTGATACCAGTATGTGACCATCTATGATGCTTGTATGCACTAAGCATCTATGATGCTTGTAGCAGTAATCTCAGAGCTGCTGTGATTATTAAGGATCCATATCGCGGCAGATCTTTTCATTTTTAATAAAAATATTCCTGCTATATACAAAGGGGAACTCGCAGAGACAGCTGTTGCGGTAACTACAATTCCTGCGAGTTATATCCCCGGCAAATTGTAGAAGTATTTCACGTATGTGAGAGACTTCTCCTGTGATAGCTGATACTGCGCATGTGCACATTGTCAGCTTCCGGAGCGGGCCAGAGGCTGCAGGAGAGAGATCGGAGAATCTCTCTCCTGCTTGGAACTTAAGCCTCCATAGGCTTACAGCAGTATACACCATCTGAAAATAGTGTACAGTACCGGGACCAAATATGTGCCTTTCCACAATGCACGTCTTTTTAAGGTACATGCACTTGCGACTCCCTATAACAAAGGAGCAGGGTTGAGAGATGGAGGGGGCATGTAGTAGACGTAGCCAAAGTGCTGTAAGACTGAGGGGCCTATTCATCATCGAAGGCCATATTGCTCCAGTGAGGGGACAACTGCTCCGAAAAGCAGGTGTCCCCGTGGAAAGTATACTGCTCCCGGCGCCAGCGGCGGTGTGTATGTAACTAGTAGTGTAGTGCAGACTGCACTTATGTGTGAATAGTTTTTCAGAGCAAAAATGTTTCTGAGTCAATTTATAGTGCTATTAAGTCAATGTGTGGTGTTATTGCACCACTCAGTTGATCGCAGTCAAATATTCCTGTATCAATGTCACTATGTCCTTAAATGGAAGTAATCTCCAGTAGTTCACCGTAACTCCAATAATATCAAGTCGTCACTCCAAGCTTTGATTAAAATCCTTCATCCACGGTCAACCTCCTCTGTGTAGATTTTCTGAAATATGCATACATGCAAGACAAAACAGGGTTGCCGCAATAGTGTAAAATCTTCACAGTTTTATTCAAATTGAAAACACATAAATGGATGCATAGCATAGAAGACCTTTAAAGCAAGGCACACTGTTGAACAAATAGGGGTATTAATCTGCTCCCCCTATAGAGCGTTACCTTTCCCGGTCTGGGTACTTCAAATGCAATCACCATAAAACCAACGCGTTTCCACCTCCTCTGAGGTCTTTATCAAGGTATATGGTTGAGAGTGAAATGACTTGATATATATAGCCAATGTGGGCGGAGCTGTCCCTTTAATATGGTGTACATTAAAGTAGTACTTACTTAATTTAAACGGCGCTGTCTCTGAGTTACTAGGTGCTGAGACGCTTGCTCTGGAGTGTACCACGTGACCGCTACTTAGGCCCGGAAGTGTTGCGTTCCAAACTATCCCACGTGGTGCGGTCCAGCTTTCGGAGCGCACCACGTGGTCTCACTGTCGGTCAGTGCGCTGCGCTCTACTGCTTGGAACGCAGCATGCAGCCAGTTCAGGCTCCAGAAGACTCCTGGTTATTACTGCCGCTGTCACTTGGTTTATACCACGTGACTGATTTCTCCTAGCCGCGTCCCATTTAAAAGAGCGCGGACAATCTACTTACCCTATTATTATTCTTGGTTTATAACATTTCTCATAATAGGGGGTATATAGAGGTGGGATATCATTCATTCTGTCATACATTTTCATGTATGTCAGTGTATTTATTAATATCTGTATATCAGGATGTGTCCAGGGTGCTGAATATACAGTACTATGTATATTATCCTGCATATATATATAAAGTGCGCTGTGACTCAATTATGCAATGGGTCCATTGTCATATAGATAATACAACATAAATGATAAAAGCAGGTATATAAATACATGAAATAAAATTAACATACTCTGCATTTATTTTCTTAATTCCTTTTGAATAATATATTGGGGCACAGATGTGTAGAATAAATATGTATTGGGGCACTGATGTGTGGCATCTGAATGGCATAATTCACGGCTGAGTGGCATATTATGAATTGGCGGCAGTGTTATGAGGTAGATTATGATTTTGGCGCTCTGCTGTGTGGAATATTCTATATAGTATATTGCGAATTTGGAACACTGTTGCGTGGCATGTTATACACTGGGGAGACTGATGCGTGGCATATTATAAACTGGGGAGTCTGATGCGTGGCATATTATAAACTGGGGAGACTGATGCGTGGCATATTATACACTGGGGAGACTGATGCGTGGCATATTATACACTGGGGAGACTGATGCGTGGCATGTTATTCACTGGGGAGACTGATGCGTGGCATACTATGAATTGGAGGGAGCAGGGGCGGTTGGTGAAATGTTGCCTGGGGCGCCTGGAAACCTTGCACCGGCCCCGCTCCTCATAGCTCCAGATATATTAAACACATAAATAAGACTAAAATGAATGCTATTAAATTAATGAAAGTGGATAGTCCTAAAGTGGAAGTAGGCTGGACTTTGACTTTTTTTCCCCTACCTACTGATTCACACGTTTTATAGGCGTGGCTCCACAGCCGATAATTCAGCATGTACATTTTCTAGGTGAGTCAGTAAGCACAGATGCGCATGAGCATACACTTGCGAGTCTACAGTTTGTGGTTAATAAATGAGCTTTACTGATTATCTTCTTGCGTTGTCTGCAGCGTATGGGTTGTTTGAATTCTATGGGATCAAACCAATTAGGTGCAAGTTTGCAAGTGCGAGTTTGTTTCATGAAACTCACACACATCGCACGAATGATCGCTCCCGAGAAACACGCAATCCAATTAGAAATGCCAACTTACGCTACTCGCAGTGAGGGTGTGCAAATTTTCTATAGCGTGAATTTTTTTTAAAAAAAATTATAAAAAGCAAACTTTTTGTTTAATCTCAAACAAATTAAACGAAAAATGCAAAAAATTTAGAAAAAATTTTGATTTTTTTAACACCCAAAAAATGGCATGTAATTATTGGGATAATTAAGCTAATTGAGAACGTCTAAATGACTATTTAGTCATTAGGGTGGCTGTCTGAGGGGTTCTGCACTGAGTTTTGACATTTAACCTTAAAATAAATATTTTTCCCTACCATCTAAGGGAGGTGCGCAGAAAATAACGCAAGTTTCCTTTTGGAAAAAAAAAAGTGAGTTTGAAATTGGATAGCACCTAGGGAAGCCAAACCCGGACAATATTTTCAATCTCAGGATTGAAGTGGGGGGACCATCCTAGACCCCCAAAAAGTGACAATTTTGTTATCAGGACCATATAGAAGTCTGTTAGACCTAAGGACTGGAGCTTTTAAATGGTATCAAATGGCCGATTTGTGCTTTTTTAAAAATATATTAAAAAAATGATAAAAAGCAAACTTTTTTTTAATCTCAAACAAATGAAACGAAAAATGCAAAAAATTTAGAAAAAAATGTGATTTTGTATTTAACACCCAAAAAATGGCATGTAATTATTGGGATAATTAATCTAATTGAGAACGTCTAAATGCCTAATTAGTCATTAGGGGGGCTGTCTAAGGGGTTCTGCACTGTGTTTTGACATTTTTACCTTAAAATAAATATTTTTCCCTACCATCTCAGGGAGGTGCGCAGAAAATAACGCAAGTTTGCTTTTGAAAAAAAAAAAGTGAGTTTGAAATTGGATAGCACTTAGGGAAGCCAAACCCGGACCATTTTTTCAATCTCAGGATTCAGGATTGAAAAAATCTCAATTCCGGGATTCCCAGGATCCCCGGGATTGAGTTGAGCAATGATAATATTATTCTACTTTACTTTTTCAAAGATAAAAATGGCCCAGCACAGGCCCACAGGAAAATAATAAAACGTTCAGGGTCCCCCAACAACACAGGAATAAAATAACTTTCATTTCATAGCACCCCCCACCCCAGCCAGCCCAGCAGCACCACACTAAGAAAAAAAAAACACTAATACCCCATTTACATCGGAGCTAAAACCCAGGTTATTGAGGGGTTAACCCGGGCAGCTCCCTGGTGTAAAAGGGGAGAGGATTGGATCGCCAGGTCGAGTGACCCGGCAATCCAACCCAGGTAACTAGCAGGGTTTAACACGGGCGTAGCCCGTGAAACCCTGCTGTGAGAACAGCACACTCCGGGTCACGATGACCTGGAGTGCGCTGCTAGCCGACCGATTGGTCCGGCTTCAGTGGTGCTTGGAGATGACGTCATCTCCAAGCGACCACTTTCACTCCGGAAGAGCCGGGTCTATGCAGACCCGACTCCGGTGTGAACGGCGCCGACTCGGGAATATCCCGAGTCGTCTCTGGCAAAATTCCGGGTCTGATCCGGATAGGAACTTTGTTCCAACTCCGGGTCAGACCCGGAATTTAGGTGGAAAAGGGTATAATTGACTCCCTCCAGACAGCACAAACACAGGAAAGCCTCTGTTCTCTCTCCAGTCCTCCGTCCTCAACCTCTTTCAAAGACGTTGGCATTGTATAGGGGCACTACTACTGTGGGCAATGTATAGGGGGCACTACTGCAAGGGGCACTACTACTGTGGGCAATGTATAGGGGGCACTACTACAAGGGGCACTACAACTGTGGGCATTGCATAAGGGGCACTACTACTGTGGGCATTGCATAAGGGGCACTACTACTGTGGGCATTGCATAAGGGGCACTGCTACTGTGGGCATTACATAAGGGCACTACTACTGTGGGCATTGTATAGGGGCACTGCTACTGTGGGCATTACATAAGGGCACTACTACTGTGGGCATTGTATAGGGGCACTACTACTGTGGGCAATGTATAGCGGGCACTACTACAAGGGGCACTACTACTGTGGGCAATGTATAGGGGACACTACTACAAGGGGCACTACTACTGTGGGCATTGCGTAAGGGGCACTACTACTGTGGGCATTGCATAAGGGACACTACTACTGTGGGCATTGTATAGGGGCACTGCTACTGTGGGCAATGTATAGGGGGCACTACTACAAGGGGCACTACTACTGTGGACAATGTATAGGGGACACTACTCAAAGGGGCACTACTACTGTGGGCATTGCATAAAGGGCACTACTACTGTGGGCATTGTATAGGGGCACTGCTACTGTGGGCATTGCATTAGGGCATTACTACTGTGGGCATTGTATATGGGCACTACTACTGTGGGCATTGTATAGGGGGCACTACTACTGTGGGCATTGTATTAGGGGCACTACTAGCATAATGTGTATAAGTGGTACTATGGGGTGGTACACTACACTGATGAAAAAGGGTGTGTCTTCAGGACATGCCCCTTTTGAGTGACCACGCCCCCTTTTCCAATGCGCGCGTGCCTCCTGTGTGTGCATAAGTACAACCTTAGATTTTCCATACCCCCACTTCGACCACTGGTTTAAAATCTATTTTTCCTAAAATAATTTGGGGGTGCATAGTGTGATATTTATAAATGCAGACTCTAAAGACATAGAAAACTGATTGTGATGGATTTGTAGATTTATAGGGCCGGATTCAATTAGATGCAGTAATTTAACTGTGTTAACCCATAGAATCCAGGATAAGTTCCCAGAGCTATGGGTTAACATGTTTGCGGACACCCGCGATCAGGGCATTTAACGCAGATTTCTGTTTGATTATCCTCCAGAGCTGATCCAATTAACCACGGCTAATTGAATCCAGCCCAGAGGGTAACACAAAGTAACAGAATGTAAAGTTGCCGTCAGTGTTAACACAAACTTGTTCTAAAAAAAAACAAAAAAACAACAACTTATTCCTAAGGCTCAAAGGAGTAACATGAGCTGATAGATGTTCCTTATTGCTGTGTAAATTATTCAGGCACTTCCCGGATCTAATTATATGTTAATTGGGGTTAGGATACATTTTAAGAGCCGAAAAGAATAGGTCTCCGTTCGTGTTATTGTATACTCGTTGCTGTGAGATGATCATCTGTGCTACTCAGAGAACAAGTATAACATCTTGGTCTCCAGACTCTGTATAGGGGATTGTATAATACATGTCTGTCCCTCTCTCTCTCTCCCTCCCTTTCCCTCTCTCTCTCTCCCTCCCTCTCCCTCTCTCTCCCCCTCCCTTTCCCTCTCTCTCTCTCTCTCTCTCTCTCTGTTTCACTTTTTTTAATGGTTTTTCATTCTTTCAATAAAACAAATAAATACGTCACAATACGTCACGCCGTTGGTCCAGGAAGCACAGTACTATAAACATCAGTTATTTTGTCTCCCTACAATATATTTTAAATAAAGATTTCCATGTCAACATCACATTTGGAAGCTCCTAATCTAATATATAAATAGACAATCAGTGACTAATGTTACATAGAAGAGTCGTACAACATTCTCCACCAATTTCTTGTTTTTTGTCCCTAGAGAGGAAATAGCCAGGAAATAAATTCCAAGGGGTGTCTTTGCTTCCGAGTACAGTAAGAGCAATGACAGGACTCAAATATTGTATGCACAGACCTACTTACTGTAAATAGAAATAAAATATTACTACATATGTTGCTGAATTCGGGAGGTTAGGGTTAGGCTAGGGGGAGGGAGGGCAGGGCCGTAGCTAGGGTAGTGCGGCCGGTGCCATCGCACAGGGCACTACAGGTCAGGGGGCGCTGTTTGGGCCTGTCAAATTTCTGTTTATTATCACTTTCACTTGTAGCTTCCTCTTATTTCATCCCCAGCATCTCCTGGCCTCTCCTATCTCTTCCCTGGCCCTTCCCCAAGAGACCATTCCCCTTTTTTGGGTGTATTATGTCCCTTTGAAAATTGAGGGGGGCGCCAATGCTCTTTCTGGCACAGGGCACCAAAAAGTCTAGTTACGGCTCTGAGGGAGGGTTAGGGTTAGGCACTCCCCCGGGGGACTTAGGTTTAGGCAGCGGGGAAGGGGGGAGGGGTTAGGTTTAGGCACTATGGGGAGGGATTAGGGTTAGGCACTTGGGGGGGAGGTTAGGGTTAGGCACCCCTAAGGGAGGGTTAGGGGGGTAGGTTAGGTTAGTTAGTACTTACGTGGGGATGATAGATATTTCCAGCGCTGTCGGCCTCCTGCTGCCGGCGGTATTACATACCGATTCCCATAAAGGCACTGGGGAAGGTATTGATGGGAGGTATATATGTTCCAAGATCTTATCTTCTGTGTGGTAATCACCAGGTTATGGGCAACCTTGATTGCCAGACCACCGGTGCAGGCTGATAAAAGGTGTGTTAGTTTCTCTGGTCAATCTCTCACTGCTTGGGGGTAACAGGCTGTCCGCCTGCTCAGAGACACTGGTGTTGTTTGATGTAAATGCTGAGATAAATGTTGTTTTATTTGTGAGTTGCAGGGGTCCCGAAATGAAGGGGGGAGCAGGTACTAATTATCCAGGCCTGGGTGTGTTGGAGGGGCCCAGGTCCCCCACATTCCTCTGTTCTTACCTGTCAGCATCAGCAACCTCTCTCACCAGCCCAACACCCTGCTGTGTGCTGGGCTGCAGTGGGTTGGCAGTTTCCTCTCCCTGTATGATGTACAGGGCTGGGCCTTCATGTCAATACATCCCATCGCTGTTGCAGCAAAATGCAGCGATTCTCGGGTCCAAAGGGATGGTTTGCAATTGCATACAACTCCGATTGTTGGAGATCTGCACACAAGCATTTCTCCTTCTGCAACTACGGTTGCAGTGCCCCTAAGCTGCAGCGTTTTAGGGGCAGGATATGAGTGCAACCGCAGGTGTTCCCGTAACTGGGGGGTGTCGTCTATGTTTTCTGTGAGTGCCGAGGCCAGTATCTGTGTCTTCCAATGACCATTTTCAGTATCCTTAGGCTCACTCAGATGGCCGATGCCGTGACCGATGGTCGTGATGGTGATCCGATGCTGCATCTTTGGATGCAACTTTCAAATCTGCGATGCTGTCAGGTGGTGTCTTTTGTCCTTAGTCTCTCGAATTCTGGTGTCGACCTGCACCAAGAGACATCTTTGGGATGGCAGTCTAAGTTTACAGCCAAAAACAGGAGGAACCTTTTAACACAGTTCCTTGAAACGGAATATTGGAGAATTGGGTGGTTCCGGCACACATTAAATGTCGTGTATTTGTGTCACTTGGTATGTGGAAAAAATAAAAATAGTGCAAACTGTCATAATATATGGCACTTTTCTGATAAAGGTTACCTACAGCTCGCATGATCTTTGCAACCACCGAAGGAGTGGACATCGGTGTAAGAACTGTACAACGCCTGTTTTTAATCCCAAAACGGTTACTTTTCATTTTTAACTCTACAATACCATATTTTATGACAGTTTGCACTGTATATTTTTATTTTTTCCATATACCAAACGATAGAAATACACACCGACATCTAAGAAGCACCGGAACCACCCTTTTGGCCTCAGACGGAATGGGTATGTAATGCCGGCTGTAGGGATACCTCCTATCAGAATACCAACAGCGGCATCCCGATGGTTGGTATCCCAACATGGGTCGGGTAAGTATACTTACCCTCCCCCTTCTACCCCTAATCCTAACCCTCCCTTCTTGTAGCATAACCCTAACCCTCCCAGTTAGTGCCTAAACTTAACCCTACCCACTTCGTACCTAAACCTAACCCTCCCTCCTTAGTGGTGCCTAACCCTAACTCTCCCCCCTAGGGGTGCCTAACCCTAACCCCCCCAAAATCTAACCCTAACCACGCTACATTCCCTAAACCTAACCCACCCCCCCCCCCCCACGGCTAAGTGCTGGCGACCTTTGACAATCCGGTGTCGGGATTAAGATAGGCGTCTGTATTTCACCGCCTAACTTAAGTCCCTTGTCAGGATTCCCCTGTCTGTATTGAGACCGGCGGCATTGCGGCCGCTGGTCTCATAACTACATCGCCCTCAGACGTCTCCTGCAGCATTAGTATATGTTATCACTGCTGCATCCAAATAGGCAGCAGCAATTATAACAGCATGTAACTCTGAATCCAGGCCATAGTATGTAAAAGGAATGAAACTCTATACTTAGGGCCTGATTCAGAGTAGTACGCATACCCGATGGTTTATGTGCTACTCCGATGTTAGACAATCTGTTCTATGCATATGACGGTCTCCTACTGCAAGATCTCTACCAATTCCCCAAATAGGGCGGGGTGTGGGCAGGGCCGTCCTGCGCACCCAGAAACGGGGGCATGTCGCCCCATTTTCTGGAAGTGCAGAGGTCTCGGCTATGGTTCTGAGGGTTACTCAAATGACAGATTGTCTCGTAAGTGATCCGATGCCTGCGCCCTTGGTCAAGGCTGCGGATCACGTAAGCATGCACATGTTGGCATCGGACGTAGCAGCGATGCTAACAATGTAGAACTCTGAATCAGGCCCTTAATGCAATGACTTAGGCTGGGTACACATCAGGTGATATATTGGACAATATATTGATCTGACGTGGATCGGAACGATATATCGTCCATATCGCTCAGTGTCTACCCTCAACGGTGTGTTCCTGTGCGTCGCTAGCATTGTCGTCCCGTCTGATGTGCTGATGACCGTATGCAGGATGGAAGGGTATACTGTATGGCATGGTCGTACACCGGATCGTGCAGTATGTACAGTGGCCCGATATATCCTTCCATGGCGCTCCGGGTCGTGGGATATATGTCGTTGTGATGTGTACCTGGCCTTAGGCATTCCTAAGAACTAAATGAATCAATGTGAATTTTAGTGGTGAAAGGAATTTTTGTTTTTGGATAAACATAAAGCTTGTTGTGTGTAATTTGGCTGATAGCGATCACATGATGCCTCCAGGGCAAATTACATAGCATTAATATTTTGTTTCTCATCTTTGTTAGAATTTCTGCTGTCATGACACCTCGAGCTGCGGGAAACAGCTGTCAGATGTAAATAATAACCCATCCGCTTCCTATTGTGCATATGGGAATATAATAGACTTCGGTATTTCCAAACGTTTTGAAAGTTAAGCTTCAATAAATAGACTGTTTCAGGCTCAGGCACTTGATACTGTAGTATGATATCTCCACTCCTGTGCATACGTGACAGACAATAGACATTTCCCTGCTCTTCAAAAGTGGAAATATAAAAGGTAAATGACAACTTCCCCTAAGATACTACTCGATTTTTATATATAGTAAGTCATGATTCTGCGTTACCCATTGGTCTGTTCAGGGGCGTATTAACACCTGAGGGGGCCCATGTACAGTGGGGCCACTCTTCTGATCAGCGCCCCCAAGTCCCGCATCTTACCTTGTGCTGGCATGTGGGTCCTTCCTCCTCTGCGGCACCAGCTTCCCAGTGATATTCGGGAAGATGGCACATGCGCACAAGAGGCACAGTACCAGAGTCTGTGCTTTTCACTGCGCGGCACCATTTTCCCGAAGATGTCACTGGGATGATGGCGCCTCGGATGATGAGGGACCCACTTGCCAGCACATGTAAGTATACTATGGGTGCAGGGTGTGTGGTGGAACCGTGTGCACCGCACACCCTGCACTCATTATAAATACGCTTATGTATTATTTCCTGTGTCACATTTCTGCATTGTTTTACACTCATATACATGCGATGCAAGAGGCATCTAATTAGTATACTTGCCTACCCTCCAGCAACATCACGGAGGCTCCCAAAAATCTCAGCCACCCAGAAGAGTGGGCAAGTCTCCTGGAGCTGGCCTCCACCTTCCTGCAGCCACCCATTTACCAAGCAAAGGTAGATGATCCACATTGAATCACGTTATCGTGGCCATGGTTCATAATGGCAGTAATCGCGGCATTGTGTAGCAGAGGGCGGGGCCTCAATCGTGACATCACTCAAACCTAGATGGCCACTTTTCTGCAACATGCCTCCCACTGAGCTGACCTGACCACCCCCTCCCGGAATGGGCAGCCATTTAGTCGGCAAGTATGCAAGTTATTAGAGGAGGGGTCTCGTGTGGTGTCTTTGAGTTGGCCCCTCCAACTCCTCGAGCCAGTGTAGAGTTGGACCTGTGTGATTTCTTCAATGGCAGCCGCAAGGTAACTACTGTATGTTCAATGGGTGCAAGGTATGCGGTGTGGAGCCCCCTAGACCCATTATACATAATGTTTCACTCGCTATTGCGTCTGTGTGTTACGTCTGGATAATAAATACACGTTGTTCAGTTGTGTACTGACCGGTTCACATTGGCAGGGCCGCTGAGAGGGAGGGGAGTGGCCCCCCTGGATTTGCGCTGGGCTAAGATGCTGACAGCACCCCCCTCCCCAGCTCACAACTATGTTTTTTTTTCACGCCTCCTGCGATTAGGCTACGCCCCCTTTTGACCGGACTGGCGCAGTTCTTGGCCGCCCTGCATATCCGCATATAGCTAACAAACACGAGGTGGGGCTGTGTCAAATTTCACTAAATCATGTTAATTACTTTAAAAGTTATTAGAAAAGGTTTGGGGCCAATAGCGAGTGAGACGCCCTGTAGATACACCAAAGTGAAATTCTCATATAAAATGCACTTGGATGGTGCAGAAAGGGTCACATAATAGGTCATATGATGTCACCACGGCGACATACGATCACCAAGAATATGTAAAAATTTATTTTTTTCCACTACCTTCACAATCTCTACCCCTAGAACTTCATCATAATACAATGCCCGCTAACATTGAATCCTATTAAAGTTATATATGTGGTTAGACCACATTTATCAAGAAACCACTTTATCCATTCTCCTATCAGAAAGTGTGAAAGTCTCTGGGTGAACTATGAAAAAAAAATTTTTTATTATTATTTCTTAAGTGCAATCAGAAACTAATTTCCGATTTTGACTTTTTTTTTATTATGTTGTGTGAGAGAGAAATTATTTTCTTACTTACCTCTAGAGGGCGATGTTTACACTTAATTCCACATTTTTCAGACATGTTCAGTTCAAAATGGTTCCAATATTAAAATATGGAAATGAAGGGAAAGAATGTACTGTCATGGATATGCTACTTATCTGTATACATATATATATATATATATATATACAGTCAGGTGCATAAATATTGGGACATTGACAGAATTTTCATATTTTGGCCTCTATTCACCACCACAATGGCTTTGAAATGGAACAAACAAGATGTGCTTTAACTGCAGACTTTCAGATTTAATTTGAGGGTAATTACATCCAAATCAGGTGAATGGTGTAGGAATTACAACAGTTTCTATATGTGCCTCCCACTTTTTAAGGGGCCAAAAGTAATGGGACAAACTAAACAATCCTAAATCTAACTTTCACTTTTTAATACTTTGTTGCAAATCCTTTGCAGGCAATTACAGCCTGAAGTCTGGAACGCATAGACATCACCAGACGCTGGGTTTCATCCCTGGTGATGCTCTGCCAGGCCTCTACTGCAAATGTCTTCAGTTCCTGCTTGTTCTTGGGGCATTTTCCCTTCAGTTTTGTCTTCATCAAGTGAAATGCATGCTCAATCGGATTCAGGTCAGGGGATTGACTTGGCCATTGCATAACATTCCACTTTTTAGCCTTAAAAAACTCTTTGGTTGCTTTTGCAGTATGCTTCGGGTCATTGTCCATCTGCACTGTGAAGCGCCGTCCAATGAGTTCTGAAGCATTTGACTGAATATGAGCATATAATATTGCCCGAAACACTTCAGAATTCATTCTGCTGCTTTTGTCAGCAGTCACATCAACAATAAATACAAGGGAACCAGTTCCATTGGCAGCCATACATGCCCACGCTATGACACTACCACCACCATGCTTCACTGATGAGGTGGTATGTTTTGGATCATGAGCAGTTCCTTTACTCCATACTCTTCTCTTCCCATCACTCTGGTACAAGTTAATCTTTGTCTCATCTGTCCATAGGATGTTGTTCCAGAACTGTAATGGCTTTTTTAGATGTTGTTTGGCAAACTCTATTCTGGTCTTCCTGTTTTTGTGGCTCACCAATGGTTTACATCTTGTGGTGAACCCTCTATATTCACTCTTGTGAAGTCTTCTCTTGATTGTTGACTTTGACACATATACATCTACCTCCTGGAGAGTGTTCTTGATTTGGCCATCTGTTGTGAAGGGGTTTTCTTCACCAGGGAAATAATTCTTCTGTCATCCACCACAGTTGTTTTCCGTGGTCTTCCGGGTCTTTTGGTGTTGCTGAGCTCTCCGGTGCGTTCTTTCTTTTTAAGAATGTTCCAAACAGTTGATTTGGCCACATCTAATGTTTTTGCTATCTCTCTGATGGGTTTGTTTTGATTTTTCAGCCTAATGATGGCTTGCTTCACTGATACTGACAGCTCTTGGATCTCATATTGAGAGTCGACAGCAACTGATTCCAAATGCAAATGTCACACCTAGAATCAACTCCAGACCTTTTACCTGCTTAATTGATAATGAAATAATGAGGGAATAGCCCACACCTGTCCATGAAATAGCTTTTGAGTTGATAGTCCCATTACTTTTGGCCCCTTAAAAAGTGGGAGGCACATATAGAAACCATTGTAATTCCTACACCGTTCACTTGATTTGGATGTAATTACCCTCAAATGAAATCTGAAAGTCTGCAGTTAAAGCACATGTAGTTTGTTTCATTTCAAAGCCATTGTGGTGGTGAATAGAGGCCAAAATATGAAAATTCTGTCAATGTCCCAATATTTATGCACCTGACTGTATATATATGCATTTATGCATTTGTGCATATATATATATATATATATATATATATATATATATATATTGGTGGTGGGATTATATGCTAGGGTGCACCATCCAAAATCTTGCCTAGGGCATCAAATTGCCCTCTGAGTGCAGAGCCCTACGCAGCGGTTCAGGACCATAGTTGTCAGAGGAGAACTGATGCAGACACTTTTCTGTATGACCCTCCAAAATACCAGTTGCACAACATTTAGTGGCATCGTTATACCATGCGATGTGATAATGCTTGTGATGTGCTCAGGGCTGCATCGAGTCTTTCTTGCTGAGTGCTGTCAAATAGCCCTTGGGGAACAGGGAGAGAACTGTTAGAGAGTTTCAGTTCTGCACCCCCGGTAGAGTAGGCACTTCTCCCGCATTCCTGCCCACTTCCTAGTGAAGTAAGCAAAAATGGGGAGATCGGGGGTCCCCGAATAGGAGACGGGGCTTAATGACACGATTCTATAAGATTGGCATCATTTGGCCCCGCCTCCTACTTAAATATGTGCTATTCGCTATAATTTACCGTGAAACATCAGGCCCCGCCCCCATTGCCACCCACCTGCTTCTCCTCCCCTGGCTTCTCCCAGGGAGGAAAATTAAAGGTAGGCAAGTGGAACTCTGCCACCAAGCCCTAAGCTGGGTACACACTATTTTGGTCGATTTGTCGTTTTGGGATGAATCGGAGTGACAAATCATCCACATTGTCCAGTGTGTATGCACTATTGCGTGCTCCTGCACATTGTCTTCGCATCTTCAGATCTGCCTGCAGTGCAGGCCAATCTAAAGATCTGGTGGCCGTCACCATCATTCTGGAACGATATATCGGCTGGTCGTACACCAGATCTTGCAGTCTGTTACGGACTGCACAATATATATCATATTGTCTAGTGTGTACCCAGCATTACACATGCACCCTGGGCCTGATTCAGAGTCGCTCGCTAGATGCGATCGCTCACGCGATGTGTATGCAAATTGCATAGGCAGTGCTACCGCACAGCAATGCATTAGCGCGCCCAGTATTTCTTAGAAAGCGATCACATAGTGTATGCAGACACCCACCAGCCTGTTTTAAGATGCCCACTTGTGCACGTCATGTCCTGAAAGTGTATGCAACCACGGTACATCGTGTAACATCGGATGCTACCGCAGCGCTTGAGGTTGACCATACCCTGCCGCAAGCATTGCGAGCACTTCAGTGTAAAAACAAGCCAGGTGACATCCATGTACTATGATGCTGTCCTATAATTATGCACACCTCTAAAACGCTGTTGAGATGCTCAGGCACACCTGCTTTTGCACCTCCACTCCCCCGTTTTTAATGGCCAGCCCCTGTTACCACCTACAAATGGCTTCTCCTGTCACTCACTCTGCTGGGCTGTCTATGTGCTGCGAGCGAATGCATTGTGAACTTTTGCTAAGGTATGTGACTGAGCACAATGCATACACACTACACACCATTGACAGCACCGAGAGTATGCATCTTAGCCAGCAGGTCTGAATGAGCTCCACTGCCCCATAGCCTCACACACACACTGCCCCATAGCCTCACACACACACACACACACACACTGCCCCATAGCCTCACACACACACACACACACTGCCCCATAGCCTCACACACACACTGCCCCATAGCCTCACACACACACACACACACTGCCCCATAGACTCACACACACACACTGCCCCATAGCCTCACACACACACACACACACTGCCCCATAGCCTCACACACACACACACTGCCCCATAGCCTCACACACACACACTACCCCATAGCCTCACACACACACACACACACACTGACCCATAGCCTCACACACACACACACTGCCCCATAGCCTCACACACACACACACTGCCCCATAGCCTCACACACACACACACACACACTGCCCCATAGCCTCACACACACACACACACACTGCCCCATAGCCTCACACACACACACACACACTGCCCCATAGACTCACACACACACACTGCCCCATAGCCTCACACACACACACACACACTGCCCCATAGCCTCACACACACACACACTGCCCCATAGCCTCACACACACACACTACCTCATAGCCTCACACACACACACACACACTGACCCATAGCCTCACACACACACACACACTGCCCCATAGCCTCACACACACACACACACTGCCCCATAGCCTCACACACACACACACACACTGCCCCATAGCCTCACACACACACACACACACACACTGCCCCATAGCCTCACACACACACACACACACACACACACTGCCTCATAGACTCACACACACACACTGCCCCATAGCCTCACACACACACACACACACACACACACACACACACACACACACACACACACACACACACACTGCCCCATAGCCTCACACACACACACACTTCCCCATAGCCTCACACACACACACACTACCCCATAGCCTCACACACACACACTGCCCCATAGCCTCACACACACACACACTGCCTCATAGCCTCACACACACACAGTGCCCCATAGCCTCACACACACACACACACACACACACTGCCCCATAGCCTCACACACACACACACACACACACACACTGCCCCATAGCCTCACACACACACACACACACTGCCCCATAGCCTCACACACACACACTGCCCCATAGCCTCACACACACACTGCCCCATAGCCTCACACACACACACACACACACACTGCCCCATAGCCTCACACACACACACACTGCCCCATAGCCTCACACACACACACACACACTGCCCCATAGCCACACACACACACACTGCCCCATAGCCTCACACACACACACTGCCCCATAGCCTCACACACACTGCCCCATAGCCTCACACACACACACTGCCCCATAGCCTCACACACACTCACACACTGCCCCATAGCCTCACACACACACTGCCCCATAGCCTCACACACACAAACACTGCCCCATAGCCTCACACACACACACACTGCCCCATAGCCTCACACACACACACACACACACACACACACTGCCCCATAGCCTCACACACACACGCTGCCCCATAGCCTCACACACACACCGCCCCATAGCCTCACACACACACTGCCCCATAGCCTCACACACACACACACTGCCCCATAGCCTCACACACGCACACACTGCCCCATAGCCTCACACACACACACTGCCCCATAGCCTCACACACACACACACACTGCCCCAAGCCTCACACACACACACACACACACACTGCCCCATAGCCTCACACACACACTGCCCCATAGCCTCACACACACTCATACACTGCCCCATAGCCTCACACACACACTGCCCCATAGCCTCACACACACACACTGCCCCATAGCCTCACACACACACTGCCCCATAGCCTCACAAACACACACTGCCCCATAGCCTCACACACACACACACTGCCCCATAGCCTCACACACACACACACTGCCCCATAGCCTCACACACACACACACACACACACACACACTGCCCCATAGCCTCACACACACACGCTGCCCCATAGCCTCACACACACACTGCCCCATAGCCTCACACACACACTGCCCCATAGCCTCACACACAACACACTGCCCCATAGCCTCACACACACACACACTGCCCCATAGCCTCACACACACACACTGCCCCATAGCCTCACACACACACACTGCCCCAAGCCTCACACACACACACACACACTGCCCCATAGCCTCACACACACACACTGCCCCATAGCCTCACACACTCTCACACACTGCCCCATAGCCTCACACACACACTGCCCCATAGCCTCACACACACACACTGCCCCATAGCCTCACACACACACTGCCCCATAGCCTCACAAACACACACTGTCCCATAGCCTCACACACACACACTGCCCCATAGCCTCACACACACACACACTGCCCCATAGCCTCACACACACACACACTGCCCCATAGCCTCACACGCACGCTGCCCCATAGCCTCACACACACACTGCCCCATAGCCTCACACACACACTGCCCCATAGCCTCACACACACACACACTGCCCCATAGCCTCACACACACACACACTGCCCCATAGCCTCACACACACACACTGCCCCATAGCCTCACACACACACACACTGCCCCAAGCCTCACACACACACACACTGCCCCTAGCCTCACACACACACACACACACACACACTGCCCCATAGCCGCACACACACACACTGCCTCATAGTCTCACGCACACAAGTTGCCCTATAGTCTCGCACACACACTGCCACCATAGTCTCGCACACACACTGCCGCCATAGCCTCACACACATGCTGTCCCCATAGCCTCACAAACACGCACTGACGACTGATGTGCCCGATATGACGTCCGATCCACCGGATCGGACGGCATATCATCTAGTGTATAAGCGGCATTAGTCATGTGTAGAGTGAGAGGACGCCTGTTTCTGACGGATCTCTTGCTCCCATACCATGGGGCAAGTGCCGATACTAATGATGACAGCTGTGGTGTTTAGCATAAAGTCAATGGACAGCATGGGTTTCCACTTGCAGACGCTCAAACCCCTGCATTAGTCCTATGGATTGTTTAATTATAAAGTGGATGCACAGCCTATTTAAAATTTGTTGGATAATATCAGGACTGCAAACTCTGTGAAAGATGACAGAAAGGTGAGGGATGCCAAACCCTCCCCTTAGTGCCTAACCCTCCCCGCAACCCTACTACTTAACTTCGGGATGTCAGCGGTCAGGATGCCAGTACCAGGATTCTGAGCGGTGTCGGGATTCCGGCACAGGTATACTCAGTGCCGACATCCCCTGCGCCGGGATAGTGAATGTATTCCATTTGTAGGTCTAACTGGTTTCAGGTTACATCCTTATTACGAGAAGATTAACTGGAGACTTATCTTATTTAATAACATATTTATTTAATTGTGGACTATTTAAAATAACAGTGCTGACACAATGCTAAATTAGGAGGGTACAGGAGCTTGAGATGCACGTAAGGGGACCGAAGCTGGTCACAGAGGAGAACAAAGCATGTAGTGAAGGGGGCAATATGGAAGACTTCACAAGCCCTCCCTACGCTGCATAGAGTACCTCAGCTCCTCCTCTGCGCTGTGTGATGTCACACCCCCACCTCACCCACCGGAACAGTGTCAGCACACAGAGGTGATATTTATGTATGTTTCATGTATTTCTGTATGTACGTGCATATAGAGATCTCCAACAGACTCCACATATTATAAATAACATAACAAATGTATCTGTGAACTTGGTAAATCAGACAGCATAGTAGCCCCCATCTCCCATAGAAACGTATGGCAGCTGCATTGTGGTTGTAAATGGAGGAACCGCTGCAAATATCGGAGATACCTGCTGTGGTACCGCCTTCTAAAATCCTGGGGATGCTTAATATTTGCATGTACCCCCCGAAAACTGGTGTGTCTCGCCACAGCACTGGTCACACCCCCTGCAGTGGCACACTGTAGGCCCTTCACAAATTTCAGTTCCAGACCTACAGTATGTAAACTTTAAGGCGCACATCCACTAGGCGATGGGGTAATGACAGTACAATTACAACATTGTAATCGTACCGTAGTTCCCCATCCCCTACAGTGCCTACACTGAGCGATTAGTCGTTCAGTATAGACACCCTCCCTCATTCCCGGACATGGTCAATCTGTCATTATCAGCAGATTGACCTTGACCGGCATGTTCGGGCGATGATTGAGGTCGGAAATGACCAGCGGGAGCTCGCATCGCTAGTCGTTTCCGACATTATAGTGCACGATTTGTGCACGATTAGTGAGCAATTGCACGATTATGAGGTCATAATCGTGGAATTGCTCATTAATATCGCCTAGTGGATGTGCGCTTTTAATCTGGCCCTGGCCTGGGAATGTGACTGAGTGGAGATGAGACAATCAGGGCTGGCTGCCTGGGAGACTCAGGCAGGTTTAGTTTAAAACTTCAATTTCATGAGAGGGGAAGCCGGAGTGGAGATAAACAGCACTGCATTGGCTGCCTGGGAGACAAACAGTGCTGGACTGGCTGCCTGGGAGACAAACAGCGCTGGACTGGCTGCCTAGGAGACAAACAGTGCTGGACTGGCTGCCTGGGAGACAAGCAGTGCTGGACTGGCTGCCTGGGAGACAAACAGTGCTGGACTGGCTGCCTGGGAGACAAACGGTGCTGGACTGGCTGCCTGGGAGACAAACGGTGCTGGACTGGCTGCCTGGGAGATAAACAGTGCTGGATTGGCTGCCTGGGAGACAAACATGTCTAAATGATTGTATTGCATTGGCACCTGCTGCAGGAGTCAGGACTTTTTTTTTTTTAAAGACTGGCTGATAGGGAGGAGATCCATCTGTATCATTTGGATTGGGGGGGGCTATTCTGTGCTAGTCTGTTGTAGGGGAGAGTGATGATCTGTCTATCTAAAGGCGCATATCCACTACACGATTAAAATGAACGATAACGGCATCACTATCGTTCATTAATCATGCTGTAATTATGCCGGCAACGACAAGCGTTTCGCACTCCCGCTGGTCCTTGTTGGCATCTGTCATCGCCTGACCATGCAGGCTAACCTGACGAGATCGTCAGGTTGTGCATGTTCGGGGATGAGGGAGGGTGCCTGCATTGTACGACATATCGTTCAGTGTGGGCACAATGGCCCTCATTCAGAGTCGATCGCAAGAAGCGATCGCTCACTCTGAATGAGGGCGGGCACTTCTTGTTTTGAAGTGCTGCCTCCAGGTCGCAAGCTAAGCTGTGGGTTACCACCCACAGCTTAGCTTGCGATCAGGGTGATGGTTGCGATGGTCATCACCATCGCGACCATCGGGGCTTACGACCAGACCCTAAGGTTGGGTCTGGGCTCTTGTAAGCCCCAGGGAACTTCCTGCTCTGTTTGAGCAGGAAGTTCCCCACTGACATCATCAATGATGTCAGTGGGGCCGCCCCCAAACGGCAAGCGTTCCGACTGGAACGCCTCCGTTTGGCCGGGGACGCCCCTGGCCCGCCCAGCAAACGGGGCGAGCTGTCACTCAACATCGACAGCTCGCCTCGTCTGCTACGAGACCCCTAGTGACGGAGCGCCCGTCGCTAGCCGGGTCTCGCGCATGCGCAATGACGGAGCCGGCTCCGTCGTGCGCATGCTCTGTGGGGACCATCGACCCGGTTGTGAGCGCATTGGCGCTTGCGACCGGGTCTGAATGAGACCCAATACCCACTGCACAGGATGATGAACGATTGAACGATTACGATGTTGTAATTGTACAGTCGTTCTACACTCGAGTAGTGGATATGCACCTTGAGTGGGAGGGGAGTGTTATTCTGCACTAAGGGGAGATGATCTGTCTGTGTCTGGGAGGGGGCTAGTTCATGCTTGCCAACTGTCCCTGATTGTCAGGGAGACTCCCTGAAACAGTAGCAATCTCCCTGTCTCCCTGAAGAGTTCAGTAATCTCACTGATTACACTTTACCCACATTATGAAGATGTTATATATAAAAAAAGAACAGAGAGATTACATTCAAATGGGAATATTAGTATCATTTCCCTGCATTGGTTATAAGGCACAGTGATCCCTATGGCTAAATGCATTTTCTGAAAAGTATCAGTGTGTTTTCATCAACAAGTAGATCTTACTAACACCTTTGGGCTGGTTTACATGTGGATGTAAGTCAGTTATATGACACGCCTCTCAGATGTAGCAGGACACGCCCACTTTACTGCCGCGCTCATAGGTGCTGCTGTCACACTCTCCCTGAAATGCATTTTCAAAAGTAAGCAAGTATGGACTAGTTCAGTGTTGACACTCCAGCTGTTATGGAGCTACATAACCCAGCATGCACTGCTACAGTTTTGCTATTAGGGCATGCTAAAACTGTGGCAGGGCATGCTGGGATATATAGTTCCACAACAGCTGGAGTGTCAAGGTTAGCCAACACTGGACTAGTTGGTGCTAAGGGGAGATGATGATCTGTCTGAAGGGGAGGGAGGGATCTGCTCTACTAGGGGGAGAAGATGATGTGTCTGTGGGGAGGAGGGCTATTCTGTGCTAAGGGAAGTTGGGGGAGGATATTCTGTGCAATGGCAGGGGGATGTTGCTGTGGAGACGCAGGATGGTGATGCTGGGGAGACACAGGATGGTGGCGCTGGGGAGACACAGGGGATGGCGCTGGAAGGACACATGGGGGGGTGGGCTGGAGACACACCAAGGCAATGGTGCAGGAGACACACAGAGAGGACAGTAGGACTGCTGGTAATATTGGAAGAAAAGACTGAGGGACAGTAATATTCAGTAAGACAACAATTTTAATGAAACCATTTTACTAATGCAAATAGTACCATATGAGCAAATATATTTTATTAATATAAAATTATTTGATGTGGAAAACTCACATTTTGTTCTGCCCAAAAACTTCTGTTACTATCTGTTGCATGTTGATGACATTGGCTTTATTGCATCACAAACAGGCGGCTTCCAGACCATGTGATCTCCTGCATGAATAGTGATCACCGACTCAAGACACTGCCTGTCCAGGGAGGATTAATTTCTTCAGAGGTTCCCTCATTGCAGAGAAATCATATAGGTAAGAAAATACTCATTCACATGCTTGCTGTGCTTATTCACTGGAGAGGGCGACTGTGGGCATGCCAATCTGCTCCTGGAGCTGTGGGCATGCCCCAGCATGATGAAAGTGAGGGGAGTGGCTTGCAGGCACAGCATTTAAGATCAGGCGACACCCCTTGCCACTAGGCCACAGACACTTTTTCAGGCGTGCGCACATAGGGCCACTTTCAGAGTTTTTTCCAGGGCCACTTTAAATTCCCAATCCGCCCCTGCGTGTGTGTGTGTATATATATATATATATTTTTTTTTTTATTATTATTATTATTATTAGTTTCTTATATAGCGCAGCATATTAGTTTCTTATATAGCGCAGCATATTCCGTTGTGCTTTACAATGGAAATAACATTAATAGAACCAAACTGGGTAGTAACAGACAAACATAAGGGTAAAAGGGCCCTGCTACACATATACATAGTATTTAAAAAAGAAGCCACTGAAAAGGGCAATTAAAATAAAACTTATCTTATGGAAAATGCATTTTGGCCCAGGATATTACGTTATAGTTAATGAGAGGTTCCTGCTTGTTTCTGCTATAAAATAGCAATGATGCTGCTTAAATAATCAGTTCTGCACAAATGTAGAGGTTATTACATAATGACAGTGCATTACCTATATGTATATAATGACAGTGCATTACCTATATGTATTTAAGCCATGGTGAAGTGTTAATTGAGGTTTAACTAAGAGACGTTACTTAAAGTAGATAATTTGCATAGAGCTTTCTTAGTTAAGTAAAGTGCCCTAATGGCCCATACTCATCAAAGTTTAGATCATCCGGGGAATGTACTTTGGAGTGCAGCCTGTCTGTATAGGCGCCGTTATTTTCCTGCTGTCTATCAGTAAGATAAATGTTAAGTAGTTGATGAAGAACTCGATGCAGTGCGATTGTATGTAGACCACTGATTGTTCTGGTTGTTATGCTGTTCAGGGGAGGGGAATTGTTTTATGAAAATAACAATGGGAGTTCATCTTTTAGTTCTACACTCTGAGCCGTATTCAATTAGAGCGGACCTGCAATACATTTCCACCTCCCAGACTTTTCGCCTACATCGTGTGTTTTGTAGGCGGAAAAGTCTCGTGCGCGTGCCTGCGTATCCCCGTATTCAATTTGAAAGTACGCGAAAAGGGGACCCGTCGAAACTTGAACAGGCGGAAAGTACTTTCAGATTTAGGGAAATCAGCCTGACACCCCCCAAAAGATGCTCTGACATGGGGGTTAGCTATGGTTACCCCCCGATTTGGCTAGCTGAAGGTATTTGGTGTTTTTAAAAGGGACTCAAAGGCTGCTAAATAGCGTTTTTGTATACGTGGTGCAGAATAGTATTCAGGAGTATTTTTTGCATAAAATAACATCCCAGCAAATTTGGGGTACTTTAAAATATGGGCCAGCATATTTAAAAGTTGCTAAAGTAAAGTTGAAAAAATCGTGAAAAATCCAACTGCCGCAAGCACCTGCAATAAAGAAAAACACTTGTGGCATACTTGGGGACCCCCCCCCCAGAGTCAAGTTTGCTTGTTTTTAACTTTGACCAGAGCGCTCGCTCTGAATCAGGGCCGTCCTATTTAAATTTGGAGCGGCCTTTTGGACGCTCGCATAGCTGTGGGTTGCCACCCACAGCTTATGCGAGCGTCCATGATGATGGTTGCGATGGTCAAGACCATCGCGACCATCGTGCTTGCGACGAGACCCTGCGGTAGGGTCTCGCTGCCGCAAGCCCTGGAGTGATTTTGGCTCTATCAGAGCCAAAATCACTCCCACTGACATCACTAGTGATGTCAGTGGGGCCGGACCCAGACGGTAGGCATTCCCATGGGAACGCCTCCGTCTGGCAGCCACGCCCACCAAAGGGGGCGTGCTGTCAATCACCATCGACAGCACGCCCCCTTTGGTGCGAGACCCGGAGCGACAGCTTGGCTGTCGCTATCCGGGTCTTGCACATTCGCACGATGGAGCTCCCTCCGTCGTGCGCATGCACATTTGGGTACCATCGACCCGCTTGCGAGTGTCCTGCGCTCGTGATCGGGTCTGAATGAGACCCACAGTCCCCCAGCACATAACATTACCACTGTATTGGGATTTATACATATCATTTCCTCAGGGGTATGATGCTAAGATTCTGTGGATCCAAAAATTATAGTGTCATTGACCAATGCCGACTGGCTCCTCCCCCCCACCCCTTTTTCCCTTCTCCCTACTTCTCATTTCTTTCTTTTATCTTTTATCACTTCTACAAGTTGTTTTCCTCTTCTCTACTTTGATATACAGTACTACTATTTTTATTTTAATAAGGGAAAACATTCACACTTAATTACCTTTGTTATGTTGTAGTTTTTATTATATTTTTATTTCTGTAGCTACTATATGACATTTTCTGTCAGGTATTTAAATTTCAATAAAAAAAAGGTAAAAATAAAAATGATAGTGTCCATCTTATGCTGAAGACAGGCAAATGACTGCACCATTATGAGTTATGACATTGTAATCATGCAGTCATTTGTCAGTCTGTGATGTGCGTACATTGAACGAGCAGTCATTCAGTGTAGGAACATCAATAATCTGCAAACATGCTGAACCTGACCTTATCGTCGGGTTGTCCAGCATGTTTCAGCACTCAAAATGATGTAAACATTTGCAATAAACATGATATTTTAATCATACAAATTAAATTAAAAAATTAATATAAGATTATATAGATATATAAATGCACAGATCTAAGTGGTATCTGAATGCACAATAAAATCACTAGTGCCTGGCTTTTATATGACCACCACCGACTAATAGGCGCCCACCCATTCTCCCACTTATTGGTGATTCTTTCAACACCTAAAATCGCTATTTGGACCAAGAACCGTGCCCAAGGGACTACCATCTATGTGACAGCTCTGCAAGCGTTGCTAATAAAGACCCTGCATTCTATTCGGACACTGGGACTGGTAATTATAGCTGCATGGGAGTGCACATCCCCATTCACCATAGGAGATATTTGGGACTTGGAATCCTTATGGGACAATTTCTCCAAACGTGCTTATGAACTGTGGACCTGATTCAAACCCGGTCGCTAAGTTGCGCTCGCTCGGTCTTGAGCGATATTCGCCCGTCTGCGCAAGCGTATAATTCGCAGTGCGCGTGCGCAAGCCAGTCTTTGCGATCTGTTTTTGGTTGCTCGTAAGCCACTATCAGGACGCTACTTTGAGTGACAGATAGCGCCGTTTGTGGGTGGTAACTGGGGAAGGTGCTTGTAAACGGGGGAGTGGTGTTGAGGACGCAGGCGTGTCAGGCCGCCAAAACACTGTTTAAAGGCCGTGCATAATTAGCAATGTAGCGTCATTGTTCACGTCACCTGCATGTATTTCAGGCCGCACTGATCGCTGTGCTTGCGGCGGGATAAAGCAACCTCAAGGACTGCGAGCAGCTCCGATGGCTCTCGATGGTCCCGATTAGTCCTACATTTCCCGGAGATGATGTGTGTTGCGAGTGGCGAGGGGGCATCTTTATACACTTGTGAGTGCACTTTGCAGTAGCTCGCTAAAACATATTGGGCGTCCTTACGCAACGCAGTGCGAGCACTTCATTTAAATATCCGGCCCCTTTTTTGCCAGCGAGCGGCCGCAACTTGCGGGCGGGTCTGAATGAGCTCCTGTGACTTTAGCATGGTGGATCGTATTGTGACATTTTATTGTGATTTTATTGTGCATTCAGATACCACTTAGATCTGTGCATTTATATATATCTATATATTCTTATATTCATTTTTTATTTAATTTGTATGATTAAAATTTCAAGTTTATTTCATATGTTTATTGTATTTACAGTATTTTGAGTTCTGGTATATTGTACTGTTTTTCCATTTTGTGGAGGGATTGACTACTCCAGCTGCTCTATTGTTATTGGAGGAATACATACCTGACAGCGCACCATTGGTAGCTGTTGTTACCATCTAGTTTGTCCAGCATGTCTGGCCGATGATAGATGTCTAAAACGACCAGCGGGAGCACGGAGAGCTGGTTGTTTTAGTGAACGATTTGAAAACGATTAATGAACGATAACGATATTGTTATCGTTGAATTTAATCGCCTAGTGGATGGGCAGCTTTAGAGAGAGCAAAAGGGAGGGAAATTGAAGTCATGAGGGAGATATAGAGAAAGAGAGAGAGGGAGGGAAGAGAGAAAGGGACAGGGTGGTAGAGGGAGGGAGAGAGAGCGGGCACACACTACCTGTTGAAGACTTGGAGCTACAGCATCATTCAGCTTCTGAAGGGGGCGGGCAATTCACAACATTAAGGTCCACCGCCTACCTATACACCCGCGAATCGCGGTATTATGTCAGTGAGGGGACGAGGCTTCATCATCAGCCACAGACCGGCCCATCAGTGACTGCGCTCAGAGTGCTGTCTGACACTGCTGTCGGGAGGCAGCCAGAGAGGGTATAGAGTGGCCGGTAATGTTTGTGGCATGGTGGAGGCCTCTAATGTGTGGGGGCCCCTGGACGACCACCCCACCCGCCCCGCCTATAATCTGGCCCTGAGAATATAACTTGTTGATGAATGAGGCCCTGAATTCACTGGGTTCTACATACTCAGAAAGGTCCACTTGGGATTGTACAATGTAACATGGAAGTTAATCTTAATTTCTTTCATAAAACAGAAGTACACAACCTATGTTATATTATTATTCTACTTTATTTTTATAGAGCCACAAGGGTTTTGCAGCACATTACAAATGAGCAAAACAAGAAAACAGTGACTTACAGTACAAAACAATGCAAGACAAGGACATGGTTTAGTAACATTGCTGCTTACACCATCATAACACTCAAATAAGCAGCAGGGAAGCAGCAACCAAATGCTAGGTGTCATTGTAGGGAGTATAAGATAGTGTAAGTAAGGGAAAGGAGAAGCACATGAGGGAAGAGGGCCCTGCTCGTGAAAGCTTACAATCTAAAGCAGAGGGGCAGACAGACAAGGGTGACACAGATGTGGTAGACAGTGAGGAAGGAGCATGTAGCAGCGGGTTAGGATGAGAGCTGGAAGGCTTTGATGAAAAAGTGAGTTTTGAGAGCCCATTTGAAGTTCCGTAGAGAGATGGAGAGTGTGATGGGGAGAGGGAGAGAGTTCCAGAGGTGGGGAGCAGCACAGGCAAAATCTTGGAGGTGGGAGTGGGAGGAAGTAATCAGTTGGCATGAATTGCAGCGTGCATTTGTTTAACGAAGATGGCGGGCAGGGGAGTGAAGCGAGATGAGGTCGAAGATGTAAGTGGGAGAGGATTTGGTGAGTGCTTTGTAAGTGTGTGTGAATAGCTTGAAATAAGCCTGGTACACACTGGAACGTCCGGCATTCGTTCTGATTTTTGGGATGATTTCCCTTGAGGCCAGAACAAGCAATATTGAGCATACACACTGTGCAATCTTGCCAACGACCTAACAATATATCGTATTGTTTCTTCGTATTCAATTTGTACAAAATGTATACGTCAGGACGTCCGGTTGGCCATGCACACTAGACAATGTGTGCACCATTTTGCTAGGGTTATCGCTCAATTGTTTGTGCAGCAGGGATGTCAAAAGACCATCGCTATTGATCAGCGGGAGTATGCAATCAACAGCAAATAGTCCCGATATCGCTCCAGTGTGTACCCAGCTTTAGGTTCTGAAGCGGAAGGGGAGTCAGTGTAGGTCTTGCAGGAAAGGGTAGGCAGATGTAGTTAATTTGGTGAGGAAGTTGCGCATGGCAGCATCATTGAGGACTAATCGGCAATATATAATCAGTGGACCCAGCCTGGGACTAAGCTTAGAACATACAATGGAGCCACAGTGAGACCGGACTTGGAGTTTGCAATGGGGCCGGACCGGAACCGGACTTGGAGTAGCAATGGGGCTGGAATGGAACCGAACTTGAAAAGTATACTGGAACCGGAATGAGGGCCTGATTCAGAACCGTCCGCACGCAGCCAAAGTATGCAAATCCCGCGATCGCACGGCATTAGCACGGCCACTATGTCTTGGCGTGCGATCGCGGTGTGTATTTAGACGCCCACTAGCCTGTCTTAAGACGCCCACTTATACACGTCATCTTCAGGAAGTGTATGCATCGGTAACATCGAGTACCATTGGAAGCGTGCGCAGCACTTGTGGCTGACCATACCCTACTGCAATACACTGCGAGTGCTTCAGTGTGAAATTCAACCATGTGACGTGTACTGTGACGCTTAATTATGCATGCCTCTGAAACGGCGTTAAGATGCTCAGACACGTCTGTGTTCGCACCACCACTCCCCCGTTTCCATCGACCAACCCCTGTCACCATCCACAAACGGCTCATCCTGTCACTCTTTCTAGCGAGGTGGCTATGCGCAGCGAGCGAACGCTTCCCGATCGCATGGACTAGTTCACGCACGCACACTGTGATTCATACGCATGCGTAGATTGCAACATCGGCAGGCTACATACGAACGCAGCCTAGCGAGCGGGTCTGAATCGGGCCCTGAGAGTTCGCAATGAAGCTGAAATGGAATTGAACTTGAAATACTGGAACCGTAGTGGAGCCGGACTGAGAGTTCACAAAAAAGTTGAAATGGAATTGAACTTGAAACATAAACTGGAACCAAAATAGGATTTGTCAGAATGTCAACTAGCATGGGAGCTAGAGCCAAGAATAAGTATCAGTGATGAAGCTCAGGCTGCTGAATGCTGTCAGGGCCAAGACATATATATCCTGTGATGCACAGAGATTGGCTGATGCGGTCAGGTGGACAACGGCCTGGCTTAGCATTGGAGACCTAGTGGTCAGCTGACTAGGACTATTATGGCAGCGCCCAGTGTCCATGGCCAGTGGGAACGCTGTAGAAGCCCCTAGCCCCCTGAGACCACCACCACACCAAGAACCCACAAGCAACGCATCTAATTGAGCAGGAACCGCCATGGCTGTGCCCCAGAGTCCAGAGCCAGAGGAAACGCTGCCGGAGCTCCGGGCCCCTGGGACCACCAGAGGAACCTGTCAACAGCACACTCCGAGCGCCCCCCCCCAGGCTGGGCCCCCCACAAAGACATAGCAGCACGACCCCTAAGGTAAGCCCGGTTCCCGACACCATCACCACAAAAGCAATAGTATATACAGTAATACAATTTTACTAGAGCAGCATGTTTTAAAGATGACCACAGTATCACTAATGAAATAATTAATACCCCTGTGTTTTTAAAATGTGTCAGTAAGTAATGAATATAACTGTGCACCAACTAGGAGCTCTGGAAGACATGCACTTAGGGGTACACTGCTGTAGGCAATCTATAGGGTTAATTATTAATACTGTATAACATACACTATCCAGTGCATAAGGAGACCAATATGTACATACAGTCAGGTGCATAAATATTGGGACATTGACAGAATTTTCATATTATGGCCTCTATTCACCACCACAATGGCTTTGAAATGAAACAAACAAGATGTGCTTTAACTGCAGACTCAGATTTAATTTGAGGGTAATTACATCCAAATCAAGTTAACGGTGTAGGAATTACAAAGGTTTCTATATGTGCCTCAAGTGAAATGCATGCTCAATCGGATTCAGGCCAGGAGATTGAATTGGCCATTGCATAACATTCCACTTTTTAGCCTTAAAAAACTCTTTGGTTGCTTTTGCAGTATGCTTCGGGTCATTGTCCATCTGCACTGTGAAGCGCCGTCCAATGAGTTCTGAAGCATTTGACTGAATATGAGCATATAATATTGCCCGAAACACTTCAGAATTCATTCTGCTGCTTTTGTTAGCAGTCACATCATCAATAAATACAAGGGAACCAATTCCATTAGCAGCCATACATGCCCACGCCATGACACTACCACCACCATGCTTCACTGATGAGGTGGTATGTTTTGGATCATGAGCAGTTCCTTTCCTTCTCCATACTCTTCTCTTCCCATCACTCTGGTACAAGTTGATCTTTGTCTCATCTGTTCATAGGATGTTGTTCCAGAACTGTAATGGCTTTTTTAGATGTTATTTGGCAAACTCTAATCTGGTCTTCCTGTTTTTGTGGCTCACCAATGGTTTACATCTTGTGGTGAATCCTCTATATTCACTCTTGTGAAGTCTTCTCTTGATTGTTGACTTTGACACATATACACCTAACTCTTGGAGAGTGTTCTTGATTTGGCCAACTGTTATGAAGGGGTTTTTCTTCACCAGGGAAATAATTCTTCTGTCATCCACCACAGTTGTTTTCCGTGGTCTTTTGGTGTTGCTGAGCTCTCCGGTGCATTCTTTCTTCTTAAGAATGTTCACTTGATTTGGATGTAATTACCCTCAAATTAAATCTGAAAGTCTGCAGTTAAAGCACATCTTGTTTGTTTCATTTCAAAGCCATTGTGGTGGTGAATAGAGGCCAAAATATGAAACTTCTGTCAATGTCCCAATATTTATGAACCTGACTGTATATGTTCAAGGCTGGTGCTAGTTTCTTCTGATGCTCCCCCAGATTTCCACTTGCTTCAATGCTCAAGAATTGTGTCCACATCTGAAATAAAAACATTAATCTCAGGCAGGATAGCCCTACTGATGATCTAATGGCACACTGTGATCGCTGGTCATGTATATGCAGGAATTATTACATACACTGCACTTTGTATCATGCATACCATAGTTGGTTAAGTGCTGATTATGCCCTCTACATGGGCTGTCCACACTCACTCTAAAATCAAGCAGTTGGAAACCCTCTCTAGAATCCTGCCTTTGCCCCTTGACAGGGTCTAATCCAACAAAAAAATAATTTCTTAGATGGAAACAGCAGGACTGCAAAAGGTAGTGAATGTGTGGTTTGAAGGAGAGGGAGAGCTCACCGGGAGGACTCCAAGACAGCGTACTTGCAGGCATGGGAGCTGAGAGGGGGGCGGGTAATAATTACCCGTCTCGAGCTTGCCGGGTCGAAATCGTTATCGTTCAAATCTTCCTTTTAAATCGCTATGTGTATACGCACCATTAGACATGTTGAGTTTAAGAAAGTGCAGGGACATCCAGGAAGTGATAGCAGAGAGACAGTGAAAGACCTGATATTGTACCTTTTAGAATCACCTTGGATGGCAAATGCCAGCATAGTAGAAAATATTGCAAAAACAAAGATACAGTACACTTCTATTCCCCATTTTTTATTTTTTTTTTGCGTATTTCAGCTTTGGACCATTAAAGTCTTCACTTTTTTTTACACATGTAATCACAGCAAAAAAAATATACTACAAAATATACATGGTAGAACGAAAAGTCCTATTCAATGTATTTATTTAATTATTTTTGAAACAATAGCCGTGGTACAGAAAACTCAAAACGAACTTCCAGGTACAGATAGGTGCCAGGCTCATATGTAGACTAGATCCAGTACTGGTGTTTAGTTCATTCTATGAAGGAGTGGAGGTAGGGACACACAGTTGTTTTAATGTTTTTCTTTTCTTTTTTTTCATTTTAACAATGTAAAGGTCAGTGCATTCCATTTTCATCAACATAAGTCTTTGCTCCAGGGGATTGGTACCCAGAACAGATTTCCCTATAGATGAATGTGCAATTGAGACCGCCTCTAATAGTATTGCGATGACGTGATTCACTGATACCTTTACTGTACTCTGCCTATGCTTTCACACCCTATCCTCCCTCTGTCCCTCCTCTCCAGGCATAAGGAGGCTCTAGTCAGGGATACACAAAAAGGAGGTGCACATATTTATGTACAGCACATGCACAGTTTGAAAATAAATATTTTACATAAAAAAACAAACCCAGACTTCCATCCAACTCTAAATGACCTCCATGAAACCGAATAACAAGGAACACTCTAGCACTTCTCCTCCACAGCATGAAATCACTGGCACTCACATTTAATATAAAGGCCTCCTCCTCCCCGCTACCCGACCAATAAATTATTAGCACTGACATTTAAAACAAAGGGCCTGATTCAGAGCCGCTCGTAAGCGGCCGCTCGTTCGTTCCGACCGATGTTCGCACAACTGCACATGCGTACGGATTTTAATACGCATGCGCGAACCAGTCAGTGCGGCCGAAAATCGTTTGTTCGCTAAATAGCGAATGCCTGCTATTTTGAGTGACAGGAGGAGGCGTATGTGGGTGGTAACAGGGGAAGGTGCTTGAAAACGGGGAGTGGAAATCAGAACGCAGGCGTGCTTAAAGGTCAAAACGGGCGTTTTATGGGTGTGCATAATTAATACAGGAGCTTCATTGACCACGTCACTTGGTTGATTTATAGTCAGAACTGCTCGCAAGATTGTGGTAGGTAAAACCAACCACAAGAATACCGAGCAGTTCATACGCTGTTCGATGTACTTGATTAATCTATTAAATAGCGGACATGACGTATGGTGCGAGCGGCCAGGGGGCGTCTTTTTCAAAATTACGACTGCAAGTTTTGTTCGCTCGGTCAGACATAGAGGCGTGACCAGACCGCAAAGTGCGAACGGTTCATTTGAATAGCCACCCCTTTTTAATGAACTAGCGAGCGCAAATAGCGTCCGGCTCTGAATCAGGCCCAAAGAACTCATGGGTGGACGGACCTGGGGCCTGATTCAGAGCCGGACGCTATTTGCGCTCGCTCGTTCATACAGCACATCGTCTAGTGTGTATGAGCCTTTGAGGCGCGTATCCACTAGACGAGAAAAATGAGTGATTGAATGATTACGACATAGTTATCGTTCAATCGCTCATTAATTGTGCAGTAGTCGTGCAGAAAAATGTCGGCAGCGACCAGCGATACATGTTTCCCGCTGGACGTTGTCGGCATCACTCATCGCACGAACATGACTGTGAACTTGGCGATAACGTCAGTTTAAGCTTGTTCGGGGATGAGGGAGGGTGCCTGCACTAAACGACATATCGTTCAGTGTTGGTACTGCACAGTATAATGAATGATAACGATATCGTTATCGTTCAGTCCTTCATTGTCGGCAAGTGGATACACACCTTAAGAGTCTGTTAAACCAAAAGATTTTATGGACTTTGGGACCTCATTCAGACCCGCTCGCAAGCCCCATAGTGAGTGAGAAATTCACTCGCTCCGGGGCTCGCTACAAAGCGACAGCTCGCCCCGTCTTGTAGGCGTGGAGGGGGGGTGGCTGGACAAACGGAGGCATTCCTGAAGGAACGCCTGCCGTTTCTGGACGGCCCTACTGTCAGTAGTAAGCTTCCTGCTCTATTTGAGCAGGAAGCTCACTGGGGCTTGCGGCAGACGAGACCCTACCACAAGGGTCTCGTCGCAAGCCCGATGGTCGCGATAATCGCGACCATCACCTGGCCGCTTGCAAAAGCTGTGGGTGGTCACCTACAGCTTAGCGAGCGGCCAGGAGGCCGGGTTAAAAAAAAAAAAAACGGCTGCCCTCATTCAGAGCGAGCGCTCGCTTTTTGCGAGCGCCTCTGAATGAGGGCCTTGGTCTCAACTTATGGTTATGAAATAGGTTTCGGAACTGGCGAGATTTCAACAAGATTGTATTTAAATTTAAAACCGTCATCAGTTATGTCTTTCTAACGGATTGCTGCTGTAAATTTAGCTGCAATCCATTTTGGAAAAACTGGAACCTATAAGACCTCCATTGGTTTATTGCCAATTAATATCTTACACATCCTTACTAAACTTAACACTTAGCTTATCTAATAAATAAAGATATGGACACAAATACAGCTTGGCTGAAAGGTCACAGCTTTTATTTATCAACTAAATAATTCACCTAACCGAGGTGCCCAGGAGACGCTGCATACTCTGTTCTAGCTTTCAAGCTGGAGACATACACTGGGAACGACTGAAACGCTCCCCCTAAAGACGCACTTACATTACGAATGTCCCGCCCCCCTCCTGGGCATAGTCCGATCGCTTCTGTACAAAAGCGCTCGGGTCCCCTCGTACGAGAAGGACAAACTCGCCATAATACATTGAGTTTAAGCGCCCTCATAACGCTCTCTTGCGCCACTTAGATGCAGCGTTGTCCCGCCATGCTGCGCCTTCCCTGAATCAGGAAGAAAAAGTTAGCACAACCAAACACCAGCAGCAAAGCTTTGGGCTCCAAAATGACAAAAGAGGCTGATCACATGCACAACCACCTCTTATATACATAATCTTCAAACATTCCCACAATTCATTCCATTGGTCAGATAAGCAACCACCTGACCAATAACTCAGCTAATCTACCTAGTAACAAGGCTGTCAAGACAGCCAAATCAGCCAAAAAAAACCCGGATTCTTATTTATTCTCACGCCTATACGGCCTTCGTCTGCTATTAGTAGACCCCCAAGGTCTACTAAAGATGTTATATGTGTGTGGGGTAGATGTACTGAGTCTTGGAGAGTGATAAAGTATAGAGGGCCTGATTCACAGTTGAGAATAGAGTAAGCCACAGGTTCTCAAACTCTGTCCTCAGGACCCCTACAGGCACATATCCACTACACAATATAAATTAACTATTCAACGATAACGACATCGTTATCGTTCATTCGTTCATTAATCGTGCAGTGGATATGCCGGCAATGACCAGCGATGCGCGCTCCCGCTGGTGGTTGTCGCCATCTGTCATCGCCTGAACCTACTGTCCAACCTGATGATATTGTCAGGTTGTGCAGGTTCGGGGTTGAGGGAGGGTGCCGGCACTGAACGATATATCTATCAGTGTGGGCACAATATCCACTGCACAGTATAATGAACGATAACGATGTCGTTATCATTCAGTCGATCATTAGTCGTGTAGTGGATATGCGGCTTTACAGTGCATGTTTTCCAGATCTCTTCACAGAATCACAAGTGAATTAATTAGTACTACTCCACCTGTAGATGTTTTAAAATGTGTCAGGGAGTAATGAATTCACCTGTGTATCTGTGAGGTGATCTGGGAATATGTGTCAGTGACTAATGAATATGAATACACCTTTGCTCCTGCTAGGTGACCTGGAAAACGTGACCTGTTTGGGGTCCTGAGGACAAAGTTTGGGAATCACTGGAGTAGGCTATAGCAAGTAACCGTGCAACTTGATAAAACTATGCTGCACTGCAGGTGGAGCAGATGTAAAATGTACAGAGAGATTTATATTTGGGAGGAGTGTGTCCAAACTGAAATCTAAATTGCAGTGTAAAATTAAAACTGTCCAGCATTTGTGGGCTACATGCAAAAGCAGCCAGTATTTACCCTGCATGCAAAAAAAGGTATATATTTGCACCCCTTTCATTGCAACAAGGTTTGTCCAGGTACACAGTTACTTATACCTCTTTTCCACCAAAAACCCTGGTCCGACCTGGGTTTTTGGACATGGTTCCAACCAGGGACGGACTGGGCCACAGGGGATTCGGGTAATTCCCCGGTGGGCCCCACTGACTTTAAGACATTCTTCTCTCTAAGAGGGTGTGGGGCTTAGCGGGTCGCGAGAGGGGGTGTCAGGGGGCTGCTTCCCAGCCAGGGGCTCCTGAAGGTATGGCTGACAGGCTGTCACCAGAGACCCCCAGCCGCCGTTTGTACTACTGATAAAGACTTTAGGACACGCCCTTTTAAAAAAGGGCCGGGGCTTAACAGGCTGTGAGGGGAGTTGCTGCCTAGCCAGGAGCAGCTGAAGGTACAGACTGTCACCAGGGCCCCCACCTCAGTAGTACTGGTTAAGATCCCCTGGCCTTGCCTGACCATGACTTCTGACGCATGTTGTGCCGGGAGCAGGGACACTGGCAGCCGGGGGCGGGGCCACCAGCAGGAGACGAGTCTGTCACAGCCAGAGATTAAGAGAAGACCTGAGAAAAGCAGATTAGTGCTAGAGGTGTCAAGGGGGGTTCAGTGCGATCTGTGAGGGGGTGGGGGCTGTGTGGGGGATGTGTGATCTGTGGAGGGGGGACAGTGTTATCTGTGAGAGGGAGGGGTGCTGCTGTGTGAGGGGCCAGATTGATCTGTGAGGGGCCAGTTTGATCTGTGAGAGGGGGGCTGCTGTGGGAGGGGCAAGTGTGATCTGTGAGGGGGGGCTGCTGTTAGAGGGGACAGTGTGATCTGTGAGGGGAGGGCTGCTGTTAGAGGGGAAAGTGGGATCTGTGAGGGGAGGGCTGCTGTTAGAGGGGACAGTGGGATCTGTGAGGGGAGGGCTGCTGTTAGAGGGGACAGTGTGATCTGTGAGGGGGGATGCTGTGTGAGGGGACAGTGTGATCTGTGAGGGGGGCGGCTGTTAGAGGGAACAGTGTGATCTGTGTGGGGAGGGCTGCTGTTAGAGGGGACAGTGTGATCTGTTAGGGGGGCTGCTGTGTGAGGGGCCAGTGTGATCTATGTGAAGGGCCAGTGCAATCTGTGAAGGGGAGCTGCTATGTGAGGGGCCAGTGTGATCTCTGGGGGTGGGCTGCTGTGTGATCTGTGGAGGGGGTTGCTGCTGTGTGAGGGGACAGTCTGATCTGTGAGGGGCCAGTGTAATCTGTAAAGAGGGGCTGCTGTGAGTGGGGCCAGTGTGATCTGTGAGGGGGGGCTGCTGTGTGAGTGGCCAGTTTGATCTGTGAGGGGGACTGTGTGAGGGGACATTGTGTTCTGAGAGGGGGCTGTGTGGAGGACAGTGTGTACTGTGGGGGGGGTGCTGTGTAAGGGGACAGTGTGATCTGTGAGGGGGGGCTGCTGTGTGAGTGGCCAGTGTGATCTGTGAGGGGGGCTGTGTGAGGGGACATTGTGTTCTGAGAGGGGGCTGTGTGAAGGACAGTGTGTACTGTGGGGGGGGGTGCTGTGTAAGTGGACAGTGTGATCTGTGAGGGGGGGCTACTGTGTGAGTCGCCAGTGTGATCTGTGAGGGGGGCTGTGTGAGGGGACATTGTGTTCTGAGAGGGGGCTGTGTGAAGGACAGTGTGTACTGTGGGGGGGGGGTGCTGTGTAAGGGGACAGTGTGATCTGTGAGGGGGGCTGTGTGAGAGGACAGTGCGATCTGTGACAGCATACTGGGGATGATGTGCCGCTATATTGCTTCCTGCTTCGCCTCTTTATCGAGGCAAAGCAGGAAGCTCTAATGATGAGATGTATGAACATCTCATCTGCCGGAGTAATGGTGGGTACACACTGGGCGATATTACTGAGCGACTGCACGATTACGACATTGTAATCGTGCAGTCGCTCAGTAATCGTGCACAAATCGTGCACTCTTGTGTCGGAAACGACCAGCGATGCGCACTCCCGCTGGTCGTTTCCGACATTGTCCATCGCCTGAACATGCAGCACAATCTGACGATAACGACAGATTAGCATGTTCAGGAATGATGGACTGTGCCTGCACCGATGACTGATCGTTCAGTGCAGACAGTTTTTCAGTGGACCCCTAACAATGCATACCCTGGTGGGCCCTTCATGCCCCAGTCCGACACTGGTTCCAAGCCAGGTCAAACCCCCGTTTACACTGCACCTTCTATCTGGGTTACTCCCAGGTCAGCCCTGTTCACACTGAACCTGGGTCTGCCCTGCTAAACTTATGAGGTCATAAAAAGTGGGAGGTGACTGCTCCACAACCACCAATCAGTTCATTTTAGGCATGAGCCGGGTCACTTGAGCCTTTACACTGAGCTGCGACCAGGGTAGACCCGGCAATAACCCGGGTTTTTGCAGCAGTGTTAAAGGGGTATTGCTCTATTTTACTCTATTCCCATGTTTGAATCAGGTCCAGAGAGCTAAAAAGTAGAGAGAGCTAAAGTACCAACCAATCAGCTCCTGTCATCTTTCAAACACAATCTGTAACATGACAGTTATGACTCGGAGCTGATTAGTTGGTACTTTATCTCTCTCCACGGCTTAATACATATACCCCACTCCTCTAAAGTTACTGCAAATAGAACACCATGGAGATCACCTTGTCGGCTTTGCGATGTGACTCGGGTGTCAAGCTCCTTTTTAGGAAATAAAATGTGCAGCTCTACACAGCAGATCTAATAGCTGTCAGCAGTAGGTACTTTAGGAAATAAATGTATAAACAATACATTTATTGTACAGGTACAATCAAATCTCTCACATATGTATAAAACTATTGAAATACACATGCACTAAAGTTGCTAGGAGCTTAGAAGAATAAGATTATGTTTTGTTTGCTTTTCCGTTATGTTAGAAAAGGAAACGCTCAGATTGTTATTTACATTGTGCTCCTGTACGGGATATTTCTGGTCTACACAATACTCATTGCATTTTATTGCATATTCCCTGGAGAGAACAAACAGAGCTAGCTCCAAAGAGAGATGTCACAACTAGGGATGTCACATTTTGTACTGGTAAACTTTGAACAGGATACCAAGAGTTGGAGCCAAGTTCAGTTCATAATACGCAGAATATGTCATCTGAGCCAGGGTAAGTTGTGGGGGTGAGGGGCAGTTTACTAATTATATTAGCCTTGTAACAAAAATGTTTGATAGTAGCATTGCCCCAACTCTCCCCTGCCAATGAATGTACCCCTGTATACCACTTCTACCCTAAAATACTAAGCCTTACTTGGCCTGATGTCCAGGTGAACGCATGTCGCCATAATTGTTCCCGTATTGCAGGCACGGGAATAAATGTGAACATTCATCAGCAGAGTTGTAGTCATCACTGCGGTCTGACTGCCCCTGTGCTATGCCAGTTATCATTATCAGTGCAATCATTATGTCACGGCCAGGGTTTCTCGGCATGGTAGTCATCGGGTATTACCTGTGAGGTCGTTATGGCAGGGGGTTTCTGGCAGCGGTGCTGGTGTTTGGCGAGGGGCATTGGCTGCGCATGGTTCTGTGCGGGCACATTGTCACTAGGCCTGGTGAGGTCTGGTGGTGTTTCCGTTCTGTTGGCATGGGCGCCGCCATCTTGCCTGCGGCCATGTGATTCCGGCTGTCCAATCCTGGTAGGTCATGTGCTCATTCCAGCCAGTCACAGCGTGGCACTGAGTATTTAGGAAGGTCCAGAGCCTTCCTTCCTTTGCCAGTGCAACGTGTTTCTCAGCTGCGGCTTCCCCACTGCTAGAACCAAAGTGGCATACATCGTGTCCTTGCTGACCGGCTCGGCTCTGGATTGGGCCTCCCCACTCTGGGAGCGTTCAGACTCGCTGCTGGATAACTATACAGACTTTGTATCTTCATTCAGGAGGATTTTCGATGTACCTGGACGCACAGTGTCAGCATCGTCCAGCGTCATGACCCTGAGACAAGGAACCCGTCCTGTCAGCCAATATGCCGTACAGTTCAAATCTTGGCATCAGAGCTTAAGTGGAATGAGGAGGCCCTCACCTCAGCCTTTTGGCATGGTCTGTCCGACCAATTAAAAGATGATCTGATTACCCGTGAGCTTCCTACCAATTTAAATTATATGATCTCACTCTGCAACAAAATTGACCTACGCTTCAGAGAACGTCAGGCTGAAAAGCACAGAACTGACCGGCAAAGGTCATTTACGTCTCCCTTGCCTACCCATCCACCCCATCCTCCTATAGATGAGGAGCCCATGCAGGTGAACCAAACCCAACTCTCCAAAGAGGAACGTCAGAGAAGGATGCTAAAAAACCTCTGTCTGTACTGCGGAGATTCGGGTCACCTGGTGGCCTCCTGCTCCTGCAAGTCGGGAAACGCCCGTTCCTAACTGACCTTGGGGACATCAAGTTATTAGTTATTTGCCTGTCCCCAAATACTAAAGATTTCCTTAGCTTTGGATCTCAATCCCAACCCTGTCTTCGCCCCTGCTCTATTAGACTCTGGAGCAGCCGGAAACTTCATACTTCCAGCCTAGTTGATAAACTACAGATTCCTTGTTCATCTCTCAAGCAAGCAATTTCCCTGACTTCAGTAGATGGACGTCCTCTAGCTAAAGTCACCAAGGAAACTCAACCAGTATTAGTTCGTGTTGGGGCACTCCACTCCGAGTCTTTAAAGTTCTTAGTGATACCAGAGGCTTCTCAAGAAATCATTTTAGGACTACCCTGGTTACGCCAACATAATCCCAGAATAGACTGGTGTTCAATGCAGATTTTTTCATGGGGAACTGACTGTCAGAAATCCTGTCTTCCCAAATTACGACCTGTAAGAAAGACAGCTTCGTTAACATCTCCAGATATTCCCAAGGAGTACCAGATGTTCTCTGATGTTTTTCCGAACAACAGGCGAATGTCTTACCTCCCCACAGAGAATGGGACTGTCCTATCGATCTGCTACCTGACAAGATGCCACCTCGTGGTCGCACCTATCCTCTATCCGTGCCCAAGACTCAAGCCATGTCAGAGTACATCCAGGACAACCTAGCGAAGGGGTTTATTCGTCCTTCCACCTCTCCCGCTGAAGCCGGCTTCTTTTTCGTTGGAAAGAAAGACGGAGGCCTAAGACCTTGTATAGATTACCGGGGCCTCAATGATATAACGATTAAGAATCGATATCCTCTTCCCCTGATCACAGAATTGTTTGACAGAGTTAAAGGGTCCATCATATTCTCAAAGCTGGATCTGAGAGGGGCTGATAATCTCATCCGCATTCGTGCTGGCGATGAATGGAAGATCGCCTTTAATACTAGAGATGGACACTTTGAATACATTGTGATGCCCTTTGGGTTGTGCAATGCCCCTGCCATGTTTCAGGGCTTTGTTAATGAGATTTTCCGGGACCTGTTGTACGTCTCGGTTGTAGTTTACCTGGACGATATATTGATTTTTTCGTCTTCTGTAACAAAACATCATGAACATGTGAAGGAAGTATTGTCCCGTCTGAGAAAGAACCACCTTTACTGCAAACTGGAGAAATGTGTCTTTGGGGTTCCCAATGTGCCATTCCTTGGTTACGTCATCTCTGGCTCCAGTCTAGAAATGGACCCCAAGAAGGTGCAGGCAATTTTGGATTGGTGCCATCCTCAAACTTTGAAAGCCATCCAGAGATTGCTTGGGTTCGCCAACTACTATAGACGTTTTATTAAAGGATTTTCATCATTATTGGCTCCCATTACCGCGTTGACCCGAAAAGGCGCTAACCCTGCCCTATGGCCACCTGAGGCAGAGACTGCCTTCCAACTTTTAAAACAGGCATTTATTTCAGCTCCAGTCTTACGACAACCAGATCTGGATAGGCCGTTTCTAGAGGAAGTGGAAGCGTCTTCAGAGGCCGTGGGTGCAGTTCTTTCCCAGCGTTATGACTAGGGATGTGCGCCGGACCATTTTTGCCGGATTTGGATTTGGTTCTAATTCGTCGTCCGCCTTTGGATTTGGATTTGCCAAACTGCGGTGACTGGATTTGGATTTGGATTTTTTTACAAAAATTGACAAAAAAAAGCTAAAATCACATAAATTGGTCTTTTTTTTCTTCCTAGAGTATTATTAACCTCAATAATATTAATTTCCAGTCAATTTAGACCACCTCACAGCTTATAATATTGTTTTCAACATTATTGGTCAAAGGTTGCAGTGAGTAGACTGGTTACTAAGCGACAAAGCAGCGGCACAACGGCACAGACAGCACAGTATAAAGCACATCTATGACACATTGCCACACAGCAGTGGCAGAAATGAAAAGTAGTGCACCCACCCAGTGGGGTACGGCCAGCAGAGTCACAGTACTTGTTTACATAGTGGGCTACGGCCCAAGGAGTCACAGTGCACAATCTTATTCACATTACACCGCACATAGGGCCTGATTCACATTACACCATAAAGTAGTGTCTCTTATTTATGTTACGACACACAGTAGTGCCCCTTTTACACAATGCCCACAGTAGTGACCCTTTTACACAATGCCCACAGTAGTGGTGTCCTTTACACAATGCCATCAGCAGTTGTGCCCCCTATGCAGTCCCCTTAGTAGTAGGGTCCCCTATGCAGTGCCCCCAGTAGTAGTATGCCCCCCAGTAGTATGCCCTCCTAGTAGTATGCCCCCCCAGTAGTATGCCACCAATTAGCAGCCCCCCAGTAGTAGGCCCCCCCAGTAGTATGGCCCCCCCAGTAGTAGGCTGCCCCAGAAGCAGGCCCCCACAGTAGTAGGCTGCCCCAGTAGTAGGCTGCCCCAGTAGCAGGCCCCCCAGTAGCAGGCCCCCCCAGTAGTAAGGCTGCCCCAGTAGTATGGCCCCCCCAGTAGTATGGCCCCCAGTAGTAGGCTGCCCCAGTAGCAGGCCCCCCAGTAATATGCTGCCCCAGTAGCAGGCCCCCCCTGTAGTATGGCCCCTCAGTAGTATGGCCCCCCAGTAGCAGACCCCCCCAGTAGTATGGTCCCCCCAGTAGCAGGCCCCCCCAGTAGTATGGCCCCCCCGCACCCCCAGTAGCAGACCCCCCAGTAGCAGACCCCTCAGTAGCACCCCCAGCCCTTACACACGTAAAATAAAAAAACTTACCTGAATCCCCGCTCCCGCGCCGTCCGCTCTGCTGCCAAACGCTGAGGAGGAAGCCGAAAGATGGAGCTCATGTGTGAACTCCAGCCAGCTCCCTCCATGCAGCAGCCAATGAGAGTCTATGTGACTCTCATTGGCTGCTGTAACAAACACACAGCTGCCGCTGGTGGCTGTGTGTTTGTATCTGTGTAGGGCAGACCGCTATCACAGCGGTCTGCCCTACACAATAGGAGCTCTGATGTCGGATTCTCTAGTGAGAATCCGACATCAGGCGGCCGCCGTTCGGCCCCGAACGGGGATCCGAGTCAGGCAGTGAACACCCGAACAGTGTTCGGGTGGACTCGGATCCCCTATGTTCGGAGCTCATCTCTAGTTATGACGATAATCGTGTTCATCCCTGTGGGTTCTTCTCAAAGAAGTTTTCTCCTGCTGAGAGAAATTATGCCATTGGTGAACAAGAACTTTTAGCAGTAAAGTTAGCATAAAGTTAGCACTGTCTTCATGGACCATAGAAATCTTCTCTTCCTCAAGAATCTTCAGTGCGTGAGTTCTCGTTTGGCCCAATGGGCAATATTTTTTGCTCGGTTCCAGTTCACCCTGACCTTCCGGTCTGGAGCCCTTAATCAAAAGGCAGATGCCCTGTCCAGATCTTTCCGCTGTGATGACAAATCAGAGAATCAACAAAATACTCCTGTTTTGGAGTCAAGTGTCTTCGCCACCTTACAGTTACAGCCTCCTACAGGGAAGTCCTTTGTGGCCCCAGAGTTAAGGAAGCAGCTCCTCACCTGGGCTCATTCCTCTCGCTTTGAAGGACACTCAGGTACTCAGAAGACCTTGGAATTTTTAAAGAGAGGCTATTGGTGGCCCTCCATGAAAGCAGACATGTCGGAATTTATTTCTTCATGTTCTTCGTGTGCCCAGCATAAATCTTCACGTCAGTCACCGGCTGGTGAGTTATTGCCACTACCTATTCCATCACGTCCATGGACACATCTCTCCATGGACTTTGTCACGGATCTGCCGAATTCTCAAGGGTTCACTACCATCTGGGTCGTAGTAGACCGATTCTCTAAAATGGTCCATTACATACCACTAAAGAAATTGCCTTCTGCCTCTGACTTGGCTCACTTGTTCGTTCAACATATTTTCCGTCTCCATGGTCTTCCAGCTGAGATAGTCTCTGACCGTGGTGTTCAAGTCACAGCAAAATTTTGGAGAGCCTTATGTTCTGTATTGCAAGTTAAGCTAAATATTTCTATGGCTTATCACCCACAAAGCAACGGTTCCACTGAGAGGGTTAATCTAGACATTGAGACCTTCCTGAGAAAATTTATGACATCTTCCCAAGACAATTGGTCTGCATTGCTGCCATGGGCTGAATTTGCTCATAACACCTCCTACCACTCTTCCACGAACCAAACACCATTCCAAGTGGTCTACGGCCTTCATCCTCCGGTCCCTGAATTTCAAAGCCTGCCCGTCTTTGACGTTCCAGATGTAGAAGACACTGTACGGAAATTTGCTTCAATCTGGTCTCAAGTTCGTACTGACCTGGAGAAGGCGTCCTCCCGCTACAAATTTCAAGCTGATAAGAAGCGTAGGAAAGTACCACGTATGCAAGTTGGAGACCAGATCTGGTTGTCCACCCAGAACCTACGACTTCGAGTGCCATCCATGAAATTTGCTCCACGCTTCATCGGGCCCTTCTCCATCATAGAAGTCATTAACCCCGTGGCTTATCGCCTTCACTACCCCCTTATTTGAAAAGTCCCAATTCCTTTCATGTCTCCCTGTTGAAACCCCTGGTGCTAAACAAATTCCACAGAGTCCTGCCTGCTTCTCCCCGTGTTCAGACTGAAAGAGGCATAGAGTTTGAGGTTTCCCAGGTCTTGGCTTCCTGTCTCTGCAGAGGACATTTGCAGTATCTACTGGACTGGAGGGGCTACGGCCCAGAGGAACATTGTTGGACCGATGCCTGAGATGTCCATGCTCCTGCACTCATCAAGAGGTTCCATGCTGCCCATCCGGAGAAGCCTGGTGAGTGATCTGAGGCCTCCCATAAGGGGGGGGTACTGTCACAGACAGGGTTTCTAGGCATGGTAGTCATCGGGTATTACCTGTGAGGTCGTTATGGTGGGGGGTCTCTGGCAGCGGTGCGGGTGTTTGGTGAGGGGCATTGGCTGCGCGTGGTTCTGTGCGGGCACATTGTCACTATGCCTGGTGAGGTCTGGCGGTGTTTCCGTTCCATTGGCATCGGCGCTGCCATCTTACCTGCGGCCATGTGATTCCGGCTGTCCAATCCTGGTAGGTCATATGCTCATTCCAGCCAGTCACAGCGCGGCACTGAGCATTTACCATACCTGCATTCAGTTACAGCTCATCATACCTGCATTCTGTTTCAGCTCACCATACTTGTATACTGTACTGTTCCTGCCTGTCACTATCTGGACATTTTCCCATTAACCCCACTACAGTTATCAAGTGCACTTTAGTGCTATACCTGGTCTTTTCATTTGCCATTCCCATGTCTTCTAAGTCACCTATTAAAAACCCCACTTTTTCATTTAAGTCTGCTTCTGTGTCTGCTCCTATCACCACCCTGGGTCCACAACAAATTCAGAACCTCACATATTATCAGTGCCACCACATAGGGCACAGGACCCTGGGAGCGGCACCGTTGCTGCCCCGCAGCACCTGACTGTGGCTTGCAGGGTGCCTGAAAAGTCACCATGCAGCCAATAGCGTTACTGGAGAACCGCCCAGAGCATACAAGGGAGGCACCCTGCAGTCTGGCTCTGGGCACTACTTTATTTCCCAGAGCCGGTAGTCGTGCCCCACGACGACATGGGTTTAGGGGCGGGGCCAGCACAGGGCGCACTGCCACCCTGTTACAGTGTTGGCGCCAGCTTTATCCCTAGTTCAAAAGACAACTCTGTTTAACCTGCAATTCCGTAAACACACCCTCACAAGTTACACTTACTCAGCTGCAAGTGAAGATGCAACTGAAATGCCTACGGTTCTCCATCACCTGAGTTACATATGCTTGGTTCTGGAGCATATGCATTCAACCCTGCAGCAGTTCCTCTGTTGCTAAGTGCAGGGACCAGTGCTAGAGAGGACGTTGACCTACTCTGTCCTATACCCACCACTGCATACAGCCCTGTTATGCATCTCTTCATATTCAAAAATAGTTTATATATTCTACTGTGCATTGATTTAATCAGGCTATGGCAGGCAGCTATCCCTGAATTAATATGCTGAGCTGTACACAATGGGAAAGATGCAGAGCTTCACGCAAGTCAGACACAATTGCACCCACATTGCGTGCACTGAACTAAGGGCCTGATTCAGAGCCGGACACTATTTGCGTTCGCTCGTTCAGAAAAAAGGGGTGGCTATTCAAATGAACCGTTCGCTCTTTGCGGTCTGTTCACACCTCTAGGTCTGAACAAGCGAACAAAACATGCGGTCGTTTTTTGGGAAAACTACGCCCCCTGGCCGCTCGCATCCTATGTCATGTCCGCTATTTATTAGATTAATCGAGTACATCGACCAGCGTATGAACTGCTCGCTATTCTTGTGGTTGGTTTTTCCTACCGCAATCTTGCGAGCAGTTCCGACTATAAAATAACCCAGTGACGTGGTCAATGACGCTGCTGTATCAATTATGCACACCCATAAAACGCCCGTTTTGACCTTTAAGCACACCTGCGTTCGGATCTCCACTCCCCGTTTTCAAGCACCTTCCCCTGTTACCACCCACATACGCCTCCTCCTGTCACTCAAAATAGCAGGCATTCGCTATTTAGCGAACAAACGATTTTCGGCCGCACTGACTGGTTCGCGCATGCATATTACGATCCATACGCATGCGCAGTTGGGCAAACATCGCTCGGAACGAACGAGCGGCCGCTTACGAGCGGCTCTGAATCAGGCCCTAAATGTGGATAATCGCCCGTATGCTGAGCTGTATGCGTCTATTCAACTACATGGCCACACTCTCAGTAAAGTAAACCTACATGCGAAAGCACTGCTGCCTCCTGGTTATGCCCCTGTAGCCGGAAGTGGAGATATTACTGAATTGTGTATGACTTGGACGCGCCCACAGTTGCATGCACAGTGCAAAAACACACAAAATGTCATTGTATCAGCCTCTGGTTGTCTTATTTGTGATAATGGTAGCTCCATCTGTCCATTGTTGCAATCTCATCTTCCAAAAAACTGCACCCCACTCCATGCACCCCTAGTCAGCAGCCTTGCTGGAGAAACACAGTTTGCCATCTCATGCCAGTACAGCTGACATTCTTTATTCCCTTCCCATATCCCAGTCTATAGAACAAAGGAAGGGCAGAGGCAGGAATGATAGCATGGGTTCTGCAGGGCTCCGGTCACAAAGTCCTGCAGTGATAATAGTGGTCACCTGCAAGGAAAAGTCATTAGCACAGCTGATCTCCTCTCTGGTCTGTACATTGGAAGAGTGTTGGGCAATGGAGACCATCAGCATTGCCGATCAGCCAAGGATTGGGATGGCTGTCAGTAGAGTATCTGTCAAGGTTTCTGACTGAAGCACTGCACAACCCGGGGAAACTTTTGTGTAGACGATACTTTCATAATATCGCACCTGTAGACAAATGCGTCATTTTAATTCTAGACTCACTAAAAAGATTCTAGTTTTTTAAACCACTGGAAGCTGATTATTATTCTGATCATCATCGCGACCATCGATGGTCGCGATGGTGAACGGCATCGGGTGGCCGGCCAGCTGAGTAAGCCTCAGCTTACTCAGGCTGGCTGGCTTTCAAGCCCAGCAGACTGCATATGTCCACGCAGTTCCTGGGCTGGCCAGTCCCGGAAAACGGGGAGGAAACGCCCCGTATCCGAGAACGCCGGCCGCCCCCCGCACTGCCCCTTAAATGTCTCTGCCTGTCAATTAGGCAAAGGCATTCAAGGGCTTGCGTGCGTCTTAGCAGAACCCATTCTGCACACTCGCAGAGCAGGTCCTGTGCATGCGCAGATTCATGATACTTGGGAGTCTGCGTTCACTGCTGAATCAGGCCCGCTCGTTAGCGGCTGCTCGTTCGCTCAGAGCGATGTTCGCACAACTGTGCATGCGTACGGATTGTAATACGCATGCGCGAACCAGTCAGTGCGGCCAGAAATCGTTTGTTCGCTAAATAGCGAATGCCTGCTTTTTTGAGTGACAGAATGAGGCGTATGTGGGTGGTAACAGGGGAAGGTGCTTGAAAACGGGGAGTGGAAATCAGAACGCAGGCGTGCTTAAAGGTCAAAACGGGCGTTTTATGGGTGTGCATAATTAATACAGCAGCGTCATTGCCCACGTCACTTGGTTATTTTATAGTCAGAACTGCTCGCAAGATTGCGGTAGGAAAAACCAACCACAAGAATAGCGAGCAGTTCATACGCCGTTCGATGTACTCGATTAATCTAATAAATAGCGGACATGACGTATGATGCGAGCGGCCAGGGGGCGTAGTTTTCCAAAAAAACGACCGCATGTTTTGTTCGCTTGTTCAGACCTAGAGGTGTGAACAGACCGCAAAGAGCGAACGGTTCATTTGAATAGCCACCCCTTTTTTCTGAACGAGCGAACGCAAATAGCATCCGGCTCTGAATCAGACCCTTAGTTCAGTGCACGCAATGTGGGTGCAATTGTGTCTGACTTGCGTGAAGCTCTGCATCTTTCCCATTGTGTACAGCTCAGCATATTAATTCAGGGATTCGCTCATTCAGACATAGAGGCGTGAACAGACCGCAAAGAGTGAACGGTTCATTTGAATAGCCACCCCTTTTTTCAGAACGAACGACCGCAAATAGTGACCGGATCTGAATCTAATACTACTACTGGGGGCACTACAAGGGGGTGGGGGACTACTACTACTGGGGACACTACAAGGGGGAGACTACTACTACTGGGGACACTACAGGGGGGGGACTACTACTACTGGGGACACTACAAGGGAGGACTACTACTACTGGGGACACTACAAGGGGGGGGACTACTACTGGGGGCACTACAGGGGGGGACTACTACTACTGGGGGCACTACAAGGGGGAGACTACTACTACTACTGGGGGCACTACAAGGGGGGACTACTACTGGGGGCTCTACAAGGGGGGGACTACTACTGGGGGCACTACAAGGGGGGGACTACTACTACTGGGGGCACTACAAGGGGGGCTACTACTACTACTGGGGCACTACAAAGGGGGTACTACTACTACTGGGGGCGCTACAAAGGGGGGACTACTACTACTGGTGGCACTACAAGGGGAGGGGACTACTACTAGGGGCACTGCATAGGGGGGAGGGGACTACTACTAGGGGCACTACATAGGGGGAGGGGACTACCAATGGGGGCACTGCATCGAGGGACCACTGCTAGGGACTCTATGTAAAGGGCAATACTGGGGGTACTGCATAGGGGGGAGACTACAACTGGGGCCACTATTTAAGGGGCATTGCATAAGGGTTACCACTAGTGGGGGGCACTGCATGGGGGGTGGACTATTACTGGGGGCACTATATAAGGGGCACTGCATAGGGGGTACCACTATTAGGGGCACTATATAAGGGGCTTACTACTGGGGGCACAAGGGGCACTGCACTGTCCAGGGGGGACCACTACTGGGGGCACTATATAAGGGGCTTACTACTGGGGCACAAGGGGCACTGCATAGGGAGGATCACTACTGGGGGCACTACTGGAGGCCTGCATAAGGGTGTTCTCTCCTGTGGCACACGGGGGCACTGCATATGGGCACTACGACAGGGGGGTGCCCTAATCTTTATTTTTACCTTACATTAATCCCATATGGACCCGCCTCCTCCATGGAACACTTGAGGGGGGGGAGGGGTGCCGTAGCACGCATATTCTTCGGGCACCCTGGCTACACGCTACTCCTCTGCCAGGGCTGCCTGCATGCATTTGCCCCCCAGGCTAAAAGTTGCCAGCCAGCTCCTGTATGAAACTCTACTAAACCACTGCTCCTGGATCTGCCAACAAGCTTTAATGCTTTTGATGCTTGCTAATAAGCGTTATGCTTGGCATCACATTTTATTTAAGGTGGTTGCAAACTTGAAAATAAGGAAATTATTGTAATGATGTAACTGTAATTTATCATCAAGACCCATTGTCTTGCCAATAAAGGATGTCCCTCCTCACTCAAGTAGGGATGCAATTATAACCTAATTATAGACAAAGTAGCAGACAAGCAGCAGACAATGGGCCTGGTGCAGCACGGATCGTACGGCTGCGTTCGCTCGCACCCACTCGCTGCAAAAATATGCTAATGAATGCAATCACACGGCAACCGCAGTACTATACCAAGACGCCCATCACTGTATAAAGCCAGCCACTTCCCATGACATGCATCCGCAAGTCAGCGAGAACATTGGTACCATAGAGTAACATCGGAACCGTTCGCACAGTTGTGATTGAGCTGACCCTACCTCACAAACTGCTAAACTTCCTGTCACTTCCTGCTCTGCGTATACAATCGCAGGGACTTAATTATGCACGCCCCTGTAACAGCGTTCAAACGCACAGGCACGCCTGCATTCCTTCGACCACGCCCCCTCTCCACCCCCAAATGATCACTTCATGTCAATCACTATGCGATTGGACTGCATGCTCACTGCGATTGCTTCCCGATCAAAATTGTCGGTTCGTGCACGCACACTGCGATGCATGCGCAGAGCACAAACATCGACCGGCTGTGTGTGTGAACGCAGCCGTGCGATCCAACCTGAATAAGGCCCAATATCCACAGTAGTTAGATTTACGTACACCTGGCTCCCCCTACTGGTACAGTAATGTTCCTAGGTATCTTACTACCTGATACTGTCCTCTTATCAGTTGTACAAATCAGCATTAAACTCTTTATGAGTGAAATGTGCACCATGAAATACACTCAGCTGATTGGCAGGTGCTCCAGCCAATCAGCTCCCAACTGTCATATTTCAAACAGATGACAGTTGGGAGCTGATTGGCTAGAGCACCATTATCATACGCAATAAGTATTATCACTCGTTTTGAGTGATAAAACTTGTTGATAAATGAGGCCCAGAAAATTACAGTGAAACACTCCTAATTGCTTAATCTGTATTCTGGGCCACATTATTATATGAGCAATTCCCATTCCACAAAAATGCATTAGTCAGTAAGGTAATTTCCCAAGGTTTATTGGACAGAGGGCCTGATTCAGACCCAGTCGCAAGCGCTGTGCGCTCGCAACCGGGTCGATGGTGGGCCAGTGCGCATGCGCTCGAAGGACCCGGCTCCGTCGTGCGCATGCACGAGACTCGGCATGCAAAGGGCAATTCGTCGCTCCGGGTCACGCATCAAAGGGGGCGAGCTGTTGATGTTAAGTGACAGCTCGTCCCCTTTGGTGGGCGGGCCGGGGGGGTGGCTGCCCAAACGAAGGCGTTCCCATGTGAACACCTGCCGTTTGGGGGCGGCCCCACTGACATCACAAGTGATGTCAGTGGAAAGATTCTGGCTCTGTGAGAGCCGAAATCTCTCTGGGACTTGCGGCCACGAGACCCTACCACAAGGGTCTCGTCGCAAGCCCCATGGTCGCGACCATCAACCGGGCCGCTCGCTATCTGTGGGTGGTCACCCACAGCTATGCGAGCGGCCAGGAGGCAGCACAAAAAAATAAAAAATGCCCTGATTCAGAGTGAGCGTTGGGGCCATAGTGGGAATCAAACCCATGACCTCAGTGCCGTGAGGCAGTAATGCTAACCATTACACCATCTGTGCTGCCCATCAGGGGCGTTTCTAGAGAGGAGGGGGCCCGTGTGCAGTCTCTGGGCACTAGAGTGTGCCCAGAGTCTATAACGTATGCGCAGGTCACCGGGAAAATGGCCACGGCGGCCATTTTCCAGCCGTTTTTCACAGGCGCAGTCACCGGAGTTGACGTGGGACTCCGGAGAGGTAAGTTTTATGGGTGCAGGGCGGGCCCCCCCTGGACCATGGGCCCGTGTGCACCCTGCTGCCCATGTAACTTCATACATACACTCTGTTGAACAACATGAGGAAACCCATGCAAGCAAAGGGAGAATATACAAACTCCACATAATTAGGGATGTAGTGGGAAATGAACCCACAACCTCAGTACTGTGAGGCAGTAATGCTAACCATTACACCAGCTGTGCTGCTACATTTAAGATACATACTGTATGAAGATAAAATTACATATTTCTTGATTAGCGGGCTTTCCCCCAGTAAATATCAAAATAGGTGAACACACATCAATCCTCGATTTTAGTAAGTGGAAACTGCTCCACCTAGGTCCAATCACCTGGGAAGCCAACCCTGCTAGCGAGTAAGGTTATTCCCGGGAAAGACCCGGGTAAGGCTCAGTGTAAACGGGTTGACCCAGGACCCATTTACAGCACGGGGAGAGCCGCATTTTGGTGCAAGGAGATGATGTCATCTCCATGAGCTGGCACTGCACCCGTGTGGGTTGTGAACAGCGCTGCTCCAGGTATAACCCGAATCGATGCTGTATTGGAAAAGGGGTCTGTCCTGGGTCTGACCCAGTTTGGAACTATGGGCTCAATTCAGAGCTGCTCGCTAGGCTGAGTTCGCACGCAGCCTGCCGATGTTTGCAATGTGTGCATGCGTATAAGATGCAGTGCGCGTGCGTGAACTAGTCCATGCGATCGGGAAGCGGTCGCTTGCAGCGCATAGCCACCTCGCTAGATTGAGTGACAGGATGAGCTGTTTGTGGGTGGTAACAGGGGATGTTCGATGGAAACGGGGGTGTGGTGGTGCGAACGCAGGAGTGTCTGAGCACCTTAACGCCGTTGCTGAGGCGTGCATAATTAAGACGCAGCATCAGCATACATGCTTGCGGTAGGGTAAGGTCAGCCACAAGTGCGGCAAATGGTCCGATGGTACTCGATGTTACCGAATGTTGCATACACTTTCTGGATATGACGTGTATAAGTAGGCGTCTAAATACACACTGCAATCGCACGCCAAGACATAGTGGGTGTGCTAATGCCGTGCGATCGTGGGATTTGCATACTTTGGCTGCGTGCGAACGCGTCTAGTAAGCGGGTCTGAATCGACTTAAGTGGAAAAGGTGTATAATTCTGATTTGTCAGAGCCATATAACAAATTTTGCATACTGGGACAGCACTTTTAGAAAAGAGACTGTCCCAGGCGAAGCACTTTCCCATTGTAAATTAGTTTTCTGCTAGTTCAGTGCAGCAGCAGCAAAAGACTTTACTCCCTGGAGTAAATTACTGCACATGTGAAGAGAGTCCATGGGCCTGATTCAGAGCTAGTAAAGCTAATTTTCACTGGAGCATTACCCATGGGAAACGTCATCTGAAGATGGCAATAGCTGCTGGGGCTGACATGCAAAAAGCTAATATACTGAGTTACTGTATATCACCTTGCCCATAGAGAGCTGCATTATCTACATTTAACTATGTTAACGTTAGAGCAATCAATAAAAGGACCATTTATCTGCTTTCTCCAGAGTTAGGGTTTGATAAATAGGCTCCAAAGTCTAGTTCTAATTGTCTCAAATCAAATTCAAAAAAGTTTTCTAAGACCTGCATTGTAGTTTTCAGTATTACTATAAAATATACCTCATATACACACACGCAACACCGCCCACCCCCCAATCACCTAATAGTGTGTTTTCTGAGAACCCAAAACAGGTTATTTATAATAGAAGCTATAGGATATGTGATTAGGGAATATTTGTACTATTTGGGGTAAATTTACTAAAGTGAGAGTTTTTAGAAGTGGAGATGTTGCCCATAGCAACCAATCAGATTATAGCTATTATCTTCCAGAAGGTGCTAGTTAAATATTAAGTAGAATCTGATTTGTTGCTTTGAGCAACATCTCAACTTTCTAAAAACTCTCACTCTAGTAAATATACCCATACTTGCCGACTCTTGATTCATCTTTTCTGGGAGCCGCCCGGTCATCTCGGCTTTGTGGGGCGGGGCCTAATGCCAGCTGTAGCCTGTCCCCGCGACCCAAAGCCGAGATGACCGGGCTGCTCCTGGGAAAGATGCTGGAAAACCTGCAATTTGCGGGTCGGCGAGGAGGCGGTGGGGCTAAATGACGTGATTCGTGCCGTTTAGCTCCGCCCCTGCATACGGACCCGCAAATTTGTCCTAAAATCTCCCCATCTTGCCCACTTCACTAGGATGCGGGAGATATGCCTACTCTTTTGTGGGTGCGGGAGGTTACCCAAAAAATCGGGAGCCTCCCGGGAGAGTAGGCATGTATGAATATACCCCTTTGTGTTACATTGGACCTGATTCAGAGTTGTATGTTCTTAGCATCGTTAGACGCAGCAGCTCTTGCCATAAATCTTGTGTAAATAAACGCCTCCTGCCGGCTTCTGTGATCCGCTGCTGCGTCCAAGGACGCAGAATTGGATCACTATCCGAGTAAGCTTAAGCTTAGAATGGCCAATGAAACCCTTCTGTCAGAGCCAGGAAATCTGAATGGGAAGATGCAAACCCTGGCCTCAGCACACCCAGACCATCATGCCCCCGTTTTCTGGGATGCAGCCCATCTCAGCCTGTCAATCAGGCTGCAGCTTCTCCGACACATGCGACCAGTGCTGCATCGCACTCCTACTCCGGCCCATGCTCAGTCGGCCCACCATTGGAGATGTACGTAAACCACGTTTCCGTACTTCTCTGAATAAGGCTCATTAATAAGTAATACTAATGTTGTATACGTAAGAAGTATATTTTTTAGGAACACTTCAAAGTGCATTGTGGGTCTTAAAATATAAATATATATATATTTTTTTATTCCATTTAAATTTTTTTTGAATTCTTGCTAACTACTTAAAATAATCAAGCATTTCTATTCTGCATAATACTCCACAAATGCTGATTTATGTATTGTAACCATCCTTTAATCACACATTTAAAGACTTTATTGTGAGCCCTGCTCTCTGAGATTACTAGGCGGATATTACTGGGGATAATTTCATTCATTTGGAACAAATTGCATCTCACACAGGCAGACATCATTATTTGCTCTCTCGATCAATGAATAAAGCCCGTATTGAAGGCAAAATGTGTTAGGGCTTTATAAACACTTCCCACAAAATACATCCAATTCTGTTGATTTTGGACATGTATTGCATTTTCTTTCCCAGCCTGTACAAAAGGTTGAGTGAGACACCGTTTTGTAGATGTTAAAATACAGCTACTGTGGAAATGAGCAAAAACTGTGATGGAGCACAGTGGATGAAGTGTAGGTCCTGCAGCGATTGGCCTCAGAGGCGAATTCCTAATTCGTGAAAAGTGCCAAAGTAAACTGTGTGTCTCTCTCATTTCTATGCCTTGGTCTTCAGTTTGACTTCTGAGAGAGAGTAGCGGTTAGACCCCCTCCCCCAAGAAAATATTCAATAAATATATTTCTACAAACATAAAATTATTATTTGCACCACTCCATCTAACTTTCCCAAAATGTTTCTACCACTCGGAACCACAGAGTAGTTCTTGCCCTCCACCCTTATTATATTACTATCCTAGCTGAACATAGTACAAATGCACTGAGCACCGTGGTGACCCCATAACTGGCCTTAAGTCCTCTCGATGTGTTGGGCAGAGAATAGTGTGTCCTTAGGTGACATTCGTTGACAGTACATAATTATATGAATACACTGAAATCTGTACTGAATTTCGGTAATAGGAAAGTTAAAGTGCTACTCAGCTTGAAAAGTTGCTCTATATAAAATTCCTCATCTCATTAATGAATAATCAGACAAATTGTTCTAAACAACTTTTGGAATGATATATGTTATCTGCTTGTGGAGGAAATACATTATGTACACCAGATTTACCTATCAGCGTTCCATATTTTGCCAGGAGAAACCTATGGAGACTGCGGCTGTTATTGGGAATGTAGGGACTGCAGCAAATATCAGAGATACTTTCTGCGTTCTCCTCTTCATACATTCGGGGGAGATCTTAATATTTGCAAGTATCCACTAAAAACGCTGTTTTTCGAGAATATCCTGCATATTACTTGATAATCAGACCCCTAATAAATAATATATAGGTCTGTTTGCGCAGCGTACCTTGCATATTTTTGCTCTTCAGTTGAAAGTACTTCATATATATAACCATGTTAGTCAATGAAGTTACAGCCATCTATTTGCACAATTTATGTGTCATTCCATAAGACTGTAATTGAGTTTTTCAAGGGGAAAACAATAAAATGTTTATATAAATTTAATTTCATTTAATCAGTTCAACAATTTAATTTGTATTTATGTTTGAAATAAAATTTTACTGGAAAACTTGACATTTTATTATATTACTATATTGTGTACTAATAAGGTAATGTTACTTTAGCATTTAATAGCACTTTTTCTATGTTATCATGAGGTGTAAATAATATGCAATCTAACTATGTCTGGCATAAATTTTATTTTTGAGCAGGACTCAACACAGGCCTATAAATATGCTATTTTTTTTACCTGCATAAATTCCCTACTCATGTTCCGAGTGCATATGTGTCCAGCTATCATTAAGTCCCATGATAACTAGCAATAAAGTATCAAGAAATTAATAGATGGTGAGAAGGCACTGATCGCTAGAGCTCACAATTTAAAAAGGGATGTATGAAATCACATCCAGATTTAGTCCAGATCATGACGGAGGGACAGCAAATAAGGGAAAGTAGCCATGACATTGTTGCCAAGCAGTACGGGGACATCGGAATGCAGACACCGCTATGTTTACAAATTATGCTTATAGCATTTTACGTGCTTCACCAGTATAACTGTAAATCTGAAGATTTACCATAATGTTTACAATTGTACTGCCAGCGCACATAAAATACTTCAAATACCAATTCACAGTAGTTGATATAAATAACAGTGTCTGCGTTCCAGGGTACTCATACTGCTTGTCGACATTGTGATTGTCGATAATTTGTATTGTGACAAAAATCACATAGACCGGAGTAATATCCAACAGAAGTTTATTTTCTCACTACAGGGAGGTATACAGGACAGTGCAATTTTCATAGGCAAGATGTTACAGCAGGTTCAGAGTCTTCCATACAGCAATACAGTTCTTTTAGTGGACCCTCAGGTCCAGGATCTCTAACACTAGTTACCCCCGGGCCTATAACCTAGGCGACTATATCACCGTCAGGATCGGTTTCCCAGTGTCTCTGCAAATATTACCAGCCTCACACAGGTGTCTGTAATCAGCTGCCTTTCCAGACTCAAACTTACACACACAAACCCTGGCCTGGATCTGACAACCTGCAGTTCTACAACCATGTCAGATCCGTGCTGTCCTTGCCACAATATATATATCCCCAAATAGGGACTTTCCCAATGCTGTCTGGATTGAATGTAATCTGCTAATATCACTGAATATTCTAAGTAAATGCCACTACTTAAACATTCCACGTGGTTAACAGAATTGAAGATATTTGGGATAAATCAGATACCTTTGGTTTACCAACCATGTAAGGACAAACAAGTAATACATTATAATTTATGGCCAGCAGAGGGTAATGCAGGACCTTTGTATTCACCCACAGACTGGTTCTGATCATTGTAGCTTGTAGGCCACTCTAAGAAGGGTCTACGTATCAAGGCAAAGAAGAATGGCGCATTTCCATTAGTGTATGGTATATATTGTCGACATGGTCGTAATGTCGACATGTATGTCCACATTGACCACGTTCACACTGATGAAATGTCAACATGATTACAATGTATACAAAACATCCCTGGTGGTCTAGCAGTGACCCGTTGAGTGACAGGCAGAGGCATTTAAGGGGTGGTGCGGGGGCGGGGAGGCCGGCGTTCCCGGAAATGGGGGCTTGTCGGCCCTGTTTTCCGGGAGTAGCAAGGCCAGGGACTGTGTCTATGGACGCAGTTTCCTGGCCTCGCAAGCCTGCCAGCCTGAGTAGGCTTTAGCTTACTCAGCTGGCCATTGACCCGGCGCCGTCCACCATCGCGATTGATGGTCGTGATGGTGATCCCAGCCTGCGAACTCGGTCGCACTGCTGGGATCGCAAATGCAGCAGGGGGTGTCATACAGATGGTGTCATACACCTACTGCTGCATTTGCATATCAGCAAGGACGGAATTGCAAAGCTGCCTGCGTAAAGCTTTGCAATTCCGTTCGAAGCTGAATCACCCCCATAGAGCCCTAAGGGCTTTATCAAGCAGTGACAAGTGTGGAGAAGTGAACCAGTGGAGAAGTTGCCCATAGCAACCAATCAGCTCTCAAGTAGCATTTATCAATTACAGGTAGGAGCTGATTGGTTGCTATGGGCAACTTCTCCACTGGTCCACTTCTCCACGCTTTTCACTGCTTGATAAATAGACCCCTTAGTCTGGTGTCAGCTAAAAACGGCTAACTTTCATTGAGTTCAGTTTCTTCCCTGGTAACATTTTAAAATGAAGGTGGAACATGTCTAACTTGTAAAATGGGAGTTATTACATTCAAAAACATTGCATCCATCATCAGCGAAGCCCAACCGTATACATGTAACATGGGAGTATTTCTTCAATTCAGTGTATCACCACAGAGCAATTATAAAAGCCTTTGATATGTAGTATTACACTGTTTGTACTGTTTATATTACATTATTGCGATTTGTGAATTTATTGTATGGATGGTATGCATGTAAGGTGCAAGATTTTCAGGAGATTTGCAATCCCCTGGTGGAAAACTGCTATTTTGAAGGACTACTTAGTCGAAAATACATAAATTTATTTATACAGCTTATACGAAAGAGCTACTAATAACATTTACACATATATATTTAAAATGCAGCTTTAATAAGCACATTAAAAATGTAATTATTTTATAATTCAATGTATATAAAAAAAAAAATTGTCACACCGGGGAGTTTGTTTCCTATGCACAACAGTCTCTTTGTCCATTAGCCATTGAAACGAGTTATATATGGGCCATAGCTCAGTATGAAAATAGAGGTGAAAGCCTAAAAGCAATATAATATAGGCAGCTGTAAAACCGTCTACTACTTATTTCTGCTGTGACGTCAAAGAATAATTCACTTATTTAACATAGGATATGTGCCTGACATATAACGCACTTCGGCATAACTGGATTATATGGAAATTTGCTTTGTCTGTGCAGCTGCAAAATTACATGTAGATTTAGTAATTGCCTATGAAGCCATCAATTAATATTGTGGAGCAACAAATCGATGTGGAGCAAATCTAGGAATATATCAACAAAAAGAGAAAGAAAGTGCAACACACAGTTGAGACACGGGATCTTGTTTCTTAAAGCATATAAAGCATTTTTCTTTTTTTAAAATATACTGCATGTAAATGCGCAAAGAAACCACATATCGAGCACTAAAATGCTAGTAAGACCGGGTACACATCAGAACGACGGGCAATTTGCACGATGGTTGACTCAATTTCCTTTGAACCCAGAAAAAACGATATTGAGCGTACACACTGTATAATCCTTCAAGCAACGGAACGATTTAACGTGTCGTATCATCATATACAGTATGATATATCGTTGCTCCTGTACACACTAGAACAACCATCTTTAAGATCACTGGTTGGTAGTGGCAAGAGGTGACATCTTTAGAGGCCAAATTGGAACAACCTATCGCCTGGTCGTCCGGTTGGCCGTACACACTACACAATGTGCCCCGCATCGTTCACGATATCTTCTGATCAACCGTGCAGCACGGTCAACCAGAGGATGTCATATACAACACGCAGGTGCACGCAATTGTGCATACACACTACTCGATGTACACGATTTGTCGTTCTAATTTGACAAATTATGTCGATATCATTCTAGTATGTACCTGGCTTAACAATGCTTATCTAACATGTCTGCATTTGATATGCATTTCTATAAAAACATCAATAAAGCACCAGTGGGCATGAAGCCTTAGGGTGGCAGAAGATAGGAAGCATGGTCCAGGTTGATGGAAACTGATGGGCAGTGCATCATATACAGGCATGCAGAGGGCATAGGGCCTGATTCAGAGCCGGACGCTATTTGCGGTTGTTCGTTCTGAAAAAAGGGGTGGCTATTCAAATGAACCGTTCGCTCTTTGCGGTCTGTTCACGCCTCTATGTCTGAACGAGCGAACAAAACTTGCGGTCGTTTTCTGGAAACTACGCCCCCTGGGCGCTCGCATCCTACGTCATGTCCGCTATTTATTAGATTAATCGAGTACATCGACCAGCGTATGAACTGCTCGCTATTCTTGTGGTTGGTTTTTCCTACCGCAATCTTGCGAGCAGTTCTGACTATAAAATAACCAAGTGACGTGGTCAATGACGCTGCTGTATTAATTATGCACACCCATAAAACGCCCGTTTTGACCTTTAAGCACGCCTGCGTTCTGATCTCCACTCCCCGTTTTCAAGCACCTTCCCCTGTTACCACCCACATACGCCTCCTCCTGTCACTCAAAATAGCAGGCATTCGCTATTTAGCGAACAAACGATTTTTGGTCGCACTGACTGGTTCGCGCATGTGTATTACGATCCGTACGCATGCGCAGTTGGGCAAACATCGCTCGGAACGAACGAGCGGCCACTTACGAGCGGCTCTGAATCAGGCCCATAGAGCACAGTTTCTCAAACCTGGTCCTCAGGACCCCAAACAGTGCATGTTTTCCAGGTCTCCACACTGAATCAAGTTAAATAATTAGCTCCACCTGTGGACCTTTTAAAATGTGTCAGTGAGTAATTATTACACCTGTGCTCCTGCTGGGTGACCTGCAAAACATGACCTGTGTGGGGTCCTGAGGACTGAGTTTGAGAACCACTGGCATAGAGTGTCAAAGACTATCCCAGGCAGTCTATGTTTTCTGTGCAGGTGGAAGCTTGGCTTGACCAGGTGAAGGATAGTGAGAGGCAGTACACACAGCTTATGGTTGGACGTGGAGTAAGTAGCTCCGATTAAACCCCGGTAAGCCTCAGGTAATAGGCTTCAGAATCACTGGGCCGCTACCTGAGGAGTGGAGGCAAGAAGTAGACATGGGTTCACCATAGCAGTGTGTGTAGGCCCTGCTGCCAATCCAAAGAGCTAGAACACAGGAGCACTGGCCCATTGATGGAGATCTAGAAGTAGGCCACAATATGTTGGGCCACAGACAAGACAAAGAGGTGAGGGGGCCGCAGAGTTACTGGGAACGTCACATGTTCCTATTTGCTCATATCTGCGCTTCACACCAAACTCTCAACCCTCACGGACTTTACAACATCTCTCTCTCTCCTGCTCACATGTTTGACTGTGCAGTGGAGCTCTGCGCATCCCAGTTTGAGTCTCCCCTAATCTTACACAGTTAAGAAACAAAGTATGTCTACTAAATCATAATATGTTTTGTGTTTAAGCAACACCCATATTTATGGCATGCACCACATAGTGGCAGATGTATCAAACCTTCCAGAGAGAGAATGTGGAGAAGTCACCCATAGCAACCAATCAGCTTCAGTCATTTTGTAGACTGTGCTAGATAAATAATAGCTAGAAGCTGATTGATTGCTATGGGGCAACACCTCCACTCTATCTCTCTCGAAAGTTTAACACATCTTTCCTATGGACTGATGGAAGGTTTAGTAGTAGATAGGGTTATTTACAATTAGCTGAGTCGGCCTTGTTACATTTCAAGTTTTTAAAAATGTATTAATAGATTTATTTTATTTGTGATGATAATACGGCCTCTGAGAGAACTGTATCATTGATTCTATGGATAATATTTAATTTAACCTTGATAGTCAAAGTAATATATTTATTTCTTTATTATATATATTTTTCAATATGTTACATAATTGAACATAATTACTTTTGTAATAAATACAATGTGAAAAAACAAATAAGTGCTGTTTTTTTTTTGTTTAAAAAATGTAGCATTGTATAATTAATTATGGGGCGATTCGATTACAAGCAGTGCATGCAGTGTGCCCTTCTGGAATGGCGTATCACGCCTATGAGCATCGCAGGTTTTCCCTTGCATCAGCCAGTTACAGTACCAATGACATAACGTGATGACAGAGGTACAGTAACTGGCTGATATATGCGCAGTGACGCCTGCCGGCACATTACATGTAATTAAATCAACCCCTATATGTCTTCATATATTATGATACTTTAGTATTTAAGTGTGTTCCTTATTTTACAACCTGCAGGTGTCTCTGTTGTTGCTGCTCTCATGAAGAGCTCTATACTGTGCTGGATATGTTCATACAAATAGCAACGTAGTAAATGATAGAAGATTTACATCAAAACATAAAAGTAACATAAAAACTTGTGTCACTGCTCTAACTGTATAATTGACAAAGTACTGGGAACTATTGTGCTGTGGTGCAGCTTTACCATAAATGATAAGCGTTATTCATGTGAAGGACAGAAGCTGAGGCAGCAAATTCTGGGGCTTAAGCTAAATTAGGTCATTACTGTAACTGTAAAAATGCTAATTTTCATATTGAAAATGTCTAACTTACTAATTACTGTAGTGTTGCAAAATTCACTAGTTATTAAAGTTTTAATTTCTGTTTTATATTGTGTACTATATAATACAAAGTTGGCTTCCTAAGAACATTGAGAAATACATATGTAAAAGTTACAGGGGCTCATTAGAACAACAACTATTTGAGACTTGAAACTTGTGATCGTCACTTATTGACAATTATCTTGAGATAAGGTCCCCATACACCAGCAAATGATTGCAGCAATCGTGCAACTTGCAATCGATTGTGTATAAAAATCTTTCCCCTTTTCAATCGATTGTGGCAATTCTCCAATCTGCAATCAATTGAAAAAGGGAAAGATTTTTATACACAATCGATTGCAAATTGCACGATTGCTGCAACCAATTGCTGATGTATGGGGGCCTCTACAGCACAGGACATTTTGTTTACTCGAGTGCGACTGAAGGTGCCTATACATCAGCGAGTGTGTTTCGCGATCCGGCGATGCGATGGGAAATGTCGGCGTTTCCGGATGGAAACGCCGACCTCCCACCAGCAATGTTCTGCGATCCGTCGCCTGGTTCGCAGACATTTGTCATGTTAAATGTTGGCGATTTGACAATTCTGATAATTTTTTGATTGCGATCGTCAAATCGCCGAAATCCAACATGTTGGATTTCTGTGATCCTGCGATGCCGGGTTGCAGCATCAAGGGATCACGGCAATCCGTCGCTGATGTATGGGCCACAAGGTGCTGTGGTCTCACACCATAGTACCCTTACCTTCCCAATAGTAAAATGCAATTTTACAGCTACTCGATCACACTGTTTGTGCAGACAAAGGATTCAGAACTGTATGCAGTTTCATTTGCGGACGGATCTTGTGACTTTAGCAGACTGCACATGTGTAGGCCTGAATACGCATGGGCGATTCAGAGTCCTAAGCATCTCAATAGGAATCCACTTGCAAAATGTAGAATACTGTATTCTATATATTATGGGTGTGCTGATGGAAATTGCCGGCTATCCAGTGGTGAACGTACAGTATGCAGAGATCTGTCCCAGTTCAGGCGGATCTCCAACAACATAGATGGCACTGGTGCAGAAGTGCTGCCATCATGATGACGGCTATTTTCACCAGCGTATGGATGAGGGCGGAGCAGTCGCATTGATTCGGCCAGCTCTGAGTACAGACAGAGATCTGCATTTATTTTGGTTTACATGCATGTGCACAACATCTCTGTTATCTTACATAGAGCAGGCTGCTTGTCATTAGTCCCATTCAGGAATAACTGATCAATGCCACGGCCAGAGCTACCTGTGACCAATACTACAGAAATTACATGCACTCACCTGTACAGCAAATATAAATGCTTCCCAGTTTTGTGAAGCAATGGTAGCATATATATATATATATATATATATATATATATACACATATACACACAAGGTATCTGTGGTCCAGCACTCACACCTTATATCTTGTCATTTGCTGGGGTGCTTCTTTACAATTTCCACTGAACTGTGGGTAACCCAACGATAAAGGATATCACATCTACTATACGTAGAGATAAAGGCACTCGCCAGACTTTTTAAGTCAAAAACACACTTTCAGCTTTATTAGCATGCACATAAATCATAGTTGCCAATGTTTCGGCTTTGTAAGAATACAAAAGACTAAAACAGAAAGAGATAATAACAAAGAAGTGTCACATAAGGCACAGTAATGCCTCCCAGGCCCTTCTCTTGTTATATATTAGAACTTAAATGTCAATATGCAACATAAATTGTGTTATGCTGTAACTAAAAGAGTACATCAAATCACATTTACCAAATATCAAAAAATGCAAATGAGATGGAAGACATCCTGTATATGGTCTAGAAAATCAGTAAATCAATGAACTTCACTCCTATATATAGAACAATCACATGGTCCGGCACTCACACAGAACTTCCAGCAGCTTACAGAAGTGCCCTCACATGATCCAACATACACACTCCAAGGTGCGGCACTGTCTTGAAAAATACCCAGACAACTGTGGCAACAGTTATCTGAGTATTTTTCAAGAGAGTGCCGCACCTTGGACTGTGTATATGTATATATATTAGGGATGTGCAGGCTCGGATAGGTTCGAGTTTGCACGTGGAGTTCGGATTTTTCCCTCCAAAAAAACGGAACTCAGAACGAGGCAAAACGTCACCTTACATGGACGAACATCATCATTCCTGGACAAAAGACCAGGAATGATGATGTTCGTCCATGTAAGATGACGTTTTGCCTCGTTCTGAGTTCCGTTTTTTTGGAGGGAAAAATCCGAACTCCACGTGCAAACTCGAACCTATCCGAGCCTGCACATCCCTAATATATATATATATATATATATATATATATATGGTGAAAGGAGTGTGAGGGTAGCGCACAGTTAAAGATGATTCCCTTATTAATGCAAAAGAATGTGTAACTAGTGCAATATGTGAACGGTAAAAAAGTTGATTCAAAGTCACTGATCCTTAATTAAAAGGTGGCTGCAGTCCTCTTGGGGTCCGTTTTGGCTAGTGGGTGAAGTGGTTCTGGAAAAGAGGTTTAAGAAGACATGCGCCTGATAGTGTAGTATTTAAAAGAATAGTACCGAGTGCTCGTAAGAATAAGTGTGCGTACCAAAAATAAACACTTTTAAGCTTATCTGTGTTCCAGGGATGAGTAGTCCACACTGGATAAGTTTAGATGGGATTTAATCAACTTGATCACCTTAAGGGGAGCTTGTATAAGCTCATGGCAGAGAGAGTATATATAGTGTAGTATATTTTTGCAAATTATGTAATAATTATAAGTAGAGGCTGCGTACCGGATAATGCTGAGTAAATAGCCCGTAGTATGTTCTCCTCCAGGGACCGCCTCATACCCTCTAGGAATCCCTCTTAGGTGCTTGGATGTTCAGTGTATGAGAGCGGAATACATATGCAATCTCTCGTCAGTATATTCCAAACAGGGGATTTTATTAGGTTTACAGGGTATCCTTATATAAGATAAGCCATTTTTTATTCTTTTATATCTTGTTTTATGTTTCCCCATACCCTGTAAACCTAATAAAATCCCCTGTTTGGAATATACTGACGAGAGATTGCACAGATAAGCTTAAAAGTGTTTATATCGTGGACAGTGTAGCCAGAGAGAATGGCCGCTACCCCAGCTATTACATATGCCCTCCTATCCAAAGAGTGATCCTCGCAATGGGTGATGCTCCTCCCGGCGATATATATTGTGATTAAAGTGCCACCCATTGCTTCCCTCCTCTTCTTTACTCTATAGTGGATCTTTTTTTTATATATATATTGGAACCTGGAAGGTTAGCCGCTCTAAAGGGGTGATTCAGCAAGGATCACAATTGCAAAGCTGCACGAAGGCTATAGATATGATGTACAGTATGCACGAAGGCTATAGATATGATGTACAGTATGCACGAAGGCTATAGATATGATGTACAGTATGCACGAAGGCTATAGATATGATGTACAGTATGCACGCAGGCAGCTTTGCAATTCCATCCTTGCTAATATACAAATGCAGCAGAAGGTTATATGACACCCCCCCCCTCCCGCTGCATTTGTGATCCTAGCACTGCGACGGAGGTCGCAGGCTGGGATCACCATTGCGACCATCGGTGGTCGATGGTCACGATGGTGGACGGCGCCGGGCCGTTGGCCAGCTGAGTAAGCTGAGTAAGCCTCAACATGTGCCAACAGGGCACATCTAGGAAAGAGAGTGGCACTGCAGTGGCAGATAGGATGGCAGTTTAATAAACAATAATGTTTGTCATCTCCACAAAAAGACAGTCAGTAATGCCCCAAGCAGCGCATAATGCAAAGAAAAGAGGTGCAAGATGGAATTGTCCTTGGGCCCTCCCATCAAAGGGAGTAATGCCGGTGTCGTACCTGCCCATTTGGATTCTTGAATGGGTGGAAGAACTATAAATGTGGCAGCACACAAAACGGAAGCTCTGAACAGGAAGGGGGCAGAGAGATTATAAAAGTGTGGTACTCAGGGGCACATCTGCCCATTGGCCAGGATGGCACTCGCCAGGGGCGCCGGCCGAGGGGAGCACCGTCCGGCGGTGCCTCCCGTGGTCAGGGGGTAGAATAATGATGGGACTGCTGGGGAGTCCCATGTACGCCCCTACAATGTCCAGGGACTGGCAGACGTCATGATGATCACTGTACTCAGCACTGAGGAGCCGTCCGCCTGCAGCCAGATACAAGAGATGGTAAGTATGTATATGTGGGCTGCGGGGGCTGGATACGGGGGGGCCAGGGGCTGGCTGGCTGGGTAGACAGGGGGGGACTGGCACGGGAGACAGAAGGGGGATGGCTGGGGAGGCAGATGGGATGCTGGCTGATGAAGCAGAAGGAGGTGCTGGCAGATGAGACATAGGGGCTGACTGGGGAGACAGAAGGGGGCCTAGCTAGGGAGTGGTTATAAGTACAGAGTGTATTTTTACAGAAAATATGGGGGGAGGGGGCACCATTCCATTACTTTGTCATGGGCATCGGACCCCTAGATACACCCCTGCTGGTACTAAACATCGCTCATCATCGTGGGATTATGTATGGGAAGGCTGGGAGGGGAGGGGGGAGAATATCACCAGATACCATCACAGAATATCCTCTCCATTTGGTGCTTGAGTTGCATCTGACCAAACATGGCTGGTATGATGAAGGAAAGCCAAGCCCATCTGTTGTTACACATTGGAATGAAAGATTAAGATAAAAGGCAACCAGATTGGTATCTACAAATCAAAGTTGAAAAAGGCATAAGAGTATTTTGCAAGTATAGCTATTTGTGATTTTAATTGAAATAAATACAGTATGAAACAAAAAAAATAAAAGTAAGCGTCAGAGCAGCGGCACAAACGCACGTCAGTTTAATAAAATATAGGTCATGTATGAATCATTTGCCACACAGCGGTGGCAGATAGGATGGCAGTTTAATAAACTATAAAAATGTCAGTCAGCAATGCCCCAAACTGTGCATAATGCAAAGAAAAGAGGTGCAACATGGAATTGTCCTTGGGCCCTCCCACCGATGGGAGTAATGCTGGTGTCGCATCTACACATTTAAATTCTTGGGTGGAAGAACTATTAATGTGGCAGTACACAAAACGGCTTATATATGCATACAATTATATTTTTTATTTGATGGGCAGCTGTAATCCTGCGTGGACTGAAGCCATAGGGATTATATATGCACGTGACGCAAAACAAAGCGCACAAAAAAGTACAATACAATTATTTAATTGAATGTTTGTTTGATTTATTCAAACAGCATGGAGTGGAGTCACAGGGCTTATATATACATGTGTCTTACTTATGGAGTCTGCACACAGCACAGCCAATACAGCAGAGTACAACACAGCATAAGCAGCGTGCACCCCCTATACACATTGACTAAGCAGCACAGCCACTTGTGAGTGTGGACACAGCCTATACAGCAGATTACAGCACAGCATACAGCAGTGTGCACCCCCTACACATTACACATTGACTAAGCAGCACAGTCACTTGTGACTTGTGAGTCTGGACACAGCCTATACAGCAGAGTACAGCACAGCAGTGTGCACCCCCTCTATATACACATTAACTAAGCAGGACAGCCTATACAGCAGAGTACAGCACAGCAGTGTGAACCCCCCTATATATATATACATTACTAACATAGCACAGCTTATACATCAGAGTTAAGCACAGCATACAGCAGCGTGCTTAACAAGGACATGGCACTGAGTCCGATGCCTTATCTAGAATCCAAAAACCATGAGAATCCGACGCTGCAAGGATGACGTTTTGCCTCGAAGCGGAGTCGGGCTGGAAGTTCCTAGCCACCGCTCGTATCTAATCAGATTCCCAATGTTTGCGCGTGTTCAGATTCCAAGGAATCTGAACCACTCATCTCTAATTGCTTTGTATCCAGAGATTTTGAGGACCCTAAGTGAATAAAATATAAAACTGACACCTTATTTTAATCTTTACTTGCATTATATTGTATGGGAAGAGAAAAGATACCCACATAGTGTAATTAAATTTAATAAAGGCTTCTTAAATAGAAGATTAAAAGTAAATACAAAATAGACAAAGTGACTTATCTATACTGCAGCATTCCCCAGCGAGCAGCTCACTATTAGAAAGACTTCAGTGACAGGTCCTAATGCATGAAGACATAGGGGAGTATTTATCAATATTTTCAGCACATTCCATGAAAACAGCCATTTTGGGGGGGTACCTGCAAATTCTAGGTATCTCCAGATGTGCTATCCCACCATTTCCAACAACAGCCGCAACCCCCATAGCTTTCTATGGGGTCTGCAAAGCTGTCAGATTTACCAAGCAGTTTGAATCCCACAGCTAAAGCCATCTGAAGATGGTGTTAGCCTCTGTAGCCTACAACAGGGGCAGAACTATTTGAGACAATGGAGACACCTGCCGCTGGGCTCCAGCACTGAAGGGGCACCACCTCCATTGCCCACAATATATTCACCCCATTTAGGGCTGTAGCTATGTACCCGGAGTGTACCATCACAGCCACCCAATACATGGCACCTCTTCCCGGCACCTGAGAAGCCACCATACACTAGAGGAGAGCTCCGTGTCAGACCATCAGCTGCCGCCTCCGTCTATCTATAGTCTGTAACTGCTCATTAGTGTCGCCGCTCCTCATCAGCTTCTTTTGTCAGTGCGACACGTTTGGTGCCCTCCTCACCCACAACTCCCTGTCTCACTCCTCCTTGGTGGCTGTATCTGCATGGAAAATGCTACATTACAGTGTCAGCGGGCACCAAACTATAACTTGCCTCCGGGCATCTGGGATGAACTTATGCCACTGGCCTACAGGCTACACTTCGCAAAGTTTTCAAGAATATGGTTCTTCCAGAACCCTCCCCAGCAATGTCTGCCGCACACGTGTGATCAGTAGATCTCGCATGTGCATGAGTCCCAATAGAGGAGTAAAGAGACCTCTGAGGCGGTCACTTCACTCCAAGTACATCACAGGGATGGGCTCTGATCTACTTAATACATACAGGCGGCATTATCACATACCGCAATGAGATTTAGAGCCCTAGTATCATGCTCAGATCGCATTGAGTATGTGATTATTGATAAATGTGCCCCTCCGTTTCGGTTCCAAGTACCCTTCAGGTATCGGAAGCTCTGGAATCGTGTAAGGCCACTTCCAGGTGTGTTTTGTCTGTGGACTTCTTCTGGTGGTTTTTATATGGTATCAGCTCTGAGGTGACAGATATCAAGTCTCATCCGAATACTTTTAACATGAAGCATCATGCGTCTTCCATTTGCACTTAGTTGGTGAAGTGTATTTCTTGACAGACTCTGTCTGATGTAGAACTAAAACTGTTACACGTAACAGAAGCTAGCCTAATATCCCATCACTCATTATTAATTTAAGCCAGTGAGAGTCAACCTGATACACTTCAGTGGCCCTCTAACCTACCAAAGTGCCATGCATTACCATCAATCCCAGTAATAAATGAAAGTAATACATTCAAACAAAGAAAGATACAGCTATCTGTAATGGCACATCAGCAGGCATTTTACACATGTATCACAAGCTACAACAACCAAATCTGACAATAAAGGAGGAAGAGGTGAGGGGCAGCAGTAGAGAGGAGATGTGTACCTTGCAGAGCATGGGGGGACAGCCCTAAATCATACTTGCTAACTCTCCCTGATTGTCAGGGGGACTCCCTGAAATAGTAGCAATCTCCCTGACTCCCTGAAGAGTCCAGTAATCTCCCTGACGGCACCTTACCCCCATTATGAAGCTGTTTTATATATATATATATATATATATATATATATATGGGAAAAAAAAGATACTGCGGCACTCACGGGTCTTGCATAGAAAGAATGACTCCAACTCAGGGGACGTTCGTTCAACGTTTCAGTCTATCGACTTTTATCAAGAACTTCAGTATACAAAGTGACAACCACATACCTTTATACAGACATCGCGCTTGCTGCAGACCAATCCTACTTCCGCCTCTCGGCTGGTGCCTCCCCGCAGATGACGTCATCCATGTGCACCACAGGCATCCCGGCGCGCGTGATGACGTCACACGTTGCCGGAGCCTGGTGCTCCTTTGTTGACATCACCTGATCGGGTGACTGACACTCCCACCGGAGGGGAAAATACGAGATCATAGGCAAAGAATATCATAGTATGCCTAAACACAGAAGTAAAACAAATATGAACATAAGGAGTAGGTATAAAGGTATGTGGTTGTCACTTTGTTCACTGAAGTTCTTGATAAAAGTCGATAGACTGAAACGTTGAACGAACGTCCCCTGAGTTGGAGTCATTCTTTCTATGCAAGACCCGTGAGTGCCGCAGTATCTTTTTTTTCCCTACATTACATAAGTATTAATTTACTTCTGATGGCACCTGGGCATTTTTGAAGTTTGTGTGGAGTGCTAGCCCCAATCGCTTTATATATATATATATATATTAGGGGTGAGCGGGTTCGGATTTCTGAAATCCGAACCCCCCCGAGCCCCCCCGATCCGAGGCAGATCCGAGTCAGGCTCGACTTTTCCCGCCTGACTCGGATCTGAAATCGAGGCAAAACGTCATCATCCCGCCTTCCGGGTCCAGCGGGTTTTGGATATATAAGGTACCCGCGTCGGCGCCATTTTCTCACTCGGCTGTGGACAGTGAAGAGGGAGGGTGGGAGTTAGGGCTGGCTGGGCTGTGTAGTGTAGTGTAGTGTAGTGCAGAAGAGTAGTGTTGTGCTGTGCTGCGCTGTGCTGCTGTTGTCCATAGGGGCTGTGTCCACTACTTCAAAGTCCATAGGGGCTGGCTGTGTTGTGCTGTGCTGCTGTTGTTAATAGGGGCTGTGTCCACTACTTCAAAGTCCATAGGGGCTGGCTGGACTGTGTTGTGCAGTCAGTTGTCCATAGGGGCTGTGTCCACTCCAAAGTCCTGTGCAGTGTCCCAGTCCTAAAGGGGTGCTGTAGTGTTGTCCAGGGGGTGCTCTGTCCGTCAGGGGTGCTCCCCCCAAGTGCTAAAAAAAAAATATTTTTTCTGTGTTTGTGAATTGTGTGCGCAGTAGCCGCGCGTGCATCAACAAAGTAGTGCCAAGTGTGCGCCTGTGTCATAAGTAAAGGGACGTCTGGCTTGACCGTTAAAGTGTGCTGTAACCCCCAAAGTACACTCCAGTCAAAACCAAATAAAAAAATATTTTCTGTGTTTGTGACTTGTGTGCGCAGTAGCCGCACGTGCATCAACAAGGTAGTGCCAAGCGTGCGCCTGTGTCATAAGTAAAGGGCCGGCTGGCTTGACCGTTAAAGGGTGCTGTAACCCCCAAAGTACACTCCAAACCAAATAAAAAAATATTTTCTGTGTTTGTGAATTGTGTGCCAGCTGGCTCATTTCTTAAAGGGTGGTATAACCCACAAAGTGCACTACTCTCCAGCAAAAATAAAAAAATATATTCTGTGTTTGTGTGCGCCTTAGCCGCACGTATATATCAAATCGATATAACATAAATGGAGGACCAAACTTTCTCCGATAAAAATAAAATAGAGAAAGATCAAGAACCACTTCCTCCTAGTGCTGAAGCTGCTGCCACTAGTCATGACATAGACGATAACATGCCATCAACGTCGTCTGCCAAGGCCGATGCCCAATGTCATAGTAGAAGCCACATACAATCCCAAATGACAAAGTTCAGGAAAATGACCTTAAAAAAAACATTTAAATCATCTGAAGAGAAACGTAAACTTGCCAATATGCCATTTATGACACGGGAGTGGCAAGGAACGGCTAAGGTCTTTCCCTATGACTAGTGTGTGTCATACTAGTATGACTAGTATGTTCATGACTAGTGGTTCAGTTTCACATGACGATGGAAGCCCTCCTCCCACTAAAAAAATCAAACGAGATAAGCTGGCAAAAGTACAGCAAAGAACTGTGCGTTCTAAGAAGATATCACAAATCCCCAAGGAGAGTCCAAGTGTGGTGGCGGTTGCGATGCCTGACCTTCCCAGCACTGGACGGGAAGAGGTGGCTCTTTCCACCATTTGCACGCCCCCTGCAAGTGCTGAAAGGAGCACCCACAGTCCACTTGCTGATATGCAAATTGAAGATGTCACTATTGAAGTACAACAGGATGAGGATACTGGTGTAGCTGGCGCTGAGGAGGAAGTTGGCGAGGAGGATTCTGATGGTGATGTGGTTTGTTTAAATCAGGCTCCGGGGGAGACAGTTGTTGTCCGTGGGATGAAAAAGCCCATCACGGTCATGCCCTGGCAGAAGACCAAACATTCCACCTCTTTGGTCTGGCAATATTTCTATCCAAATCCGGACAACAACTGTCTTGCCATATGTACCATATGTAAAGGTGAAATAAGTAGGGGTAGGGACGTTAACCACCTAGGAACATCCTCCCTTATACGGCACCTGCAGCGCGTTCATAATAAGTTACTGTCAAGTTCAGAAACTTTGGCTAAGACCGTAAGCAGTCCAGGGACACCTAAATCCCGTTGTCCTGTTGTATCCAATCGCCTTCAAACCACACCGTCAACTCCCTCCTCGTCAATTTCCTCCTTAGTCAGGATCGGAAGTAGTCCTGCAGGCCATGTCACTGGCATGACTGACTCTCCTATCCGGGATTCCTCCGGAGGATCCTGCATTGCTACGCCTCCTGCTGCCGCTGCTGCTGTTGCTGCTGCTGGGAGTCGTTCATCATCCCAGAGAGGAAGTAGGAACACCACTACTTTTACTAAACAATTGACCCTCCAACAGTCCTTAGCGAGGAGGATGAAGTACGACAGCAGTCATCCTGAAGCAAAACGTATAACTGAGGCCTTGACTGCTATGTTGGTGTTAGACGTGCGTCCGGTATCCGCCATTAGTGCAGTGGGATTTAGACAATTGATGGAGGTAGTGTGTCCCCGGTTCCAAATCCCGTCTAGATTCCACTTCACTAGGCAGGCGATACCGAGACTGTACAGAAACGTCAGAAAAAGTGTCCACAGTGTCCTGAAAAATGCCGTTGTACCCAATATCCACTTAACCACGGACATGTGGACAAGTGGAACAGGGCAGACTAAGGACTATATGACTGTAACAGCCCACTGGGTAGATGTATCACCTTACGCAGCAACAGCAGCAGCGTCACCAGTAGCAGCATCTCAGAAACGCCAGCTCGTTCCAAGGCAGGCTACGCTGTGTATCACCGGTTTCAGTAAGAGGCACACCGCCGACAACCTCTTAGAGAAACTGAGGGAAATCATCGCCCAGTGGCTTACCCCACTTAGACTCTCCTGGGGATTTGTGATATCTGACAACGCCACCAATATTGTGCGGGCATTACATCTGGGCAAATTCCAGCACGTCCCATGTTTTGCTCACACAATAAACTTGGTGGTGCAGAATTTTCTGAAAAGCGACAGGGGCGTGCAGGAGATGCTTTGGGTGGCCCGAAAAATTTCTGGCCACTTTCGCCATTCAGCGACTGCATGCCGAAGACTGGAGCGCCAGCAAACACTCTTGAACCTGCCCCGCCATCACCTGAAGCAAGAGGTTGTGACGCGGTGGAACTCAACCCTCTATATGCTTCAGAGGATGGAGGAGCAGCAAAAGGCCATTCAAGCCTATACATCCACCTATGACATAGGCAAAGGAGGGGGTATGCACCTGACTCAAGCGCAGTGGAGAATGATTTCCGTGTTGTGCAAGGTTCTCCAGCCCTTCGAACTTGCCACACGTGAAGTCAGTTCAGACACTGCCAGCTTGAGTCAGGTCATTCCCCTCATCAGGCTTTTGCAGAAGCAGCTGGAGAAAGTGAAGGAGGAGCTAAGATGGAGCGATTCCGCTCGGCATGTGGGACTTGTGGATGAAGCCCTTCATTTGCTTTGCCAGGAATCCAGGGTGGTCAATCTGTTGAAATCAGACCACTACATTTTGGCCACCGTGCTCGATCCTAGGTTTAAAGCCTATGTGGTGTCTCTCTTTCCGGCCGACACAAGCCTGCAGAGGTGCAAAGACCTGCTGGTGAACACACTATCAGCTGAAGCGGAACATGACACGTCAACAGCTCCTTCTTCATTTTCTCCCGCAACTGGGGCTGCCAGGAAAAAACTTAGCTATCCTAAGCAACCCGCTGGCGGTGATGCAGGGCAGGCAGGACCAAGTTTGGACATCTGGTCCGGACTGAAGGACCTGGCAACAATTTCTGACATGTCTACTGTCACTACATATGATACTGTCACCATTGACAGAATGGTGGAGGATTACATCGGTGACAGCATCCAAGTAGGCATGTCAGACAGTCCATACCTGTACTGGCAGGAAAAAGAGGCAATTTGGAGGCCCCTGTACAAACTGGCTCTATTTTACCTGAGTTGCCCCCCCTCCAGTGTGTACTCCGAAAGAGTGTTTAGTGCAGCCAGGAACCTTGTCAGCGAAAGGCGTAGGAGGTTGCTTCCACAAAATGTGAAGATGATGTTCATAAAAATGAATTATCAACTCTTCTAGGGAGACCAGCCTCCAGAACGTACAGAGGGACCTGTGGTGGTGGATTCCAGTGGGGACGAGTTAATGAGGATGAGGATGTACACAACACTGAAGAGGGTGAGAAATCGGTGGATGAGGAGGATGAGGACGACATCTTGCCTCCGTAGAGCCAGTTTGTACAGGGACAGATTAATTGCCAGCTTGTTTTGTGGGGGCCCAAACGAACCAATCATTTCAGCCACAGTTGTGTGGCAGACCCTGGCGCTGAAATGATTGCTTTGTTAAAGTGTGCATGTCCTGTTTATACAACATAAGGGTGGCTGGGAGGGCCCAAGGACAATTCCATCTTGCACCTCTTTTTTTTCTTTGCATTATGTACAGTTTGGGGCCTAGTTTTTCAATGCCATCCTGTCTGCCACTGCAGTTTCACGCCTAGATGGGTCACGTGTTTGTGCCGCCCACTCGTGTCGCTTAGCATAGTCATCCAGCTATCTCGGTGCAACCTTTTGGAAATAAAAACACTATTGTGAGGTGTGAGGTGTTCAGAATAGACTGGAAATTAGTGGAAATGAAGGTTATTGAGGTTAATAATAGCATAGGAGCAGAAAAACCAACACATTCTGTGATTTTAGCTGTTTTTATGCTTTTTTTAAAAAAAATACAGATCCAAAACACAAAACCCAGAACCCAAAACACGGAAGGGTGGTTTTGGCAAAACCAATCCAGATCCAAAACACGAAGAAAGATCCAGATCCAAAACCAAAACACAAAACACGAAAAGTGGCCGGTGCACACCCCTAATATATATATATATATATATATATATATATATATATATATATATACACTGTATAAATCTCTCTCTCTCTCTCTCATATATATATTAGGGGTGTGCACCGGCCACTTTTCGTGTTTTGTGTTTTGGTTTTGGATCTGGATCTTTCTTCGTGTTTTGGATCTGGATTGGTTTTGCCAAAACCACCCTTCCGTGTTTTGGGTTCTGGGTTTTGTGTTTTGGATCTGTATTTTTTTGAAAAAAAGCATAAAAACAGCTAAAATCACAGAATTGGTAGGTTTTTCTGCTCCTATGCTATTATTAACCTCAATAACCTTAATTTCCACTCATTTCCAGTCTATTCTGAATACCTCACACCTCACAATAGTGTTTTTATGTCCAAAAGGTTGCACCGAGGTAGCTGGATGACTATGCTAAGTGACACGAGTGGGCGGCACAAACACGTGACCCATCTAGGCGTGAAACTGCAGTGGCAGACAGGATGGCATTGAAAAACTAGGCCCCAAACTGTACATAATGCAAAGAAAAAAAAGAGGTGCAAGATGGAATTGTCCTTGGGCCCTCCCACCCACCCTTATGTTGTATAAACAGGACATGCACACTTTAACAAACCAATCATTTCAGCGCCAGGGTCTGCCACACAACTGTGGCTGAAATGATTGGTTCGTTTGGGCCCCCACAAAACAAGCTGGCAATTTATCTGTCCCTGCACAAACTGGCTCTATGGAGGCAAGATGTCATCCTCATCCTCCTCATCCACCGATTCCTCACCCTCTTCAGTGTGTACATCCTCATCCTCACAGAGTATTAATTCGTCCCTGCTGGAACCACAGGTCCCTCTGTACGTTCTGGAGGCTGGTCTCCCTGGAAGAGTTGATAATTCATTTTATGAACATCATCTTCTCCACATTTTGTGGAAGCAACCTCCTACGCCTTTCGCTGACAAGGTTCCCGGCTGCACTAAACACTCTTTCGGAGTACACACTGGAGGGGGGGCAACTCAGGTAAAATAGAGCCAGTTTGTACAGGGACCTCCAAATTGCTTCTTTTTCCTGCCAGTACAGGTACGGACTGTCTGACATGCCTACTTGGATGCTGTCACCGATGTAATCCTTTAACAGACAGACGCACGCTTGTCGCTGCTGCTTTGAGGATGCAAGTGTGGCTACAGCCCACACAATTCACAAAGACAGAAAAAAGAAGAAGAATATTTTTATTGTTTGTGTAGCACACTTTGAGGGTGTCACCACCCTTTAACAGACAGACGCACGCTTGTCGCTGCTGCTTTAAGGATGCAGGTGCGGCTACAGCCCACACAATTCACAAAGACAGAAAAAAGAACAAAATTTTAATTGTTTGTGTAGCACACTTTGAGGGTGTCACCACCCTTTAACAGACAGACGCACGCTTGTCGCTGCTGCTTTGAGGATGCAGGTGGAATCTAGACGGGATTTGGAACCGAGGACACACTACCTCCATCAATTGTCTAAATCCCACTGCACTAATGTCGGATACCGGACGCACGTCTAACACCAACATAGCAGTCAAGGCCTCAGTTATACGTTTTGCTTCAGGATGACTGCTGTCGTACTTCATCCTCATCGCTAGGGACTGTTGGAGGGTCAATTGTTTAGTAAAAGTAGTGATGTTCCTACTTCCTCTCTGGGATGATGAACAACTCCCAGCAGCAGCAACAGCACTAGGAGGAAGTGGTTCTTGATCTTTCCCTATTTTATTTTTATCGGAGAAAGTTTGGTCCTCCATTTATGTTATATTGATATATATACGTGCGGCTAAAGCGCACACAAACACAGAAAATATTTTTTTATTTTTGCTGGAGAGTAGTGCACTTTGTGGGTTACACCACCCTTTAAGAAATGAGCCAGCCGGCTCTTTACTTATGGGACACAGGCGCACGCTTGGCGCTGCTCCTTTGTTGATGCACGTGCAGCCACAGTGCACACAAGTCACAAACACAGAAAATATATATTTTTTTGGTTTGGAGTGTACTTTGGGGGTTACAGAACCCTTTAACGGTCAAGCCAGCCGGCCCTTTACTTATGACACAGGCACACGCTTGGCACTACTTTGTTGATGCACGTGCGGCTACTGCGCACACAATTCACAAACACAGAAAATAATTTTTTTTTTGGTTTGGACTGGAGTGTACTTTCGGGGGTTACAGCACCCTTTAACGGTCTAGCCAGCCGGCCCTTTACTTATGACACAGGCGCACGCTTGGCACTACTTTGTTGATGCACGTGCGGCTACTGCGCACACAATTTACAAACACAGAAAATAATTTTTTTTTTGGTTTGGACTGGAGTGTTCTTTGGGGGTTACAGCACCCTTTAACGGTCAAGCCAGCCGGCCCTTTACTTATGACACAGGCGCACGCTTGGCACTACTTTGTTGATGCACGTGCGGCTACTGCGCACACAATTCACAAACACAGAAAATAATTATTTTTTTGGTTTGGACTGGAGTGTACTTTCGGGGGTTACAGCACCCTTTAACGGTCAAGCCAGCCGGCCCTTTACTTATGACACAGGCGCACGCTTGGCACTACTTTGTTGATGCACGTGCGGCTACTGCGCACACAATTCACAAACACAGAAAATAATTTTTTTTTTTATTTGGACTGGAGTGTACTTTGGGGGTTACAGCACCCTTTAACGGTCAAGCCAGCCGGCCCTTTACTTATGACACAGGCGCACGCTTGGCACTACTTTGTTGATGCACGTGCGGCTACTGCGCACACAATTCACAAACACAGAAAATAATTTTTTTTTTGGTTTGGACTGGAGTGTACTTTCGGGGGTTACAGCACCCTTAACGGTCAAGCCAGCCGGCCCTTTACTTATGACACAGGCGCACGCTTGGCACTACTTTGTTGATGCACGTGCGGCTACTGCGCACACAATTCACAAACACAGAAAATAATTATTTTTTTGGTTTGGACTGGAGTGTACTTTCGGGGGTTACAGCACCCTTAACGGTCAAGCCAGCCGGCCCTTTACTTATGACACAGGCGCACGCTTGGCACTACTTTGTTGATGCACGTGCGGCTACTGCGCACACAATTCACAAACACAGAAAATAATATTTTTTTTGGTTTGGACTGGAGTGTACTTTCGGGGGTTACAGCACCCTTAACGGTCAAGCCAGCCGGCCCTTTACTTATGACACAGGCGCACGCTTGGCACTACTTTGTTGTTGCACGTGCGGCTACTGCGCACACAATTCACAAACACAGAAAATTATTTTTTTTTTGGTTTGGACTGGAGTGTACTTTCGGGGGTTACAGCACCCTTAACGGTCAAGCCAGCCGGCCCTTTACTTATGACACAGGCGCACGCTTGGCACTACTTTGTTGATGCACGTGCGGCTACTGCGCACACAATTCACAAACACAGAAAATATATTATTTTTTTAGCACTTGGGGGGAGCACCCCTGATGGACAGAGCACCCCCTGGACAACACTACAGCACCCCTTTAGGACTGGGACACTGCACAGGACTTTGGAGTGGACACAGCCCCTATGGAGAACTGACTGCACAACACAGTCCAGCCAGCCCCTATGGACTTTGAAGTAGTGGACACAGCCCCTATTAACAACAGCAGCACAGCACAACACAGCCAGCCCCTATGGACTTTGAAGTAGTGGACAACAGCAGCACTACACTACACTACACTACACAGCCCTAACTCCCACCCTCCCTCTTCACTGTCCACAGCCGAGTGAGAAAATGGCGCCGACGCGGGTACCTTATATAGGATCCAAAACCCGCGAGACTCGGAAGGCGGGATGATGACGTTTTGCCTCGATTTCAGATCCGAGTCAGGCGGGAAAAGTCGAGCCTGATTCGGATCGGACTCGGATCGGGGGGGCTCGGGGGGGTTCGGATTTCAGAAATCCGAACCCGCTCACCCCTAATATATATATATATATATATATACATTCAAATGGGATCATTAGTATCATTTCCCTGCATTGATTATAAGGCACAATGATCCCTATGGCTACATGCATTTTCTGAAAAGTATAAATTTTAAAAAAAAAATAGATCTTACTAACTGTTTTGGGGCTCATTTACATGTGGATGTAAGTCAGTTTTATGACACGCCTCTCAGATGTAGCAGTACACCCCCTCTTTATTGCTGCGCACATAGGTGCTGCTTTCACAATCTCCCTGAAATGATTTTTCAAAAGTAGGCAAGTATGACCTAAACGCACTGGTGATCCTTTTTACATGTCCAGAGCATTTTGCATAGAAGTCCCACTGTGTCTGGAGGGTACATACTTTGTACTGATGATTATGTAATCAATACAAAAGACACTCTTAAATCTCTAAGGGCTCTATTTACTAACATTATTTTTACTAAAATAAAGTGGAAAAGGGTGTTTTCAATTGGAGTAGAATTCGTATAATTCTACTCCAACCCCTAAGTATCACTTATTTTTAGTAAAGCAGATCGTATTTCCCTGGAGGTGGCGTTATCCAGGGTCTCCCCCGGTTACCGGACTCCTACTCTGCTCTAACGGGGAGAGCAGAGCTCGGAGCCGGTCCCAGTGATCAGCTGTGTGGTCTAAACAGACCGCAAGGTGATACACTGCAAAAAAAAATTTAAAAAATAGTCAAAAAAACATTCACTTACCTGACTCCAGGGACCGGTGGTCGGGGCTCCGGTGATGACTCCCCTCCGTTTAGCTGGTCTCCCATGCTGCACTGCGGCCCGGTCATCAGGTGATCGGGTCCCAGTGCAGTATGGGATATCAGCTGACCGGAGGCATGGAAGACATCACCGGAGCACCGATGACTGCAGGTAAGTGCTATTAAGGGAGAGGGGATCCGCGATCGCAGGGGGGGGGCTTAGTGATGGGGCGGGGCTTAGCACCGGGGGGGGTAGCAGCGGTGGCCGGTCGGTGCATGCGCGGGGCACTAGTTACGGTATTTTTTTGCGAAAATATCGTGACTAGAGTGCGGAGGTGATTCGCAGTTACAGAGCTTTCTCGCAAGCTCTGTCCCTGCAAGGGATTTGTAGTAAATCCCTGTGATACTGCAATGCGAATTCAGTCGGTAATATCACACTACAATCTGCATTACAAATGAGGATTGTAGTAAATAGAGCCCTAAATAACTACTATCCACTCCACATTGCACAGTGACAGTATACATCTTATTTTTACACTGTAGAATAATGCCGTATGAGTCTGCTGTGTATAATACCCCTTTTACACCAGAGCTAAAATCTGGGTTATTGCAGGGTTAACCCGGGTAGCTCCTTAGTATAAAAGGGGACAGGGTTGGATTCCTGGGTGGACTGATCCGGCAATCCAACCCAGGTAACTTGCAAGGTTTAACACAGTAATGACCTGTGAAACCCTGCAGTGTAAACGGCGCGATCCGGGTCACGATAACCTGGAGCAGGCCACCTGCCGGCCGATTGGCCAGCTTCAGTGACGCTTGTAGATGACGTCATCTCCAAGCGTCCACTTCCACGCCAGAAAAGCCGGGTCACTGCAGACCCGGCTCCGGTGTGAGCGGCGCTGACTCAGGAATATCCTGGGTCAGTGCCAGCTAAATTCCAGGTCTGATCCGGTTTGGAACCCAGTTCCAACCTCCGGGTCAGACCCGGAATTTAGGTATAAAATCAGTATAACTGACATATTGCACTTGCATTATTAAGCAGGAAATGCGAACAGGAGCAGGAGCTGACCGATTAAAAACTAAAGTTATATAACAAATAAATGAACCATCTCTGGAACAAATAACAAGTATAATATATCTAGTAATACTGTATATACTATTGATTCATTTAATACATGCTCCCCATCCCTACAAAGATATACATGCTGATGTTTGGACATCATATCCAGAAGCTGAACAAGACTTTTAGGTTTAAGAAAAAATACTCCACTCTGCTTTTATATGTGGAATAAATCTACAATATGTATTAATAATGGGCTGGGGATATGTAAAAACTGGTTTTGGATAAGCTGTTTTGCTGCAGCTTTTGTGGAACTACAAGTGCCAGCATGATCTGCCAACCAGTTTATATCACGAGATTGCTCTACAGCTGCACATTTCCAACATATAACATCTGTTATCAGGGCAAATGGGTAATAATAATTATTCTTAGATGGTGCTTTCAGTTACGCCGGCCTGTTAAGCTTACAATCTAATTATTGGTGTCTGGGAGATTTGTCTTGTTCAAGGTCATAAGAGGCGGACATGGAATGAATTGTGCAACTGTTAACATGTTCCACCCTGCTGAATCCTGTCACCTCACCGGTATCCTGCTTTGGCTTTCTGTGAAGCTGTGGTTGTGTGTGGTGTGAAACCTCTGCAGCTAATGACATCGTACACTTGACAAACAGTACTTGAAACCCTAGGTGCAAAATCTGGTTAGACAGCAGCTAAAACCTATAATTAAAACAAGTACTCCAGCTCAAACTGGTCTTTTTAACAGCTCTGTAGCTCAGTGACTCCTCTCAACTATGCTAATGCTTCTGAAGGAATTTAACGCTTGGCTGCTGGTCTGACTTGCAACTTGTAGCAATAATAATAACACGAGTGGAATTCTGCACAAGAGAAAACAAAAATAATAGTTAGTTATATTTGTGTAGTTTACAATCCAGGATGCTATGCAGAAAACTATTAAATTGCACGCAACTTGTCTTTACTGGAATGTTTAGAGCAGGCATGTCAAACTCAAAATACCAACTGGGCTGAATATTCAAGATCTACGAGTGTGTGGGCCGCAACAACAAAAAAAGTCTTATATGCAATTTTTAAAGGTTTATTATTAATAAAAAACCAATGCAGTGCCCCCTGTAGTAGTGCCCTTTGCAATTCCACCTAAATTTGTTTCCATTATGCAATGCCCCTTATGCAGTGTCCTAGTAGTGCCCATTATGTTGTGCCCCCAGTAATGTCCCTAGAAGTGCCCCTTATGCAGTGCCCCCAGTAATGCCCTTTATGCAGAACCCCCAGTAATGTCCCTAGTAGTAACCCTTATGCAATGCCCCAGTAATGCCCCTAGAAGTGCACATTATGCAGTGCCCCCAGTAATGCCCCTTATGCAGAGCCATTACTATTGCCCCTTATGTAGAGCCCCCAGTAATGTCCTTTATGCAGAGCCTCCGGTAATGCCCCTTATATTGTGCCCCCAGTAATGCCCCTTATGTTGTGCCCCCAGTAATGTCCCAGAACCAGCGTTGCCAGCTTGTAATAGTAAACACTGCCTGATCGAAGCTGTGCTCCGATCGTGGCAGGGGCATGGGCTGCATTTTATATATATATATGAGCCCACACTCTGGGGCCGCAGAAAATGTTTATTCGGGCCGCATGTTTGACATGCCTGGTTTAGAGCAAAAGTAGTTAGTATATTATAAGCATTTAAGTGCAATGAACAAGATTTATCAAACCTTCTAAAGAGGATAAGTGGAGGTGTTGCCCATAGCAACAAACCAATCAGATTCTAGCTATCATTTATCTGGTACTTTTTATAAATGATAGCTAGAACCTGATTGGTTGCTACACTTCCACATACCTGAAAACTCCCAACCTGCAAAGCAGCAGTGAATGGATGATGTGCGCACAGTGTCCTGGGGGAGGCTGGGGGCCCAGCGTGATGAGAACATGGGAATGACGCGCAGTCATACCCCCAAAATGTGCACAACAGGGGGCATGGCCTCACATGTCATGAGGCTGTGGCCCTCTTCCATGTGCACATACAAAAGTCCCGACCCTGTCCTCCCCAATGTTGAGAGGTATGCTGTCCTCTTTAGAACGTTTAATACATCTCGCTATACTGTACAATGGCAGGAAATCTATAACTATAAACTTCTATTTTATAGTAAGAGGGTCCTGCTTACAACCTATTTCATTCCTATAGGTTGTAATCGGGACCCTCTTAAATGTTGTCGCTTTAATCATGAGTTGCACACACAGGGGAGATGGGGAGTGCCTGACGGGACAATTTTTTTCCCTGAAACAGAGCGCGTTTCGTGGGTCTATGGGAAAAAGTGGACCAATACGATGCAATTCTATGAGAATTGTGACATTTAAGTCCCATCCACTCTTATTAAATAAAATAAATATAGTCATTATGAATGATGCTATCTCGTGAACATACCTAATATCTTATTTGGTTTGTGATTTATGATAAAGGATAACGGAACGGAGTATTATAGATGGAGACTGACTCAGATAGGTGTCCACAGAAATCTTTTAACGGAGTTGATTATGAACATACTCAGTACATTGAGGTGTATTAAAATGACTATTGTATCAATATGAAGAGACATCTAAAACCCATATTATCAATATAATGGGGAAAATCTGTTTTGAACCTCATTATATATTTTTGACCGCATGCCAGTGGACTAATTAGAGGGTAATAATTCATGACAGATTCATCTCCAGTTGAGAGCTATATGTGTTGTAAGACCTATTGTCTATATTACAGGGAAATCCTGTCTCAGACCTCGATATATACCTACTGTCCATTACATTGGTATATTGTCCATATGCCAGTGGACGATTTAGAGGGCAATAATATGAGACAGATTAATCCCCAGTGGGTAGCTACACTGGTTGTATCACCTATTTGTCAATATTCATAACATCAATAGGATGAGATACCTATGATTTGAACTATCACTATAATAGGGGAATTATATGTTATTGTCCATTTGCTATTGGACTAATTAGAGGGTAATAAACCAAGATAAATGAGTTCCCAGTGGATAGCTATTTATATAGTAAGATTCACTTTCCACATCCAATGGACCATTTGTGCATCATATTAGGATTGCTGAATGTTAATAGCCCGGAGTTTTGATGAGAAATATGAGATCTAAACTCCTAATATGAGAAGATCTATGTATTATGTTGCTTTGGTTCCGTACATGGACATTTGATCTGGTCTATAGTTATCAATCGAATGTAGATAGTGCATATAAATCATAATCTTATTATTCAATATATACTGTATATCTGGATGATTTTTGTCCAATGCAAACCAGTACAATTGTGAATACACCTGAGAACACATCATAGGCAAATATAATAATAATAGCCAATAATACACAGTGGGACTCTTTGGTTTTAAGCAGAGTCTTTATTTGTATTTTCTTCACAAGTGTATGTTTCTTTATGTGAGTTTTTATTATTTCGCTGTAAGTACCTACATTTTTATTGATGAAGAAATAAAGGTTACATTTCAATTGCACCACCACAGGACAACGTCTTTCTGTCTTAAGAGTTAGAATAGACCCAAGGGGACAAAGGCCTAATGATGGAAAGTGCCGCCACTATCAGAGACCTAATGCTGAGAACATGAATATGGGTATGTGTGTGCCATATAGATAAATTCTAATAATAATAATAATAATAATAATAAAATAGTAGGCATACTATTATACTTATTAAAATTCTGCATGCAGAGCATCTGTGCTGTAACCCATAGTAACCAAATAGCTACAATCATTGGTTGCTCTTGGTTACAGCACACCTGCATTTATTACAATACCTTTGTATTAGATTCTTTTTTTTTCTTTTACATAAATTGCTTTAGGCTGGGTTTACTCAAATACTTCAGGATTAGCCAGGTGAATCTTAAACCTGATTGTCCTGTGATGTTAGCGGACATAACACATAGCTGTCACTTACTGGAGCTTAAATGGAAGGTGCGTTTAGGTTTCTGCTTCATTTCAAATTGCAGCTTCGGCTTCACATTCAGTTCCCTATTAGGCATAATGTTCCATAAAAGGATTATAAATGCAAACAGGCAAGAAAAGGGAAATTTACAGTATGCAACTCTAGAAAATTACCAAAGATATCAGATAGGCCTATGTGCGCCTTGCAGTATATGTCGCAGTTATGCAGCTCAGAGGCAAATATTTTTTTAAATTTTTTTTTAAAAGCAGAGTAGTACTTGTCATATAAGCAGTTGAGGTTGTGGTATTAGGGCGATAGGGTTTGGTGGGATAGAAAGGATATATTTTGTCAAATATATATTTTAGAATATGTCATATAGTATAATATAATCTAATAAATATAGAGCACTGATGGGAGTTCAAAGAGCCTCTCCAACTAGTCAATTAGTATACTGATACTGTCAATGCACTTCATATGACTACTGCAGAAAGGTCTGCCATAGAGATGAACATAGATGGCCAGAAAATATAGCTTTGCGGCAGAATATGGTATTTTGCGGAGGTGGTAAGTTTCAATGAGATAAGAGTCTGATGCTGAGTCACAAGCAAGTTGCAATGCACATGGATCTCGAAGATTTTAGCCATAACTGGGCACATCAGTGTCATGACGTCGAGGCAAAGTGGGCGTGACCGCCAGCTACAGTAAGTGCAGTGCTGACCAGGCGTCATCAGGACGCCTGATTGGCTGCATATAGTGTGCAGGGTTCCCATCTGGAGCATCCACAGGAAGCTCCACGGATGCTGCAGCAGCAATCCTGGCTGCAGGTTGCCATTCCCGGCACCCTGCTAGCCAGGAGCAACGGCCATTGGGCAGCGATGGTCCCGCCCACAGTCTCTGGGGTCGCCCATAGTTAGTTACGGCCCTACTGCGCATGCACCAAAGAGGGAATTCGCATGTGCCGGATCTGGTATACGCACAGGGACGGAGTTTGCTAGTGTGTACGGAATGACGTGTCCGTCAACAGAGCACACTCTTCGTGAACTGGGTGGTGGTGTCCGAGTGTCATGGGTGTGTATGCCGGATTCTGTGCTTGATCATATCGTGTGGACGGAAATTAAGTTCCTGTTTTAGACAGCGTAGGGCGGGTGAAAGTCTCAATATTAATGATGATGGTGACGGCTGTGGATGTAAAAACAGTGGACAGTACAGGCTTCCGCATGCAGACGCACAGATTTTTGATATACATGGGTGAATTCTCGCATTAGCATAAGAAGTAAGTAAAAGTAGTAGAATGCCACGGCAGAATGGAAAAGTGACCGCGGATGCGTCCGACCCAGAGTCAGGCCCACAGTGTTCAGGTTTCGCGATTGCGCTGACACTCCGGGGAATGGCATCATTTGAAAATTTCTGTAGTTTGCAAATCGTTGGACTTTCAGTCCTAGAGGAGCTGCTGAGCACTAAACTAGGGACAAGTGGGAAGTGCGAGTGCGACACTTCCAGCCGTAACTACTGAAGGCTGCAGTTGTTCACTGAACTCAAGGGGCCCAGCATCCTATACATACAGGAATTAGTACTGATGGATGCAGGGGAACCCAACCAGAACACCACGAACACTCCTTGGAGTCAGCTCAGCCAAGGAGATCCTGGCAGAGCAACAGAGCAGCGCAGCACTCTGGTTCTTTAGGGAGCACAGCAAAATCTCCAAACTATTTTAACAATATAGCAACACTGTAGGTTTACAGTAACAGTACCAGGAATGTATACATATATACATTATATATATATATACACATACACACAAACAAAACTGTTGTCTTTATCCCGCACTACAATGGTATAATTAATATCACTGTACAATCCCAATTTTCCTATAAGCTGCTCCTCTCTTCAAAAATCCCTTGTTAGAAGGATTATCATAAAACACAAAGAAACATACAAGAAAGAGCGCTACTGACAATTTAAGACCTCCTATTTTGATCTTAGGTAATTGACTTTAATTATAATAATAAAAAACTCCTTATAAAAAGTCCTTAATTAGTGATATACACGGATATCCTACAAGACTTAATTTCTTCTTTACATCAAAATCTCCATGTAACTTCTTTCAGTGGAAGAAAACCCACCAGATCTGAGGATACTCTCGATTAGTGTTATAGGAGACTTTAGCGGTATCAGAGAACGTAGACCAATAGAATAATTCTTTCATCCATATAATTCTCCTTTTGGGTTTCAGCTGCAAACAAACCCTCACACCAAAAGACACCCAAAAAACAAATCAATATATATCAATGGTAATATATGTATATTTATTTGAACATAAAACATTAATTTTTTTAAATATTTAAAATATTTTCAGGTATATGCCATAATAGTTACTGTGGTGGTTATGTAAAATAAAGCACCATTTGTTGGAATATAACAAATGCTTTCCCACCTTACACTTCTGTTATTCACATCAGTGGGAGCCCAACAAAATGTACCAAGTGAGTAACCCGACGCGTTTTGTCCTTATAAGGACTTCTCCAGGGGTAACACTAAAATTATGCCACACCAGGCAGACGTAGAGGATTCTCTGAATAGATTCTTTCTAAAGCTATACAGATTCTACCACAGGAATGAACACAACTCGTCTCTTGAAAATATGCCGATACGAGCACCTGGACCACAAAATCAGTCCACCTGTCTCACCAAGCTTATTATACATACTGTTATTTTTATACAGTCAAACTATGCCAAGTGTGTAGGATTCTTTTTTTTTTTTAATTGACCATTTCATTATTTTATTACTGCATGAACGAAGCAGACATGTCACGGTTGATGCTTGAGAGTTACCTTACTCAGGTGTTGAACTGGATTCAGTGGAGACCGGTTTGACTGGAACCATGGGTGATGTAAATAGGTCTATTCGCAAATTAATTGTATGGCAGTGAGAACTGCCTTTGATGATAAATGATAGGAACAGGAAACTTGTAATGTTGGAGTGGAACCAGTAGAAAACTTGAAGGAACTGGACTGGGACCGGGAGGAAGGCTTGCTGAGCTGGACCGCGTACCAGTAGGTAGTCTTGCAGAATTGGACTGTGAACGAGTAGGATTTCAGGATGCGCCAGGTATAGCTATTAGCAGGATTGCTGAATGAACTGGCCTGGGAACCAGCAGGATTTCTGGATATGCCAGGTATAGATGTTAGCAGGATTACTAGATGAACTGGTCTGGGAACCAGCAGGATTTCTGGATATGCCAGGTATTGCTATTAACAGGATTGCTGAATGAACTGGTCTGAGAACCAGCAGGATTTCTGGATATGCCAGGTATTGCTATTAGCAGGATTGCTGAATGAACTGGTCCGGGAACCAGCAGGATTTCTGGATACACCAAGGGTTGCTGCCAGCAGGAGCCTGGGATACACTTCTACACAGAGAGATAGCTATAGCACAATCTGTACACCACGGGAAGTTCCGAGATGTTGAGGCCCAGAATGCTATCAGAGGAGGATGTTTATATCCTTGGTCTTGCAGGAATTGGTGGATACAGATAGGTGGTCTGGCAGTAGCATTCTGAGTGGTGGAGGGCAAAACATGCAGAGGGAGCAAACATATCTGCAGTACTGAGAGTCAGAACTACACCTGCAATTCCAATCAAGACTAGCAGTGTTCACAGACAGGAAAGGACCCAGGTGAATAATCACTTTAGAAAGGAGAGCACAGTCCAAATGCATACACAGAAGTGTTACAGCCAGCATGATCAGGACAGATCTCTCAGGCGAATTACATATACAGATCCACAGGACAGTTGACAGGGGTAAGTCATAAGGCAGAAGGTGAAAAACTAGCCAGGGTCGTGACAAGACAGGGATCAGAAGGTCGTCAGGAGCCCCCTGTAAAGCAACTTCTGCCTGTTTGAATCTAGCAAGCGATGTTCTGTCTAGTAAGAAACATCAGAGCTACTGTAGAGGGCTGTGAAAATTAGGATTGGGCAGTACTAGAAAAAAATACATTAAAGCATACTCGCTATCCCTCCCGGAATGGCCAGGATAGTCGCGAAACTTGGGTGGTGCTCCCAGCCACCCAGAAAGGAGGACAATTCTTCCGGGGGCTGGGACCACTCAGCTGCAGCCGCCCACTTTACCGGTAAAGTGAACGGCACAGGAGGCCATTGATGCAATTCATGTTGAATTGCGTCATCGTGACTCCGCCCTGTTCTCCACAATTCTGGTAATCTCTGCATTCCATAGCGGGGGGCAGTCTAGAACTTATGTGATTCTGTCATCACGCCTCCAGACCCACCCTCTGCTGCCAAGACCCACCCACTGCTGCCCCCAGCCCACCCCCCGCAGTGCCAATCTGGCTCCCTCCTCCCGAAGGAGGCAGCCAAAAGGTCAGCAAGTATGCATTGTTGCATGATTCAGTTGCAGTGACGATGTAGGATGCAAGCGGCCAAAGTTTTAAGTCTGTGCATATGTCCAAGCTGCACTGCACATATATCCCGATGGTTACCATCTGGAGACGTAGAATATTTAGAACGCAGAGAGAGACAATTTCAGTGGGCATTCAGCGACTGTCTTTTTCCGCAGTTGCACTGATTTCGGCAGCCATGTTCAGACAGACATTTTGCGCCTCCATAGAAATGGTGCAATGTCCGGTGGTGCGACAGATGTGCGCATCCCATCCACTGCGGTATTGGCATAAAGACGCTGTCGCAGTGTGGAAAAAGACACAGTCGTGGTGAAGTTAGCGTCATCACAGAATCAGGACCTAAATGTACATTTCTCATGCTAATTATTTCCAATTGGATTGGTAGGCTACATGATTATTAATTGAGCCCATAGGTGGCTGAGCAGAGCCTAGACCGTCAGAAATGCCAGGATGCTCCCGGGAATGTGGCACTCTCCAATCAGGCTGCAGGGTGCCGTTCCAAGCACCCTGTTAGCTAGATGCAGGAACCATGGGGCAGTGATGGTGTCGCCCACAGGGCTCTGTTCTCTGTGCCTTATTCAGCTTGGATCGCAAGTCTGCGGACACATGCACCCGGTCGATGTTTGTGTTCTGCACATGTGTATGCACTGCAGCGTGTGTGCGCGTACCAGGCCGATGCGAGCGTGAAAGTCAACGCAGCTGTAACACAGAGCCATCGCAGAGTGATTGACAGGAAGCACCATTTTGGGGTGGAGAGGGGGGGGTGGTCGAAGGAACGCAGGCGTACCTGTGCATTTGAACGCCGTTACAGGGGCGTGCATAATTAAGCCCCTGCGATGGCATACGCAGCCAGAGGTCTAGATGGCGACAGGAAGTTTTGCAGTTAGTGAGTCAGGATCAGCTCAATCACTACTGTGCGTAGGGTTCCGATGTTACTCGATGGTACCACTGCGTGCGATTGCAGACTTGCGATCCGTGCTGAATTAGACCTATTGTGCGGCGACACCACTCACAAACCCCTAGTTACGGCCCAGACTGCAGGAATATCCTAACATTTGTTAAACAGCCCGTATAATGTTGTGTGTGTGTGTGTGCATAGCTGAAGTGGCAAAAGTAATATGTGAATCCATGACTAAATGAGCAGACGGTTAATGTTACGGGGGCAGGGTTATGTGGCATCTCTGGCCATTATCATGGCTGTCTGACTGAAACAACAATAAGACAAGTCAGTTGAGTAGCTGAAGAAAGCTGCACTTATTTCCCCGGTGAGCAGTAACATAAAGCTTTGCCGCACACATTGTTATCCTGTCATTCATTCATTAAACAAATGTACCTGAGAAATTTCACCTCACAAGTGAACAGTCGAACCATACAGATAAGCATCAGTCTGAGAGAAAAAGATTGCTACATAAAGTTCTCCACTATCACTTTCATTTTGACCAATGATTTATTCTCAGATGGTAACCAGCCTGATCAAATATTGATCATCCATATTTAGTTAATCCCGTAAACTCACTTTCAAGTTGATGCAACTTAATGCGGCCGGCAGCAAATTCTTTGCTATCCAATTAGCCATGCCAATTAACCCATGTTAACTCCCCATAGGATTAAACATGTTTTGTTTTTTTTCTCACAGCCCCAGAGCAGGTAAAATATTTGGGAAAATTTCTATTCTAAAGTGAAAATGTAAGGACTTGGGGCCTGATTCAGACCCGCTCGCGAGCGCTGAGCGCTCACAAGCAGGTCGATGTTGGCCCAGTGCGCATGCGCACGACAGGCGGCTCCGTCGTGCGCATGCGCGAGACCCGGATAACGACGGGCAAACCATCACTCCGGGTCTCGCCACAAAGGGGGCATGCTGTCGATGTTGAGTGACAGCAGGCCCCCTTTGGCTGGCCAGACGGAGGCGTTCCCATGGGAACGCCTACCGTCTGGGGCCGGCCCCACTGACATCACAAGTGATGTCAGTGGGAGTGCTCTCAGCTCTGATAGAGCCAAAAGCACTCCAGGGCTTGCGGCATCGAGACCCTACTACAAGGGTCTCTTCGCAAGCCCGATGGTCGCGATGGTCTTGACCATTGCGACCATCTTCCTGGCCGCTCGCTATAGCTGTGGGTGGTCACCCACAGCTATACGAGCGGCAAGGAGGCCGCTCTAAAAATACAATAGGCGGGCACTGATTCAGAGCGAGCGTTCTGAAAGTGCGTCCGGCTCTGAATCAGGCCCACGGTTCAGAACCCCTGGGACCCACCCATCTAATGATTAATTATGCATTTAGAAGTTATTAATTAGCTTAATTTGGCCAATAAGTACATATCATATTTGTGCTTATATTCTGCAAAATACAGAATAATGGGTTCATTGATGTGGGACAGGTATATGGGGGTGTTACATTGATTGGAAAGGTGTTTTTAGACTTGCAGATGGGAGTTACAGGGGGGGTTTAACAATTTTTTAAAAGTGGCTTCAAATGCCAAAAAAATCAAGTTGGAGGAATTTTTATGCACCCCAAATTCAGCCATTTGGCCCCTTTTAAGACCCCCAAATGCTTTGCTTTTGGGCACTAGTAATCATCTATACTGGTAGCCAATGTTTAGTTTGGACTTTTTGGGGGTACAGGCTGATTTCCCCATTATTCCCCACACTTAATGCAGCTAACATCATGAAAATGACAGCGTGATCATTTTTTACAACTGGATTGTGCGTAAAGCAGGAGCGTGCACAGCAGCGCTAAGTGAAATTACTGCACAATAGACACAGTAATTCAAGCCATGGTAAACAAATATTTACCGTGGGTGATTGAATATACCCCTCAGATTTATACCATTTGGACCTTTTAGAAACTAACAAGTTGGCCAGAACAATGTGCGCATGGTTCTCGCTTTAACGTGGACCCACCTCCTGAGCCAATGATAGGTAACCTGATGCACATCCGGGTCACCATGGGTGGCCCTGTATCCTTCCGAAGAGCCACACATCTAAATGGCTTTAAATCATTATTACGCTAAAATAATACCTGCAATCAAAGACAGAGACACCTATCTGTAACAACATATCAGCCGGCATTTTAAACAAGTATTACAAGCTATAAAAAAAACAAATCTGACAACAAAGTAAGTACAGCTGAGGGTCACAGAGGAAAGCTGGAAGGGCTGCTAGTGGCCCTTAGGCCGTCTATGGTACATCACTGACGTTCACCATGTTGTGGGCGGGCACAATATGCAGCCTCTAATTCCTTGTTAATAAATTGATTTATGGTTTATGAAACACACATAATGGCAGGCTTCCTATTTTTCAGGTAAGGGGCTAACTTAAATATATTTATGAAAATAAATATTTTCTCTTTCTGCTTCTTGAAGTGCAGCCTTACCTTTGATTGTGTTCTCACTATGTACTGATAGACATAATTGTATTTACACACCTCATAGCGCTTAAGTAAGTTGAGGATGATGGATGTGTTGCTTTGTTGAGAAATAAGATAATTGTAGTTTAGGAATTACATCTCATATAGTGCACTTATGTGACCCAACACCCTCCGATGTATTTTGTGACAGTATGTGTGCACTGTGTATTGTGAAAGATTTCATACCTTGGAAAAAACATCTTTTCTTTTGATACATGAGTCACAGATTATTAAATATGTAATGTACAAGCTGTACCACCACACATTGCCACCCATTTATTTTGCAAAAGTATATTTAAGAATTATAAAAAAAAGTTTACCTGATGGGGTGGATGGGGTCTTCATTCAAAGCTGGAGACTCTCTGGTCTCTCTTAGTGAAATATATTTAGATTTTTATCAGTGGCGGAACTTAGTGAGTGGTGGGTAAACCCCATGGCTAACTCTGAACTCTGGCCCTGATTCAGAGCCGGATGCTCTGACAGTGCGCTCGCTCTGAATCAGGGCCGTCCTTCTTGATTTTTAGAGCGGCCTCCTGGCCGTTCGTATAGCTGTGGGTGACCACCCACAGCTATAGCGAGCGGCCAAGAAGATGGTCGCGATGGTCAAGACCATCGCGACCATCGGGCTTGCGACGAGACCCTTGTGGTAGGGTCTCGTTGCCACAAGCCCTAGAGTGCTTTCGGCTCAAACAGAGCCGAAAGCACTCCCACTGACATCACTTGTGATGTCAGTGGAGCCGGCCCCAGATGGTGCGCATGTGCACTGGGCCAACATCGACCCGCTTGTGAGCGCTCAGCGCTCGCGAGCGGGTCTGAACCAGGCCCTCTGTGTGAAGTGCCCCAGATTGCCTCTGGAAAGGTTCCAAAGCTATGCGCCTATGTATCTGTGCAAAGTTTTCCTCTCCCTACACTGAGGTGCACAGAAAACTTAGCAAACATTTCTTACTGTAATCAGCGGTAATGTTTGAAGCCAGACATCGCTTTAATTGTAGACCATACTTACCTACTTTCTCTTTATGCTCCCCGGGAGAAGCACTGAGAGGAGAAGCAGTTGGGCGGTGATGGGGGCGGGGCTAGGCAGTTTGGGTCATTAAGTCCTTCCCCCTCGCGATAAAATGATGCGATTACAGCTTATTTAAATAGGGGACAGTGCCAAATGATGCGATTCTTATAGAATTGCGCCATTAAGCTCCACCCCCTACTCACAGACTGCCATTCCCTGAGAAAATTCTCCCCATCCTGCCCACTTCACTATGAAGTGGACAGGATGCTGGATAAGTGCCTACTTTTCCGGGAGTACGGTGGGTTACCCGATAAATCGCGAGCCTCCCGCAGATCTCGGGAGAGTAAGCATGTATGTTGCAAACTTCTTATGCTGGTACACACTAGGTCGATGGGTCGGCTGTTTGGCCGACCCGCCGACCTATCTGCCGATTGGTAAATGCATATACTGTACACTTTCCAGTTGTCTGCCCACTGTGTTGTGCCTGATGCAACAACTGGGCGGGCGTTTAAATTGAGTTGAGCTGTCACTCACCGCCGGGTCCCTGCAGCATGTGTACGGTCGATCGTCAGGTTGCCCGTACACATCTATAGATGCACCGATATATCTGCAGGTATATCGGCCATCCACTGAATGACGTCATTCACAAACATATCGGGGGGTACACATCCACCAACGCGCTTACAACAAATCGGCTGTTCGCAGCCAGCTTTAGATGTATATATCGAGCACCATAGTTGTCTCAGAGTCACATTGCCTATGTAAGTGTCAGAGAATCCAAGTCTTTGTTATAATTAGAACCAATGGATCAGGTTATATTGAAACAACAATGTGTTATTATATAGCCTATTAAGGAGCTAAGGCCAGAGGGAAACATTTCAGGCCACATCTCACTGATAAGCTACCAGCTGGGCAAATCTCTGTTATTTCCACAGTACTGTACATTGTGTACATGTTTAATAACCAGCACAGAAAACCTTCTGTGAATAAATAGGCTGTGAATTCCCAGCAAGCAGAGACATGGAAGTAAAGCAGGGATAACTGAGGAGATACGTAGCTTGCATACATACATATTTATTAGGCAGTGAAAGAAAAGAAATCACATTTTGATTATCTGAGTGAAAGAAACCAAATACGCTTTGGTTACCTGAGTTTCTGCCAGTAGAATATTAATGTCCATTTCATCTAATAGAAACGCATGTGAAGGGACCACCCCTATGTCCAACAGGAGATGGGGGTCACATTATGTTTTATAGGAATAGAGCCAGATACCAGAAATCCGAAAATAGGGTCTGTCTCATGTCTTTGGTGCCCTGAGGTCACGCATGCGCAAAGCCGCCGGGTACGCAGTGAGAAACCCTCAATGCAACCCTGGACCTCCTCATAGGTAGGAGCAGGGCTCCTAAAATAAGCGCCATCTGAAGATGGCGTTTGTACTCACAAGCAAACTCCAAAAATTGTACATTTTCAGTGATTGCTGAATATTAGGCGGTCTTGTCGGACACTTAATAATGAATGGCCCATTACATAAAATGTGCGTAAACTAGCGTTCACGCATGTGTAACGGGCCATTTCAGTGTTGATGAATAGACCCCATAGAATCAGTATGAGTTTATAAGACTATTTCACTGTACTCTGTATTATTGTGTTTGAGGTTTAATTTCACTATACATTTGGAATTGATTCAGCGTCATATTTGAGTGACAGTAGTGCCATTGCCTATAGCCATTTATATTCCAATAAAGGATGGGATTTACAGTCATCCCTAATTACTGTACTAATATTAGATGAACGAAAAGGGTAAATGTAGCACAATGGGCTCCTTTACTAATAGAACAGAATGTATAGCAGCTACGGCATATAATCAGTCATTTCATACAGTGGTAAGGTCACTTTGTTTTACACTCACACAGGTCTTAAATTGCTGAACAAATCATTGTTTGTCCTCCTTATTCCTGGAGGGCATCTCACATTAACAAAGCCTCTTATGTCACTGATGTTCTCTGCCTCACCTCTAATGTGAGTTATTACTGTCATGGTGTTTCTTAATTGTCCTCATTTCAAAGGGCAAATTAAAAACAAAGTGATTCAAAATTATATATATATCATACCAGGACAAAACATATTTTACATTATATCTACATTTTGGGGCTGATGCAAACAGGACCATAACTAGGGGTGAACGAATCGTGCCGTCGCCACGGGGGCGCAGAGTTCGGGGGCGGCTCCTTTCGCTACCCCACTGCACCTCCATTTGGCCTGGAGCAGCACCTTGCAAGCAGCCTGTAGAGCTGCCCGAATGTTCCTATGAATGTTCTTCTTCCTGGTGCCGGCAGCCCCACCCCCTCAGTGTGACATCATGATGTTTCGTGTTCAGTGGACGCAGCCGGCACCCACCCATAAACAAGGCTCAGTTAAAAATGAGGATGAAGTACAAGTCTGGTCAGGGCCGGGCTGGGACTAAAAATAGGCCCTGGCATTTAAAAAACACACAGGCCCACCTTGGCGTCAGCATCTGGCCCCAGGCGTAGACTCCTCCCTTCACTATTTCTGACTCCTCCTACTTCTTAGTCTATACTTTTATAAATAAATATAATTAATAACATCATTAATAAGTAACAACATACAAGTATATATCATTCTCTGTATTAAAATACATACAGCAGAGCTCATCCTGCAGGGGATTCATACATGTGCCATAGTCAGACAGTTGGTATTTGGTTGGTTCTGTTAGGTAAAGCTGGCACTTCATTGGTGTAGATCACACACAAGGATAAGGAAAGGCATTTTCTCAATTGACCAAGCCCTAGCTTAGCAGTTGTAGAGGATTAGATAGTGATCATTGTAGGATATTTTAAGGCAGGGGAGCTGAACACGGAGGACACATCTGTGCCACCAAAGTAGAGGCGAAAGTACATATTTTGCTGCTCTGTGTACATAAAGAGCATTGGTGCCCACCACCACAACTCAAGGAGGAAAAGAGTGCGCCGTAGGTGCGCTTCGAAAAAAAAAAGGGGTGTAGTCTCGCTGGAAAAGGGCGTGACCACACGATAGTACCCCCAATTCAAATTACAGTATGCCACACAGTAATGCCCTTTAAGGCACACATCCACTAGATGATTAAATTGAGCGATTGAATGATAACGATATCATTACCATTCAATCGTTCGATAATTATTTGAAAATCGTTTGCACAACGTTTAAAAGAATTTCTAAAACGACCAGCGATGCGCGCTCCTGCTGGTCGTTTGGACATCTGTCATCGGGCATATACAGTATGGTGTACAAACTGACGATAACGTCAGGTTCAGCATGTTTGATTGATGTGCCTACACTGATTGACTACTCGTTCAGTGTAGGCACATCATGGACAGACAAATAACTTCAAGGAAAAAAAATCTCCAGGACACTGAGATAGGGTCAAGGTATCAGGGCACAAACCCTGAAAAAAGGGTTTGTGCCCTGAAACGTCCAATGCACAATATATAGATATCCATATAGGAGAGGCACCGGGCGCGTTGTATTGGATGACTGTGTGTGTGTAGTGTCCAGAAAGAAGTGCACTCACCCTCTTGAAGTAAATAATGTCTTCTTTTAATGCAATAAGATCAAACACAGTCGGCCATCGACGTTTAGATCCTCACACGGATCTTTGTCAAGATGGTATCTTGACGACGTCCATGTGCGGATCGAAACTTTGATGGCCGACTGTGTTTGATCTTATTGTGATCGCGAGGGGAACCCGCGAGGGGGCTGTTCTGATCACGGGTGGGGTTACCCGCAGGGGGGGGGTCAGCAGGTTGTGATCGCGGGGGGGTTACACACGGCGGTGGTTGCTGTGATTGGGGGGGGGTTGGCACTCTAGTGATCGTGGGGGGGGTGCACTGAGATGTTCAGCACCCAGGGAAGCAATAGCTCTGCCTCCAGCCGAGCATGTGCTTCCGTAACGGACACTAGAGCCACCTCTCCCTCTAAACATTACATTGCGGCCATTTTGGGAGGGATTTTCGGCCGGGCATTTCAGTAGCCGGACAGGCACATCTTGGCATCGGCCCTTCTGGCATTTGCCAGAACTGCCAGATGGCCAGTCCGGCCCTGAGTCTGGTGCACATAGAGGAAAATACTACTTACTACATGATACACTGGATGATGTGTATCGGGACGATATGTTATGAACGACGGAATGACCACTCGTTCCATCCTTCATTAACATGAATGGGGCGCTTGCGATATCGTCAGGTTTGACGTGCAGCACATCAAACCTGACGACGTGGCAAGTGACCGCTGGAGCGCGCATATTGTGCATACACACTGCACGATATGTCTTTACGATTAGGCCAAATTGGCCAAATCGTAATGACATTGCTCCAGTGTGTACCTAGCTTTACTATCCAGCACCTGCAATACTTTGTTTCAATCCATAATAAGGATCTCCTTCCTTATGTCACAAGATCCTGTGCAATTACAGTATTATTCCTTGTTATAGAGGTTACGGTACAATTGAGGACAAGGTTTGTAACTGGAAACTGCAGTGTTCTACAATTACAGTGCAAATATTTATTGAGTTGTTCACATTTATTCACACGACAACCGAAGCGATTGCTGAAATAATCATCTCCACACAAATTATTAAAAGTTTAAAGAAAGTTCAGTGTAGACCGTCTGAAATCACTGCGGCCAGATCATTGGTGTCCTAGCTGTCGTCTCACCTGCTCTCAGTTCCAAAAGGTGATCAATCAGAGAGACATACTGATAGATCATATGACATAGCATGCAACACCTAGACAAAACTCAGAATTTATTTGTGTTTAAACACCGGCATGAGGTATTATATGTGCCTTTGAAGTCAGTGCAAATCTTTTTTCCTGATCTAATGGTTTTCTTCCCCTCCTCCTGCCTCCAGCTTTTACCTGGTGAAGGGAGGAGCTGTTTAGTAATCTTACACCTGCTGGAGTCCCCGCCTGTCTCTGCTAAACTTCCCAAACAAGTGCCTGAATAAGCATGAGAATACAGGCAGCACGCGAGAAGCAATACATTTAATTTTTGGACTTTTAGTTGCTGTAGATTGTAGAAGGTACAGTCCACCATGGCCCTGGATGACAGCAGCTTGTATGCCAGGACTAAGCTTTGGTTGAATCAGAATGAATATCAGCTGTCTAGACGCAGCAGCCTTCCTCCAGAGTTTTTCTTAGGGGCTGATATTAAAGGGAAGATTCAGAAAAATATCAAAATATTGGATCCCATAAGGCGGAATAAAAAGAGACCTTCAATCATCCCAGGTAAGACAAGCAAGCATATGGTTAGAAGATGAGACTTCTGTCTGGATGCCTACTAGTTAGGTCACAGTGTTTGTATTATATGCTGTAGTTTGACATTCATTGAGTCACTTTATGAATGATATTGTTCTGTTTGAGTTTCAGTTACACTGCTCTATAGGTAAATGTTGGTCACTGCTCAGTGCCGTGCTGAAAAATTAGAAATCCCTCCTCGAGCAAAAAAATTGTAAGAAAGTGAAAACATACATATTCTATATGTGCTCTGGATGCTAAGCTGTACTTGGGGTCATCTGAACTAAAACAAATGTTTATAATTCTCGGTTATGGTTATTCTGTTTAAAACGTGGTTATCTCACATTTGATCCTATACATAAATATTTATATAAAGCTATACAGGGCCGTAAATAGGGGTGTACTAGTGGTGCTGTTGCCCAGGCCCTAAGGGCGGCACCATCACTGCCCCTCAGCCCTTGCATTTGGCCTGCATGGTGCCTGTAGTGGCATCCTGCAATCAGCATCACTCTTTGGACCATCTGGAGACGCAGCTTGTACAGGAAGTGCTGTACTTACCAGTGCTGGTGGCCCCACTTCCTCAGCATGACATTACTTATTTAGGGGGTGAGGGTGGCACAGGGTGCAGTGTCACCCTGTTCTCTGGCACTAATGCTATATGATATGTTGAGGTCTCACCTGTAACCAGTGGTGCAACTGTATTTTGCAGGAATGAACAATATACATATACAGGTCACGGTAAATCAACCTTGCCGACATTACTGAACTCCTCCCTGGGAGCAGCCCAGAGAGGAGATACAGGGCCGGACGTCATTAGGGCCTATATGACGAGATTTGTGGGCGGGATGCAGGAGATCAGCCAACACTTTCGGGGGTGCGTGGGACGTCCCACAACTTCCAGGAGTTTAGGCAAGTATGCAGTAAATTAATTTTGTGTGGTTTTAGTTACTTTTTTTTAAACTTAGGTTTTGCTTAAAAAAAAAATTAACTAATCAGAGTCGAATAGGGTGGGTGTGTGTGGAAGGGGGGGGGGGGTGCGTGGTGAGGGGGCACTTGCCCCGGGCTCTGATTATATATGCAGGGCAGGACTGCACTGCTAGCTGGAGAAGAGGAGAGGGAGCTGGAGTCTCCAAGCATGGGGTGAGGCTACACAATACTGACTATAGTCAGAGGCAGCAGCATGGGAGAGGGGAGGAGCAGCTGCAGACAGTGTGTACCCAGAGTGGTGAGGTAGGGAATGACATCAGAAGCTCACCAGAAAAATGCAGGATTTCTAGAGGGGGGTTTCCAAATGCTTGATTTTAAAGCAAGTGTGGCCAATTCATGAAGAGGACATAATTAGCACATAACTAGCTATACTATACATCATACGAAGTATAGTGTATGTGATTATCCTAACATATATAGAATCAGCGATCACAGTAAGCCATTATATGAGGTAGTAGGGCCATCCTGTCTGAGCACAATGCTTTTATTTCAGATATGGGCTCCATTCCAGAGCATTTGAGCAAGTTTGAGAGCCTGGAGGAGCAGCAGAAGAACCTTGCACTGCCCTGGACATATATGTACAGATTGGTCTTCTTATGTACTGGATAGTGTATTATTATACAGTGTTAATAATTAACCCTATATATGAATTATATCAGTTGGTGCAACACACTCTCACATTTTAAAATATCAACAGGTGGTGCTATTTATTTAATTTATGACTCTAAAGGTGTGTACACACTAGGCGATCAGGAAAGACAGTACGATTACCACATTGTAATCGTACCGTCGTACCTGATCCCCTGTAGTGTCTGCACTGAACGATCAGTCGTTCAGTGCAGGCACTGTCCGTCATTCCTGAACATGCCAGTCTGTCGTTATCGCCAGATTGTGCTGCATGTTCAGGTGATGGACAATGTCGGAAACGACCAGCGGGAGTGCGCATCGCTGGTCGTTTCCGACATAAAAGTGCACGATTTGTGCACGATTACTGAGCGATTGCACGATTACGATGTCGTAATCGTGCAGTCGCTCAGTAATATCGCCCAGTGTGTACCCACCATTAGGGGATCTTAGAAACATGCAACTTTAGTATTATGTTATTTATATTGTGGTCATCATGGTGTGGGCTGGAGAGGGGGGTTTCCATGCAACCAGAAACTCTACCTGTGTTTACCTATGGCTTCCACCATCAAAAACTCTTGCATCAAAATAATTTGATGCAAAAAACATAGCGATGCTTTGCGCTTGTACAAAAAAAGTTTGTGCATTAGTAATTAGCAGCCATACTCTGTTAAACAGCTGAATTCAGTTGTATTTCGAATAGCCATCACTTCCATATCATTCGACTGCGGCTGTCATTGGAAAACCTCCATCAAATGGTAAAAACGTTACAGAAAAACATTGATGGTTTTAACATTTAGGGGTATATTTATCAAAGTTCGATTTTACTTTTGTTTTGAAGTTCAATTTAGCTCACCTCAAACCAAAAGTACAAATCCCTCTTCAAATCCCTCATTTACTAAAATTCGATTTTAGAAGCATTTTCTAAATCAAATTTGATTTGGTTTGGTTTGGAACAGTGATTTGCTGTTTGATTTGGCATGTTGATGTACAAATTCAACTGCAAATCCCACTTCAAAACGAACTGGAAATCCCCGACTGAATAGACCTGCTTCATGCTTTCACTTTCAGCATGAGCAGTTAGTTTTCACACAGATACATGCATACATCAGTGAGATGCATGCATGTATCTTACTGTAACAAGCTTATAAACCGTTACATTTAGATAAAAAATAATGTGGGGTCCCCCCCTAAAACAGAACCAGCCCTGGACTTTTCATAACCAGTTCTGGTTGTCTAAGTACAGGGGGAAAACTGTGTAGGGTTCCCCCTGTACTTAGCACAACCAGCACTAGGTTCTGATCCTGTCCTGATTCTGGAATTACAGGGGAAAAAATTGCGTAAGGTTCCCCTGTAATCTCCAGAACCAGCACCAGACCCTTTATAGCGAGGGGCTGATGCCACAGCCAGGGGAGCCATCACCGGGCCCCCCAGCCACAGCATCAGCCCTGACTGCTAGTCAGCCCAAGCCAAGGATCCCTGGGGAGTTGGGGACCTTCCCCAATAAAGGGGTCCCCCTCTCGTGGACACCCTTAGCCTAGGCTGATAACCCGGGGCTATCCCCGCCACCCCTGGGTGGTGGGTGGCAGGTTTATAGTGTAAGTGTAGTGCATTTGAAATAGTTTTAAATATTGTCTATTGCTGTGGAACTGCAGGTCCCAGCAAGCCTCCTCCGCATGCTGGTACTTGGAGAACCACAAGTACCAGCATTCGGGGCATTACAAGCTCGCTGGTACCTGTAGTTCCACTGCAAAAGCAATATTAAAAAAACACAGGACACACACACCGTACACAGTATAAGTTTATTAAACATACATGTGCACACACACGTACTCATACTTACCTATATATCCCCGTAGCATCGGTCCCCTTCTCCAGTAGATTATCCATAGGGTACCTGTGTTATAAAAAACATACTCACCCTCCCCTATGCGTCGATCGGTCTTCTTTGGTACAAAGTAGACATCCATGGTCGTCTTACAATAAAAAAACGAATAAACACGAGCCACGCAACAGATAACAACCACGATGGTTATCTCCCAAATGAAGAACTCTGGCCTTTGTAGAGCCGTATCTGAGCGTTCATTAGCTGAGAGAGGTCAGTCCCCGCCTCTCTCAGCCAATGAACGGCTCCCTCCATTGAAGTCAATGGAGAGCCGCAGGGTAACTAAAGTTTATTTTGCGATTTCCAACATTGACTTCAATGGAGAGCCGCAGGGTAACTAAAGTTTATTTTGCGATTCCCACCATTGACTTCAATGGAGGGAGCCATTCATTGGCTGAGAGAGGCAGGGGCTGACCTTTCAGTCAATGAACGCTCAGGTACTGCTCTACAAAGGCAGAAGCCACGTCTGAGTGCTTCATTCGGGAAGTAACAACCATCATGGCGTGGTTCGTGTTTCATAATTTTTTTATTTTAAGAAGACCATGGGTGCCTACAGGGAGAAGAGGACCACTCCAGGTAATGTAGGTGAGTGTGTATGTATGTATTAAACCTTTAATTTCACAGTGTGTGTCAAGTGTTTATTTAAAGATTTCTTTACAGGTGAACTACAGCTACCAGCGGGTCCTTAATGCCCCGCATGCTGGTAGTTGTGGTTCCCCAAGTACAAGATGCGGGGGAGGCTTGCTGGGACCTGCAGTTCTACTGTAAAGACAATGTTTACACTTATCTATTTTTACACTACACTTACACTATCAATCTGCCACCCACTGCCCAGGGGTGGCAGGGATAGCCACGGGCTATCAGCCTAGGCTAGGGGTGCCCTGGAGAGGGGGACCGATTTATTGGGGGGAGTTCCCAACTCCCCAGGGATCCCTGGGCTGACTAGCGGTCATGGCTGATGCTGCGGCTGGGGACCCCAGTAATGGGGCTCCTCTGGCTGTGGCATCAGTCCCCCTCTTGAAAGGGTCCGGTGCTGGTTCTGAAGATTACAGTGGGACCCTACCCAATTTTTTCACCTGTAATTCCAGAACCAGGACAGGATCAGAGCCCAGTGCTGATTGTGCTAAGTACAGTGGAACCCTACACAATTTTACCCCTGTACTTAGACAGCCAGGACTGGCTATGAAATGTCCGGGGCTGGTTCTGTTTTAGGGGGGAACCCACATCATTTTTTTAATCTAAATGTAACTCTTTTTAAGCTTTTTACAGTAAGATACATGCATGCATCTTACTTATGTATGCATGAATCTGTGTCAATCCGACCTGCTCATGCTCAAATCGAAAGCATGAAGCAGGTCTATTCATTTGGGGATTTGAAGTTCGATTTTGTGTTTGAATTTCAAATCAAATAATAGTAAATAAGGGATTTGTGTGTTGGTCTATGTAAAAGTACCGATGTTCGATTTGAGTAAAATTTGGTTTCAAATTCGATTTTACATTCGATTTGGCCTTTAGTAAATACCCAAATGCAAATCGAGTGCCAAATCACTCAAAAATCAAAATCGAACTTTAGTAAATTTACCCCTTAATGTCCATCTCTATGGTGAGGACTATCCAGCTGCCAACCTATAAGGTAAGTGGGACTCAGTATGTTTGTCTGTATGCATGTTTATAAATGTGAGGACAGATACAATTGTTGAGGATACTGGATATTAGATTAGTGACATGTGTTATCATTGATCTGTTGTGTTATGCGTGTGGCTATTTCTGTGATTTGGAGTTGTACAAACAAAACTATTTATATCTCTGGAGTTAACACAGTGTAGTCAATTTACAATACACAAATGGTATTTTGTTTATTGACAGAATCACAATATTTCTGGAATGTAGTTAAAATAACTGGTCCTTGTTTGTACCAAGATCTCCTGTTTTATCTACTTCCAAGCCTTTGGGTGTATATCTGGATGTATTGCTACAGTCGTCCTTGTTGCATGTCCAGTGGCTCTGTAGTGTTAGGAGTAGTGTGTAGTAAGCTGCATTTTATTTGTTTGAATCTAAAATTCTACTAAGCTGTTTGTGTGTTTATGTTGCATGAAAGGATTGATCCTTTCTTGGCTTATAATCACGCTGTGTGTGTCTGATATAGTGGCTCTGTATTTCTCTGTGCTGAGTAATTGTGTGGAAGCAATGGCACATAGCCCTTCATAACTACCTTCTGCCTTTCCTTTAGAGAGTTGTAACATATCTTTCCCAAGGATAGCATATGGGATTATGACCATTGGGACCCATTATCCATGATTCACAGAGTTGCCAATCCCTGAAATTGTTAATTACTGATATAAGCAAAAAAAAATCTACTAAGTCTCTTTTTTGTTTTGATCTAGACAGAAGACATATTATTACAGTGCGTGGTGCGCAATGACTAGACAGTAGCTTTTCAAAGCCGCCAACTGTCAGCAGTTTTTCCTGCCGGATATTAAACGGCAATAATATTAAATGCAAAACCATGTGAGTTTTGCATTTAATGTTATTGGCGTTTTAAATTCTATAGCCAAAACTGCCATTTTGTAAATATATCCTTGAGCAGGGACAGACTGGAGCTGTAGTTCAACCCCAGCATCCCTGTGTGCGTGGAGCATTAAAAGGGGCGTTGTCATGCATCATGGGGCGTGGCCACGCCTCCGTCTCTCTGCATGCCAGCCGAGCAGACCACCGGGAGGCAGAGTTGCTCAGACAGGCTTTTGGACTGGACCAGCCCATCAAGCTATCAGCCCTTCTGCCATTTATAGAAGGAAGCAATGTATGTGTCAGTGGGCTCATGTTTCCTTCCTATGTTCACTTGTCTGGTATACTTTACTTTTTCGTTATGTTATAACATTTCAAATATTTTGTAATAGAGGAAAGAAATGTAAAAAAAAAAACTGAGTATAATCAGCAAAAATAGTAACTTCAGGTTTCGGTAGTGGTATGAAGCTACTGATGATTAAAATGTAAGGGCACCTGTCACCAATGTAGTGGAGGCAGCTATTTAATGAGCTGAACCAATATTCATGAGAGGCTGATCTTCATCTGATGCAGCCAATCATTTCCCTAGGAACCAGTGACATCATCACATAAAGAAAATGCAGCTGCTATCGACGTCAGCTTGGAACTTGTAACAAGCCTATGTCACATGCAAAGATGCATGCAAGCCCTGGGCCCAGGATGTTTGACAAGCTGAGGGCCCCCTGGCTAGTCTGAGCCATATATAACAGTAACCTGACGTCAGCATTGGACGCAGCAGCGGATCATAGAAGCCGGCAGGAGGCGTCTACTTGCACAAGACTTACCAGCAGCATTAGCGTATTATTATTGCACAGTGCTGCATACCAGGTCGGAGCAGCTGTGCAATAGTGTCATTCTCTGAAACAAGCTCAGTGCCATTTATAGATAATTGATTGATTTGCCAGCTTTTTAATTATCAGCACAAATGACTACATGTAGTAGACTCCAGGCTTTGTCCAGTGGCAGGGGGCACTATAGGAAAATATAGACCTAGGTGGTAGTGCCTACTCTTCCTGAATGGCCGGGAGGCTCCCAAAAATCGTGTAGCGCTCCCGGCCACACAGAAAAGTAGGGAAGTCTCCCGCACCCTCTTCCGCCCGGCCCCTTACAGAGCGCAAGTAGGCAGTCTGGGAGGGATGAGGCGATTCGCGTTGAATCGCGTCATCATAGTCCCGACCCCGCTATACATTGCCTGTTTCTTGGCACTGTATCGCAGTGGGCGGAGTTACGAAACACAAATGCACCGCCCACCTTCCTGGCCGCCATGCCCCCTCTCTGCCGACCTGGCAAAGTAAGTCAGTATGATTCTCCTACAGAAATATAGATTGGTAAAAGGCTGTATTTTTTGGGTTGGGTATGAAATACCGACAGCTTAAAAGCAGTCTGTTCAAATCCCGACACTGGAAGCCCACAGCAAGTATAGTTAACCCTACCCTTCCCCCACCTAACCCACCCTTGGGGATGCCTAACCCTAAATCCCCTTCATGGTACCTAACCCTTACGGGGGGGGGGTGCCTGACCCTGACCCCTCCTTTCCCACGCCTAAATCCCCCCGGGGGTGCCTAAACCTAATTCCCCCCCCCCCCACTCGCAGCTATCAGCTCCCGGTGCCCGGCTTACCTACATTCAGTATGCCGGACATCGGGATTTCGGCGTGGGGTTAATGAGAGGCGGCGGCATTTAGACGCCTATCTTTAGTCCCGGGCTTTCAGTGTCTGGATTCTGGCGGTCAGCATTCCGACCGCCGGCATCCTGACTACGTCCCCTATTTTTCTGCTATGCTTCAGTACAGCTAATTATTTGATTTGCCTGTTTGCGTGTATTAATCACTGGAAGTTGCTACTTTGTTTTTGCCGCCAAGAATAATATGAATGTCATGCATATGTTTCAGTATAATAATGCTGCCAAATATTAGCTGCTGGCATGCTACCACAAAGTAATTACATTTCAATAAAGAATCATGTAGACTTAACATTATCATTGTTACACTTTGCACGAAATGATCTAAAAAATACCACTAGAAAAAAACAAAACTACGTTACTTCCATGAAACTACTTTTTATTTTGCCCTTAGTTATATGCCTGATGTCTGATTAAAGTATAGAATACATTCTTGGTGTAGTCTGTTTTTCAACAATGCCGGTGTTTATATCACTCAGTAACTGCTGGTTCCTCCCTTGCTCTGTTCTGCTCTTTCTGTAATAAAATGATTCATGAATTCTTCCAGTAAAAATAATTTTCTGCTCTAATAAAGTAAAAAACATGGCCAGCCGAGACCGTTTCTTTCTCCGTTTTGGTTTTTCCTTTCCCCCTCTCCCACCCAGCCATGTTTGTTAGTTTATAAAAAGATACAGCCTACTAAAATAAGCAATTGTACAGCAAATGTCTAAAAATGTTCATATTATAGTGGATGTGGTCTGGTTATGTTGTGCTCTATATATATTTTTAGCCTGTTCCTTTCCTAGCATCTTATTCTGGTTTCTATTTGCAAGACAGTCAGAGAAATGTATATTTGTTGACTTATATTTTCATCTGGAAAAAAAGGCCCTGTTTTTACACTAAGGATTGTTATAAGCTTTTAGAAGTATGCAATACATAATATAGGTGTGTGTGTGTGTATATAGATATATAGATATATATATATATATATATAGATATAGAGAGAGAGAGAGGAAAACGCACAACACCTGAAGTTCTGAAAACAGGTGCAAGGCCAAATGAATGTCAATATAGCAAACCGTCCACTTGTAGATCCACCAGGGGCTCAACCAGAGACGAGGTCAGCACTCAATTAGTATCATAAATTTATTCCAAGAAGAAGGCTTTATAGCAACACTGTAGTAAACAGCAGATACATCTTGTTCAGCATATCATACATTACAGCAGGTACGAGCATCCACACATCAAGGCTCCTTCCCCCACTGTCAGATCCCCACTGTCAGGGATCTGACAGTGGGAGAAGGAGCCTTGATGTGTTGAGCCCCTGGTGGATCTACAAGTGGACGGTTTGCTATATATATAGAAATGTTACCTATATATGATGTGTCGACATCTTGAAAATGTCAACATTAGCGTTACGATTAGAGGTTGCCTATAGGGTTTCCTAAACAGACATTGTGACTGTGTAGAAGGACGGGATGTACTAAGCCTTGCATCAGCGATGCGGTACATTCCGCCTGTCTTCAGGTACATACAGCGGTATGTACCTAGAATATCGCAAAGGATGGCTCTACCGATAAGATCTGTCCTTTGCGATGCTCCAGACAGAGGGACTTCCTGGTCTAACACCCAGGAGACAGCAGGCCACGGGGGGAGGGAGGGCGGGGGTGATAGGAGGGATCCCTCCCACAGTGAAGCATCCCGATATGAAGCCCATAGGCTTCTTTTGGGTAGCGCCACATTCAGGCATTACCCAATGGGGCGTTGCATTCCGGTGCTTTGTACATATGGGCAATGCAGTAAAAGTACCGGGTGGGCATTTTCAGGGATTTTACCGCATTTTCCCAGTTAATAATACATACCACCCTAAATCAGTCGACATGCTGAATATTGACTTTCTGATCAGGTCTACATTTTTGCTGTTGACATTATGAGAATATTGACATAATATACCAAACCCCATAACAAAAGCACTCTGATTTGCACTGGAGTTGGACAGTTTGCACCTAATTGGTTGAGGAGCAAAGTTTCCAAATCCTCTGTTCTCAGCCAAGTGGCATAGGCTACCTGACAGATAGTAGCCTATGCCACTTGGCATTAACGTCCGATTCTATTGAATGCCATTTTGTTACCAAGTCCTTTATGCTGCTCTTTGCTGGAATGCTAGACCTTGGAAATGTTTCAGCAAACATTGCACGTGTTTCCTTAATGGACTACGTCAGCATATAAGATTCCGCTATAGTAATCCTTTCTTGCAGAGACAATGGCATTCTGGCAAATGACGCAACACATTTTATTTCAGCCCAAACAGTTTTTGCCTGGCGAGGTTCTGACCTTGAAGACATGCACCACGAGAGAATGCATTAGCCACCAACAGTTGCGCTACATGCTTGAGAAGGGCCTGATTTAAGTGGCTCACCCTGTATAATGAGCATCAGGAATTTTACAAAGTAGAAAAATGTAAATATATATAAGATATTACCGCTGTCCTTTCACAGCTCCTGCTGTTTAACTCCTAATTTAGTATACTAGTTAGTTTGGTGTGTACGTATGTAGGGGCATTTCTGTGTACCAGCAGTTACCATATTATGAATTTTTTACAGATAGACTAATAGTCATTTAGTGCATAATTACAAGCTGCAGTGTAAGTATTCACAGAACAATACAAGCAGGTGCAGTGATTTGCTTTGGTTTTAGGTTACTCTAGGTTCCCCGGTGGGTACACCCTGACGGCTGACAGGCCATGTTAACCGTGTCCTGTGGTCACATTTGTCCTAGTGCAGGGGTTCCCAACCACGGTCCTCAAGGCACACTAACAGTCCAGGTTTTAGGGATAGCCATACTTGAGCACAGGTGACTTACTTAGTTCCTCAGTTATATTGATTAAACCATATGTGCACAATCATGGATAACACTAAAACCAGGACTGTTAGTGTGCCTTGAGGACCAAGGTTGGGAATCACTGTCCTAGTGCTTCAGAGTGGATGTATCACAGATATGTGCATTTATGTACACTGAGAAACAGCCCCAGTGGTGGTAATGTCTAATGCTGCAGTGGCTGCTTGGATTCGGTATTGGTGGACTGTTCATTTATTGACATTGAACAGTAGGGTAACATTAGGCTGATGCTGTCTTTCAATATATGATGCAGTATAATATGGGCGTAAGTCTTGTTGTAGAAAGGGGTAAATTATTTTAGGAGTCTTAGGAAGGGACTGTATTAAAATGGGAGCCTCATGAATTAATTGATGTAAATGACATTTCATGATGTGGTAGGAAACATAATATCAGGAACCACTCGAATGCCCCCTGGCCTGACAAGGACACCTTACTAATTAGGCAGAAAAGTGCTACATCACTATGAGATTAGAGCAACATCATGACGTTTTCCAGTGGTTTCATTTATGGTTGGTATGGTTACGGTATCACCATCCAATCATAGACTAGCACACAACATAGACTGTGTGAACGCACTGCTTTCCCTCTGATGTCTGGATCTCATGGAAGAGGACGCAAATGGAAAGGAATCTGGTCAGGGCTGCATTTGGCCACCTGGGAGATACCTGTTGTCTGTCATTGCCTTAATCCCCTCAATAGGACACCCGATGACCGCATTGTACAACTTTTAAACTGTATAGGCTCTAAATATTTTGGAGAGTACCCTCCCTTCCAACACTGGCTCATCTGGGTGGTTGTTGACCCCAACAATCTCAGTGTGGTGAGGTCTATGTACTCTAACACGATGATGTTACAATTGGGATATTTTCTTTAGAGATTATGACCAGGTTCTAGTTTTGGTAAATAAACAATTGGGTGCTACAGATGTCTTCATACACCTAGCCTCAAAACACCAGGTGTCGCGAAACACACCTGGCGCAAGTGAGCTACGCTGAGTGGTGTAAATGTTTTTCTTGCAACTTTTTCACTTGAATGTGTTTCTTAGTCGCAACATGATGCTACAAAACTGGTTCACAAGAATGGGCTTATTCATTTAATACGTGACACTTGTACATCTGTGTGCGACTGAGTCTGAATCTGCACAACGGAACTTGGCTTGGAAAAAAGCTGCGCCCACTGCATCATAGCACATCGTATACAGAGTCTTACTCAGTTGCGCACCGCTATCCAAGTTTCGCATATCTAATTAGTGCAACTCTTGTGTACCAGTTTTGTTGCAAGACGCACATATGAGCAAAACAAAAACACCCCGCGCAAGCCAAGTCGTACGGGACCTGGCGTGCCAAGAAGAGCCGTTTGGTGTGACTGCAGCAATAGTGTATGAGGACACATCTGTAGGTTTTTAGTTTCAGTTAGAATAGTCTACTTAGCTAAAATCTATAGGGTTAGGTCTTCTTTTCTGGACCCATCCCTATTTTCAGTTTTAAAATATCAATAAAAAATTTACAGTGTAGAGTTTGAATCATTAGAGGGTGATTCAATTCTGTGTGATGGCTGCAATGTACAATTGGAACAGGACATTGCAACCACTATAGAGGTGCACCGGAAAATCAATGATTGTTGAGCTTCCATGATATAGTGATCTGCATATTGTGACCCAAGATTGCGCAGAATTGAAATGGCCCCTTAGAGTCCAGATTGTAAATAAGCTTTGCAATTCCGGCCTTGCTAAAATGCAAATTCAGCAGGAGGTGTCTGACACCTCCTGCTGCATCTGCGACCCCAGTGCTGCAACCGAGGTCGTAGCCTGGGATCGTGTTCATCAGTCATGATGTTGGACGGCGCCAGCCAGCTTTGTAAGCTTCAGCTTACGCAGGCTGGCCGGCTTGTGAGGCCAGGAATTGCGTCCATGGACGCAGGTTCTAGCCTTGCTACTCTCAAAAAATAAAAAAAGCGGGCGACATGCCCATTTGCAGAAATACAGGCAGTCCCTGCACATCCCCGTAAATGCCTCTGTCTGTTAATCAGGCTGAGGCATATGGGTGGCCTATGTGCGATCACGCAGGTCCTGTTCTGCACACGTGCAGATCCCCGATATTCAGGAATCTGCGTTCAGCAGTGCACTTACGTCATACTTGCCTACTCTCCCAGGAGACGCGGGAGGCTCATGATTTTTCGGGTAACTCCCCGCATCCCCGAAAGAGTAGTCAAATCTCCCGCATTATGCCCACTTCCTAGTGAAGTGGGCAGGATGGGGATATTTTCCGAGACATTTGCGGGTCCATATGGAGGGGGCATGGCTACATGACGTGAATCACATTTAGCCCCGCTCGCGGACCCGCAAATTGTGGGGGTTTCCTTTAAAGGGGGCAGGGCCAAATGCTGGCTATTGTCTGGCCCCGACCCCCGAAAATGAAAGAAGAAGATCCTCTCCGGCTGCTCCTGGAATGCTGCCCTGCATAGTCGGTGACTAATGCTGGGCATACACGGCCAGATAAAATGTCTGTCAGACCGACAGACGTTTTATCTGGCCGGCTGCCAGCCGCAAATGTCGCCGGTATACACTGTGAGATCTCTCTCACAGTGTATTCGGCAGACATCTGCGCTCCGCCCCCGGGGGAGGAGACAATTCCCTGTTCCTTCCGTAGGAAGGAACACAGGAAATGTCTGTCTGTCGGCCGCGCTGGGCATACACTGCCCGATGCGGCCGACAGTTTACCAGGTAAATATTGCATCGGACAGGCATGCTGGACAATCCTGCATGCCCGACCAACCAATATTTAACCCTCGGTCGCCCGCACACACGCTACAATTATCGGGCCGATCCGCCGATATCAGGCGGATCGCCCCAATAATTGTAGCGTGTATGGCCAGCATTACGTGCAATGCTAAATCAGGCCCTTAGAACTGATAATGCTGTTTTCTTGATTTCATGGGCCAGTGGCAAGGGCTGAAGGTTGTTGAAATCTGTCCCCTTTATAACTAGCATTTATTGAGGCATATATGGTACAGACCAGGGAATACAAAACAACAGATGTTCACTCCTCTTATGTAGAGTCTTTATACCAGCAACTTTCTAAAATTCTGAGGCCAAATTGGGTGGCCCTCTAACCTTAGAAAGGGCCACAAATTACTCTCAGTCCACCAAAACAATGAAAACTATAATTCTGCAAATACCACAGATACAGGTAATTTATTAAACAGGAATACAATAACACAAGGTGTGCTAGGTTTGATAGAATATGAATTAAGAACCCTTTAAAAAAACATTTATAACATGCATGTAATAAAAGTACAGTGTAATAACGTTACACAACAAAAAAATTTTATATATATAATATATCCACAATGCTTTGCTTTTGACCACAATGACATTGTGTATATGTGGAAACTTGGCTGAACTTGCTATAACTAAATATACATTTTACAATGGTGTAAAAACACCCTTTTTTGATTCAAGAACTGGAATTCCAGGGTACTAAGAAAATATTGCTTTGTTTTATAGTTATGTTGTGAGAATTGACAAAGGTGAAGAATTTGCTGTCTCGCATTTCAAAGAGTGCTTAGTTCTTTGAAAATATGGTGTGTTATGATACTAATTTCCAGGTATTATCCAAATCTTGGTGAGATACATATAAATGAATTCACAAGTTTTATTTTTTTAAATCTATATTTTGGCTAAGCAGTTTTAGTTTTTTTAACTATTATTTTTGGAAGGTGTATTATAAATTATTTCCAGTAAAGGATATGTTGAATTTCAAGCAGAGGGATATACAAAGTATTTAGTATCATGTAAAAACAATGTTTCAACAGCTGGAAATGTCTAAAAATAATTAACAAAAAAACTATACTGTAATCGTAAGCTCCAAATGACAGTCCCTAAGAAAGGTGCTGTACAGGTTGAGTCTCCCATATCGAAATATTCAGAAATACTTTTTAGCATGACTGAGATAGTGAAACCTTTGCTTTCTGATGGTTCAATGTACACAAACTTTATTTAATTCACAAAAGTATTAAACATATTGTATAAAATTACATTCAGGCTTAGGGACATATTCAAGTCCAAGCGCAAAGTCACACACTTTTTGCACGCAGGACTTTTCGTTGACTTCGCTGGTTTCCAATACGGAAAAGTATCGCACTCAATATTCAATTACAAATCTGCGAAAACGGGACCTGCGAAACTCTAACATGCGAGAAGTGCTGTCAGATTTGGGGAAATCAGCCTGACGCCACCCAAAAGATGCACTGACATTGGGGATCACTCTAGTTACCCCCAAATAGCCCTGCTGACGGTATTTGGGGTACTGAAATGCTCTCAATAGCTGCTATTTAGCATCTTTGCATAAGTGGTGAAGAATAGCATTTAGCAGGGGTTTTTTTGAGGAACATAATTAGTCCCAGCAAATTTGGGGTACCTGAAAATGGGTGCAAGCATATTTTTAAGTTGCTAAAGTGAAGTTTTAAAATTTGTTAAAAATCCACCTGCCGCAAGCACCTGCAAACTTAAAAACACCTGGGGCATACTTGGGGACCCCCTGGAGTCTATTTCGGTAGTTTTAAAGTTTGTCCCCTACTTTTAACTTTTTCGCCCCTAAAACAAATGTACTTTTTTGGGGTGAACTAAATACTTTTTTTTTTTTTAATGCAGTTTACCTTTGGGGGACTTTCCCAAGGGTGCAGTGGGGTTCCCGCAGCTTTGCCCCCCAAAACTCCAATTCTGCACTTTTTTTCGACACCTATTCATAGGCGAAAATTTTTCGCAGCTCCCATTGCATTGAGTTTCCGCATCGGCGAAAAGTCTTTGGAATTGAATACGGGGATAAGTTTTCGCATGGCAAAATGACGTCACTCGCAATATTTTTCAGCAGAAACTGACTTATTGCGGCTAATTGAATACGGCCCTTAGTGTATAAGGTGTATATGAAACATAAATTAATTTCATGTATGTACACAAACTTTGTTTGAGCTACAAAATGATTGACTATTGTATAAAACTGCCTGCAGGCTGTTTGTATGATGTGTATATACAACATAAATGCATTCCTTATGTAGATTTGGGTCCCATTCCCAAATTATTTCAGTATGGTGTGCAAATATTCCAAAATACGGAATATTCCGATATCCAAAATACCCTTGTTCCCAAGCATTTTGTATATGGGAGACTCAACCTGTATGCAGTGTTGTCAATGAGGCCAGTGACACCCAGTGCGCCAAATAGACCCCACCAACATACAAACGCACAAATCTTTTGCTGGACACAAAACCATAACAACGCCATTATAGTCCCTTGGAGCTCGGTGCAGACCATGGTACATAAGTGGAAAATATGAAATTACTGTAAATAATGAGCATGTGTCATCTATATCAAAGGCATTCCACAGTTATTAATCTTCTGCCTTTTGGTATGAGTCCAGTTCACCTGCCTGAGATGTTTTTTTTTTTTTATGTATATACTAAGGGTGAGCGGGTTCGGATTTCTGAAATCCGAGGCCGATCCGAGTCAGGCTCGACTTTTCCCGCCTGACTCGGATCTGAAATCGAGGCAAAACGTCATCATCCCGCCTTCCGGGTCTCGCGGGTTTTGGATACTATATAAGGTACCCACGTCGGCGCCATTTTCTCACTCGGCTGTGGACAGTGAAGAGGGAGGGTGGGAGTTAGGGCTGGCTGGGCTGTGTAGTGTAGTGTAGTGTAGTGTTGTGCTGTGCTGCGCTGTGCTGCTGTTGTCCATAGGGGCTGTGTCCACTCCAAGGTCCTGTGCAGTGTCCCAGTCCTAAAGGGGTGCTGTAATGTTGTCCGGGGGGTGCTCTGTCCATCAGGGGTGCTCCCCCCAAGTGCAAAAAAAAATAATATTTTTTCTGTGTTTGTGAATTGTGTGCACAGTGGCCGCACGTGCATCAACAAAGTAGTGCCAAGCGTGCGCCTGTGTCCCATTAGTAAAGGGCCGGCTGGCTTGTCCATTAAAGGGTGCTGTAACCCCCAAAGTACACTCCAAACAAAAAAACAAAAATATTTTCTGTGTTTGTGAATTGTATGCACTGTAGCCGCACGTGCATCAACAAAGTAGTGCCAAGCGTGCGCCTGTGTCATAAGTAAAGGACCGGCTGGCTTGACCGTTAAAGGGTGCGGTAACCCCCAAAATTGCACTCCAAACAAAATAAAAAATATTTTCTGTGTTTGTGAATTGTGTGCACTGTGACTGCACGTGCATCAACAAAGGAGCAGTGCCAAGCGTGCGCCTGTGTCCCATAAGTAAAGAGCCGGCTGGCTCATTTCTTAAAGGGTGTTGTAACCCACAAAGTGCACTAGTCTCCAGCAAAAATAAAAAAATATTTTCTGTGTTTGTGTGCGCCTTAGCCGCACGTATATATCAAATCAATATAACATAAATGGAGGACCAAACTTTCTCCGATAAAAATAAAATAGGGAAAGATCAAGAACCACTTCCTCCTAGTGCTGAAGCTACTGCCACTAGTCATGACATAGACGATAACATGCCATCAACGTCGTCTGCCAAGGCCGATGCCCAATGTCATAGTAGAGGGCACATACAATCCCAAATGACAAAGTTCAGGAAAATGACCTTAAAAAAAACATTTAAATCATCTAATCATCTGAAGAGAAACATAAACTTGCCAATATGCCATTTATGACACGGAGTGGCAAGGAACGGCTAAGGTCTTTCCCTATGTTCATGACTAGTGGCTCAGCTTCACATGACGATGGAAGCCCTCCTCCCGCTACAAAAATCAAACGAGTTAAGTTGGCAAAAGCACAGCGAAGAACTGTGCGTTCTAAGAAGATATCACAAATCCCTAAGGAGAGTCCAAGTGTGGTGGCGGTTGCGATGCCTGACCTTCCCAGCACTGGACGGGAAGAGGTGGCTCTATCCACCATTTGCACGCCCCCTGCAAGTGCTGAAAGGAGCACCCACAGTCCACTTGCTGATATGCAAATTGAAGATGTCACTGTTGAAGTACAACAGGATGAGGATACTGGTGTAGCTGGCGCTGAGGAGGAAGTTGGCGAGGAGGATTCTGATGGTGATGTGGTTTGTTTAAATCAGGCTCCGGGAGAGACAGTTGTTGTCCGTGGGATGAAAAAGCCCATCACGGTCATGCCTGGGCAGAAGACCAAACATTCCACCTCTTTGGTCTGGCAATATTTCTATCCAAATCCGGACAACAACTGTCTTGCCATATGTACCATATGTAAAGGTGAAATAAGTAGGGGTAGGGACATTAACCACCTAGGAACATCCTCCCTTATACGGCACCTGCAGTTCATAAAAAGTTACTGTCAAGTTCAGAAACTTTGGCTAAGACCGTAAGCAGTCCAGGGACACCTAAATCCCGTTGGCCTGTTGTATCCAAGCGCCTGCAAACCACACCATCAACTCCCTCCTCGTCAATTTCCTCCTTAGTCAGGATCGGAAGTAGTCCTGCAGGCCATGTCTCTGGCATGACTGACTCTCCTATCCGGGATTCCTCCGGAGGATCCTGCATTGCTACGCCTCCTGCTGCCGCTGCTGCTGTTGCTGCTGCTGGGAGTCGTTCATCATCCCAGAGAGGAAGTAGGAACACCACTACTTTTACTAAACAATTGACCCTCCAACAGTCCTTAGCAAGGAGGATGAAGTACGACAGCAGTAATCCTGAAGCAAAACATATAACTGAGGCCTTGACTGCTATGTTGGTGTTAGACCTGCGTCCGGTATCCGCCATTAGTGCAGTGGGATTTAGACAATTGATGGAGGTAGTGTGTCCCCGGTTCCAAATCCCGTCTAGATTCCACTTCACTAGGCAGGCGATACCGAGACTGTACAGAAACGTCAAAAAAAGTGTCCTCAGTGTCCTGAAAAATGCCGTTGTACCCAATGTCCACTTAACCACGGACATGTGTACAAGTGGAACAGGGCAGACTAAGGACTATATGACTGTGACAGCCCACTGGGTAGATGTATCACCTTACGCAGCAACAACAGCAGCGTCACCAGTAGCAGCATCTCAGAAACGCCAGCTCGTTCCAAGGCAGGCTACGCTGTGTATCACCGGTTTCAGTAAGAGGCACACCGCCGACAACCTCTTAGAGAAACTGAGGGAAATCATCGCCCAGTGGCTTACCCCACTTAGACTCTCCTGGGGATTTGTGATATCTGACAACGCCACCAATATTGTGCGGGCATTACATCTGGGCAAATTCCAGCACATCCCATGTTTTGCTCACACAATAAACTTGGTGGTGCAGAATTTTCTGAAAAGCGACAGGGGCGTGCAGGAGACGCTTTGGGTGGCCCAAAAAATTTCTGTCCACTTTTGCCATTCAGCGACTGCGTGCCGAAGACTGGAGCGCCAGCAAACACTCTTGAACTTGCCCCGCCATCACCTGAAGCAAGAGGTTGTGTCGCGGTGGAACTCAACCCTCTATATGCTTCAGAGGATGGAGGAGCAGCAAAAGGCCATTCAAGCCTATACATCCACCTATGACATAGGCAAAGGAGGGGGTATGCACCTGACTCAAGCACAGTGGAGAATGATTTCCGTGTTGTGCAAGGTTCTCCAGCCCTTCGAACTTGCCACACGTGAAGTCAGTTCAGACACTGCCAGCTTGAGTCAGGTCATTCCCCTCATCAGGCTTTTGCAGAAGCAGCTGGAGAAAGTGAAGGAGGAGCTAAGACGGCACGATTCCGCTCGGCATGTGGGACTTGTGGATGAAGCCCTTCATTCGCTTTGCCAGGATTCCAGGGTGGTCAATCTGTTGAAATCAGACCACTACATTTTGGCCACCATGCTCGATCCTAGGTTTAAAGCCTATGTGGTGTCTCTCTTTCCGGCCGACACAAGCCTGCAGAGGTGCAAAGATCTGCTGGTGAACACACTGTCAGCTGAAGCGGAATGTGACACGCTCACAGCTCCTTCTTCATTTTCTCCCGCAACTGGGGCTGCCAGGAAAAAACTTAGGTATCCTAAGCAACCCGCTGGCGGTGATGCAGGGCAGGCAAGACCAAGTTTGGACATTTGGTCCGGACTGAAGGACCTGGCAACAATTTCTGACATGTCTACTGTCACTGCATATGATACTGTCACCATTGACAGAATGGTGGAGGGTTACATCGGTGACAGCATCCAAGTAGGCATGTCAGATAGTCCGTACCTGTACTGGCAGGAAAAAGAGGCAGTTTGGAGGCCCCTGTACAAACTGGCTCTATTTTACCTGAGTTGCCCCCCCCTCCAGTGTGTACTCCGAAAGAGTGTTTAGTGCAGCCGGGAACCTTGTCAGCGAAAGGCGTAGGAGGTTGCTTCCACAAAATGTGGAGAAGATGATGTTCATAAAAATGAATTACCAACTCTTCCAGGGAGACCAGCCTCCAGAACGTACAGAGGAACCTGTGGTGGTGGATTCCAGCGGGGACGAGTTAATAGTCTGTGAGGATGAGGATGTACACAACACTGAAGAGGGTGAGGAATCGGTGGATGAGGACGACATCTTGCCTCCGTAGAGCCAGTTTGTGCAGGGACAGATTAATTGCCAGCTTGTTTTGTGGGGGCCCAAACGAACCAATCATTTCAGCCACAGTCGTGTGGCAGACCCTGGCGCTGAAATGATTGGTTTGTTAAAGTGTGCATGTCCTGGTTATATAACATAAGGGTGGGTGGACAATTCCATCTTGCACCTTTTTTTTTCTTTGCATTATGTACTGTTTGGGGCCTAGTTTTTCAAACTGCCATCCTGTCTGCCACTGCAGTGCCACTCCTAGATGGGCCACGTGTTTGTGCTGCCCACTCGTGTCACTTAGCATAGTCTTTTGGACATAAAAACACTATTGTGAGGGGGAGGCAATCGGGAAGCCGACTGCCTAAATACCGGCAGCCGGCTTCCCGACTGTCTTATCCCGGCAAGGGTGAAATGCTGTGCGTCTAGATGTAGACGCCCGCATTTCCCCGACGCCGGGAGACTGGTGCCCAGCATCACGATCGTAGTGATGCCGGGCGCCGCGAGCGGACAGCCGTGGGGGGGGAGGGTTAGGTTTAGGGCTCCCGGGGGGGACTTAGGGTTAGGCACCCCCCCGGGAGGGTTAGGGTTAGGCTAGGGGGAGGGAGGGTTAGGGTTAGGCACCCCCGGGGGGGACTTGGGGTTAGGCACCCCCCCGGGGGACTTATGTTTAGGCAGCGGGGAAGGGGATGGTTAGGGTTAGGCACTTAGAGGGGGGATTAGGGTTAGGCACTTGGGGGGGAAGTTAGGGTTAGGCACCCCTAAGGAGGGTTAGGTTAGTGGATACTTACCTATCCACGATCAGGATTTCCAGCGCTGTTGGGCTTCCACTGCGTAGCACTCTGCTTCTGTCGGGCTGCCGCTGACGGGATTTCATACCAATTCCTTGTGAGGTGTTCAGAATAGACTGGAAATTAGTGGAAATTAAGGTTATTGAGGTTAATAATAGCATTGGAGCAGAAAAACCAACACATTCTGTGATTTTAGCTGTTTTTATTCTTTTTTTTAAAAAAATACAGATCCAAAACACAAAACCCAGAACCCAAAACACGGAAGGGTGGTTTTGGCAAAACCAATTCAGATACAAAACACGAAGAAAGATCCAGATCCAAAACCAAAACACGAAAAGTGGCCGGTGCACACCCCTAGTATATACTAGGGGTGAGCGGGTTCGGATTTCTGAAATCCGAACCCCCCCGAGCCCCCCCGATCCGAGTCCGATCCGAGTCAGGCTCGACTTTTCCCGCCTGACTCGGATCTGACATCGAGGCAAAACGTCATCATCCCGCCTTCCGAGTCTCGCGGGTTTTGGATCCTATATAAGGTACCCGCGTCGGCGCCATTTTCTCACTCGGCTGTGGACAGTGAAGAGGGAGGGTGGGAGTTAGTGCTGTGTAGTGTAGTGTAGTGTAGTGCTGCTGTTGTCCACTACTTCAAAGTCCATAGGGGCTGGCTGTGTTGTGCTGTGCTGCTGTTGTTAATAGGGGCTGTGTCCACTACTTCAAAGTCCATAGGGGCTGGCTGGACTGTGTTGTGCAGTCAGTTCTCCATAGGGGCTGTGTCCACTCCAAAGTCCTGTGCAGTGTCCCAGTCCTAAAGGGGTGCTGTAGTGTTGTCCAGGGGGTGCTCTGTCCATCAGGGGTGCTCCCCCCAAGTGCTAAAAAAATAATATATTTTCTGTGTTTGTGAATTGTGTGCGCAGTAGCCGCACGTGCATCAACAAAGTAGTGCCAAGCGTGCGCCTGTGTCATAAGTAAAGGGCCGGCTGGCTTGACCGTTAAGGGTGCTGTAACCCCCGAAAGTACACTCCAGTCCAAACCAAAAAAAAAATTATTTTCTGTGTTTGTGAATTGTGTGCGCAGTAGCCGCACGTGCATCAACAAAGTAGTGCCAAGCGTGCGCCTGTGTCATAAGTAAAGGGCCGGCTGGCTTGACCGTTAAGGGTGCTGTAACCCCCGAAAGTACACTCTAGTCCAAACCAAAAAAAAAATTATTTTCTGTGTTTGTGAATTGTGTGCGCAGTAGCCGCACGTGCATCAACAAAGTAGTGCCAAGCGTGCGCCTGTGTCATAAGTAAAGGGCCGGCTGGCTTGACCGTTAAGGGTGCTGTAACCCCCGAAAGTACACTCCAGTCCAAACCTAAAAAAAAATTATTTTCTGTGTTTGTGAATTGTGTGCGCAGTAGCCGCACGTGCATCAACAAAGTAGTGCCAAGCGTGCGCCTGTGTCATAAGTAAAGGGCCGGCTGGCTTGACCGTTAAAGGGTGCTGTAACCCCCGAAAGTACACTCCAGTCCAAACCAAAAAAAAATTATTTTCTGTGTTTGTGAATTGTGTGCGCAGTAGCCGCACGTGCATCAACAAAGTAGTGCCAAGCGTGCGCCTGTGTCATAAGTAAAGGGCCGGCTGGCTTGACCGTTAAGGGTGCTGTAACCCCCGAAAGTACACTCCAGTCCAAACCAAAAAAAAAATTATTTTCTGTGTTTGTGAATTGTGTGCGCAGTAGCCGCACGTGCATCAACAAAGTAGTGCCAAGCGTGCGCCTGTGTCATAAGTAAAGGGCCGGCTGGCTTGACCGTTAAGGGTGCTGTAACCCCCGAAAGTACACTCCAGTCCAAACCTAAAAAAAAATAATTTTCTGTGTTTGTGAATTGTGTGCGCAGTAGCCGCACGTGCATCAACAAAGTAGTGCCAAGCGTGCGCCTGTGTCATAAGTAAAGGGCCGGCTGGCTTGACCGTTAAAGGGTGCTGTAACCCCCGAAAGTACACTCCAGTCCAAACCAAAAAAAAATTATTTTCTGTGTTTGTGAATTGTGTGCGCAGTAGCCGCACGTGCATCAACAAAGTAGTGCCAAGCGTGCGCCTGTGTCATAAGTAAAGGGCCGGCTGGCTTGACCGTTAAGGGTGCTGTAACCCCCGAAAGTACACTCCAGTCCAAACCTAAAAAAAAATTATTTTCTGTGTTTGTGAATTGTGTGCGCAGTAGCCGCACGTGCATCAACAAAGTAGTGCCAAGAGTGCCCCTGTGTCATAAGTAAAGGGCCGGCTGGCTTGACCGTTAAAGGGTGCTGTAACCCCCGAAAGTACACTCCAGTCCAAACCAAAAAAAAATTATTTTCTGTGTTTGTGAATTGTGTGCGCAGTAGCCGCACGTGCATCAACAAAGTAGTGCCAAGCGTGCGCCTGTGTCATAAGTAAAGGGCCGGCTGGCTTGACCGTTAAAGGGTGCTGTAACCCCTGAAAGTACACTCCAGTCCAAACCAAAAAAAAATTATTTTCTGTGTTTGTGAATTGTGTGCGCAGTAGCCGCACGTGCATCAACAAAGTAGTGTCAAGCGTGCGCCTGTGTCATAAGTAAAGGGCCGGCTGGCTTGACCGTTAAGGGTGCTGTAACCCCCGAAAGTACACTCCAGTCCAAACCAAAAAAAAAATTATTTTCTGTGTTTGTGAATTGTGTGCGCAGTAGCCGCACGTGCATCAACAAAGTAGTGCCAAGCGTGCGCCTGTGTCATAAGTAAAGGGCCGGCTGGCTTGACCGTTAAGGGTGCTGTAACCCCCGAAAGTACACTCCAGTCCAAACCTAAAAAAAAATTATTTTCTGTGTTTGTGAATTGTGTGCGCAGTAGCCGCACGTGCATCAACAAAGTAGTGCCAAGAGTGCCCCTGTGTCATAAGTAAAGGGCCGGCTGGCTTGACCGTTAAAGGGTGCTGTAACCCCCGAAAGTACACTCCAGTCCAAACCAAAAAAAAATTATTTTCTGTGTTTGTGAATTGTGTGCGCAGTAGCCGCACGTGCATCAACAAAGTAGTGCCAAGCGTGCGCCTGTGTCATAAGTAAAGGGCCGGCTGGCTTGACCGTTAAAGGGTGCTGTAACCCCTGAAAGTACACTCCAGTCCAAACCAAAAAAAAATTATTTTCTGTGTTTGTGAATTGTGTGCGCAGTAGCCGCACGTGCATCAACAAAGTAGTGTCAAGCGTGCGCCTGTGTCATAAGTAAAGGGCCGGCTGGCTTGACCGTTAAGGGTGCTGTAACCCCCGAAAGTACACTCCAGTCCAAACCAAAAAAAAAATTATTTTCTGTGTTTGTGAATTGTGTGCGCAGTAGCCGCACGTGCATCAACAAAGTAGTGCCAAGCGTGCGCCTGTGTCATAAGTAAAGGGCCGGCTGGCTTGACCGTTAAGGGTGCTGTAACCCCCGAAAGTACACTCCAGTCCAAACCAAAAAAAAAATTATTTTCTGTGTTTGTGAATTGTGTGCGCAGTAGCCGCACGTGCATCAACAAAGTAGTGCCAAGCGTGCGCCTGTGTCATAAGTAAAGGGCCGGCTGGCTTGACCGTTAAGGGTGCTGTAACCCCCGAAAGTACACTCCAGTCCAAACCAAAAAAAAATTATTTTCTGTGTTTGTGAATTGTGTGCGCAGTAGCCGCACGTGCATCAACAAAGTAGTGCCAAGCGTGCGCCTGTGTCATAAGTAAAGGGCCGGCTGGCTTGACCGTTAAAGGGTGCTGTAACCCCCAAAGTACACTCCAGTCCAAACCAAAAAAAAATTATTTTCTGTGTTTGTGAATTGTGTGCGCAGTAGCCGCACGTGCATCAACAAAGTAGTGCCAAGAGTGCGCCTGTGTCATAAGTAAAGGGCCGGCTGGCTTGACCGTTAAAGGGTGCTGTAACCCACAAAGTACACTCCAGTCCGAACCAAAAAAAAATTTATTTTCTGTGTTTAGCCGCACGTATATATCAAATCGATATAACATAAATGGAGGACCAAACTTTCTCCGATAAAAATAAAATAGAGAAAGATCAAGAACCACTTCCTCCTAGTGCTGAAGCTGCTGCCACTAGTCATGACATAGACGATAACATGCCATCAACGTCGTCTGCCAAGGCCGATGCCCAATGTCATAGTAGAGGGCACATACAATCCCAAATGGCAAAGTTCAGGAAAATGACCTTGAAAAAGACATTTAAATCAGCTGAAGAGAAACGTAAACTTGCCAATATGCCATTTACGACACGGAGTGGCAAGGAACGGCTAAGGTCGATCCCTAGTATGTTCATGACTAGTGGTTCAGCTTCACATGACGATGGAAGCACTCCTCCCACTAAAAAAATCAAAAGAGTTAAGCTGGCAAAAGCACAGCGAAGAACTGTGCTTTCTAAGAAGATATCACAAATCCCCAAAGAGAGTCCAAGTGTGGTGGTGGTTGCGATGCCTGACCTTCCCAGCACTGGACGGGAAGAGGTGGCTCTTTCCACCATTTGCACGCCCCCTGCAAGTGCTGAAAGGAGCACCCACAGTCCACTTGCTGATATGCAAATTGAAGATGTCACTGTTGAAGTACAACAGGATGAGGATACTGGTGTAGCTGGCGCTGAGGAGGAAGTTGGCGAGGAGGATTCTGATGGTGATGTGGTTTGTTTAAATCAGGCTCCGGGGGAGACAGTTGTTGTCCGTGGGATGAAAAAGCCCATCACGGTCATGCCTGGGCAGAAGACCAAACATTCCACCTCTTTGGTCTGGCAATATTTCTATCCAAATCCGGACAACAACTGTCTTGCCATATGTACCATATGTAAAGGTGAAATAAGTAGGGGTAGGGACGTCAACCACCTAGGAACATCCTCCCTTATACGGCACCTGCAGCGCGTTCATAAAAAGTTACTGTCAAGTTCAGAAACTTTGGCTCAGACCGTAAGCAGTCCAGGGACACCTAAATCCCGTTGTCCTGTTGTATCCAAGCGCCTGCAAACCACACCGTCAACTCCCTCCTCGTCAATTTCCTCCTTAGTCAGGATCGGAAGTAGTCCTGCAGGCCATATCACTGGCATGACTGACTCTCCTATCCGGGATTCCTCCGGAGGATCCTGCATTGCTACGCCTACTGCTGCCGCTGCTGCTGTTGCTGCTGCTGCTGGGAGTCGTTCATCATCCCAGAGAGGAAGTAGGAACACCACTACTTTTACTAAACAATTGACCCTCCAACAGTCCTTAGCGAGGAGGATGAAGTACGACAGCAGTCATCCTGAAGCAAAACGTATAACTGAGGCCTTGACTGCTATGTTGGTGTTAGACGTGCGTCCGGTATCCGCCATTAGTGCAGTGGGATTTAGACAATTGATGGAGGTAGTGTGTCCCCGGTTCCAAATCCCGTCTAGATTCCACTTCACTAGGCAGGCGATACCGAGACTGTACAGAAACGTCAGAAAAAGTGTCCTCAGTGTCCTGAAAAATGCCGTTGTACACAATGTCCACTTAACCACGGACATGTGGACAAGTGGAACAGGGCAGACTAAGGACTATATGACTGTGACAGCCCACTGGGTAGATGTATCACCTTACGCAGCAACAGCAGCAGCGTCACCAGTAGCAGCATCTCAGAAACGCCAGCTCGTTACAAGGCAGGCTACGCTGTGTATCACCGGTTTCAGTAAGAGGCACACCGCCGACAACCTCTTAGAGAAACTGAGGGAAATCATCGCCCAGTGGCTTACCCCACTTAGACTCTCCTGGGGATTTGTGATATCTGACAACGCCACCAATATTGTGCGGGCATTACATCTGGGCAAATTCCAGCACGTCCCATGTTTTGCTCACACAATAAACTTGGTGGTGCAGAATTTTCTGAAAAGCGACAGGGGCGTGCAGGAGACGCTTTGGGTGGCCCGAAAAATTTCTGGCCACTTTCGCCATTCAGCGACTGCGTGCCGAAGACTGGAGCGCCAGCAAACACTCTTGAACCTGCCCCGCCATCACCTGAAGCAAGAGGTTGTGACGCGGTGGAACTCAACCCTCTATATGCTTCAGAGGATGGAGGAGCAGCAAAAGGCCATACAAGCCTATACATCCACCTATGACATAGGCAAAGGAGGGGGTATGCACCTGACTCAAGCGCAGTGGAGAATGATTTCCGTGTTGTGCAAGGTTCTTCAGCCCTTCGAACTTGCCACACGTGAAGTCAGTTCAGACACTGCCAGCTTGAGTCAGGTCATTCCCCTCATCAGGCTTTTGCAGAAGCAGCTGGAGAAAGTGAAGGAGGAGCTAAGACGGAGCGATTCCGCTCGGCATGTGGGACTTGTGGATGAAGCCCTTCATTCGCTTTGCCAGGATTCCAGGGTGGTCAATCTGTTGAAATCAGACCACTACATTTTGGCCACCGTGCTCGATCCTAGGTTTAAAGCCTATGTGGTGTCTCTCTTTCCGGCCGACACAAGCCTGCAGAGGTGCAAAGACCTGCTGGTGAACACACTGTCAGCTGAAGCGGAACGTGACACGTCAACGGCTCCTTCTTCATTTTCTCCCGCAACTGGGGCTGCCAGGAAAAAACTTAGGTATCCTAAGCAACCCGCTGGCGGTGATGCAGGGCAGGCAGGACCAAGTTTGGACATCTGGTCCGGACTGAAGGACCTGGCAACAATTTCTGACATGTCTACTGTCACTGCATATGATACTGTCACCATTGACAGAATGGTGGAGGATTACATCGGTGACAGCATCCAAGTAGGCATGTCAGACAGTCCATACCTGTACTGGCAGGAAAAAGAGGCAATTTGGAGGCCCCTGTACAAACTGGCTCTATTTTACCTGAGTTGCCCCCCCTCCAGTGTGTACTCCGAAAGAGTGTTTAGTGCAGCCGGGAACCTTGTCAGCGAAAGGCGTAGGAGGTTGCTTCCACAGAATGTGGAGAAGATGATGTTCATCAAAATGAATTATCAGCTCTTCCAGGGAGACCAGCCTCCAGAAGGTACAGAGGGACCTGTGGTGGTGGATTCAAGTGGGGACGAGTTAATACTTTGTGAGGATGAGGATGTACACACTGAAGAGGGTGAGGAATCGGTGGATGAGGAGGATGAGGATGACATCTTGCCTCCGTAGAGCCAGTTTGTGCAGGGACACATTAATTGCCAGCTTGTTTTGTGGGGGCCCAAACGAACCAATCATTTCAGCCACAGTTGTGTGGCAGACCCTGGCGCTGAAATGATTGATTTGTTAAAGTGTGCATGTCCTGTTTATACAACATAAGGGTGGGTGGGAGGGCCCAAGGACAATTCCATCTTGCACCTCTTTTTTTCTTTGCATTATGTACAGTTTGGGGCCTAGTTTTTCTAACTGCCATCCTGCCTGCCACTGCAGTGTCACTCCTAGATGGGTCACGTGTTTGTGCCGCCCACTCGTGTCGCTTAGCATAGTCATCCAGCTACCTCGGTGCAACCTTTTGGACATAAAAACACTATTGTGAGGTGTGAGGTGTTCAGAATAGACTGGAAATGAGTGGAAATTAAGGTTATTGAGGTTAATAATAGCATAGGAGCAGAAAAACCTACAAATTCTGTGATTTTAGCTGTTTTTATGCTTTTTTTCAAAAAAATACAGATCCAAAACACAAAACCCAGAACCCAAAACACGGAAGGGTGGTTTTGGCAAAACCAATCCAGATCCAAAACACGAAGAAAGATCCAGATCCAAAACCAAAACACAAAACACGAAAAGTGGCCGGTGCACACCCCTAGTATATACAGTATGTATAATAAAAGGTTTTATGCTATGAACCTTTTTCGTTGCTTTTGGATACATATACGAGGCTGGCTGAGAACCTGGAGGAAAAGGAGACTGTTCCAGTCCCCATACAGTTGTATTTCCACATGCCTTTTTTTACTGTTATCATCAGCATGTGTGCTCATTCCAGTGTGACCACTAATTTATGCCACCAAATAGGAAATGGGTCCTGGCATTCATAGTTCACCCTAAACAAGTGTATTGATCAATGAGTGATCAGCATGAGGAGTCATTTAAACAACTGAGGAAACACCTCTTCATTGTGGGCAGCACAGACTGTGTAGTGGTTAGCATTACTGCCTCACAGCACTTATGTCGTAGGTTCCATTCTTACCTGTGTGGAGTTTGTATATTTTCCCTGTGCTTGCGTCGGTTTCCTCCGGGTGCTCCGGTTTCCTCCCACACTCCAAAAATATACTGGCAGTCTAATTGGCTCCCAATGAAAATTAACCCTAGTGTGTATGTGTGTGTGCAATGCATGTAATAGGGGATATAGGGCCTGATTCAGAGCCGCTCGTTCGCTCCGAGCGATGTTCGCACATCTGCGTATGGGTTTTAGTACGCATGCGCGAACCAGTCATTGCGGTCGGAAATCGTGTGCTCGCAAAATAGCGAATGCCTGCTAATTTGAGTGACAGGATGAGGCATTTGTGGGTGGTAACAGGGGAATTGACACCCATTAAAGGTTAAATTTTATAAAAGAGAGGTATTGCAGATTTGTGTGCTCTCGCTATAGAGTCTATTTGTGGATGACTAGATCATCCACTACTTTCTTTTCTCATGTGATTTTACTCTGAGAAGCACCTCCACAGCAGAATATATACCCGTATGGGTTTAATGCTCCAGATAGTGGTTATAGCAATACTTCTAAACCATTTTTTCATTTATTGATTCAATCATACAATAGGTATTATTTAAACCTGTGCGGTGATACCCCATTCTTCCGCCTTCTTCCCTTCCCTCATGTTTACAAAATAGGGAATATAGGGCCTGATTCAGAGCCGCTCGTAAGCGGTCGCTCGTTCGCTCCGAGCGATGTTCGCACATCTGCGCATGCGTATGGGTTTTAGTACGCATGCGCGAACCAGTCATTGCGGTCGGAAATCGTGTGCTCGCAAAATAGCGAATGCCTGCTAATTTGAGTGACAGGATGAGGCGTTTGTGGGTGGTAACAGGGGAAGGTGCTTGAAAACGGGGAGTGGAGATCCGAACGCAGGCGTGCCAAAAGGTCAAAACGGGCGTTTTAAGGGTGTGCATAATTAACAAAGCAGCGTCATCGACCACGTCACTCGGTTGTTTCTTAGCCTGAACTGTTCGCATGATTGCGGTAGGAAAATCCAACCACAGCAGTTCAGACGCCTTTCGATGTACTTGATTAATCTAATAAATAGCGGAGATGACGTAGGATGCGAGCGGCCAGGGGGCGTTTTTTACAAAAAAACGTCCGCATGTTTTGTTCGCTCGTTCAGACATAGAGGCGTCAACAGACCGCAAAGAGCAAACGGTCAATTTAAATAGCCAGCCCCTTTTTATGTACGAGCGAGCGCAAATAGTGTCCGGCTCTGAATCAGGCCCTCAGATTGTAAGCTCCCCTGGGGCAGGGACTGATGTGAATGACCAAATATTCTCTATAAAGCGCTGCGGAATATGTGTGTGCTATATATATGTATGTATGTGTGTGTATATGTATGTATGTATGTGTGTGTATATATATATATATATATATATATATATATATATATATATATATATATATATATTATATGTTAAAGTCCTCTGAAACTTTGGCATACATGCTGAACGTCGTGGATTTATTTCTCTGTTGATATCAATAACAGAGGTTTTGAAAGGCACCCCAGATATCTATACAGCCTGAGGGCTGCTGGAAAGTGCACCTAGTACCTACTTGTGTAATAGGAGTGCCTGGCAAAAAGAATATGAATATATATATATAATTATAAATAGAAAAAAAATCTGGTAATAAATAAAGGCTTCTCTTTCCTGTCTTTGTAATGGATCCAGTGGGGCCCACACCGCACACTCTGCACCCATAGTTAATAAATACCTCGCTGCAGAGCATCAAAAAATCACAGGGAAAATGGTGGAGGCCTTTTTCTGCACATATACAATTAAGATGTCCCTGGGAAAATAGGCGCAGGTGTCATTTTCCCAGAGACCCGTGCAGTAGCTTCTGTCATGAAGCCAGAATCTACCGCGTTCGGAGCGCTGACAGAGAGGAGGGGGCCTAAGCGGAGGCTGCACACGGGCCCCCTCCTCTCTTAAAATACCCCTGTTCCCAGATGTCTGCATATCTAGTTGCTGTTCCCCAACATTTAGGTATTCTACACAGGTGTCGGGTGTGATATAAAGGATCAACAATAAAAAGGTCGACAGTCAATAGATCGACACCAAATGGTCAACATGCAATAGGTCCACCGGGACAAAAGGGACGACATGTCCGAATGGTCGACACACACATGGTCGACACTTTTTTTTTTTTTTTTATTTAAATGTAATCCTAGGCCTCCCCCTAGTGCCTAAACCTAACAATCCCCTTCGGCAGCCTAATCCTAACCCTCCCCCTAGTGCCTAACCTTAAAATTTTTGAAAAACCCATAAAAAATATGTAGACAATTTGTATCTGTTGACCTTTTAACCCTGTTGGCATTTTGCGCTGCTGATCTTTTGTAAGTCGACCGATTGCATGTAGACCATCTGTTGTTAACCTATTGACTTTCGACCTATTCATTGACGATCTTCTATACGGATACCATTCTACCCAACACTGATTTTTCCAGTCTTGATAAAGTTGTTATACAATTTATTAGAAGAAAAGCTAATAATGGACTTGCACAAACCTGTTCACTGACTGTAAATCAGACTGGGCTGGTACAGAGTGAGCACGAGGAAATATTCAGATGTTCCATGAGGGAATCTTTTCTTCATGCATGTCAGATAAATATGTTCTATAGAGATGAAAGGAAAAGGTTACCTTGATGCCCACTGCTGTTTACACAATTGTCAGTATAAACTGCAGGTGAGGCGGAAATGCTGGGAACTTGCGCACGATTTGCTCTCTATTGTTTCTTATGTGAATAACAAAGACAAGGGTCAATAAATCTGATCCCTCTATTTTGGAGTGGTTTGCCCACTTCATGTTGTGTTGTGTTAACAACTCACGCCAAGCACTCGCCTAACCCTAAGGGGAAACCTGCCTCTTTAATACTTCTTCAACACCTAGTCCTAGGTCTGATCCGGTATTTGGAACAAGGTTCCAAACTGGGTCAAATCTGGGACAGATCCCTTTTAGACCGCGGCGCTGACCCGGGTTATTTTCGGGTCGGCGCCGTTCACATTGCACGCGTGCAGTGGAACATCATCTCTATGCATCAGAAAATCCGGAACTCTCCATCTTGTCAACAGGACCCGGGTCGGACGATCCGGGTTACGCGTTTACATTGCAGGGTCACATGGGTCATTCCTTTGTTAAACCCTGCAAAATACCTGTGTTGGATTGCAAGGTCACTGGACACGGCAATCCAGCTCTGGCCCCTTTTACATCTAGCAGCTAACCCGGGTTAACACGGCGATAACCCAGGTTTTAGCTGTGTGATATAAAAGGGTTATAACAGAATGGAAGGTTAAGATCTCTCACTGTCTCCTGTAACTTCCATTATGATTTACACCTGAATTTTTTATTTATTGTGTTGGAGAATTCAGAGGTGACGGGAAGCCATTGGGCAAATGGCACAGCCAATTATTACCTTTGCGGATCATCTGTGATCAGATCAGTGAGGTCATAGTGAAGGCAACCGCTATATAAAGAGTCACTGGTTCCTTAATGCATGAAATTCACATTTGCGTAAACTAAAGGGTATTTTTTAAAAAAAAATTTGTCTCAATCATAATCAAGTACAGTATGAAAAAAAAATATAAAGCTTTCACAAAATTCTAAAACATTTGTTATTGTACTTAGCAGAAATATAATTGGTGAAACCATTGTATTTTACTTTCTTTACATTGTAAGTTCATGAACTTGCTCCGTTACCTCCTGCTGTGATTCACAATAGTTTGTTGTTGAAGGAAGCTAATAAATTGTTTGCTGAACAGGAAGACAGAGGGGCTATATACACAATTATATAATAACAGAAGCTATGTTTAATATAGAAATATATTTCAGAGTACCACTTTGCAGTGCTCATAAATATTTCGAGCAGCTGGTAGAAGAGTTCTGGGTTTCTTTTGAAAACGAGCAATTTTGTGGGCTGGTGAGAGTGTTCCCTTCACCTACGCAGAGCGCAGTCTGCAATTCTCAGTGTCGAACCACTATTCAGAAATTTGCAAACTATCAACTGACTAAGAACTAGCCATCGCACTAAGACAATGAGACCCGGGGGCCTATGTACTAATAATGAAAGAACTGCCGCAATTCTTAAGTATCCGTTTCGCGGCGGAGATTTTAATTTCATAAAATTTACCTGCTATGTACTAAGGGAAACTGGCAGGGACAATGGTTGCGATAACCGCTCTCCCTGTAAGTTGCTTCCCCGGCATTTTGCAGGAGTCTTTCACATTTGCGACTCCTCTGGGGAAATCTGACACTGCGTTTGCGCACAGTGTCAGTTACCGACGCCGGCCGGAGGCTGCAGGACAGGGATCGGAAGGTCTCTCCCCTGCGAATAATGCCTCCATAAGCTTAACGTGAAGATGGTATATATTTGTGCATAGCGACTAATCCTGAAACTATGCAGAAACTGCAGTTTCTACATAATTTTATGGAAACAAAGCATGATTAGCAGGCCCTACAGTGAGTTGACTATTTTCTACTGGACCTGTAGGCTAAATATTGGTTGAGTACATGAAAATGGCTGACTACGCTTTATGTTAATGACCGGTAGTGCCAAATGTAATAGCCCGTGATTTGGGGGAACCGTTGCGATTCCGGCAAGATGGTGGTTAGATTTAAAGCAACAATTTTAGACCAAAATGTAGTAGCCCATCGGTGTGATTATGGATTGGTTTTCCCTTTTAAACTAATTGCTGCTTTAAATCTAATGGCTGTCTCGTTAGTATTGTGCCGAATCCCGCAAATTGCGGGCTATTACACTTGGTCCGTAGACTTAAAGTGCTGTATTCACCTGTGTCTAGGGAGTTGTCTACAGAAAGATGAAAACAGATAGTGTTACCCTTTCTCATTTTGCTCGCACCTATGCGGCGCGGGGGAAAACAAGCAAAGTTATCTTATCCTTTGTAGAGGTGGCAGACCCCGAAAATCGACAAAATATTTGTGGCCCCAAACAGTTAAATTTTAAAATGTCAATTAACCACAAAACCCTAATTCAGTGATCAAAGTGGCCCTAAGAATTAAGTGGTAGTGCACTTGGTGCTGCAGTAGTTTCCACACTCACAAAAAATGGGATAAAAATGTAGTTACAAAAATGACCAATTAAATATTTGTCTTCTGTATAAAAGAAAACTGTATTTTATGTTAGCGCAAAGTCTTAGATGGTATAGGGGATGTTGCCTTTGGCCCTTTACGGTGTTTGTATCATCTTTGCAATGATATTTTAGTTTTTGATGTTTAAAAAATGAAAGTACCAAAAAAGCACCTGCAGGTAAATGCCGCAACCCACGTTTGATGTATAAATAATACTTTCCCGTAGCTATGCCTGATGTGCAAGCCCGGAAGCTTTGTCTTACAGTAATGTATGAATTTTTTAACACATCACTGTGCAACTTTTTATTTGTTTTGTTCCGTGCAAATATATTTGTATTTCTACAGTGGAAGTATCTTCTCTCTCATCCTAAAGACAAACCCAATTTTGGGAGGCTCCGTGTGCTGGAGTGAGGGTGATAAATTCAACGTAACTGTGGTGAATGTAAAACTTTTATCATCTGTCAACACTGCATTAAAGAGGCGGATTTGATAGTGATATAGCCTGCCTAGTGTCTTTACCATTTAAAACACATTAACTTAGGCATTTGTTAATTTTATTGTTTTTATGGATTTGCATCGTGCCATGGATAATTTTCCATATATATATATATAAATTAGATATTGTTTTAATAATGCAACATTTTACCAATGAGCAGTATTCCTTTTCTAAAAAAATATAGACGTTTCACACGTTCATTGATATCTGTGCTTTGTTACAGCAGGTATACATTTTTAGGATGCTAAAATCCAGGGGCGTCTTAAGAGAGGAGGGGGCCCATTTGCAATCACCATCCGGGACCCCCTCCTCTCTCTCCCCGACTGATGCGGCTGGCCGGCCACCGCAGTTTCAGTAGACTCTGGGCACTAGAGTGTGCCCAGAGTCTACTGTGCATGCGCAGATCGCTGGGGAAATGGCGCAGCCACCATTTTCCCAGCGATTTCCTCACTGCACATGCGCAAAACGCTGGAAAAGTGGCCACGGCGAACATTTTTTGGAGTTTTGTGCAGCACTGAGACATCCAACGTGGGACCTCGGAGAGGTAAGTTTTAGATAATATGGGTGCAGGGTATATGGTGCGGGCCCCCCCGGACCCAGGGGCCCGTGTGCACTGCACACCCTGCACCCATTATAGATACGCCCCTGCTAAAATCTTATTTTTGTTTTTAGCCAATTGAACTCAAATTAACATAGCAGAATAGTGGTTAGCAGCTGCTGATGAAATAAAATAATTTTCTGTGTGTGTATATATAGATAGATATACAGCGAGTAAAATAAGTATTCAACACCAACATTTTTCCTCAGTAAATAGATTTTGTAATGGGGATATTGTAATGAAATTTTCACCAAATGTCAGCAACAGCCCATGCAATCCACACCTGCAAAGAAATCAAATCATAGAGGTCCATAAATTAGGTTATGTGTAATAATGTGAAATGACACAGGGAAAGTGTTGATGTGTTCAATACTTATTTTACCCGCTGTATCTATGTGTGCATATGCCTCCCCTGCCTACCGTATGATGACTGCACATCCTGTGTGTGTGTGTGTGTGTATATATGTATGTATGTGTATATATATATATATATATATATATAGATATAGGTCCAATCGGTCCGGCACTCCCGTTTCCACGTAGTTGTACTGCCTGCGTGCCCTCCTCGGTGGTAGATATAAACAGCAGAAATAGGCGGCAGTGCAGGTCTTATAAAGCGTTGAATTTACTGCCAACGTTTCAGGGCTGGACACCCCTTTGTCAAGGATACATGTATCCTTGACAAAGGGGCGTCCAGCCCTGAAACGTTGGCAATAAATTCAACGCTTTATAAGACCTGCAGTGCCGCCTATTTCTGCTGTTTATAGATATATATAGATATATGTGTGTGTGCTGTATAGAATTATTATATTGGCATTCCAGTACATTAGTTTAGACAGTTTAAGAAAATAGAAATACAATTCTGGAACTCCAATCTTGTAGCTACAGCAATGAGCCATTTTAGAAAGAAACAATTAGTGTAAACATTAACCCCACCTATCCCACCATCTTCCTCCCATGCAGACTTACAACCAGTTGCTCGCGAGCTACCGGTGGCTCGCAACCGCAATTGGGGTAGCTCGCCTTACGGCAATGGTGGCAGCAAGGTGGTAGTTCGCCTTATGATACTAAGCTCACGCCGCGTAAGCTACGCATAGGATGTTACACGCTGCGCCGCGGCAGTGCATGACCGACACTGCCAGCAGGCTCGCTGCTGACCGCGTTAACAGCAGCGCTGACAGCGTTCTTTAGAGCAACGCTGACAGTGGTTAGAGCAGCACTGACCGGCCACTTGTTTGGCACTGTGAAAAGTAGGTGTGAGACCAGGACATTTACAGTCCCACCTGTATAATCTATCCAGCATCACCCTACCCCCCAATCAGCTCCCAACTGCCATGTCACAGGCTGTGTTTGAAAAATGGCAGTTAGGAGCTGATTGGCTGGTACTTTATCTCTGTTCACTTTATCTCCATCCAAAGCTTAGTAGCTTTATCACTGTATTAATAAATACATTGTTGTTTTCCTATGACAAATTTGTTTATTAGCCAGATTTTTAGTTTTCAAAAAGAAAATGTGGCTCTTCAAGATGTCTCACTTTTCTCAAGTAGCTCCCACCCCAATTAAGGCTGGAGACCACTGCACTAGAACTACTCCTCAATCCTTCTTACCTGACTTCCCATTACAAGCTATGACTGCCCCATTGTGTCTGATTAGCAATGTTAGTAGTAGTATTGGGATAGTGTACCCCTATACATACTTTTATCAAATAAACCTTTTCCTAGTTTTGGGACTTAATTAGTAGTTACCTATAACTTGTTAATTTGTTTTAGATAATAATGTAGTGTAATGTTTATTTTATGGTGTTATATGTTTTCTGCTATTACTGGTCAGGTTACAATGCCGTGTTGCTTTGCAGCTTAATGGTGCATACACACGATCAGATTTTTTCTTCAGATATGGACGATAACGATTTAAAAATCGTTCAGTCGTTCATATCTGATGAAAAATCGTTCATATCTGACATGCCTGAACGATGGACGATCAACGATGCGCGTTCCCGTTTGTCATATAACGATATCTGACATCTGATGGGTTTGCAGTCAGACTTGGACGATTCCATTCATTTTAATGCAGGTAAAAATCGTTCAATCGTTCAAATCGTCCAAATCGTTCAAATCGTTTAATCGTTCAGTCGTTCATCTGACAAATCTGACAAGTCTGACAAATCTGACCGTGTGTACGCTCCATAATAACACTTTCCATTGTATGAATGTTCTCTAAAAGTACCGTAAAACGTGAAGCCAAGTATGGCTTAGTTCCGTGGATAGATGCTTTGTATTCTCAATTAAAGTACACAATGCAAGATATGTACTTCAGTTACTTGTAATGTTTGAGAAGCTTTTGCAATGACTGCTTTAAATACATCTACTACATATGATTACTGTATGACTGCTGACAGAAACAGATTTACTATTTAACTACAGTGAGTGAGGTACATGTAACAATCATCCTCTCAAATATCACAATGTATGATGATACAATTATGTTAGGGATTATGGGCAATGATTTGTATTTAAATTGTAGAATACTGGGAAGGTATTATGGAGTAATCCCATATCATGTTGCTGCAATAGCACATGTGACCTTCAGATGGCAGGGCAGATTCTTCCATACATTTATTGGCTGTTTACAGCATAGTGTTGTTTGTAGACTATTTTAGTCCAGGATTTATATACTCTTTGTGCTAATTGTGTATTTGTTTATAGATTTTGTTTCTACTGCCTGCATACTGTTCAAATCCATAATATTCTGTGCCTCTTCTGTTGCCACCTAAATGTGGGACGTATTCAATTGGAAATGTGCAGACTAAGAGGGAAAAGGGTAATTTGATCATAATAGATCAATTGATACCCTGCTAAAGCTTTTGACATAAAATGTTCAGATTGAATGATAAGGTTGATACATGTATAGCTGATATAAATCTACCATTGTCTTCTGTCATGCATATATATCTATATATAGTTATACAGATGGTCGTTACCTTAATGCAGCCGTACAAATTTAGATTGTGTGCCGTCCGTTTAATGGAAAGTTATTTAAATACATCATTCCTTGCACAATAATAGTGCGACCTGCATTCCCAGAGAGGCTACAGATAACAGACTGACACTTGCTCTGTTCCCTTCTTCCAGCAATTACCACAGCAAAAGTAGGCTTAAAATAGAGATGATTGAGTACATAAGAATGGCACAGGGAAGGAATGCAGGGGGAAATAGAAATAAGGTATTGAAACAAAGTTGGTGCTCTGTCCTGAATTCCTCCTAAAGTCCCGGAGTTGCTACTCTCCCCGCTCTTTAGAGTTATCAACAGTCTCTGCCATAAGCCCTGTTTTAGCTCTGCTTAACAGCAGGCATGTTCCAAGGGCCTGCATGTATTTACTTAGGCCGCAAAGCCACTAGCATTGCCTGTTTGTTCTTACTAGTGCTTGTAGGATTTTCACTGCGTTTAATGCAGAAAGGAACAGGAAAGGAACAAGTAGTTTAACCTAAAAAATGCTACAGAATGCAATGCAAGAGAAAAGCTAGTGGGCATGTAGTGTTCATTCTAGCACCCTGCACCTGTCACAACCCCTGTAGTTCCTCTTTCCTGCCTGGGGTGTCTCTCTCTGTTGTATTAGCTGACTGTTCTAGAAGCACCAGAGCAAACTGCTGAGATACAGACCAGAGTGTGCTAGAAGCACCAGAGCAGAGAGCGACACCCCAGGCAGGAAGGAGGAACTGCATGGGATGCGACAGGTGCAGGGTGCTAGAATGAACACTAGTATGGAAACGCTAGAAATGATGATTTATAATGCACAGTGAGTGTTAAGGTGACCAACACACACATTCATTTGGAGATGAATCCTACACTTATAGTTGCCTATGTGGCACATGAACAGACTAAAGCAATGCAACTTTATCCAGGAGATCTTTCCAAGACTTATAGTCATTTAAGATTTAAGACTATGATCTCGCTAACGTGTGGGCATATTAAATGAATATAATCAGTGGGTGAAGTTGGTTGGTGTATGGCATTTTATGTAATTACATACCGCTACTTCTAAAGTTCCAGTGTGACTACAGAACATAATGGCGCCGTTTCTCTTCTGCGTAATGCACAAGATCTGAAGCATTTGTATTCTATCATTGTGAAATTGTTCAGTACGGTCTTTTAGACTCAAAGGGCTTAATCCTATTAGCTGTGAGTTCCCTCACGGCACGAGTAAGTGAGGCTGTATGCCGCGCTTACGGTACCTTTAGACTCGCAGCTTTTTGTTCGTAGCTCCATAGGGCTGTGTACAAAAATCTGCAAGACTGTGGTGCAATCTGGCCACAAGGAGGGCAGGTTACAGCGCCATTGCTGACATTTCAACGCCATTGCAACGGCAACTCACCCCCTTTGTGGCTAATAGGATTGAGCCCAAATAAACAAAACCTTGGCACATGGAGGGTTGCTTTCCCCTCACTCTCCATTTCGGCATTATATAGATGTGTCCTCATACATCTAGCCTCAATACACCATGCAGCGCGATTAGACACATTTTCGGCAGAAAAAAAGATACCCGTCGCTAGTGTCACAGGACCTGGAGCACCGATAGGGACTTTTAAGTGTGACTGTAGCAAAGATGTATAAGGACAAATCTGTACCTCTGTTATGTGTGTTATGAGTCGTGATGGTACATAGCATCCTATCAATACTGTTGAAACCTATATTATGAGGTTTTGCAATAATGAAAGTATAAAAATAATTGAACAACTGAATACATACTAAATATTTGTTTCAGATTGCAATTTTTTAATCTATTTATACTGTGTTTATTATATTAAAGATCTATGTACAACCTCTCATAAAAGCATCAGGAATTCTGTGTGAGAGAAAATATACTTCCATTAAAAGGGAACTGCAAACTTCTTCTTAAAGTCAAGTCCTCAAATTCATAATGCTTATTTCCAAATTATTATGTTTTCTAGTCCTTGTTAAAATATAGTCATATATTAAATACTAACCAGTGTCATGGCTATGGTTCCAGCATAATGCTTAAGAACAGGATGTAGTTAAAAGACCGGCGGATGGCATGCCGCCAGTATTAATCCCGATTGATGGAAGTGGCGTTGAAATATTGATGCCTATCTTAATCCCGACGCCGCAATACAGAAAAGACACCAGCCCTAATGAGGTAAGTCGGGGGTTCCTAAGCTGTGAGCCGGACGGGGGGGACTATTAGGTTTAGGCAGCATGGCGAGGTTAGCATTAGGTTTTGGGGGCTAGGCTTAGGCACCAATAGGGGGGGGTTAGGCACTAAGGGGGGCGGCTTAGCTTTAGGCATTAAGGGGGGAGACTTAGTGCCTAAACCTACTGGGGAGGATTAGGGTGCGGGGTGGGAGGGTTAGGCTACAAGAATGGGGAGGAATTAGGGGAGATGATGGGGGGGGCGGGTAAGTATACTTATCCGACCCCTGTCGGGATACCAACCATCGGGATGCCGCTGTCTGTATTTTGACAGGAGGCATCCCAACTGCCGACTTTACATACAGATTCCTTAAGAACCATTTAATTTGGTACCTCAGTAGATTATAGAACTCACTTTAATATACAGATACCCAGTGATGACATTACCCTGTCACCACCAGGGCTTCCTACAGGATGGAGGCAGCCATGTCAGAGAGGGGGAGGGTCAATACATTACATAATCGCTGACCATTGTGACCCATTGCTAGCTGTCATATTAGGTAGCATTAGATCACTATAAAAATAAAAGTAATCTATAGTAACAAATATGCAAGTGTACATGGATCAGGTCCATAGGGGGTGGGGGACTGGGAGTTCATTACAGTCTTCAGGCCAATGACCTACAGTATTCTATTGTTGTAGACAGGAAGATTGCCTGGCTGATTCCATATCTTGTGTGTGGAGCATTTCATTGCTATAGAAGTACAGAATTTGCTCACTTATACCCCTTTCAGACATACGACCCGGGAAATTTCCTGCTCAGACCCAGGAATTTCTCCTGTGCAAATTCCCGGGTATTTGGTAGAGACCCCCTTTTCACACTACGTCTACCCGGGAAATTCCCAGGTAGACCCCTTTCAGACAAGAGCAGGGTTTTTTAGATTACATGGCAACTGCTGGACACAAAGATGAGGTGGAGCTGATGTGAGTGGTGCCAGGCCCTGATCACACACAACAATGTGCCCCCTGTGACTGGCATGCTGTGTATGTGGGGGTGCACATAATTTGAATCACTGCCCAACATGTCCCCAAACTACCTGCCCTGGCAGCTCGCCCCCATCCCCAGGCCTCTGGCTGGGCTGCCCCTGGATACAAGTCTCCTGCCTGGCACTGATCACGGGCACAGAGAAGAGCAGAGCAGCGGCCGAGGTGCCAGAGCAGTCGCCCACCCATATTTGCGGCAGCAGCAGCGTCCCACCCAACCCTCCCCGCCTCTCACCTCTACAGTGGCCGGGGCAGGCAGAACCCCCAGCGAGCCAGCATCTCACCCCGTCACCCGATGCCATGCCCGGGAAATAGGGGCAGTAGTGGTGGTCCAGCGGGAGTGTGGACGGGTGGTGAGCGGCAGCGCTGAGCGTCCTATAGGACGCTCTGCGCTGTCAGCTCAAATCAGCAGCGCTGAGCGTCCTATATGACGCTCTGCGCTGCCAACTTCATGTAAAAGCTGCTTGGTGCTGCCCGGGAGTAGTAAATTCCTGGGTAGCACCATTCAGACAGAGGCAGGGTAATTTCCCCGGACTTAAGTCCCGGGAAAAACCCTGGTCGATTGCAGGGGCGGCTACCCGGGAACGTGTTCCCGGGTAGGTACCTTTCAGACAGACTTGGCTTCCCGGGAATCTCGAGATGTCTGAAAGGGGTATTATTCCCCTTTCAGACATACGAACTGGGAAATTTCCTGCTCAGACCCAGGAATTTCTCCTGTGCAAAATTCCGGGTATTTAGTTAAGACCCTCCTTTCAAGTTACAGCTTCTACCCGGGAAATTCCCGGGTAGCACCATTCAGACATAAGCCTGGTTTTTCAGTTTTAAAGATTACCTGCCTCTCCTCTGCCCTTCCTAGCCTATCCCCTCTCCGCCTGCTGCTGATGATGTCATCATCATGCAGCAGGCAGCCAGCCAAATACAATGCAGCCATTTTATTTATTTTGTTATTATTAAATTATTTATTTTAATACCTATTTGCCCTGGTGGTCCAGCGGGAGTGCGGGCGGCCCGCTGTGGCAGAGACCAGCGCTGGCGGGTGTCCCCGGCATCCAGCTGGAGTTCTCTGTGCCTGAGGACCTGGACAAGGTCGCTGACTCGGTCTACAGTGCCACAGCCACCGGCACGGGGGGTGGTGAGCGGCAGCGCTGAGCATCCTATAGGACACTCTGTGCTGCCCACTCAATGTAATAGCTGCTTGGTGCAGCCCTGGAGTAAATTCCCGGGTGGCACCATTCAGATATGAGCAGGGTAATTTCCTGTGGACTTAACTCCTGAGAAATTCCCTGGTCAATTGGAGGGTGGGCTACCCGGGAATGTGTTCCCGGGTAGGTACCTTTCAGACATACACGAGATCCCGGGAATTTGGCCGAGGCAGGCCAAATTCCTGGGAATCTCAGTATGTCTCAAAGGGGTATTAATGGTAGATGTACTAAGCAGTGGAGAGTGATAAAGTATCCACCAATCAGCTCCGAACTCTCACTTTACAGGATGTTTGAAAAATGGCAGTCAGGAGCTGATTGCTTGGTACTTTATCACTGTCCACTTCATCATTCTCCTTGGCTTAGTACATATCCCCTTGTAGTCTGGCCTGTGGTGAGCTTTGAGGTTTATCTCCGTTACTTTAGGTCAGCACCATTGTATTTGAAACAATCACCGAAGAACCGTTCTTTGTGGACCAAACTTCTGTTTTACGTTTAACGGTTTGTGTAGACTTTCAGCATTTGCAAAACCCGTATGCGTTAGGGCCAAGAACTCTTGAGGTCCACAAGCAAAAGTGCCTTGGACACCAGAGGCACCAGCAGTCACCTACTGTTCTGAAAGCATTCAGCTTAAAACCTTCCTTCATATGCAGCTGTAAAGTCTCTATGGAAGCTGTTAATTGGACCCTCTGCACCTGTGCAAAGAAAACCTAGCAAAATAAGTAGACAAAATAACAAGGTCTGCTATCAATCCATAGGTGTTAAAATTCTTCAGAGGATAGAAAATATGGACGCAGAGGCTACTACATTTGACATGTTTTAGCTATTTTACTCAAATACGGCAACTTCTCAGAAGAAAAAAAATCAGAAGCAACTTAGACATATGTTGCATTATATGTTATGTAAGTGTGTATCTGACAGCAAAATTCCTTACCTCCTAGTACTGCACAGCTACCCAGCTGGCTGTTGGTATTAGGCATGCACAGTTATCACCATAGTTGAAGAGTCTGTCTGTCTGTTCTGGGTATGGCAAACATCAGCCAGCCCTGGTGGGATCAAGTCAATAAAGAGGAATCATTTGATGATTTTACATTCCTGAAATAGGGACTCTACTTTCCCTTTAATAGCAAACACAAAATGTAGGGTCCAAATGTACCATATAATAATAATCTCAAGGAGAAAGTCTAGCACTTATTTCTAGAATCTAGGGGCAATTTCATATTGGGAGAGTAAGAAAAGAAAGCCAATAAGCCTAATGTTCTAGTAATTATGATATAGGATGAATAGCTGTGTTGGTTATTCAAGGAACCTGGGAGAGACCTTGAAGGGAACTTTTTAAATTTTACTCCCGTCCTCATTATCCAGAAACTGCCGAAACTTTCTGTCGCTCTCTTCTTCCCACCATTTTTTGTCACTCCCTCTCCCTCTCCCACACTTTCTATCACTCTCCCCCCGCATACTTTCTCTTGCTCTCTTCCCCCCACACTTTCAGTCTTTCCCCCACACACTCATTCTGTCACCATCTCCCCACACTCTGTTGCTCTCTCTGCTCATATAAAGAGGAAGAAAAGGGGATCTGTAAATGGTCCTCCTCTCTATGCATGCAAACTTGGATCTGTGGTAGCACCCCAAACTCTAATTAGGATTGATAATTATTAGTATTAGGGGTATTTTCCTTTGGGCTCTGTTTATTAATATTTTCATGTGCAACAGTTTCTCTGCTCACACTGTTGCTCTCTCCCCCCATTATCTGTCGCTCACTCCCCCCCCCCAGTCACTCACTCCCCCCCCCAGTCGCTCACTCCCACTCTGTCCCCTCCTCTCTCTCTCTCTCTCTCTCTCTCTCTCTCTCTCTTCCTTCCCTTCTCTCTCCCTCTCTCCCTCTCTCTCCTTCCCTCTCTCTCCCTCTCTCCCTCTCTCTCCTTCCCTCTCTCTCTCTCTCTCCTCCCCTTCTCTCTCCTTCCCTTCTCTCTCTCTCTCTCTCTCTCCTCCCCTTCTCTCTCCTTCCCTTCTCTCTCTCTCTCTCTCCTCCCCTTCTCTCTCCTTCCCTTCTATCCCTCCTTCCCTTCTATCCCTCCTTCCCTTCTCTCTCCTTCCCTTCTCTCTCTCTCCCCTCCCCCACTCTTCTTTACTGTGAAACGTTGCTTTGCTTAATCAACCAGTTAGTGACAATCTATACATGTTTGATATTATCTGTTTGTAGGATGGTTTGCAATGGGGAGGTCTGAGAGTACTATTGCAGCATCAGGACACTGTGCCTAAGCTACAGGCAGGTTTGTAACCGTGGTGTCGAACTCAGTCTTGTGGTTCCCAAATGTTTGTACAGCGCACAACAGCTATGGGAGGTGGTAGATTTACCATGGCTTACATCCAGTTGGATTCAATGAAAGATTAACCTTTTTTATGGCCAATGCCGATGTTCATGTAACTGACCGATTATTTGCAACTGCGTATATGCGGAAAGCCTTGCAAACGCCTTTGACACATGTTGTACGCAGAGAGAAATGCTCGGAGAAGCTGTTGCAATCGGGACAGGCGGTATCAAGATATGGGGCGGCAAAGTGATGGGCGTTCCTGGGTGGTGACAGGGAGGTGGCCTGAAGTGGACACAACAAAAGTCTGTCTCATGGGCGTGTGATGGGAGTGCTGCTGGCGTAGCGGTTGCATTCTAAGACGCAGAGCTGCAGCACAGAGGCCATGGTCAGGTGGAGAAATTGCACCTGCCATGGGTCTGGTGCAAGTGTCGGTGGTGCACGTGATGATGCGCCGATGCTGGAGTGTGAAGAATCACCAGCGGTGTTACAACAAGCAGAGACGCTGAAATTGGGCATTTCAGGGCTTGTCCATTCAGGTGCTGCCTACTACACAAGGGGAGGGCTATTACCAGCAATTACATATTATAGCAGGTGCAAGAGCTAGGCAGCAGCGCCCACCTCTGAATCGGACCCGTAATGTCATCGCATAAATCAGGTCAGATAGCGTCAATGAAAGAACTATTTGCTTTAGTGCCATGCAAGATTTTTGCATCCATTTGCACTAAGGAGCTACAACTAAAGGCAATTTCTTTGCTGCTACATTTTAGTAGAACGTCTTTTATATTGGATGCTGTATACTTAGCATGGCAAGCAAATCACTGGCAAATATATGTGCAGAAAGAGTTAGCACCTGTCAGTGCTAGGAGAATGCTACGGCTTCAAACCAGTCATCAGGCTTGTGAAAATATGTGAAAAAGTAGAACATTCTATATATTTCCTGCTTTCATTGCGGTTCTGTAAATCTAATTTTTATTTTATGATCTATTTAGCTGCAGCAGTTGATGACCTATTGGAAACCCTTCACACTGAGAGATTTTAAAGAATATTTAAATTGTTGGAAATGATGTGTGTGCAGGTGCTGATACTGCAGAGCATACTTGCTGACCTTTTGGCTAACTCCTCCGGGAGGGGGCAGTTACATCGGCACTGTGGGGGGTGGGGTGATTCAACATGAATTGTGTCATTGGCCACCTTTGCCTCCCACTGCACTGTGGAAGTGGTCATCCATGGTCGGGTGGCCCCATCGTCCTGGAGACTTGTCCACTTTTCCATGCAGCCAGGAGCAGCATCCAATTTTCAGGAGCCTCCCAGCTGTTCCTGGAGGGTAGGCAAGTATGCTGCAGAGTTATATAGGCACACACCAGCGAATGACTCAAACTATGAACAGCCAAGTTACTTAACCAGTGGTTTTGGTTTATTGAAAGACAACAAGTACAGCCATACTGTTACATGTACACTGGTAATGGAGCGAAGTAGGCAATGTACTTCAATGGAAGTACTTTTTCCATCAAATACCGGGAATTTGATGGTTGCCAGCCTTTGGATGCAACTTTCTGATGCCTGGCTGTGTGGGGTGAGGGTGAGCAGCAGGAGAATATATGCGCACGCCATATATTCTCAGTGAAGGGGGAGCCTGAGGGCAGCCCAGCATCTCGAAGCGTGCTGAGCATGCCCCCACAGTGATGTGGATAAAGGGTACAGTGAGGTTCCACCCCTCCACAGATGCACCGCCCCCTTTTCACCCGCAAGTATAACTATCGCGATGGTCTGGGTCCTGGGATGATGGTCTGCAGACTCTGGGTCCTAGTGCCCAGCAAGTATGCAGTGGCGTCACAAGGGGGTTGCGGGCCGCACCTGGGTGTCCTCTGCCGAGGGGTGACACCAAGGTGCAGACTCCCCCTCAGTGACAAAAGCCGGGTGCTGCATTGTATAATTAAGTGCAGCACCTGGTTTCTGACATTGTGAGGGAACCAGGCAGCACTGCACACAGGGCAGTCCGCACCCCTCCTGCCCTCCCCCCCCCCCCCCAGTAATGAGCACTGCGACTGGACCATGGGGGTTCCTCCACGAAGCCACGCCCCTCCATGTGTGGCCACACCCACTACATGTGAAGCCACACCCATTTTCGTGGCTTCGCCGTCCGCACAGCATCCCTCCCCGCACCAGACGACACCGCGGGGAGGGACGCCACTGCATGTATGCACAGTGGGGGAGATGCAGGAGCGCACTGCTTTCTAACCAAAAAATCCAATTGCTGCTGTTACTAGAAAAATACTTTTTATAGCTGCTTCAGTTCCACATAAATCATTAATGTGGATATTATAGGGAACGTCTTTAATCAGTTAAGTATTTTACTAGTTGTTATTGTAATATAATTTTATGTAGCCAAGCACCCTAACAAATATGTCAATGGTTATTTTACTTGGGCAGCAAGCCAAACGCAACACTTCGGGCAGTTTCTATTATTCTTTGAGTCTGTAGATAATAATTAAATCTTGTCATAAATATACATTGTACAACTGGGGCCGTAGGAAGATCGGTCGGTGACCAGGGCTCTTCCCTTTGTGTGCCGAGCCCCTACCACTTCTAACCTTACTAAGCAGGATGGTGACCGTGCTATGATGTCAGTGCCCAGAGACCTCCGCATCGCTGGTGAGAAGCTGCCGGCTGCTGTTCCTCTATGTCAGCAGCCGACACTATGGGATCTATTCATGATCACTTAATTTCTACAAAGGCAGGTAAAAATTAACATTTTCACCTACTTTTTGTAGAAATTAAGTTTTGGGGCCATTCATTATAAAGGTAACGCAGGCGATATCACAGATATTTCCTGTGTACCTTTCTCTCCTGATGTAGCCTGCAGTCCCCATGCACTAGTATGGCGTTCCTTTATTTCTGCCACTATTCTATATTAGTACCGGTATATTTCTGCCACACATTTGGAACACTTATGCCGCTATACGGCTACATTTACTGTAATATATACAAGGTGGTTTCTAAGATGTGTGGTTAAAGATAAAGCGGCTGTGTCATCATGGGCATCATGTATTAAAAACTCGTCATGCATACGGGGAAGGGAAGCCTATTTCTGACCCATCTCTTGCACCTTGCATGGGGCTTTCGCACGTGCTGATACGAATGATGACGCTTGCGGAGTAGGGCTGTCTTAACAGCAGTGTAGGCCCCAGGCAAAGCAATACACTGAGCTTCCTACCATCAGACACGCACTGCCCCTCCCCATTAATAAAATCAGACACCAGACAGACTGGGAGGTAGATAGAGAATGCTGCCTGGCCGGCTCTGATTATGTGTAATTCACAATCAAGGCAGCTGGGAGCATCTTTCTCTGCCTGTCACTTGTCAGGAATCCCTGTCTTAGCATCCCTTTCAGATTCAGACATTCATTCATTTCAATTTCCAAGACATCCCATGGACACTTCCCTGTGATTAACTAATGCACCTGTGTGCTCACCTGGTCAGCTAGACCAATGGCTATTGACCTATTTAAATTTAAACCAGCTCCTGTGAGCAACCTATTGCCTGAACAACGTATTCCTACCCTGGATAGTTCAAGGCTCCCGGCTTACTCCTGTATCCTGTGTTCGTGTCCCCTGTGTCTTCATCTGCTACTTTGTGAGTTCTTCCTATTTACAATCTACGCTGAGTATCGTTCACCTGCCGGCATCGCAGCGTCCATGCTGTATACAGACTTGTGTTCCATCTGCCGCTGTGTTCCTGTACCTGTCAGCGCCACAGTGCCCACACTGCATACAAACATGCACTAACCACTTCATCTCAGCCAGAAAGTATATCACTTCCATCTGCCTGTGTACAGTCACCTATGGGTGCTGAGCTGGCGAGTTCAACCGCATACTCATTCCATCATACTGCTGGGACAGTGCATGCAAGTACTTATGCTGTTGTGCTCTATGCTCAGTGGTTGTCCAGGAAATCAGGTTATACTATTGTGCTGACTGTTATTGGCTTCCCTGCACTGTGTGCTATTGTCTTGGGCAGGTTCAGAGAAGAATGTTGGTTCCAGGGCCGTGGTTCAGTGTGCAGTATACGATCTATGCCCTGAGGTGTTCAGTAGCTGTATTACCTATCCTCACTGGTTCCATTTCCAGGTCTTGCATCAGAGCTGTACCAGAGTTGCAGCTTTCGCAAGTTGTCCTCTGACTACATAAGACTCCGATTCCTGGCTTGAGTTCTGAGTTCCTATCTACCAGTACTTTACTATTCTGAGTTCCAAGGGTCACCGTTTTCGTGGGAATATATTCCTGGTCTTGCCTTCCTTCACAGGTCTCTAGACGAGGGGTTGCCCAGTGGACCCTGGTCTGTTCACCCTGGTTCCAGTCTAGTATCTTTGCATATCACAAGTCTGTGGTTCCTACAGTGTCACTAGTGTACCTAGCTGCTGTTCATACCCATGAGCCAGAGTTTCATCATGCCACCTTGTCTCCTATGCATGTCAGTCAGACCTAAGGGTCCTAAGCCGAGTCTACAAGATACCCAGACCGTGACACCACTCAGCCGCCTGTCCTAGGCATGTAGTGTGCGGCCACCCTCTCCGTGCATAGGGCAGTCGGCAGAGAGGCAGTTGGGGAAAAAGGCTCCCTGGCCACTTTGATTGTGGATTGCAATCAGAGCAGCCAGACAGGCAGCATTCTCTAACCACCTCCAAGGAAGCTCCGATGGCACCAGCCCAGGGGGCAGATGCCCCCCAGACCGTCTCTGCTTGGAGGTCCCTAGAATCGTGGGTCCCTGGACGGCTGCCCAGTCTGCCCATAGTTTTAAGAATGTTCTGTTGTGGCGGCCAGTGTAAAATCAGTGCGTGACACTGGTTTCTGCTTGCAGGTGCACAATCTCCCGCATTAGGTGAATGGATACCTGCATTAGCTTGAAGTAGTACAACAGGCTCCCGTGGGCACATTGTGCACGACTCAGCCCCCAAAGTGATTTAAAGTACAGTACACCCTGGTTATTGCTGAATCATTACTTGCTCAGACACCAGACATATATTTGAAGAGTCTGGTTGTTGCAACTGTCCCACCAGCTCCAGCTGTCTGTCTTAGGAATGTTTTCAAATGATGCCAAAAATGTGCTGCTATCAGGGCAGTACTTAATATTAGAAGAAAATTGGATTAAGCCAATTATGAATACAGTGTACTGAGAAATGTCACCGGGCAATAGATTACACTGAAGTAAAATCTAGTTAGCAAATAAAATCATTGAAACATGTTCATTATGTATGAATATTGCTGAGACATTAACTGATCACATACATGTAGAGGTGAGTAGGCTATGACAATACTTTCCTTCATAAACAGAGAAACATGCCTTCATTTGAATGAGCTCTTGGTAGTTTCCTGCCTGGATCTGTGATGGCAATGCAGTAAAACTACTTTCATACCACTATGTATCTCATTCTCTGCAATGAAATGTAGGGTGATCATAACTGTACCCAGCAATTATGAATTGGAGGTAGTATATATGTTACTTGCTAACTACTGAACTCATAATGTGCTTTTTGCCTTAGTAATATGACTTTGTTCTTAGTGATTTCTCATGATCATTGTCAACTGGAGGTAATTTATGAAGCACACAAAACTTTGCAGTGCAAATACAGCTTTGACCTGCTGTGTGACTCTGTTTAAACCAATGACCCACCCCCTGGGATGGGTACGAGATGCCAACATTCGGGATCCCGGCGTTCAAAATCAGGAGGCCGGCATCCCAACAGGGTTTGGATACCAGCACCTGTCGGTTGGTATTCTAACCCTCTCCCTCTCCCTACCCTAACTCTAATCCTCCCTTCTTGGTGCCTAAACCTAACCTCCCCCATAGTGCCTAAACCGAACCTCCCTTCCCCGCACCCTAAACCTAACCCTCCCCCTAGTGCCTAACCCTTAACACTAATCCTCCCTCTAAACCCGCTACTAACCTTCGGGATGCCAGCGCCGGGATTCTGACACGTGTTGGGATTCCGGCACTGGCATTCTGACCATCAGAATCCCATCTGCCAGGATATTGAAAGTATCCCCCCCACCCCTGTAATACAAACAACCAATAATTGATCAATGTAACTGGGGGATCCCCTTCACTGGCAGCCAATCACAAGCTGCCAGTGTGGCAAAACACTTGTCATTGGCTGGGCAAGAAAGGAGAAGTCCCATGCATGCATCCATCATTTGTAGCACGATATTTTGGAGTATGAATTGCACTCCAGGGGTGGAAATCTTGACACCAAGCCCTCACAGCCAAGGGGGCTGCAGCAACTTGTGGTTATCAGCCGCAGGTAGGCAGGGAGATACTGTTTGTTCTGTGCCCTCCCCGGTGATGTGCTGACCAGCCTGAAGCTGAAACTCATTACAGCATGGGAACTCCACTCTCGCGGTCCTTGGGCCTTATTCAGCTTCGGACGGAATTACAAAGCTGCTCGCAAGCAGCTTTGCAATTCTGTCTGTGCTGATATGGTAATGCACAGGAGGCATCACACCTCCTGCTGCATTACTTATCCAAGCTGCGTTATCCAACGCAGTATCGGATCATCTGTGGAACATCGGCCAGCTAATGTGACCCATAGGGTCACTCGGCCGGCCGGCCCCCCTCCCTGACCACAAACTGCAGCAGACTGTCAATCAATAACAGTGCGGGATCGCAGACCTGTTCTGCGCATGTGCATCAGACGCATGTGCATTCAGCAGTGCTCTAGCGTGTCCTGCCGAATGAGGGCCCTTATTTTAATGAAGACCAGACCAGTTTCTCTAGAGCTGTGGCCAGGTGAGGATTTGGGGCTCTATTTACTACAATCCGCATTGCGAATTCAGCCAATATCACAGGGATTTCCCTGGTATTTTTTCACAATTTATTTTTACTAACTTTGGCCAGATCACATTTCCCATTACAATTATGGGAAATGTGGTCTGCTTACTAAAAATAAGTGATAATTAGGGGTTGGTGTAGAATTTTACGAATTCTACTCCAATTGTTCTTTAGTAACATTAGGTGATACTAAAATAATGTGAAAAGGGTGTGAAAACGGAATTGGTATGAAATACTGCCGGCCGCATGGCTTTCCCGGCAGCCCGACATCAGCAGAGATCCCAGCAGCGGAAGCCCGACAGCGCTGGAAATCCCGATCGTGGATAGGTAAGTATTGTCTAACCTAACCTAACCCCCCTAACCCTAACCCTCCTTAGGGGTGCCTAACCCTAACCTCCCCCCCAAGTGCCTAACCCTAACCACCCCCTTCCCCGCTGCCTAAACCTAAGTCCCCCAGGGGGGTGCCTAACCCTAAGCCCCCCCCCCCCGGGGTGCCTAACCCTAGCCCTCACTCCCCCTAGCTTAACCCTCCCGGGGAGGTGCCTAACCTAAGTCCCCCCCGGGAGCCCTAAACCTAACCCTCCCCCCCCCCCCCGCGGCTGTCCGCTCGCGGCGCCCGGCATCACTACGATCGGGATGCCGGGCGCCGGTCTCCCGGCGTCGGAGAAATGCCAGGCGTCTATATCTAGGCGCCCGGCATTTCACCCTTGCCGGGATATGGCAGTCGGGAAGCCGGCTGCCGGTATTTAGGCAGTCGGCTTCCCAATTGCATACCGTGAAAACACCCTTTTTCCCTTTATTTTAGTAAAAATAATGTTAATAAATAGAGCCCTTAGAGAGAGCACTGTGTTTTGGTTTTGGGAAAACCGCCCTCAAATGTTTTGGCTTTCTTTAAAGATTGATAACTGGTGAAATCATTTAATTTGGACCTGTTTTTGTTCTGACAGCATTATTAACATCATTAACCTTAATTTCCAGTCAATTTTGACCACCTCACAATGTTGTTTTCACCAATATTGGCCAAAGGCAGCAGCGAGCTGGTTGGCTAAACTACAGTAAGCATCAGAGCAGCGGCACAAACACATGGCAGTTTAAAAGAATCAAGGGGCATATCTATAAAGGATGCAGGGCGTGCGGTGCACACAGGCCCCCGGGTCCAGGGGGGCCCTGCACCGCACACCCTACATTCATATTATCTAAAACTTACCTCTCCGAAGTCCCGCGTTGGGTGTGTCAGTGCTGCAAAAAACACCAGAAAATGGCCACCGCTGCCATTTTTCCAGTGTTTCGCGCATGAACAATGAGGAAATCACTTCGAAAATGCTGTCCACACCATTTCCCTGGCGATCTGCAAGGGAAATGAAATTAAATTAAAAAATGAAATTAAATTAAAGCCAGAGTAACAGACCAGTACAATAAATTGATAATTAATATCAATTCAACTAGGCGACAGAGCAGCGGCACAAACGCTTTTCAGTTTAAAAGAATATAACTTATCTAGTAAACATAGTGGCACAGCAGTGTTAGACAGCTTGGCAGTTTAATAAACTATACAACCCTATATAAAATGTTTTCATTAATCAAGAACTAATAACCTAAAAGTAGAAAATATACTATATTACCAACACACTTCTTCAAAGCCGCTAGTTTAGATGCTGCTCATATCAGCAAAATAGTTACATTTAAAACTTTTTTTAAAATGTGTAGGATCTCCCCCCAAATCACTGCTTGGTCTGCTCAGGGCACTGATATGTCCTAGTACGGCATTGTACATCTATCTTTATCTAAGAAAGTGCACATACAGTATGAATTATTGGCCTACATTAGCCCAAAAATGGAGGTGTAAATGTAATATGCTTGAATTTTCAAAGCTGCCGATGATCAGCTGCTTTGACTGATGGATTTCAAGCGGTTATAATAATTAATACTAAACAAGCCTGGTTTAGGATTACTTAAGCTGCATACACACACAACGATTTTGTTACCAACAATTTTATGAACGATTTTCTGTCAGATTATTTGTCAGATTTTTTAAAGTGTAATTAACGATTCTTTTGAACTACATATTCCCTTAATGAAAATCGTTTAGTTGTTCAGTCTGACTGAACTACAAACTACAAATGTGAACGCGCATGAACGTTAATCGTTCAACGTTTTAACTCAGAAAGTGAACGATTTTTTCAACGGTTGAACGATAAACAATATCGTTAATCGTTCCAAAAATCGTGTGTGTGTATGCACCTTTACTATTGCTGCTTCAAATCCATCTATCAAAGCCACGGTGATCAGAGCCTTTGACAAACCGCTGAATAGTAAATCTAGCCTGAAATGTTGAAAGCTAACATAATTATTTGTAAGTAACTATATTTACATATCTGCTGCCATTTTACAGCTCCTGAGACTACATTAATACAAAAAGCACACTTTATTTTTATTTTGTTCTCACAAGCAGTTACAGTCGTGCCTGCAGTATGTTTCTGTGTTCTGCGTTATCTATGCCAATCTCAAAATAGTGATCTATTGATCACTATGACAAACACTTTATCTGAGCTCACAACATGCTAAATAGAAGCATCGGGGGCCTATCCAGTGTCTGGAGAAAATCTGAGTACAGATAAAGCATTGCTCATTGGGATAATTAAATCACTACTTTGAAGTCTGTTAAAACTCTTTCCAGTCTGTGGCGGCTACACTGGCTAGATAGCAGGCTACAATATTATACAATATTGGCAAGCAGGGAGGAAATATTCTAGTGCTTGGTCACGCAAGAATTTAAGGATGTCCGCTGAACAGCAATACAAAATAACTATATAGATACAAAATTATATAATATCCTACCCAAAAAATAAACTTCCATCCCAATCTCAGAGATTCCCATTTCTGCTGAGTGCTTACACTCACATATTTGATACCCGGTTATGAAAGTGATATAATCACCTTTCTAGAATTCCCCAGCACACTGCAAAGGACCAGCAAATTAGATTCTCATACTGCATAATAATAGCAATGCAGAGATCTAAAGATAAAAGTTAACGATATCGTTCAATGATATATCGTTCATATCGTCCAGTGTGCATGCCCTGACTGATCGCCGATGCACGCTCCCGCAGGTCGTTAACGATATCCCCAGTCGGCTGTACATGCAGCCAAATCTGGGGATATCGTTAACGATGCCATGCTGCAGGATTCAGCATGGCCCCGCTCAAACCCCCCCCCCCCATGCCGTCGTTCGTCGTGGCCGACATCGGCATATGTGTGTACACCTACCGATGACTGCACCCCTGCCGGACCCGCTGCTGCCGATATCGGCTCATCATCTAGTGTGTATGAGCCTTTAGTTACACATATTTGCAAACATATGGAAAGCCACACTAAGGCGACTCTGTTTTGGTGGTCCTACGCTACATGATAACAGCATCCACTTTGGGTCATATATTCATGTGTTTTCTTGTGCTACATGATAATAGCACATTGATATATATTTTTAAAATTGAGAGCTAACTCACCGGGAAGCAGCCCAGGATCCTCTGACATGGCACCACAAGGATCAGCATACTCTCCAACTTCTGATCCCATACTTGCCTCAAAGATATTTAATACTCAGAATGGCAGCTACTCAAATCAATTTATTGGTCCATCACAGGTACTTGTAAAGCTGGCCATACACGGTACAATTATCGGGGCGATCCGAGGGTTAAGTAGCATGTGTGCGGGCAACCGAGGGTTAAATATTGCTCGGATGGGCATGCTGGATTGTCCAGCATGCCCGTCCGATGCGATTATTATGGGGTAAACGGTCGGCCGCATCGGGTAGTGTATGCCCTGCCACGGCTGACAGTCAGACATTTCCTGTGTTCCTTCCCATGAAACATGTCTCCTCCCCTGGGGGCGGAGCGCAGATATCAGGCTAATACACTGTGAGTAATATCACAGTGTATGCCGCGGACATCTGTGGCTGGCATGCTGCCAGATAAAATGTCTGTCGGTCTGATTAGCCCCTTCCGTACAAGCACCTGTGATGGACCAATAAATTTAATTGATTGAGCAACTGCCATTCTGTGTATTAATAATCCTTTTTTCTGGAAATGTTTTGTATAAAAGTCATATATTAAAAAAAAAATTTGATTAAAATATATAAAAATAAAAAATCTTAAATGATACATTGTGCAAGACTTTCATGCATACACACTGTAGGCCATATATATCTGTTTAACTTTTTGGGTGTATTTATAAAAGTAGGTTCTGTTTACAGGGATGACCTTATAAATTACTCTGCCAAGCCAAAGAGTCTCTGCCAAAGCAATTTAGTGTAGACATAAATATAGAATATTTAGTTTTCTATACAAGATAATAGTGTGTATTTGGCTTTCTATACAAGATAAATACCAATTTGCCCAATAATAAAAGACATTTTTTTCCATTAGATGACTATTTGCCCTTATTCACTCAAACAGATAAAATGATGCTGTGGATTGCGAGAGAGCAATTGCATAGTTTAACCCAAACCTTTTTTCAACTCCTGAAATAGTTGATTGAGGGGCCTATTCAACAACACTAAAATAACGTTTTTAAGGACATTTTCCTTAAATAACGTTATTTTGGTATTCATGTAGCCACTTAGCACAGGAGATATCACAGATATCTCCTTGCTAAGTTCCCCTGCGTTAATTTCCACACTCCCCATACATTAGTATGGGGATGTGGAAATTGTGGTATTCATCAAATTCCGAAAATTATCAATTTTCTGAATTTGATGCAGTTACTATTCGCCACTGTGAGGTGGCGAATAGCAGGTGAAACTTACCTGTATCCGCGTGTGCAGGTCCCCCGACAAGTCCCTCCGGCGCTCTGCTCCGTCCTCAGGCTCCAGAGGCTGGTCAGACATGTGTGCTCCCCAGCAGAGCACAAGAAAGTTTACACAAACTTAACGCATCTGTAGGCAGTGCTGCGCATGCGCTGGTTTTACAGATGTAACCGCGCATGTGCAGCACTGTTTCCAGATGCGATAAGGTAGTGTAGGCAGGGAAAAGTATCTATTTCCCGAAAAGCTATAATCGCAAAAATGACAGCTTTTCGGAATAGATACTTATGGAGAGGTGGAATGATGAATTCCACCTATAATTAGCTAGAACTCCATGAGAGTTCTAAAGCTAATTATCTCCAGAGAATTTTTAGGTTTAATGAATAGGCCCCTAAATCTGAGAAGTAATGCAATATGCTGAAGTGACATGTTAATTCATGGGTCGTTAGCACTGGCAGATCATACCTAGGGGCTGTGAGGCTGCAGCCCCCCCAGTAAAATCCTCCACTGTTCAGTGAGTCAGTGCAGTCCGTGACTGCACTGGCTTAACTGTGACTGGAGGTGGCTTCCTATTGGAAGCACCACCTGCCAGTCACGCTGAAGACAGGCAGCCAGGGGGAGGTGTCTCCTCCCCCTCAGACTGCCAGACCGGGCAGCGATCAGCAGAGAGCGGCTTCCAGTGGAAACCGCTGCTCTGCCTTTCGGGCAGCCCTACAGGACTGATGCAGACCAGAGAAGCTGGTGTTAGGCGTGCGCATGCACGGCGCCACCTCCGCTCATGCGTAGATCACGGCACCTGCCAGATTCATTGAGCAGGCGCTGGAGCCCAGGCCAGCGGCAGCAGCCCCACTCAGACAAGAGGGCAGGAGCTGCTGCTGGTCATTAGTCAGATCACATAACCATTCCGTCATGGGTTCCCAGATCTACAGGCCAGGGCAGGCTCTAGGGGTGTTCAACCAGTGCGGTCGCACAGGGGCGCCACCCATAGAGGGCGCACTCTTCTCCAACATCCTGATTTCAGCTGTTCCAAACATGGGGCCGAAGTGGCCCGCGGGTGGTCAAATGGGGAGGTTGGGGACCCCCACCGCTGTAGCTGTGTGGCGGTGCTGGAACCCGGAGTCTGAATGGATGCTGCGCAGCATCCATTCAGTGACTGGAGAGGGCTTGGGGAAGCCCAGCTAGTGAAGCTCCCCCCAGCCTGATGTTGTTTGAAGGCGTGCCATGCTGGCAAACCTACACATAACGTCACGTAGGGGGCATGGCCTATGGTAATTAGGCCACGCGCAATGTAAAGGCGCCCTGTTAAGGGCCGGCACAGGGTGCTCAGACCCCTGGAGCCGGCCCTGCTACAGGCTGCATAAATGCTGTAAATTACTGGTCCAAAAATGTACACAAAATATGTAGCAGCACTGAGTGGCCCATTTATCAATGAGTTTCATCATATGCAATGAGAATAAAACTTGTTGCGTATGATAAATGGTGCTCCAGCCAATCAGCTCCTAACTGTCATCTGTTTGAAAGTTGACAGTTGCAGGGGCGTCGGATTGATTTTATGTTAAGGAGGGGGCAACATAAAATTGCTCCAATGCACCTGCCTCCCTCTCTCTTACATGTTGCTGGGCATGCAGGGGCTGGAGCAGTGGACATTCAGGGGCTGTGCTTTATAGCAATAGGCTGCACAGCCCCTGCACCGCACGGAGGAGGAGGTATAATATTCGGTCTTTTAACTTAAAGACTGCACATTACACCTCCTCTTCCGTGCAGTGCAGGGGCCGTGCAGGCTATTGCTATAAAGCATAGCTCCCGACTGTCCGCGTCTGCCGTGCCTTTAAAATATTTTTTGGGGGAACGCCCCCTCTTCGGACCCCCTATGGACAGTTGGGAGCTAATTGGCTTGAGCACCAGTTTTAAAACTCGTTGCATAAGATAAAACTCGTTGATAAATGAGGCCCTTCAGTTCTAAATATTGTTACTTTTGCTCTTTGTGGTTTTTTTGTTATTATAGGGTCTATAAAGTGTTTAACTTTGGCCTGTGGATAAATAAATGTCACCCTTTCTTATGTACTCTCATACAGAACACTGTACAGGACTCCGCCGTCTCTTGGCACACTAACTTGAATCTTTAAAGTTGACTCTGGAATATCTTTGAAGCTGTGCAAACTGCAGCATTCTTAGAACTTGCTCAGCCATTATGTAATCTTCAAAACTTCTAAAATCAAGAGGAGTTATGTTTTATGATGTTAAGCTTGTATTATGTGATGTTACCAGCCATGTTCTAGCTGCTTTCTCTTTTCTTCTCTTATTGTTTAAAAAAAAAAAAAGACTGGTGATTTACCAATGTGATCTGTGGCTCTGTCATTTTTTATCGGACAAAAAATTAAAAAATAAAAATAAAAAGCAATATTTTGGTTTTACTGAACAGTAGCCTGGAAGAGGACAAAACAGCCATTTTATTTAAAAAAAAATATTTTAAGTAGAAATTTAAACATTTGTTTCCCCTCTATCAACAGAAGACATTTATATATACTTACTTAGTGTTAGTTGGTTTAATAAGGATTGATGTAGATAGCAAACTAAAGGGTTTATTCATCATCGGGTGCCCGGATGTCCCCCGATGATTAAGTAATCATCTCGTTGCAAGGGATACTTACGTATCCAACTCGCATCCCTGGAGCTCCTTCCCAAGCAAACTCTCGCAAGCAAACTCCGAAAACTACTGAATATCAGGTAGTCCATTGATGATGAATGCCCTGGTAACCTAAATATGTGGATACTAGCATTCCCCATGTTTACTGGGCCATTTATCGTTTGCTGAATAGGCCCCTAACGGACATATTTATCACAATCAGAGAAAGCTCTGCCCCTGGAAATATCCTTCAAGTACTCAAGCACTTCTCAGCAGTGGCAAATGCAGGATTTCTAGAGAGGGCTTTCCAAATGCTTGATTTTAGAGCGAGTATGGCCAGTCCATGAAGAGGGTAGAATAAGCACTTAACCAGCTTTAATATGCATCATACAAAGTGTATTGTGTGTCATAATTCCAGCATATACAGGACCAGAGATCACAGTAACCCATTATATGCGGCAGGTGGGACCATCCTGCCTGAGCTCAATGTAATTATTTTAGATGTGAGCACCATTCCAGAGCATTAGAGCAAGTCCAGGAGTCTGGGGGAGCAGCAGACGAACCTAGCACTGCCCTGGACATATATGTACATTTTGGGCTCTATAGCAGCACATTCCTAACCGTGAATGTTTTCCAGATCTCCTAGTTGGTGCACAGGTTATTTATTACTGTCTGATACATGGTAGAAGATCTACAGGTGGTGCTGATTATTTAATTTGTGATACTGGGAAGAATATGCAGCACTAGTAACAATCTATTATATTACTATTTCTATTGTGGTCATGGTGTGGGCTGGGGAGGGGTGTTTCCAGGCAGATGGAAACCCCCCCTGCGTTTGCCTATTGCTCAGGGTATTTTTGCAAAAAATACCTGAAGACTGTGCATGTGCTGCCGGTCCCTTCCCCCCCCCCCCCCCCCCTATGCCCATCATATCCTCTCCCCCCATTCCCTTTCTCTCCAAGCACTCAAGCACCTCTCAGGGTACTTTTTGCCAAAAACACCCTGAGACTGCCTGCGCCGCCGGTCGTCCAAACCCACTTCCCTCAGCTTTCACTTCTGTTCACGTGATCAGTGACCCGTGAGCTCCTCTGTGATCTGGTCATCTGATCCCTGCAGCAAACTGAGATGCCTCCAGGACTTCACAGCGTCTCAGTTTACCAATCAGATGAGCGGGTCACTGAGGAGCTTACTGGGTCACCGATCACTGAATGAAGATAAGTGTTGTTGTTTTTTTTATTATTCACCATGATTCGCCTGTGGTCTATCAGATGGTTTGGCTATGGGATGCCAAAAGTCAGAATCCCGACATGCAAAGGTAAGTTGCCTAACCCTAACATTCTTCTTCCGCAGCCTAACTCCCCATCCACCATAGACTACCCTTATCCCTCACCCTACCTAGTACCTAACTCTCCCTCTAACCCTAATACTTACCATTGGGATGCCGGCGGTCGGGATTCCAGCGCCGCTATTATCAACGCCAGCATGATCACAGACACCTACTCCTGGCTCTGCTTTCCCTGTCAGCAGGCAGGGAAGGGAGCTAGAGTAGGTGAAGCTATGGGGAACCCTGCTTAATGCCATCCAGATAGCATTATTATCACAGGGTCCCCTCCCAGTATTTTTTTACAATTTCTTTTAGTAAATCTGAAACAGATCGCATTTCCCATACCTGTAATGAGAAATGCGATCTGCTTACTAAAATAATTCAAATTTATTACTCCAAAAGCCCTTTGATACATTTAAGTGATACTAAAATAATAAAATATTTTAGTAAAAAAAATAAATAAATTGATTAATCATCCCCTAAAATTCTTCTCAAGTTGGTGTTGCATCTTGCCAAGTTACACATGCACAATATACATGCTTGGTATGATATGATGATGACATTCATAATGTCAACATGGTCATAATGTTGACGTGCATCATGTAGACAATGATGAAAAGTTGACATGATAGAATGGTCCAGCGGTGACTTACCTGCTCCCGACTGCTCCAACGGTGTCTTCCGGGGCCCGGCGGTCATATAACTGTCAGTTCTGGCAGAGTAATCTGATGGAGTGGCATTCCGGTGAGTACACTGGCCCTAACCACCTACTACTTCCTCTAGTGTCTAACCCTGACCTAGTAACAATCTATTATATTACTATTTCCCTGAAGCCTAACCCTCCCCCTAGTAACCCTACTCTTTCCCGTAACCTAGCCCTCCCCCTAGTGCCAAAGGCTAGTTTCACACTTGCCGGTTTTGGCCGGCCGGCCGGGCAAGAAACAGGCGGTAGCGGGACGTTTGTTTTCAGACACTGTGACTTTCACAAGCAGCGGCTTTGAGACGCTTTTAATGTGTTTATATATTTTTTTTATCTATTGGGCATGCGCAGCAGCAGCTGCATAAGTCCGGCCGGCGCAAGCCTGTGTGTGTGAAAGGAAACATTGTTGTGCAGGGACAGCACGGCAGCCGTCCTGCTCAGTGGATACTCCTAGTTATTACACGGCAACCGTGCTGTGGGCCTGATTCAGATGGTGGGGTACTGTGCACGGCGTGTTCCTGTATGTGAATATATTTTATACATAGTGTGTGTGTGTATATATATATATATATATATATATATACTTTACATACATACCGTGTTTCCCTGATAATAAGACCTACCCCAAAAATAAGCCCTACCCTTATTTTTGAAAAACGGTCCAAAATAAGCCCTGCCCTGAAAATAAGCCCTAACAAAATCCCCATTTTGTCCAGTCCCTGTGCTACACTAAAATGCCCCCAGCTCCGCCCCTTGCATGAAATGGATGCCGCTGTTAAAGATTTAACAGTGGCATCCAATCACAGCTGCAGCGTCTCACTCTCTCACAGTGAGCGCGCAGCAGCTGGCGTGCGTGACAGCGTAATTTAAAGCAGCGCCGCGGAGGAGAGTAGAGAAAAAGAGAGAGAAAGAAAATAAAGGTAAGTAAAGAATTGTAAAGCAGGACTGAGGGCATGATGGGGATAAAGCAGGACTGAGGACATGATGCTGTCAATGTTAATTAAAATAAGCCCTACCCCGAAAATAAGCCCTATGGAGTTTTTTGACAAAACAAAACAAAAAAACCAGTGTCTTATTATCTGGGAAACACTGTATGTATACATACATATATACTGTACACACATATTATATATATATATATATATATATATATATATGTGTGTGTACATAGTAATGCCCCTGTAGTAGTGCCCATACACAGCAGTAATTCCCCCATAGTAATGCCCCTGTAGTAGTGCCCATACACAGCAGTAATTCCCCCATAGTAATGCCCCTGTAGTGTGCCCATATACAGTAGTAATACCCCCATAGTAATGCCCATATACAGTATTAATACCCCATAGTAATGCCCCTACAGTGTCACCTCTGTACTGACCCCATAGTAAAGTAATGCCCCTGTAGTGCCGCTTATATATAAAAAAAAACACCTTAATTTCCACTCCTGCATCCGCCGCCGTCCTGTCCGCCCGGCTGCTCCTCGGAACTATGGGAGAGACGTCATGACGTCTCTCCCATAGTGCGCATGGGGAGAGCCGGAAGCTGGAGTTCAGGAGAGAACTCCAGACTCCGGCTATCGCGGCTCTGTGTGCCCGGGCCGTGTGAAAGGACCCCCCTGCCTCCCTTCTTTACTATATTTCACACCCGGCAAGAAACCGGCCAAGTGTCAAACTAGCCTAACACTACCCTGCTCATGTAGCCCAACCTTCCCCCTAGTGCCTAACCAAGTGGTTTCCAAACTGTGTGCCGTGGCACTCTGGGGTGCCTCAGGCCACTTACAGGGGTGCCTTGGGTTGGTGATCCAGTACCAAGTAAAATACATTTTATTCAGTCAGATATGCAAAACCAGTGCTAATGGATGCCAATCAAAGAATGTGTGAACAAAAAGAAGTGCAGCCCTGTCACCCACCACATGACAGAATTTAAGGGTGACATAGAAGCACAATTGACTTCATTTAATTTTCATTTAATTTTTCCTCAATTTCTCAACAAGAAACTTTTGGCTCAGGGGTGTCGTGGAAAAATTTTGATACTCTAGGGCGCCGTGAGTCAAAAAAGTTTGGGAACCACTGGCCTAACCCTAAAGTGCTCCTGTAGCCTAACCCTCCCCCTAGTGCCTAACCCTAATCCTCCCCTTAGTGCCTAACCCTACTTTTCCCCCTAGTGCCTAACCCAACTCTTCCCCTGTAACCTAACCCTCTCCTAGTGCCTAACCCTACTGTTCCCCTGTAGCCTAACCCTACCCCTAGTGCCTATCCCTACTCATCCCCTTAATCCTCTCTTTAGGGCCTATCCCTATACCCTTCCGTCCTGCAGCCTAACCCTTGTGTTGACATTCTGACAGTGTCCGCATTTCAAATGTCGACATTCTGCTTGACATTTTAACAATGTCGAAATCATAACTGTTGATATTGTCATTGTTGACCTAATGACTGCATCCCGTACATGTATACATAAAATCTCACACTACCCTCCTCATAGGACTAAAAATGCTATGCATAGTTATGTGTAGAAGTTACAACAGCACAAATATTTGGTTGAATACTTATGTTCCAGCTCATCACCATTGTTTTCACAGTTGTTTATGACTTTTTTTTCTTGAATACACTTCCTGTCTTTTCTCCTACAGTAATTTACTTCATAGAAAGATGGCAGGACAAATACTTGGAATAATGGCGAGTAGGAAGGAGTGGTAGTGATATACTGTATATCCAGACTTGGGGTATGAATGATAAAACAGAGAGGGAGGAAGCTATTCTCACCACTTTGCCATGCTTATTAGACATACAAAAATCTGTGCTGTTTACATATTCTCAAAATCATTGTTAGTATCAGTTGGCTTTCATACATTATATGCTTATTTAAAGTAGCAATCCCATAAAAATGAGTAAAAAATATATACAAATAATAAATACAGTGGTAGGCTATAAGCAGCAGATTGGCAATGTCCTTTTTACCTTTTGCTTTTTTTTTTTTTAAACTTTTTTCTCAGACGTCAATTAGATATTTATAAGTCAGTAGATTTTCCAGAGTGTTATATTGACTACCATGGCAGCAACAGTTATACAACATGATGTAATGAGCAGAGAGATTTTGGAAGTCCCCTATGAACTCTGTGCTCACTATGACCCCACCTTCCTTCTCCTCCGACTGTTGAGGGGCCCCATCGATGCTGATGATCCCAAACACAAACTGATTCTCATTCATAGACAGTCCTGTCAATGAGAGACAGCGGCTTCCAGCTGGAAACATTGGCGCTGCAGGAGACGGGTGAGGGGGGAGCCACATTTACCAGGCCCCCTGAGTCTGGGGGACCCGCTGAACCAGGTGCACATGCTGCCATCTTAGAAACAGGCAGCGGTTCACACTCTAAGCTGCCCTGTGTGCCTGTGCCCCCACCACTACTAGTTCTCCTCACCTGGTATCCTCTTGTTTGGCAAAGCCTCTTGTTCTGCACCCTTAAGTACAGTCCAGGGAGAATGTGCCCATGTAATTACATATAAAAGGCAACTCACCCCCTGTGATGTATACTGCTCTTTGTTTATGACCACCTCCCACCGTATGTGTGTCTATCTCTAGTTTTTGATGTGTGTGCCTCAGCTCCCCCCAAGTGTGCCTCTCTCCCATCGCCCATATGTGCCCCTGCTCTCCAAGTGTGCTTCGGCCCCATCTAACGTGCGCTTACTTGTCACTTCTTTATCCCTCTATATCCCATTATTCCATCTGTTTACTCTACTTCTCCAATCTTCACACATCATTTATTTTCTTCTTACACCACACTGGGGCATGTGGGGAGACCTGATGGCATGTAAGGGGCTTGTGTTGCACTTCAATAATGGGCGGGCATGATAGCATTAACCTTCTTTGTACACCAGAGGTCAACAATACACCTGTGTGCCAATTGGGCCTTGGTGGGTGGAGGAGCATTGAAGGACAAAGGATGGGGCTCTGCATGTTTCATTTGTGCTGGGACCCACATTTTCGGATGGCAGCCCTGAGTCTAATTAAATAATGAATATAACAAAATATGAACAGCAATAAATCATTCTTCCCCCCCCAACGGTTACATTCCATCTATTGACCAATTATTCCCTACACACTGTACATTCTTTTAGCTGCCTTTCTGCTAATTAAGCTCAAGGAACTCTCAAGTTTTAGATGATCAAACATCTGAGTGTCACGATCAACAAGAGTCCTCAAATCTAATTGTCCTCCTGTCATAGCTAGTCCTTTCTTCAAAGCAAACAAATGGACAGGTTATTGACTTGGCATATCTGCGTATATTTGCCGTACAGCCAGATGTCTGTGAATTTCAAATCACTTTCCATTAGGCTGCGACGATGGGATTATCTACCAGTTTTATTCATACCAATTAACAAAGTGAGATGATTCAGTATAAATACACAAAATACAGCGGTCTTATACAAAGAAAATATGAACCTTCAAAGAGCATTTCTTCATATTTCAGGATTTAGGACATTTGGCTGCCAATTTATGTTTAAATACAAGAAATGTGTCAAGTGTGTGATTTATAACTTATTAGAGAATTTAGACTAATCGCGTATCTTCTGTAAAGAAGCTTACTTATGACTTAAAAATATAATTTATTTAAATGGATATCTGCAGGAGATGTGTCCCAATGTATTGACGGGGGAGTTGTCTCTGTAAGGTGTCAGAGGGCATTTTTTTCCTATTTCCCCCCCATTTGCACTCTCTTTCTTATTCCTCTGCAGTGGGAAATGTTTATATATCCTGTAGATAGAATGTAAATTTGTCAGATCTGGGCACTCGATCGAATCGAAGCACTTTCCATTTTCAGGCTGCCTTACTGTGTAAGTACTTTGGGCCTAATTCAGAGATGTTCGCAAACCCAATGATTTACGTTCAACCCTGATAATGGCCGATCAGGATCTGTACTGCACATGTGCCGATCAGTGTCTGCGAGATCACATGCTGCAGCTATTAGGGAGCGGTGACCGTTTTACAAAATGGAGGCGTGTTGAGGGCAGAGTCTGCTTCTTCTGACATAGATTTCCTGGCCCCTGCAGATGAATAGACGGGGCGATTTTTCACACGATATGGCCGTTTTCGACTGATCATAACGACCAATCGTTTGAAAAGTAGTGTTTTCATACACAATTACGATGCGATGTGCGTCCCCGGGGTCGTGTATCGGCATCGTAGACCAGATGGTTTTGCAGAAGGATTTCGACCGAACAGTACGATGTGACACATCTTAATACATTGGATCGTATGGTCGTTTGTACAATCGTACCTTTTCTAAATACAAATCGTACAGAATATCAAGGAAAGAACTTTCAATCGAATCGTATGTGAGATTGGATCAGATACAAATCGCCCGTGTTTGGGGGCCTTTACTGAAATGGCCGATGGCTATTCGATGCGCAGCACTGGGATCTGTAATGGCAATCTGTAACTTATTTGAAAGGTGAGGGCAAGATTAAGAGGTCTATGCACTAAGCCTTGGAGACAGTGGTGTAAATTTATCCCAGATGCCCGGAGGCAAGTTATAACTTTGTGCCCCCCGTCACAGCCGCTGACATTGTAATGTAGCATTTCGCATGCAGATATACACACAGTCGCACACAGAATATAGGCATGCTGCATAGCATTTTAATCAGCAGAAGCTGCTTGTATGTCTCATTTACATTGCTGTGCAAATAATGCATTTGAAGGGAAACATTTGCAAGAAAAGATGCTCGGTGCTACTGAGTCACTCTGCACTCACACGTTATGTGTAATGCGACTTGTATTGCACAGAGGATAGATGTATGGAGTGGGAGAGGGAGTTACGGGTGAGGGGTTTGCGCCGGGACTGCTGCCAGGGAGGAGTGCGACGGGGAGTTGTGGGTGAGGGGAGGCACCGGACGTGTCACCATGACATAAGAATCTGCTGAGGAGCAGAGACACCAATGAGTAGGGACAGGCTATAGATAGACTGTGATGGCAGCTGATAGTTTGACATGGAGCTCTGCTCAAGTTATGGTGGCTTCTCAGGTGCCAGGAAGAGGTGCCATGTATTGGGCTGCCGGGACGGTAAACTCCGGGTACATACTTACAGCCCTAAGTGGGCTAAATATATTGTGGGTAATGGAGGAGGTGACCCTTCAGTGCTGGCGCCCGGCGGCAGGCTCCTCCATTGTCTCCCATATCTCTGTCCCTGCTTGGAGAGAGATAAAGTGGGCGGAGATAAAGGACCAACCAATCAGCTCCTGTCACTTTACAAGCTGTGCTTAAAAAAAAATGACAGGAGCTGATCGGTTGGTACTTTATCTTCATCCATTTTATCACTTTTCACAACTTTCTCCCCTAAATCCGATGTAACCCCTTACAGTAACCATCCACATTGCTGATGCAGTGAAGGTGCCCTTTGGTGACTGAGATGATGATTTATAAAATACAGCTAAGTAAACTGATGAGTAATAAAAAAAGTACCTAAATTGCTATCTAAAGAACTTCCATGTGAGATTACTGCTTTAACTAGCAATAAGTTAAATAGAAACTTTTGAGCTTCATATGACTTTGTCTGATAGAGAGAATACAGCCTTAATATTTTTTTTCTTCGAAAGTGAAATAAATGCAAGGATATATCGAATAATACTGACTCTTGGAGATGGGAAACCATTTTTGGGAGCAAGAGGTGCACTGCCTTCAGGAAGCTCAATCGGGAAGGAGAGATGGACAAAGTGGGACAAAGGGTAACCCAATTCTAAAGCTGGGTACACACTTAGCGATATTTTGAGCGATATACCCGATTCAGATAGATTGGAACAATCATTGAAATCATGCAGTGTGTACCCACTATGACGGGTGGTGCGTGCTTCCGCATCGTCAGACGGCCCTACATGCAGCTCAACCTGATGATGTGGCAGGGGCCGAAGAGACACCGACTCCCAAAAATGGTTGCCCACCTCCAAGAGTCAGTATTATAAGACGCTTACTCAGGTGGCCGGCCGTCCACCATCGCGACCATCGACCGCGGATGATCGTGATCCCAGCACTGCAACCTCCGTAACCTTGCATGATTGCAAGGATCGCATTGCAAAGCTGCCTGCGTGCAGCTTTGCAATTGTGATCCTTGTTGAAGTGTAGGGCAGTCCACAGTGAGTAGCGGTCTGCCCTACACAGTTTACAAACAGAGCCGCCAGCAGCACTGTATAGGGGGGACTACTAGTGGGGGCAATGCAGCATAGGGGGGACTACTACTGGGGGGGATGGCTGGGGAGACAGACGGAGGTACTGGCTGATGAAACGTGGGCTGGCTGGGGAGACAGGGGGGGGGGGAAACATTTTAAGTACTTATTTTAATGTATAGTGTAATTATTCAGAAATTATGGGGGGAGGGGGCACAGGGGCTCTCAGATCCCTAGATACACCCCTGGCTGCTACACAGCAAAGTGTCACCTGGAACATTAATTAAAGTGTAGAGACTGACTAGTACTATACCGAGAGTCTCCACATTATCTATTTTATTCCAATTGCCGATTCACAGTATAGAGGCATATGAGGAGCTTTTAGAACCTCCACGGTGTATACTATTCAGTATTGTCACTTATCTGAAAGCTGCAGTCACTATTGGTGTGCACATCAGATGTTATTATTTGGCTACACTATTTCCTTTCAAGAGACTGAAACGTTAGTGTTAACTGTGTATCTTTTAAACATAATTTCTTATTATCAAATTATTAGGTGTATTACCTTATCTACAGTGTATATATAATGTCTGGTGTGTAAATTAATATATGTAGTTTTTTACACTCCCGGGAGTATTTACTCTGTATATTTTATTAAAATTCAATTTAAATACATAAATTGTATATTTTATGCTTCTTATTACACATATAGTAGCGCCACCTGTGTGTTCCGTTTTTCTATGACGATCCCTGCATAAGACCGTTCTGTCGGTAAGAGCGGGGAAAGGTAGATTTCTCCTTCAGTGTCTGTACCTGGAAGTGACATACAGTGACGGCGGAAGTGCGGTTCCCTGCCCATTCATTTCACCAAAAAAAGAAAGTTGTCCCCTCATGGCCTCGCTTCGCTTGCCACGCTTCGGTTCCCCCTTTGCCCACGTGCATGGTAGGGAATGACATTGGACAGTAGCTGATGATGTCAGGGTACAAAAACTGAAGGGGATCTATACACTTCCGAAAGAGTGGCCCTTTGCGGTGGAGGGGCTTCTGGGTCATAGACCCTCTGGCGTCCTGCGCATGCCGCAGGCGGTGCTGGGAGGGATCCGATTGGGCTTCTATGGGTACCCACCACAGCCAAGCATATGAGAAATGCAGTCAAACCCGTATTTTCGGGGGTTTGACCGCATTTTTCTCATTGATGCATCCCGCCCCAGTGTGTATCCCGCCCCCAGTGTGTACCCAGCTTAAGTGGCATGTAGGGTTCAGCGTCCAAGCCTGCACGGTACACAGTGCACACTGTGTCATCAGCCGTGTAACCCATAACCTAGGCAACATATATTGGGGTTATGGATTTGTTATGAACAGGTTTTGGTTTTATTTATTCATGCCCTGAAAAAAATATAAATATTTATTAAATATTTTAATTCGTTTTTATTGTTTCTTAGGCAAAAGACAGGGGAGGTATACCTAGATCCCACATATAAATTATTTTTTTTCTTTTATAATTAGTTTTTGTTTGTCAAACAGAAGTGAGGGCACAGGACAGAGGGGAGGTATACCCAGATCCCACACATAAGTTCTTCTTTTTATAAATTGTGTGTAGCCTGTAATATGGTATTCAGAGCACTTGCTACCCTATATAATAATCAGGGCCAGAGTAAAGCTTGTGGAGACTCCATGGGGCAACTAAATTGTGGGCGCCCCCTTCAAGCCACACAGAGCCTGCCCCCCCTTCCCCAGCCACAATGAGCCCACCAAGTCTCATGGAGCCCTACTGCCTCCATCCCCGCTCCTGATTACCTGTCATCCTCCAGATTCCGGCAGAGCTGCTCCTTAGTCCCCTGTATCAGCCTCACTGATGTGATGTGTCATGTGACACTGATGAGGGAACTCCGGGCCTGATTTAGCAAGGACCACTGATGCGATCGCGGCAGCAAGTGTGTACGTAGTTCTGCTGCAAAATTATGCAAATGACTGCGATCGCTATGCCGCTGCAGCACAACATAAAGACACCCACTTCCCTTTACTCACATCCATAATACTTTGCAAGTCTGCGAAAACATCGGAGCATCACGCACAGTTAAGGCAGGTCAGACTTTGCTCACAAACTGCTAAACTTCCTATCGGCATCTAAAGCTCAGGCTGGGTATGCTGTCGCAGGGGTTTAATTATGCACGCCCCTGTAAACAGCGTTAGAACGCACTGGTACGCCTGCGTTTCGCCAACCCCCCCCCCCTCACCACCCACAAATGGTACTTCCTGTCAATCACTCTGCGATTGGTCTGCGTAGTCACTACAATCGTAGTGGCTGTTTCGCACACGAGCAGAACGCAACAATCGACCGGGTGTGTGCGTTTTGCGATCCCTTCTGAAAGAGGCCCTCAGTTGGGACTCCTACTCTGCATTGTATGAAGCAGCACTGACTGTGTGGATACATGCATGCAGTAGAACACAGTCGCAGCAGCTGAGCCCCCATCCGGGAACACAGGTGCCACTGGGCACCTGTTATCGGCAGGGTCACACCGACCCTATGTGGGGGTCCCGGGGCTAGCGCCCTCTTAATCCGGCCCTGATAATAATCATTGAATCCACGCCCTATTATGCATAATGAATAGACATCAGGCATCATTGAGTCGGGGGGGGGGGTGATATGTAGTGTATACTGTAAGTAGAAGGTGGGCACATGAGAGCCTGGGAAATGTGATGTGTTTTCAGTAGCTGGCAGAGAAGAGGAGACAGAGCCAAGTGCTCCTCTTCTGCGACTGTGCTGAGTGACTGATGATGGTTTAGTCTGGGCGGCTCTGAGGGTGCTGCAGCTGCGCCTTACCGCAGCATGATGCAGTGCTGCTGCTAGAGAGGACTGGAGGAAGGACTGGAGCCGGCCGGGCGGCAGAGACCCTGTGCAAGCCAGCACACAGCCAGACTCTACCCGGGGCTGCGCTTTCTTGAGCAGACGCCCCCCCCCCCCCCCCCCATAAGGATATAATAGGTAGCTGAATGAGCCAGCAGCAATGTGCATGCAGACAGCGCTGCTTCCTGCAGACATCCATGGAACAAAAGGTGTCCTGGAGGATGAGAAGCGCTCAGACATGGTGGATGCAGCCATTGGCAGCCTGCTCTGAAGGAGAAGAACCCATAGCTCAGGGTGAAGGAGGAGCAGAGGACAAGCATCTCATGTCTGTGTAATGAGGGCTACCTAGCGCTGGCAGGAAGGAGAGAAGCAGATCTGCAGACTTCATTTCCTCTGCTGACCTCTAGTTTGCACTGTAAGCCGGTGTCAGGGAGGCACATTACATTGTACCTGCTGCCTCCTGGCCATTGCCCGCTCACCTGCAGAAGACATGGCCAGCCAACAGGACTCCGGCTTCTTTGAAATCAGCATCAAAAATTTGCTGAAATCCTGGAGTAATCGTGAGTACAGTGTGCAATCCTGTCTGTCATCCCTCCATCTCCTCTCTATGCAATATATGTGTATATATATATATATATATATATATATATATATATATTCTGTAGGGTACTTTATGCAATATAGCATATCCTGTAGTGAATGTCTGTACTGTGTATGTGTGTGTGTATATATATATATATATATATATATATATATATATATATATATATATATATAATTAGTGTGTATGTGTCTATACACACACACTCTGATGGATGCTGGCACTCGCAGATGTATACAGGTATACTTACTGGGTGCCTTCCAGAACAAAGTGTCAGAAACACAAGAAGTAACAGCACAGGATGGTGGCACTCCGGACCAAATAAAGGAGACTTTAAAACTAATAACATCTTTTTCAACGTCTCTATTGTGGTGCCTTCATCAGGAACAAGCAATAAAGAGCACTGACACGTTGAAGATGATGTTATTAGTTTGTGGTCTCCTTTATTTGGTCTGGAGTGCCGCCATTCCTGTGTGAGATTTTTTATTTATATAGCGTACACATATTCCACAGCGCTTTACAGAGAATAGTTGGCCATTCACATCAGTCCCTGCTCCAGTGGAGCTTACAATTTCTGTTCCCTATCACATGCGCACACACTAGGGTTCATTTTATGTTTTGGAGCCAATTAACCTACCAGGATATTTTTGGAGTGTGGAAGGAAACCCACGCAAGCACAGGGAGAATATACAAACTCCACACAGTTAGGGCCGTGGTGGGAATCGAACCCACGACCTCAGTGCTGTGAGGCAGTAACACTAACCATAACTGTGTGTGTGTGTGTGTGTGTGTGTGTGTGTGTGTGTGTGTGTGTGTGTGTTTATAATATATATTATAGTAATTGAATCAGCACTCCTAAATTAATTAAACTCCAGAGTGTTTATTTTAAAATCCATACAATGTACAGCAACGATTCGTGCAGCAAAGTGCCCTTTCTCATGCTGAACTTTGCTGCCAGAAACGTTGCTGTACATTGTATGGATTTTTAAATAAACACTCTGGAGTTCAATTCATTTAGGAGTGCTGTTTTCATTACCTCTTTAGACTTTTTTTGTTATATATATATATATGTGTGTGTGTGCGTGTGTTTCAGGTTAATAGAACACTTATTATTATTGTTTATATTCTTTCTATTTACGTGAAATAAAAACCGCTCATATGACTGGGTATGGTGCAGGTGCTGAGCAGTTTAAAATACTGAATAATATTGAATTGTCAGAGGAGACAGTGTGCAGTGCTGGTGTTGTGAGTTTGATATTAGCACTTTATGGTATTACTCAGAGCTGTAAAATAGTTTATGTGCATTGCTGTGACACATAGGGGTGATCCTGGTGATGTAATAGGTTGGTATATGACTGGTTTAAGGACAACCTGCTGGGAACTTCGCAAACAAATCAGGCCAATCTACTTTGCTGTAGGATTTAGTGGAAAGGGCTCACTCTGACAACGTGTTGCTGGTAAACACACACAACCTGATCAATGAAAGTGTAATCTTTACTACACAATAGATTTCCACTTTATAAGAAACAGAAGTTAAAAAAAAAACCCCACTAAGCCCTACCAAACCATACATACTGCATTACAGTATAAAATTAATTCAGCAATCTCTTCTTCCTATTAGTGGCGATGTAATACAGTGCGTGTGTAAATTCATACTGGTCACATCGGATTAGTTTACCATTTGCTATGATCGGACCATACTTGCTTGGTGGACGCTGATATAGAAAATGGATCTGAGAATTGAAACCGATACCTTTGGGATAATTTAAAGTGGATAAATGTTCTCCTTATGATGTATTTGGCATCAACCTATAATAGAAATCTGTATTGGGGATATGGATTTCCTATTCCCTGTAGGTGCTGTAAAGTTCCTTATACTTTAGATCAGGGGTGAGGAGCCTTTTTTCTGCCAAGGGCCATTTTTACATATATATATATTATTCGAGGGCCTGGGGCAGGTCACACCCCCTCCGTGTGGTGTCATACAGGGGTGGGGCCACAATCGCCGGTGATTACAGCAATGCGCGGAGTATCCTGAGGATGCTACGGGGAGCTGTAAGGGCAGCGGTGTGACCTTCTGATGCATCCTAAGAGTGCTCTAGGCGGCACTGCTGCATAGATTCTGGCTGCAGGGTACCATTCTAGGCACCGTGCTAGCCAGATGAGGCTAGCAGAAAAAAGCTCAGAGGGCCAGACCAAATGATTATGGGGCTTTATACGGCCCCTGGGCCTGAGGATCCCCATCCCTGCTTTAGATGAATGCTTAAAAATGGAATTCAATTTGCTCTTAATTTCACAACCTGAACGTTTAATGGCACTCAGGCGGTTATATGCTGAAGCAGACCTATTCAGGTAGATTTGCAAAATGATTAAAACTCAAAGTAAGGTGTACCTGAAAGTATAGGGCAGGTTAGTTTTATTATTAGTTTTTTAAATAGATTAAGCAGCACAAAAGACATAAACACATTTTTAAAAACACTCTGACAGTCAGTATAAGCTCCTAATTCTTGTCCCCCATTCTGCGCATTAGGTGGACTTTTATGGTATGACTGAGGGCCTGATTCAGCTTTGGGAATAGAGGACAAATTGCAAGTAACTCTGCATCTTGATAAAACCACGCTGCACTGCAGGGGGCAGATTTAAAATATGCAGAGAGATTTAGATTTGGGAAGGGTGTGTCCAAACTGACATCTAAATTGCAGTGTAATGATAAAGCTGTGCAGTATGTGTGGGTTACATGCAGAAGCGGCCAGTATTTACCCTGCATGCAAATAAATGTATGTATTTGCTCCCCTTGCATTGCAACATGGTATGTCCAGGTTCACAGTTACTTGCAATATCTTACTCTGTTTCCAAAGCTGAATCAGGCCCTGAGTTCCTTCCAAGGTGTTAGGAAGTGTCATATTACTGGCATGTAATAATCCCATCCATACAATCGTCTGCTTATCAGAGTACAGCGATAATATGCATCATATGTAAATGCGCGATGTTGCTTTGCTTTATTACTTATGAATACTGTAAAAAAAAGAATAATTTTGGTTGTTAAATATGTCTGCGGAACTAACCTTATATGTACACAAAATGCCAATCAGAAAGGGTAATTATTGAAGTGTCTATGCATACCGTTACAAAACATAAAGATATCAGAATAACATAAATAAACATATGTTACATTTAGGGGGGTATTATCAAAGCTTGGAGAGAGAGAAAATTGTGAGAGATAAAGAAATAAACCAATCAGCTTCTAAAGCTGGGTACACACTGACAGATATATTGGCCGATCAATTGATCGGCCAATGTATCTGGTGCCCGTCGAGCAGTGTGTACCCGCGATATGTTGGTGAACGTCGACGTTCACCGACATATCGCATTGGCTGTGCTGCACAGCCGATGGACAAGTATGCAGACATATCTGTCCATCGGCCTAGTGTGTACGAGCGGTCGGCAGACACGCCCCCTGCCCGCCGGGACACGCCTCCTGGTCGCCGGGACCTGCGGGCAGGCACAGATGATGGTTGTTTAGTGTGTACAAACAACCATTATCTGCAGATCACTCGAGAGAGAGGTAACATTGCCGGTACTGGCAGGAGGATGCTCGCTGTGCTCCTGGGAAGCCTTCTGTGATATTATCCAACTGTAGAACATCTGCCCACTTTCAGGGCAGCCACTGCTCAGAATGATCACATAAAAGTGTCACAGGATCTTCAGCCCTGCCAACAACTCATTAGAATAATATTATTAATGGCGTTTATACAGTTATATTAGGGATTGTTATTTTTGTTTCAAACTCATTTTATTATTTTTAAATAGTGGTATATGTGTTAAGTAGATTGCAATTATTCTTTCACTTAAGAGAGGCTGCACCGTTAATCTTTTTTTTGTTAGATCTGTCTAAATTGCATGACCGATGTAACATTACTGCTTTTATAGACGGTATTGCTGACACCCCCATGGACATACAATACAAGGAGTCATTTCATTGGTTTGATAAAGTGCTCTTATGAAACGTGTAGCATTGCTGTATGATCTTCTGGTTCATGGATTACATGCAAACTAATTAAACGTCCCTTTTCACAGAAATGTGCCAACCTATTGTGCTGCTTACCGAAGTGCAAATGAAAGCATGAAATGTGTCCCGTTACAAATATAGGATGAGACGCAATCTCTGCGAGATGTGTGCTAATGAGCAGCGTGTTTGTAGAGTGAAACCGGCTGTGCTCCCTTCTGCGCTGCAAGGACCGGCCCTGGAAGTGGGCCGCCTTTATCCCTTTATCTCATTGTAATCATTTCGCCCTGCAGAATAAAATCTAATTTTTACACTGCTCTGTGTACTTAGACACACCAGTGCGCATACGCCATATTTAGCGAGGAGTAGCCTCACTATGCCTTGAATGGTCATTTGCAGTCTTTGGGAGTGATTCATTTGTTTTACCGCGCCCGATCGCCTGTTACTTTCAGACGGGGCGATATTCTTGTTGTTTCGGTGCCGGACACCCATTCCTTTTTCGCGCTGGTCATGCCCAAATAGACCGGGTTTAGCCATGCAAAGCTAGCTGGCCTACATTAGAAGCGATTTTGCATTGATCAAATCCCTACATGGTCTCTATACTGTACCTCTCCCCCCAGTACAAATAAAATAATAGAAAAAAGTTAATTGCAGTGTATTAGTCAACTGTCTAAAAATTTGATATATTTAATCTGTGTAGTGCAAACTGTTGCTGTGTTTGTGACTTTCCCTTCACATTTTACTTATTTTTGCTTAGTTAAAATATATCTTTTGGTATAACATAATATACAAAATCAAATAAAAAACAAAACAAAAACTAACTGTTAAAAAAAAAAAAAGAAGCTTTAAATAGAATGGTAAAATGCTAAATGTCCCTGCCTAACTTCCTTCCACGCCCATCAGTACTGCACCCATCCATCTCCAGTGATATAGATGATTTTTGTTTGGGTGTCACAGGCTCAGTGACAATAGTGACATTTATACATTTCATGTAGGGTATATGTTACCATTACACCACAAAAATTCTATATATTTTTGCATCCTATCCCCTTGCAAAGTTCCAATTTACTACAAAAAAAAGTAATTCTCCTCTAAACTAGTACACCGAAAGAAATGGAGAAAACGCCAGTAATCCAGTGGCTAACCATGATATCCAATCTCTTTTACAGTTCTGTGTATTAAACCTTACTACCATACTTGCTTACACTCCCGAAACCTGCAGAAGGCTCCTGATTTTTTTCTGGTAACCCGCCGCACACCCGTTAGAGTAGGCACTATTCCCACATCCCGCCCACTTCCTAGTGCAGTGGGCAGCATGGTGAGAATTTTCCAGAGGATTGGTTGTCTGTGAGTAGGAGGTGGGTCCTAATGACGCAATTCTATGAGAATTGCGTCATTTGGCACTACCTCTATTTAAAAATGTGGGATTCGTAGTATTTTACCACAAGGGGTGGAGCTTAATGATGCTGGTCGTCTGGCCCCGCCCCCATCACCGCCCACCAACATCTCCTCTCTGGGCTTCTCCTGGAGAGGAAAATATGAAAGTGTGTAAGTATGCATATTACCACTGATATGCAACTACATGTAAAATCATGTCACATTTCTTAACCGACTTTCATGTCAGAAAAAAAAAATATATTGTTTGTTAAAACTCTTGTAACTTAATTTGTTGATTCCGCTCTGTGGGCCTGATTCGGATTCCGGAACAGAGAGAGAGCAAGTAGTAACTGTGTACCTGGACAAACCATGTTACACTGCAATCTACCGGCTCCCGCATAGTGCCAAGCGGGAGGAGTGGGTGGTGGCAGGCACGGGGACAGGGCCGGCTCTAGGGGTGTTCGACCAGTGCGGTCGCACAGGGGCGCCACCCGTAGAGGGGCGGCACCCCTCCCCAGCATCCCGATTTCAGCTGTTCCACCTGCGGGCCACTCCGTCAAATCGGGAGGTTGGGACCCCCACCTGAATGGAGCGCGGCAACCATTCACTGACAGGAGAGGGCTGGGGGAAGCCCAGCCAGTGACGGAGTGCTGGGCTTTATCCCCAGCCTGACTTTATTTGGAGGCATGCCATTCGGGCACGCCTCCAAATAACGTCACATAGGGGGGCCTGGCCTATGGTAATTAGGCCACACACCCAAATTCAGGCGCGCACGGCTTCGCCGCGCGCAATGTTGGGGCGCCTTCTCGAGGGCCGGTACAGGGTGCTCCGAACCCTGGAGCCGGCCCTGGGGGCATTGCATAAGGGGCACTACTACAGGGGGCATTGCATAAGGAGCACTACTACAGGGGGCATTGCATAAGGAGCACTACTACAGGGGGCATTGCATAAGGAGCACTACTACAGGGGGCATTGCATAAGGAGCACTACTACAGGGGGCATTGCATAAGGAGCACTACTACAGGGGGCATTGCATAAGGAGCACTACTACAGGGGGCATTGCATAAGGAGCACTACTACAGGGGGCATTGCATAAGGAGCACTACTACAGGGGGCATTGCATAAGGAGCACTACTACAGGGGGCATTGCATAAGGAGCACTACTACAGGAGGCATTGCATAAGGAGCACTACTACAGGAGGCATTGCATAAGGAGCACTACTCCTGGGGGCATTGCATAAGGAGCACTACTCCTGGGGGCATTGCATAAGGGGCAGTACTACAGGGGGCATTGCATAAGGGGCACTACTACAGGAGGCATTGCATAAGGAGCACTACTACAGGAGGCATTGCATAAGGAGCACTACTACAGGGGGCATTGCATAAGGGGCACTACTACAGGGGGCATTGCACAAGGGGCACTACTACAGGGGGCATTGCATAAGGAGCACTACTACAGGGGGCATTGCATAAGGAGCACTACTACAGGGGGCATTGCATAAGGAGCACTACTACAGGGGGCATTGCATAAGGAGCACTACTACAGGAGGCATTGCATAAGGGGCACTACTACAGGGGGCATTGCATAAGGAGCACTACTACAGGAGGCATTGCATAAGGGGCACTACTACAGGGGGCATTGCATAAGGGGCACTACTACAGGGGGCATTGCATAAGGGGCACTACTACAGGGGGCATTGCATAAGGAGCACTACTACAGGAGGCATTGCATAAGGGGCACTACTACAGGGGGCATTGCATAAGGAGCACTACTACAGGGGGCATTGCATAAGGAGCACTACTACAGGAGGCATTGCATAAGGGGCACTACTACAGGGGGCATTGCATAAGGAGCACTACTATTGGAATTGTTGAGTCAGGCAGGCAGCACTCTTCTATCTCCATCTCTTTCCTATGAGTTGGGCTGCACGTTTCCATTATACAGGTCTGAAGTGCTGACATAGATGTAGTGGGCACATAAGCCGCACTTACGATAGACCCTATTTTGCGTATTTTAATACCTGATGGGACTACAATCTAAAATGACCGATATGCTAAATCTGCGTAGTTTATCTGCTGTTTCTGGTCACATTGCAGAATTGCCCATATTTTTCCCCTAATTAAATTGACTCCCAGATAACACAGCATGGTGGGTACATGTTAATGTGGAGACTTTCCAGGAAAAATGCGTGGGAGAAGTGGGTAGGTATTATCTTCTTTTTTTTTTTTTGTACAAAACTTTTATCACAACTCCATGAAGGCATATGAGCTCCTCTCCAGGTGACAGGGGTTCTTCAAGCTTTTATAAGGGAGAAAGCACAACAGTCTGAGCTGATGCCGGAGCAGCACATCTGACACCAATTGTGTAAAGTCCCAGTTGGGCACTGGCAAATAAACGTTAATGTTTGCACTGTAACATAACATTGATTCATTAAAGGGAAATATATCTTGCATGTACTGTACTAAACACTCCTGGTATGTGTGATGTTCCTTTCTCCAAATTTCAGAGGTACTTGTCTATGGAGAACTGAACCTTTAGTAACAATTTCTCTACTTACTGTCTGTACTTTCTGCCTTTAAACAGCATTAGCCAGGTGTCATCTGCCTGTCACATTTAATAGTATATTACAGAAGGGTTATTAGTTTTTCATTTTAGCACAAGCAAATTGACAGCATGCATACTGGTTGTGAAATGTTAGACTAATTTCTGAGCAGCCATTTAACATGTACATTACCTAATGTGTTTTATTTCAAGTGTCTGACGGCAACCCAATTTTACTGTATCTGCTCAAGGCTTATGTACAGAGCCTGGCGGATGACTCACTTGTAGCATCGAGTCTAGCCTTTCTGACCCCCTTCCCACTATATCTTCCTGTAATGGAACAACTCAAATTATCTGCAAAGCTGACACTTGTTCCAATTCCTTTTTACAGAGAGATTTTTTTTTTTTGTAATACAGAATTAGTAATCTCATGCCCAGGTACTGTTGCCAGTAAGTTTGATTTACTTTTGTTAACCTAGCAAAAGGTTTACCATTTCCCCATTTCCCAGATTTCCCTTCATTGCTAATTATCAGTCGCCTCCAGCAGAGGCAGCATTATGCAGAATTTGAGAAAGACGTTAACGCTTCAATTAGCCCCTAACCGTTTCCTATGCCTAGTTCCGTCATGACAGCGTTACCTCACGTATACACTGCGAGGGTGAGAAGAGGCAAAAGGATCAAAATCGATTCCTCTTTGCAGTCCAGACCCTATTCCCATAGGAAGAGGGTACGTTTTCGGATCTTGATAAATAGATAATTACAGCGTCCCCATACACTGTATCTGACGGAGTTGTACATCGTGTTTTAAATGAACGCAGGAGATATTGATATTTATGAAGCTATCAATGCAGGAGATAAGTCTGATCCTTACAAATACGTAATCATGCAGAGACTTGTTTTGTGCATGAATAAATGGGCCTGACACTTTGATAAATAGGCCCCTTAGTTTCTTCCTCTTTTTAGTTCCATCCAACTGCTTAAATTGTCTGTTCATTATGTTCACAATTTATGATTATAGCCGCAAGTGCTTTACTCTTATTTATCACATCTATCATCTTGTTCAGGCTCTCAAGAACAGGAATTTGCCTTTTACTGTTCCTTGCATTGGAGTCTGGACAATTTATTATATGAAAGTCACAAGTACCAGTGTATTTTTCATAGACTACGTCAGGTTCCAGTTATGTTTCTCAGGTGGCTGTCCACCATCAGATGACTAATGCCCTTTTCAGCCACAGGAAAAGGACCAAGTAATTTGCCCAGTCAACTCAGGTCCTTTTCTGTGTGAAAGGGTCAACCCGCGTCTAAATTCCCGGGACTTCGACCCTAGTTGCGAAAAGGGTTGACCCTTTCACACAGAAGAAGGACCTGGGTTGCCCTGGCAAATTACCGGGTCCTAATGCTTGACCTGGCAATTTTATCCTCTGTCTGAAAGGAGGTAATAGCCTGGGACCGGGAACCGACCCGTGCTCCAAAAGCCAGGTTAAAGCCGGATCGAAGCTCCAGCTTTTGTGTGAAAGTGGTATTAGCTCTTTCAAATCATTTTATAGAGTCTTGATAAGATTGAGGTCTGGGCTCTGGGCCACTTCTAAACCAATTTAATGTTGTCTTTGTTGTATACTATGAACAATTGACCTGTTTGGAATAATCTCTCTTGTATTCCTTGCAGACTACAGCAAGGTTAGCTTAGATCTTCCTCCATCCCTTTCGCACTGTTTGAACATGTTTTCCAGTCCCTGAAGCCGAGAAGCCTTCCCATTGGATGATGCTTCTTCATGGGTAGTCTTCTTGAGTACTGTACATTGTTAAGCTTGCCCTCCAAAATATAGGGCTGATTCAGAGATGGACGGAGTAGCCACAGCGGCTGTGCTACAATATGCAAAAGCCATAGGAGGCGTCTTAAGTAATAAGTCGCCCACTGCCAGCTTCTCTGATCCGATGCTATGTTAAGAAATGCAGCCATCTGATTTACTGCGTGACCTTCAGTTATCCGAGGAACCCTCAGGTTACTCAGGATGTTCGGTGAAATCACGCTGCCAGGGCCAGTGATGCTGCGTTACAGATGCTCTGTGTTGTCACCCCCAAATGCCAGCAGCAATGTCATTCATGCTGCGGCTTTTGGGGCACTGCGAGAGACAACCCAGCCCCAGATCTGACATGCCCAGTGCAGGTTCTGCGGATGTACAGCTTTAAAAACTTCAGAGATCTGCGTAAACATTGGGTTTATATACATTTCTGAATTAGGGCCATAATGCCTAAAGTTGAAGCCAGAAAGTTAAATCATGGTATCATCAGGCCAAATGGTTTTTCTCCACCTTGTATGTTGTGCTCCCATGGTATTCTTTTTTGCCATCATCCCATGGAGCGTTTCCCCCATCTTTGTCATGCTGCCGGTCTCTTACTCACTTGGGGGAGATGAGTTAAACCTTCAAGAGAGAAAAGCCGATTGGTTGCTATGGGCAACTTCTCTACTTTCTATCTGTGATTTTTTTTTTTAGACTGGGCTAGATGAGTGATAGCTACAAGCTGATTGGTTGCTATGGACAATTTCCCCACTTTCTTTCTCTTGAAGGTTAGATACATCTTCGTTAAGAAGAGATACCCACCCCATGCAACCCACTGGTTGGAGGTTGAGGTTTGTCCAGGACACAAGGGAAAAAAAACTGCTGCTAAGCATTAAATAGCTTCAAGTATAAATATGGGAAAAGATGAGAGGAAGATGGAGGAGAGATGTCATTAAGAGAGAGAGAAATGTCATGAAGAGGGAGAAATAAATGTCAGGAAGAGGGGGAGAGAGAGATTACAGAAGAGGGTGGGAGAAAAATGACAGAAACAGGGAGAGAGTGAGCTTCCCTTGTCCTTTACAATCCACTTTAAAATCCTCACACTCTCCTATAGAGCCCTCACCCAATCTTCTCCCCTTCTCACTTCTACCAATGACCGGTGCTTCCCCAACTGATTACCTCCTCTCGCTCCCAACTCCCGTGCAGCTCCCCATTACTGGAGCTCAGGCCCCCTCCAATTAGACTCTCCACTTCTCTCCAAACTTTCAAATGAGCTCTGATCCTAACTGACCGCTCCATGTTCCTCCCTCAATGTCTCTCCCCTCTGTATCACCTCTGTCTCCCTCCTCTACAGACTGTAAGCTGTCACGAGCAGGGCCCTCTTCCCTCTTGTGCTTTTCCCCTGCAGACATTTGCACCAATCCTTTGCATATTAAACAATGTCTATATAGCTGGTATCCCTTGCTCTGCAATCGTTTGTCCTGTAAGTCTTTTGCATTTTTTTTCCTCCTGTTTTGTTTGTACTGTTTATGCTTGCATACTTTGTAAGGAGCTGCAGAACCCTTGTGGCACCATATAAATAAAGGATAATGACATAGGGAGAGAGACCGAGGGCAGGAAGGGAGGGAGAGAGACACATGGCAGGAAGAGGGAGAGGGAGAGAAGGCAGATACAGTAAAAGGGGGAGAGAGAGATGGTAGGAAGAGGAGGGGAGAGCTGCGAAGAAGAGTGAGAGAGATGGAGTGAAACAGATGAGGGAGGGATATGGGAGGAAGAGGGGGAGATAGATGGAAAAGCAGGGGAAGAGAGATGGTAAACCCCTGCAATGCCAGGAGCAATAGCTAGTAACCTGGCAAATGGCTGGCCCAAAATACTTGTGTTGGTATATTTTGTAGCACTACCTTCTATTTTCAAAAATAAATATCACTTTTTTCTGTCCATAATATATATATATATATATATATATATATACCCATTGATTTTGTGATGCAATTGAAATGTACTTTAAAAAATAAGTTTTCATACCATTTTGTAAGAACAATTGTTTATTAATATTGTTGAGCGCGATGGTCCCGAGAATCGTCAACAAGACACAATAGAATAGCCATAGAAAGGGCACTTGTTCCATCTACAGCTTTTGTTTTCCATTAATTCATACTATGATGTAATGATGGCTCTATTGTGTTCACCAGTCTTGCAAGTGTAACTAGTGTTACTGTTAACTGACAATTATATTAACCCATGAATAAGGGTATTTGCTAGATTTCCAGGGCCTCTTGACAGACACTGCTTGGCGTAAGTATGAAATACACAAGAAAGGTTACACAAACGCGGCTGGCACTTTAGTCGGGAAATGCCTATTCTCGTGACTAAACACCCTGCTTTAGACGCGAGAACCGGCAGTTAGACTAGAATTGGACTAGAATTGAATAGCTACAATTGAATAGCTGGGGGACCAACATCCCAGCGCTATTAACATCCCAATCAACTGAATCGCCCCTATGCAGTCACCATGGGGACACCACGATGTCGACAGTTATGATACCAACATCATTGAACTGTTGGCATGGAACACGACATCTGAAATGTTGACATTCTGCCCAGTGCCATCATTATTGTGCGGATGGGGAGGGTTAGGCTGAGGGAGCGGATGGTTAGGGTTAGGCTTATCCTGCTGTAGAGAGTTAGTTAGGCAGCGGGGGAATAGTTAGAGAGAGTGGTAGTGTACTCACTGCAGTGGACTCCGTCAGAACTCCGCGTTAGCTGACTGACCACAAGACTGCACCACTGGGAGTCTGGGACTGTTTTGTCAATATTGTAATCGTGTGTGATATGTATTACCCCGACAGCGGCTGCCCGACAAAGGAGGAAATCCTGATCGTCCTATTTACTAACCTAACCTAACCACCCTAACCCTCCTTAGGGGTGCCTAACCCTAACCTCCCCCCATGTGCCTAACCCTAACCCCCCCCTCTAAGTGCCTAAACCTAACCCCCCATTCCCCGCTGCCTAAACCTAAGTCCCCCGGGGGGTGCCTAACCCTCCCTCCCCCTAGCCTAACCCTAACCTCCCGGGGGGTGCCTAACCCTAAGTCCCCCCCTGGGAGCCCTAAACCTAACCCTCCAACCGCCCCCCCCCCCCCTTCTCGGCTGTCCACTGGAGCGCCCGGCATCCGCTGGAACGGGATGCCGGGCACCGGTCTCCCGACGTAGGGCAACTGGCAGGTATCTAGATTTAGACGCCTGTCATTTGTCCCTAGTCGGGATCAAGCAGTCTGGAAGCCGGCGGTCGGCATTTAGACCGTCAGCTTCCAGACTACATCCCTTGTAATCATGTTGAGATTTTATTAGTATCGACATAGTCAGTGTTGACGCTGCGCGTCGACATTACAACCATATCGAAATTCCTATGTCGATATTATGAATATTGATATGATGAATATCGACTAAGCAAACCCAACCACTAATACTGCTCTCTTTGACCTGTCAAGTGTAGTTCTAGGTTATATTTTGACCACCAAAAAAATGTAGAGCACCTGTGAAACTGTCGCATGCAAACTTTCATATTTGGGGTTTCTTTAATTTTATAAAATAGTAATTGGTAATAAATTGCAATACACAGTAAAAGTTACTGCTTACAACAGTTTTGTTGTAAAGCTTCTATGAAATCCATCATTGCAGATTGAGGCTTTCTTTTTTTTTTTTGGTTGCACAGATTGGCAGAAATTGTTCGATGATAAAAAGTAATTTTTTTTTATGTTCTCACAGGAAGTTCTCGTCTAAAGGTAAATATAGAAAAATTCATAGGGGTGTATTTGTCTAGTGCATGATCGTATCTGAATGGTGGTAATAGACTTGGATATTGAGTTTTTACAAAAGATGCTTAGTCATCCAAGAACCTGATAGCAAAACATGATGCCAAATTGCAGGACGTCAAAGTCATTTTTAAAATAGCAGGGTGCCAGCTTTTAAATATCAGAGCCTGCCTCTATTCTTCGCTTATGCAAATAATCTGTGGTCCACACAAACCGATTTATACAAATCAACTTTAATTCTGTTCTTCCTAGAATTAGTATATAACATGATGTGTGGAATGTCTGGGTTATTGCGTGCTAGGACACAACATATATTGCAAATTAATTCCTACTGATGAGGATTGTGTTAATCAGGGGGTCTACAAAAGTGAACTATACCTTTTATAACAAAACCAAGGTATTCATTTTCCAGGTCAATGATCAAATCGGCAGTAATCGCATTATAAGTTTGTGCTTTCTTTCATCTAATGTGCTATATGTTGAGCACATGCAAAGAGCAGCTTTTTGTAACGGTGCCTACACACATAGCGATGTAACGGTGCCTACACACATAGCGATGTGCTAACGATCCGACCTGAGGCACGATTTCCCCAGAACTCTCCCCAGGCAGCTCCCCGGCAGTCGTGGTCACGATTTGGAGCAAAATATGTCCAATCTGACTTAAGATCTATTGTGCATCCAGTGCATTGTGTCCCAGATTGGCAAAGCTGCCCTACAGCACGGCAGATCTGAAGATGCGATGTGCAACCAGTGGGGACGCGCATTGGCATCGTGATCGTGAGTAGAAACTCACGATTTGGGCATATTTTACACGATTTGTCGTCACGATTCGTCGAAATCGGGCAAATCGTTTAAAAAATCGCCATGTGTGTAGGCACCTTTACACCATGATCGGCAATCTGAACAGTAATAATAAGTTTAAACAATACATTTAATCAAAGGGACCCCAATCTGTAATTACATATTGGAAGACAATGTGATATAACCAAAGCTGATAGTAAAGCAGGAAGGAGCCAAGGGTCACAGGTGAAGGCTTAGTGAGCCTCATTCCTTTAATACTGTGTGGTTCTTTCACCAAGCTAGAAAGAAGCAATGTAGACATGTAACTATATTATTTTGTGGCGAGCATGAAGTGAGGGCCAGCTGAAATTGTCAGCTCACAAGTAGATAGGTTAGATCAGTTTAAATATATGCTTCTTTTCTTCCAGAAGGGTCATAAAAAAATTAATCCTTAACATATCATCCTATCAGCAATTTAGAGATATGAATTGATACTTCAACAAATTCTTCTGCTGGGATTCCTGACGGATATTCTGTCTGAATGAAAATATTACACTGTATGTATGTATTGGTTTTGGGCCACATGGAAATGGTACGATTTCCTAAACATAATTATAAGCCTCCTGGTTTGCTCTTTACAAAGGAAACTATTTAGTTATTAAAATAAAACAATAGACTTTAAGACAGGAGCCCTGAGCTCCCTGTGTTATGTTCAAGTCATAACAGAGTCTGGCTGGGAAATGTCCATTAGGTGATGTCATCCAAACAAATAGGATATTTCGCCCACTCTGAGAGAAACTTAATTTTTACCACACAGCCACCGAAATGAAAACAGAGCGAGCACTAGAAACACCACTAATTGCCTAAATAGCTGTGTTTTATGCAAGAGACTTTCATTATTTGTGTTGTTATGTAATAAAAGCATCAGCGCTGTAATAGTACTAGTTTTACAGACAATCATTGCTAACCGTTTCGGATTACCTCAGGATATATTTCTAAGACTCAAATAAAGCAATATTACAGCCAGGCTCGTGTGGAAAAATACAAAATGTACCTAGATTTGGAAATTAGTCAAATTGTTTGTTTCATATGCAGAAACATGCAGATGACCGTCTACTATGGTGGTTTATTAGACAAGAAGACTGATGTTTTCCCACAGAAGGCAATAGAATACATCTCATGCATAAGTGTCCATGGGAGTTGGCTTAATAGGTGAGAAGGTGTCATTATAATTTCCCCAAAGTCTGTGTGTTTGTGTTAATGAAATAACTATACCATTAAAAAACACACATTCTAACATTCTATATAGCTTGGTTTTTATTTCTTAGTGGAAGGATGAGGGGGTGCCAGCGGACGTGCACGCAGAGGAGGCGGACTGCCAGGGGACATGATCTCAGGGGAAGGCAGTTGTTGGGATAGAAGATTGGGAGAGATGTACTAAGCCTTGTAAAGTGATAAAGTTATAACCAATCCGCTCCTAATCCTGGGTACACACTGACAAATACATTGGACGATAAATTGATCGGCCAATATATCTGCTGCCCGTTGGCCAGTGTGTACCCGCGATATGTCTGTGAACGTCGGCGTTCACGACATATCACACTGGCTGTGCTGCACAGCCGATGGACAGATATGTCTGCAGACATCTATCCATCAGCAAGTGTGTGCGGGCGGTCTGCAGACCACCCGTACACACAGCGGCCACCGGGACCCGAGGGCACAAGCAGATGATGGCCGTTCAGTGTGTATGAACGACCATCATCTGCAGATATATCTGCAGATATACAGTGCATCCGGAATGTATTCACATCGCTTCAGTTTTTCCACATTTTGTTATGTTACAGCCTTATTCCAACATGGAATAAATTCATTTTTGTCCTCAAAATTCTACACACAATACCCCATAATGACAACGTGTAAAATGTTTTTTTGCGATTTTTGCAAAAGAAATAAACTAAGAAATCACATGTACATAAGTATTCACAACCTTTGATCAATACTTTGTAAGCAATTACAGCCTCAAGTCTTTTTGAATATGATGCCACAAGCTTGGCACACCTATCTTTAGGCAGTTTCGCCCATTCTTCTTTGCAGCACCTCTCAAGCGCCATCAGGTTGGATGGGAAGCGTCGGTGCACAGCCATTTTCAAATCTCTCCAGAGATGTTCAATCGGATTCAAGTCTGGGCTCTGGCTGGGCCACTCAAGGACATTCACAGAGTTGTCCTGAAGCCACTCCTTTGATATCTTGGCTGTGTGCTTAGGGTCGTTTTCCTGCTGAAAGATGAACAGTCTGAGGTCAAAAGCGCTTTGGAGCAGGTTTTCATCCAGGATATCTCTGTACATTGCTGCATTCATCTTTCCCTCTATCCTGACTAGTCTTCCAGTTCCTGCTGCTGAAAAACATCCCCATAGCATGATGCTGTCACCACCATGCTTCACTGTAGGGATGGTATTGGCCTTGTGATGAGCGGTGCCTGGTTTCCTCCAAACATAACGCCTGACATTCACGCCAAAGAGTTCAATCTTTGTCTCATCATGGTCTGAGAGTCCTTCAGGTGCATTTTGGCAAACTCCAGGTGGGCTCCCTTGTGCTTTTTACTAAGGAGTGGCTTCAGTATGGCCACTCTACCATTCAGGCCTGATTGGTGCAGAGATGGTTGTCCTTCTGGAAAGTTCTCTCTCCACAGAGGAATGCTCTAGCTCTGACAGAGTGACTATCGGGTTCTTTGTCACCTCCCTGACTAGGGTCCTTCTCCCCCGATTGCTCAGTTTAGACGGTCGGCCAACTCTAGGAAGAGTCCCGGTGGTTCCGAACTTCTTCCGTTTACGGATGATGGAGGCCACTGTGCTCATTGGGCCCTTCAAAGCAGCAGATATTTTTCTGTACCCTTCCCATATTTGTGCCTCGAGACAATCCTGTCTCGGAGGTCTACAGAAAATTCCTTGGACTTCATGCTTGGTTTGTGCTCTGATATGCACTGTCAAGTGTGGGACCTTATATAGACAGGTGTATGCCTTTCAAAATCATGTCCAATCAACTGAATTTACTGCAGGTGGACTCCAATTAAACTGTAGTAACATCTCAAGGATGATCAGTGGAAACAGGATGCACCTGAGCTCAATTTACTTATGTACATGTGATTTCTTAGTGGGTTTTTTTTCTAATTAAATTTGCAAAAATCTAAAAAAAAAACTTTTTACAAGTTGTCATTAGGGATTATTGTGTGTAGAATTTTGAGGACAAAAATGAATTTATTCCATTTTGGAATAAGGCTGTAACATAACAAAATGTGGAAAAAGTGAAGCGTTGTGAATACTTTCCGGATTCACTGTACCTGTCGTGTGTACCCACCTTAACTTTCATTTTTCAAACACTTAAGGTGGGTACACACTACACACATATATCTGCAGATGGTTGTTCGTACACACTGAACAACCATCATCTGTGCCTGCCCGCAGGTCCCGGCAACCAGGGGGCGTGTCTCACCCCCCTCCTCTGCCGACCGTCCGTACACACCTGCCGATGAACACATATGTCTGCAGACATATCTGTCCATTGGCTGTGCAGCACAGCCAATGTGATATGTTGGTGAACGCCGTCGTTCACCGTCATATCGCGGGTACACACGATCAACTGATCGGCCAATATATCGGTCAGTGTGTACCCAGCATCACACTCCAAGGCTTGGTACATCTCCCCCAGGGTCCTAGGTTAGGCGAGATGGCAAAACAAATCTCCAGCTACCATTGTAATTTTCCACCTTCTGTGTTATTTTCTCATTCAGTTCCTCCTCAGACTTTGTTTGGCTTATTTCTCTCTATTACCACCAGTCTCACTTCCTCTCCTTATGCTGGATCTGTACCTCTGTGAGGAGCAGGTCTGCTCAGGAACTCACCACGCAGGTTTAGGGGTCTATTTACTAAGCAGTGTTAGGAGATGTGAAGAGTGAAAAGTGATAAGGTGCCAGCCAATCAGCTCCCAACTGTCATTTTTCAAACACAGCCTGTGAGATGACAGTTGGGAGCTGATTGGCTGGCACCTTATCACTTTTCACTCTGTCTCCTAACACTGCTTAGTAAATAGACTCCTGTGTCTCCTTATAAATACAGCTGCGATGCTGGGGGAATTAGTGGGGTGAAGTTCCTGGGCTGTTTTACCAATCGCGCAGACTGAATCATATTCTATCTAACGTTGGTCTAGTACTTTCTATAAGATTATAGGATTTGATTGGTTGCTATGGGCAACGCTTCCACTTGTCCTCTTTAGAAGGCTGATAAATCTCCCCCGACGTATTAGATTTTGAAAAAAAAAAAATATCTGTTTTAACTGTGAGGGCCCGGGAGCCCTCGGTGGGGCAATTTATAAGGCTGCCTCTCCTTTCATACTACATACTGTGTATGTATGACCCCCAAGTGTCACCGTGGTTGGTCTGCAGAGAAGAAATATACCACCGCTAATATAAATGAATATTACTTTTAGGTATGACTAACGGCTTTATAAGCTTATAGAGATTTGGTGGAAACACATAGGGGGTATTTTTACTAAAGTGCTGGTTTTTAGAAGTAGAGATGTTGCCCATAACAACCAATTAGATTCTAGCTATTATCTTAGAAGGTGCTAGATGAATGTTAAGTAGAATCTGATTGGTTGCTATGGGCAACATCTCCACTTCTAAAAACCCGCACTATTTCCCTGTATTGCATATTACTGCCTGACAGCACTATATTTTTTGAGCCTTTCTAATAAACAGAGGAGCAGATGCAAAGCTGATAGGAAAGTGAGCATAAAATGACTCCAAAGAATGCACGGAAAATCAGCGTATGTCATGAGATCCATACACCTCTGCATCTACAGCATACGCGCCCGATTTACTACAACTCATCATCAATGTGTATTTGCATCTGCGACAGACTAGGTGCAAAAGACGCGACTCCTGACAGACATAGACTATACTTACGTTCTGGTCAGCATGAGACAGATTCGTGTGAATGAATTCCCTTTCTCATCCCTGTTACAACGATCCAGTCGCATGGTTTGACACATGCAAGTCCGCATAGCCATAAATGGATGCGCTTGTCTTATGAACATGCAAATTCACACTAAGGGATCTATTTACTAAGCAGTGTTAGGAGACAGTGAAAAGTGATAAGAAAGTGATAAGGTGCTAGCCAATCAGCTCCCAACTGTCATCTCACAGGCTGTGTTTGAAAAATGACAGTTGGGAGCTGATTGGCTGGCACCTTATCACTTTCTTATCACTTTTCACTGTCTCCTAACACTGCTTAGTAAATAGACCCCTAGGTACGCTACACAACCGGATCTACATTCAGCTCTGCATTAGCCCCATAATATATAGTGGATCTAAAATCTAACCTGCTTCAGGAATGAAAAACAAGACACAAATTATGATTTGGACACGTACAGGGCTGAGCTGATTACACATTCAGAGCAGAGAGGTCAAATAGTTTGAGAGACATGTCATGCACTGCTCTGGGTAATATATACTAAGTACTGTAAACACTGCAGATTACCTCAGGAACTACAAATCCTTTTACTGTAGGTGCAGTATACGCAGTGCCAGTTCAGCCACAGAACTATCATAAGACATCTGAGTACATTGGGCCTGATTCTGAGTTGTACGCTTTTAGCATCGTTGCTGCGTCTTTGGATGCAGCAATGATGCTAAAATATGCTAATGCGACAGGAGGCTTCTTGTGTAAACAGGCGCCCCTGCTGACTTCTGTGATCCGCTGCTGCATCCGAGGACGCAGTATCGGATCAGTCTGTGTGACCATCGGTTATCTGAGTAACCTTCGGGTTACTCAGGTTGGTCGGTATTTTCACGCAGCTGAAGCCAGTGAAGCCGTGCACAAGGATGCAGCTGCTTGCTTCAGCACACCCAGAAATAGGGGCTGACTCACCCGTTTTCTGCCTCACGCTGCCCTCGCTCTGTCCCTAAGCGTCCGGGCACTGCGAGTTGGCTCGCAGGAGAGCTGCACATGCGCGGTACAGATCCTGTGCATGTGTAGATCTCCAGACATTGGGTTCATACAACACTGAATCAGTCTCAGTGTATTATTGTGGGAAGGCAGCATAGACCTAAGCCTTGGCTAGCAGAACTTCAAGGGCCACAGGCTCTTCTTTATTAGGGGGTATATTTACTAAAAGAACGTACAGTTATGCAGCACAAACCCTGCATTTGAATATTCTTATCACATCGACGGCAGGAGAATTGGCTGTTTGCCACCATCAGGGGGTCAGTCGGTGCCTTCCAATTGGCAGTGGTCACAGGCATTGGATACCTGCCGCTATAATCGTTAGATGAGGTGAATTTTATATTTAGACACATGTATTGGTGGCCTTCTCCTTTAAGTGGATTTTGGAAGGTATAGTGATCTATAGATAAGGAGCTGTATAAGGAAATCTATCACACTTTTTGTGGAAATATAATAATGAATCCTGGAGATAATTGTGCGTCACCTACGTTGGGTACTTATTGGCTTGCTGTGTAAACGGAGTACTTACATGTTGGTTTTTGCAGCATGTCCTTTTTGACCATATAATCACTATTTAAACCAGTAAAATGACTTTTTTCCCCGGCAGATGTTCACTGTGTACTTTTCCTTTTGGGTGTGTGGTTTCTCACCAACTCTTGGCAAGATGTGAGTACTGAGCCTGCTTTGTTATTATGTGGAACTGCAGCCTCGGATGAAATCATCGGCCTCCATTCACACACACATACACCATTCAGGTCTGTTAGCAGTTTAGCTTAGTACTGCTTTTATTATATACAAGGAGCCCAGTGCTGAAATGTAATAGCACTCCACCTAGTCACCCGGTTAGTCTAGCTGCAGGAATACTAATAATCCTTTATGTGAAAATAATACAGGGCGTGAATTTGATCACATTGATCCTTTTACAAGGTCTTGGTTGTGGGGATAAACTGTGGTGAATAGTGCATTAGTGCCTTCAAGTGTACCCATTGCCAACACAGAGGAGAGACAGCCATTTTGTAGGCTGATCAAATCTTCCTTTATTTAATTAGTCATTCATATAGCTTACCTATATTCCGCAGCGCTTTCCATAAAATAATTATTCACATCAGACCTTGCACCAGAGGAGCTTACAATCTATGGGGTCTATTCACTAAGCCCTGGATGGAGATAAAGTGGACGGAGATAAAGCACCAGCCAATCAGCGCCTAACTGCCATGTCACACGCTGTGTTTGAAAGATGGGTTATGCTGGATACACACTGGCCGATATATTGGCCGATCAATTGATCGGCCAATATATCGTGCCCCCGTCGGCCAGTGCGTACAGACGATATGTCTGTGAACAACGTCGTTCACAGACATATCGCATTGGCTGTGCTGCACAGTCAATGAACAGATATGTCTGCAGACATAGCTGTCCATCTGCAAGTGTGTATGGGCGATCAGCCGATCACCCGTATACAGGAGTGCAGGGGGGGGGGGGGAGGGGAGCCGTGAGCGGGTACTACTTACCCGACTCCGGCACAGCTCCTCATCCACAGCAGCTCAGCTGGTCTGCACTGGGAGACTGTCCGAGGCTGCTAAAGCAGCAGCCCGAGCAGTCTCCTATGCCAAAGGGGGGCGCTGTGCGCCGGGCTGAGGGGCACACAGCGCCCCCCTCCCCAGCGCCGCAAATGTTTTTTTTTTTTTTAAGGGGGCGTGGCCACGCCTCCTGCGATTAGGCCCCGGCCGCCGGGACCGGTTGCAGCGTGCAGATGATGGTTGTTCAGTGTGTATGAACGACCATCATCTGCAGATATATCTGCAGATCACTCGATCTGCAGATTTACCTGTCAGGTGTGTACCCAACTTTAGGAACTGATTGGTTGGAACTTTATATCCATCTAAGGCTATTCAAATAATTTCCATGATTAGCCTGAGGTTGCATTTATCGCATCATCCTTTGTGTTAATTAGGGCTTCGGAGCTAGTAATTAGTTGCGTGTGCGCCGCAGCTGCATGGCGTCTGCTTCTTAGCACGGGAGAAGCAGCTTAACGCACCCAATTACATGCATTCTTGCACAAAATAGTGGTAGTCACCGGAATTAATTGATAATCTCCAGGAGGACTAAAATCCCAGATAAGAATTGAATTGAATCATAGAGAACATACAAACTACACGCAGTAGTAGTACTGTGGGTGGAGTCAAACCCAGGACCTCAGTACTGTGAGGCAGCAATCAAAACTACTGCCCCATCATGCTACAGAATGCAGTCAATCACTTCACTAGGTGCCTCATGATTTGGTCTTGTCCCAAGTGAATGTACAGGCTTTTACTCAGGGTATATGGCTAAAGTATGGCTGCACCTGTGTATAGGTAACAAGTAGTCTTTTTTTATTTTTTGTTAATATTTCTTATTTCAATTTTTTTTTTTTAATAACGTAACATTGTTGGCTTTTCCCCTAAGCCTTTGCTTTATGAATGACTAGAGTCTCAGTTGAATTTGTCTTCCCCTGCTCCTCTAGCTAGATTGTCACTATCAGTGGGGTAAACAATTCTGGTTGTTTACATTGGAAAAAAAACACATTGCAGATGATCTAATCATTGTCTACTGATATTATCAAGAACAATACAAAGATTTGTCTGACCAGTTTTTCACACTCACGGTTGTACAACAAACTGCATCTTAATTTCCACCGAGAAAGGGGTTTTTGTTTCCTGTGAGGACACTCCCTGTGAAACTCCCAGCCAAGGGCGGTAGTAATGACAGATTCACTAATGGGTTTACAAATGGATTGGATGTTGTCTTACAAATAATGAAACAGTCTCAATACTTAAAAAGGATGCGGTTAAAATACAGATGGAGGGGATTCCGGCGCCGGAATCCCGACCGCCGGCGACTTGAAGGTAAGTAGCGGGGGGAGGGGTAGGGTTAGGCACTAGGGGGAGGGTTACGCACTGGGGTGGTTAGAATGCGAAGAAGGGGGGGATAGGATTAGGCACTAACGGGGAGGTCAGGATTAGGCACCAGGGAGGGAGAGGTAGGGTAGGGAGAGGGGGAGGGTTAGGATTCCGACCGCCGGTATTCTAATCCTGTCGGGATGCTGGCGTCAGGATTCTGACCGCCGGGATCCCGAATGCCGACATCCCGTACCAATCCCCATAGGAATACTGTCCTTTCTAAAGGTGACTTTGGAGAAGTATTGCCCTTAGCCAACCAACCAATCAGAATCTAGCTATAATTTATGTAGTACATTCTATAAAATGATGGCTACAATCAGATTGGTTGCTATTGGCAACACCTCCACTTGTCCGTTTAGATTTCAAAAATCTTCCCCTTATTATGGGCAAATTAAACCATTGTCAGAGTTTGCTCCTCAAAATGAATCTGATTGACTTGTTTGATGGGGGTAAAGAAGGAATTTAAGATGCTGAATTGGCAGATTCTGGGCGAGGCTACGTTTTTCACTAGATGATCGCATCTAGGATTCATAAAAGGTGGAACTGATGGATTTGTTTTATATTCCAAACGTACTAACTGTATAATAGTGTGGAGCTAAATGTAAAATAACATTATTTTAAATAATTTCAAAATAAAACTGCACCCGAGCATTAGGGTTACTACTAATGTCTGATTGCAGCTTGTTTAACTGGAATATCATGTCTGCAGAAGGTTTAAACCAGAATAATTATCTCTGGTGAATGAGATTGATATCTAGGCCATGATTGTATATACACTTTTGTGTTGACTCTGGCAGGCTTATAAATGAAAGGGTAGAGCTGTCTTTATGTATTCGTAATTAGTATTAGTAATACAGCAGCGATCTGTCGTTCTGTTCTGAACAGTTGAACAAAACAGAGTTTAAGTCAGTGGTGATTCAAGAGAGTTAAGGGTCAGTGTACAGTCCACCTGCTCTCTCCAGTGCATGCGCCAAGTAGATTCGGGCACTGTGCATGAGCAGATCTCATGGTGGTGGATACAGCAGCCAGCTATTATTTATCTAGCACAGTCTATAAAATAACAGGAGCTGCTTGGTTGCTATGGGCAACTTCTCCACTTTATCTCTGTGGAAGGTTTGATGCGTCTCCTCTCTGATGAAGTTAGTGTTGTAGTGCTGTCTAGGCCAAGCTCAGTGTACCTTTCACCTCCGAAAAACTTCATATGAAATAGCTGATCAATATGTAGAAAGCGGTATAAACTCATCCAGACAGCTTTCTATACAAAGTGAGTGAGATCCCTTCCCCTGTGTCTCTGCAGCAGTCCCTCCTGTCCTGCCTCCTGCTCTCTCAAGTTGCACCAAAGGGGAGAGAGACTTGAGAGCAGGATCTTGCTTTGCATGAAAAATAATTAAAACAGGTTAAAATTATTGGAAAAGTAAACTGATCATTAAAAATGAAACCGATCTCTGGCTGCTTGATATTGTATGGGAATGAAATACCAGCAGCTGAAGCCCGAACGCTGAAGATCTCAACAGGCGTGGTACGTATACTATCCCCACCCCTCTACCCCTCTCCTCCTCCTAACCCTCCCTGTTTCGTGCCTAACACTAATTCTGCCCCCCCCCCACTTAGTGCCTAACCCTATCCCCCACTTACTGCACCCTAAACCTATACCTCCTGGGGGGGTGCCTAACCCTAATCTCCCCCCGGAAGTGCCTAAATTTACCCCCCCCCCCTTCCCCATCCCCGCGGAAACTGCATCGCCTCCGCCCGCAATCTGACTATATCCCATTTAATGCACTTTTGCTTGCTATGCAGCTTTTCTCCAGTTCTTAGAGACTTGACGACATCCTGGCCATGTTTTATGCGAATGGACCTTATTTAGTAGGTGTATACGCAAGTTACTAGGGACAGATATGAAGTTCAGTGCATCTCTGATAGCTGTATGCAGATGGACTTTGAACACAACAGCCGTGACAGCTGGTTGTCAGAGAAGCTGTCCCAGTTTCATTCCCACAATGTAATTGCCGATGTTGCGAAATGCGATGATATTGACTTGAATGTATTGTGAATTGATAACTATTATTGATGTATAACCCTTAATTTTGGGTTGTGTACTAGCTTAAGTTTATTACCAGCAAAGATAGGATATTTTGTTGAAGGCTTGTAGTTTACAGCTGTATCCTCATACACATAGCCTCAATACTCCATGCTGCGCTAGCCGTGCCAAGCGATGTAATGTCTTTTTCGCTCTAATATCCGTCTTAGTCGCAATCTGATGTGGAAGACCACTTTATGAAACTACACTGATTCATATGATATGCGACACTTGTATATCTGTGTGTGAATGAGTCTCAGGGGTCTATTTACTAAGCAGTGTTAGGAGACAGAGTGAAAAGTGATAAGGTGCCAACCAATCAGCTCCCAACTGTCATCTCACAGGCTGTGTTTGAAAAATGACAGTTGGGAGCTGATTGGCTGGTACCTTATTACTTATCACTTTTCACTCTGTCTCCTAACACTGCTTAGTAAATAGACCCCTAATCTTTATGCGAAGCACAACAGAACTTGGAGTGGGAAAAAGCTGTGGCTGCTGCATGGTAGCACGTCATATACAGAATCAGACTCACACAGATATACTAGTGTCGCATAGAAAAGTAATCAGTGCATTCTTGTGAAACTGCTTTGTCGCATTGCGGCTAAGGCACATTTTCAGACAAAATATATGCACGGCGCAAGCTGAGTAGCACGGACCGGCGTGCCGAGAACGGTTGCTGTTTGGCGCGACAGTAACCATAATGTATGAGGGCACGTCTGTACTGTGACTATTTTACAAATAGATGTTGACATTTTGTAGGCTAAGCAAGTATCGGCCTATAAATTCACTAGTAATAAAGGCACAGTGGCACATTGGTTAGTATTGTTGCTTCACAGTGCTGGGGTCATGGATTTGTTTTCATCTAGGACCTTATATGTGGTAGGTTTGTATGTGCTCCTCATTTTCATGTTTGCTTCATCTGGTTTCTTCCCTCACTCCACAGACATACTGGTTGGTTAATTGGCTTCTGATTGCATGAACCATAGTGTCTGATGGGGGAGATTTATCAAGCTTTCTAAAGAGGACTAATGAAGGTGTTGCCGATGGCAACCACTCAGATTGCAGCTATCATTTAATAGAATGTAGTATATAATGGTTGCTATGGGCAACACCTCCAAATGTCCTCTTTAGAAGGCTTGATAAATATTCTTAAAACAGTGCGTAAAGGTGTTAAAAAAGAAAGTTTATAAATAAGGTACAAGAGCTTAATTTCTATGAATATTGGTTTACCTTTGAAAGTTTCTGCCTCAGCTGTGTAGGTAAAATGAGAGACCTAAACATGAGCTAGTACCTAGCTTGTTACATTATTGAGAGAATCTTGCAGAGTATAGGAAGTCTCAGCAGCTACAGAACAGAGCAGATACATGATGTGCATTACTGTATGCTCTGAGTTTATCATGCATCTGCTGATCTTTTGTTACTTCTGTCATTTTACTGAATTCATATTTTCATTTTCCTGTTGGGTCGTCCTTGTTTACCGTAGGCTGCATGCCTTAGTGTAATGTTCTTGGAGAGAACTCAGAGTCTCTGATATCTGACAGCAGTGCACGTACCCTGGATAAATATAGACCCTGTGCAAGTTGTAGGTGTGATTACACAGTGAGGCTAAAAATGACCCCTTTCATACCACTGCTTAAACAGTGGGCGTTCTGTAACACATAACCACACAGAGCTTCATGGGGTTTTTTGTCCACCTGGAACATCCGTCTTTAAAAAAACAACCCGATGATAAGGCGATCGAACCTCTGATTATGCTGCAAGAACTTTTCTTAACTGCAGTCAGTACTCTGGAGTTATTATAACTACTGGACGTCTAACCTCTAGCTTATGGAGACCACTGTGATTTGTTGGGGCCGAACGAGCGTGGTAAACTTTATAAAGGGACTTGGTAGGTGAAAATCGTATCTTTTTTTGTTTTTAACTTTAAAAAAAAGTTGCTAATTTATTTTTGCTTTTCGCATATCTTTTATCTCACACTATACTATAATTACTATATAGTCTAAAAATTCAATCAGTATGTTTTAAATTGTACTTTATTTTTTATGCATAAGTGACTGCATACATTTCAATTGTACTTTGTCCTTTAAAGTGTGGAATATTGATTTTTTTTTTTTCGCAATGGTATGGAAGTAGTTATATCACAATACTGATTTATAGGAATGGATCCAGGTTAACTCCTATTCTATACAGTACAACCAATTTGGATGTATAACACTATAATCCAATGATTGTATTCCCGTCATTGCTTTATTAAACTCTGCTTCTTATTATACTGCTGTGTGGAAGAGGTACCCTAAAATGTTTATTAAATGATTTTAAACCTTGTGAGCGCTGACTGGGCTCTGGAGGTGTCATTGAGTGTTCTATTTTCTATGTGTAAATTATGATTTGAATACTTTGAATCAGGCCCATAGATTGCAATGCAGAGTTGGGAATAGAGTACGGTTGGGTACACACCTAAACGACCGGCAATTGTGCCAATGTTCAGGGTGATTTGCCCTCACCCTGGGCATCGCATGATTGCTGGTACACACTTAAAAGATTTAGGGGTCTATATACTAAGCCTTGGATGGAGATAAAGTGCCAGCCAATCAGCTCCTAAATACCATGTCACATATTGTGTTTGAAAAATGACATTTAGAAGCTGGTTGGCTGGCACCTTATCTCCATCACTGTTCCGTCCTTCATTAATATGTACAGCCTCACATGCGATATCACATGATATCGCATGCGACCGCGGGAGCATACACACTGCACAATGATTTGTCGTTCCGATTTGGCCTAATCATGCCGATATCGTTCAGGTGTGTACCCAGCCTAAGAAAGAGCAAGTAACTGTGCACCTTGGTAAAACCATGTTACACTGCAGGTGGGGCAGGATTAAAATGTGCAGAGAGATTTAGATTTGGGAGGGGGTGTCCAAACTGACATCTAAATTGCAGTGTAAAAGTAAAGCTGTCCAGCATTTGAGGGCTACATGCAAAAACAGCGAGGATTTATCCTACGTGCAAAAATAATGTTTGTATATGCTCCCCTTACATTGCAACACGGTTTGTCCAGGTGCACAGTTACTTGCTATATCTAATAAAGGTGTCCATCCATCTAAAGATATAAAAACAACTGCACGATTACGACATTGTAATCGTGCAGTAGTTTGTCAGTCTGTGATGAGCCTGCACTGAGCGAGCAGTCGTTCAGTACAGGCTCATCAATCATCTGCAAACATGCTGAACCTGACGTTATAGTTAGGTTGTCCAGCATGTTTGCCCGATGATAGATGTCTAAACGACCAGCGGGAGCGCGCATCGCTGGTTGTTTTAGACATTTTTACAAACGATTTGCATGCGATATGCAAATGATTTATGAACGATTAAATGATAACGATATTATCATTCAATCGCTCAACTTAATCGTCTAGTGGATGGGCACCTTTAAGGTGTGTACACACTGGGCAATCAGGAAAGACAGCACGATTACGACATCGTAATCGTACCGTCATTCCTGATCACCTGTAGTGTCTGCACTGACTGATCAGTCGTTCAGTGCAGGCACAGTCCATCATTCCTGAACATACTAATCTGTCGTTATCGGCAGATTGGCCTGCATGTTCAGGCGATGGATAATGTCGGAAACTACCAGCGGGAGCGCGTCATTGCTGGTCGTCTCCATCATAAAAGTGCACGATTACTGAGCGATTGCACGATTATGATGTCATAATCGTGCAATCACTCAGTAATATTGCCCAGTGTGTACACACCTTTACTCTATTCCCAAATCTGAATCTGGCCCTATGTTCTCTCCTGTGGATTTGTCTTTGAGATTATTATTGTTTTCCATAGAATGTTGATCTTATAGTACTAATGCTGATCATTACTGATAAGTTGCATAAATAATATTGTCTGTCAGACTTTTTCATTTTTATAATATGTGTGTGTGTGTATATATATATATTATAATTGTACTGTTGGATTATTACAATTGTCATTGTTTTTATTGTTTCATGTTTCTTAGAAGTCTATCTGTTGATTTATGACCCTGAAGCTGCCCTCTGCTCTGATCACTGTATAGGGACCTATCCATTAGCAGATAAATTGACTGACTGAACGATATATCTGCTAATGGATAAGCCCTGAACGATGACAGATGCGCACTCCCGCAGCTGCAAGTGTACGGGCGATAGGCTGACTGCCCATACACACAGCACGATGGACAGATCTATCTGCAGATGATGGTTGTTCATACACACTGAACAACCATCATCTTCCTTCTGCCCGCGGGTCCCACTGGCCGGGGGTCGCGCCGCAGCTGCAAGTGTGCGGGCGTCAGGCTGACTGCCCGTACACACAGCACGATGGACAGATATAGCTGCAGATCTGCAATCGACTGTGCAGCACAGCCAACGCGATATTTCTGTGAACTACGTCATTCACAGACATATCGCTGATGCACACTGGCCGACGGGCACCCAATATATTGGCCGATCAATTGATCGGCCAATATATCTGCCAGTGTGTAACCCTGCATTCGTTTCTTCTTGATTCTTTGTGTCGGAAAATAAGGAATGGGTGATGGCAGGGTTTGAGCTACAGCAATGGTGGGCGACAGGTTGCCCTCAGTTTGATTACCTGCCGTATTTTCAGAGTTGCGGAAAAAACAGGTTTTAAAAAAAAAAATAATATATATTTTTTTTTTTCTTCCATCCCTTGTTAAATAGCATTAAAATGTGATTAATCAAGGTTTCTAATACATAGCAATGTTTCACGGTACTAATATATGCAGGATTCCATTTTATTTTTCATTAAAACAATAATTAAAAACAAACTAACTTGAAAAAAAAGTTTGTTTTTCCAGCGCTGCCTATTTTCAAACCAAAAGTAATTTTCAACTTTAGAAATCTTATTAAACTGGTCATATACTGTGTTATTCCAGCTGATATTGGACAATAGACTTGATATTACTGTGAGTGAGTCACTAAAATTATTTTAGAATGATTCTATAAAAATTGTTAGGCTCATTTCTTAGGCAATGTAAAAATGTAGTCATAAGGGAACATATTCTGACCTCACTAGCTGGCTGCAACATAACTCAAGCACACAATCCAGAGAGATTGTGGTGGGTCCATATTGGATGCTGTTCCTGTCGCCTAATTATGGGTTAACCATTCGGATCAGCCCCTGTCGGGTCACCTCTACTATCAAAATGAAGATAGTGTTGATGATTGACTAGGTGACTGGCCAATGAACTCGTTCGTTAAGTAATTTTAACACTTGGGAGGAGGATGGGTGCAAATTCGCTCACCATTGTGTTATATCATGGTCTGTGAAACTACCTACAAAGAAATTAAAGGTTACAGTTCGTAATTGTAAAAGGATGTAGGTGACGGATTTGTTATAGAGAAATCTACACACTGGAGCGATGGGCATTTTGTTTGCCTGCCCACACTTGAACAAGTTAATGAACGACGGAATGATCACTGTTCCGTCCTTCATTAACTTACTATAGGTTGGTAGCAATAGTCGTCAGGTTTGAGGTGCAGCACATGAACCCTAGCAATCGTCGCTACTGCGGCACACACTGAGTGATGTAGGCGATTTGTCGTTACGAAGCTGCAAATCCGCCTGACATTGCCCCAGTGTGTACCCGGCTTAAGCAAAAAAAAACATCAGCCAAACACTCTATATAGCATACAATAAAGCAAAACATCTGTATTTGCAGGTAGCAGGCAGCATCAATTCTTGGTTATAATCAGTATGGTTGGAGCTGTAAACCAAGGATTGGAACTGTAGTGGGCGAAGAGCTCCACAGTCCATCTTTAGTGGTGCAAACATTTACTGCAGAGACCGGAGCTATGCAGTCTGCACCCTACTGCAACCTTCACCTCACTGGCCTCCCACATACCCATCTCGCACCCCTCCAATCTGTTCTCTTAGCTGCAGCTAGACTTCTCTTCCTCTCCCGCCTTTCCACTTCCACCACTCCCCTCTGCCAAAACCTGCACTGGCTCCCATTCCCCTACAGAATCCTCTTCAAACTCCTCACTCTTAACATACAAGGCCCTCTCTAACCCCACTGCTCCCTACATCTCCAACCTCATCTCCTTACAGACTCCCTCCCGCCCACTCCAGTCTGCCTATGACCATTCCCTCTCCTCTACCCTGGTTACTACCCATCCAAGATTTTGCCCGTGCTGCCCCCTTCACTGGAATGAGCTCTGTCTCTCGATCAGGCTCTCCCCAACTTTGCACAGCTTCAAACGTGCACTGAAAGCCCTGGTGTTCATCAAAGTGTACCCTGCCACCACATAACCGTGCCACCAGGCCTCTCACCCCACCCTCCTACCTCAGCCATCTCTATCTCGCCTACTTTCTGCCTTCAGGTCCCCATTCACATGCTCATGCCTCATGTCATCAGTCTATCTCCTCTAGATTGTAAGCTCCTAGGAGCAGGGTCCTCCACCCTACTGTTCTCACAGCCATCTTCTCTGGCATTTCGATGACAGCCTTCACCTTCGCAGCTGTATTGTGTACTGAGAATTGTGGTGCTAATTACCTGTGCTCTGTTTAGGTTTCGGTTACTGTACCCTTTACTGTACCCTTTACTGTTTCCGTATGTACGGCACTGTGGACCACTTGTGGTGCCTTTATTAATAAAATGTAATAATAATCTTGGAGTTGCATAAACATGAAAATAGTCAGTAGCAAATGGTTTTGAAATGCCAACTTTTCGAATACCACTTAAGGCAAAGAATGGTCTTAAATTTTGCAGTCTCTAGAATAAATTTTTAGTGAGGCCTGGTCACTCTACCTGGTTTAAGATTATTACATTATTTAGATTGGTTCTAGCATTAGCTCATACCTGTCTTTTGATTCACGGTTTGCTGCTTCTTGAAGCAGACATTGTTAAAAAGTTTCCACAGGTGGCGCTGTTGCTGCAACCCATTAAAGCTTGTAATGATTGCAAGATATCTTTAGGCTCCTACAGAACCCCCGTGTATCATGCCCTTAAAGGCGAGTTGTTTATTTTTGTTGTCTGCTATGTAAATACAGATGTATACAGTACAGAGTTGCATCAAAAATAAACCTGCCTGTACAGTAGCATTATCTGAAGGTTGATGTCCTCTTTAACTATAATTTATCTTGGAAATATTTATTCACATTTTCTTCATTTCCTATCTGGCTGCTACATATTGAATTGAGAAACAATGTGACAGGTGAACAATTCTTTACGGAGCTGCCTCCAGGATGTTGTCCTGAAGCAGCTGGCACCGTGCTCTGTGGCAGACAGGACCTTCACTTCACCACAAGGTTCTGGCTGCTGTTGCTTCCACAGAACACTAAGCCTGTTCTGGCAGCCGGCCGGAGAATCTAAGTTATGGAATTTCATGCATGGAAAATCAGCACTGGTATTTGCTGTCTTTTCTGTTATGCTGCGTGAAATGAAATGCAGAAAATGACCCAGCCAGTGTGTTAGGTATGACCGGTACGAGGTGTACCCTTCTGCAGAATATTACATTTTGGTGACCCACTGTAAAGCAAATATCTCTATACATAGTAGAAAATTAAGTCCCTTATAGGCATCTGTTTGTCTGTTCGGGCTAATCTGGAGAAGCACTGGATGGATTTTGATGCAGTTTTCACTATTCTATTTGTCGAGGAAGGTTTAGGTGTATGACACATTAATGTATGACACAAGGGAGCCGAGCAGTGACGATTTTAGTAAAGCAAGTCAATGAGAAAATGGACACCCGAGCACCTTCCTGGCTTACGCTGCCTAAACTATTAACCATCTATCACAACGATGGACTTTGTTATACCATGTAGACTAGAGATTGATAGGTGGTATCCCGGTTTCTGCAGAAAAAAATGATGTAAGCCCTGGTTACCAATACTACATTTCAGCTTTTCCCTTTTATTACCGTTTCTATTTAATTTATGTGAAAAACGATTCTTTAATTTCAAATAAGTCCATTTCCCGGTCAGAGTCTGCGTTGGCATGGCAATAAGTAATGCACAGGGACAGACACTTAACGTAGCTGGACTTGACCTGAGTGGAGTTTTTTCCCATGTTCAACTTCAAGTTGCCCGTTTACATGTCACGTCAAAACGAAATCTCTTTGTGTTGACGTCAGGAGGAAAAATGACTAATGTCGTCTACAATGCAATCTATATAAGACCTCGCCGTAAATTAACATTTGCTCCCGTGCGAAGCTGGGTGGGTCGCTAGTATGTAGTATAGACAATCCATTCCCTGGCCTGCAGCAATAGATGAATCACTATTAGCTGGGGACGTCAAGGTAACCTCAGGCAACTGTGCTGGATGCTTCAGTGATTAAGCTTTTACCTTGCGAAATAATAGGCGAAACATTATGCCTTGGTGATGTCACTGGCTCTAAGAAATTAATGGGGTAAATAATGCTTCAGCCCAAGGTCCGGTAGTAGAGCTGATGTATAGTTGGGCACAAAAGATGACTCTTCGGAAATCTCCGGGAAAATCCAGTTAATGGGTAAATTCATCCGGGGATGCTAGACTCAGTCAAATGAATGAGTGTGTCACAGTATCAGCAACACAAGGTATTTTCTTACTGCTAACCTGAAGCTGCAGCCTGGAGATATCAGCAATTCTCCACTTTGAGACAATGTGAAGATTCCTTCTCTGACAGCTGTACTCGTGGAACAGGCCATTAAACCAGTAGGTTCAGCCCCACATGGATTTTGAACTGGTCATGAACCTCAAGGGTTTATTTACTAAAGTGAGGGGTTTTATAAGTGAGATGCCCAAAGCAACCAATCAGATTCTACTTAACATTTAGCACCTTTTAGAAGATAATACCTATAATCTAATTGGTTGCTATGGGCAACATCTCCACTGCTAAAAACATGCACTGTAGTAATATATACCCCTCTACAAAATGTATAATATACCTTCTGCCCATAATTTTCTCATTCCCCCAGCTAACTTGTATTATGCCAGAGACATCCAGACACCCCGTCCAGAAATGCCATCAGTCCTCCTCTAAAATCCAACCTACATCTTAATAAAACTGTTGTTTTGGTATTAGGGTTAAGCAATTAAATTTTTCCATTAAATTGCATAGTTTTAAGAACTGCTTTTTTGTTGTGGCTAAGTTACTTAGTGCTGCTTTTGTTTGGTTTGTTTAAAGAACACATTTTTGTTAAAACCGTATAACAGATTGCCCCCCAACTTGCAACGGAGTAGGCGTGAACGGGTTGTAATAGGTCATTCTCAGGTAGGCAAAGTTCAGTGAGGACATGTCGCCACGGGATTTGCAGAGTCGGTCTGAAGCATAAAGAACCATGTTTCCGGATGTATCTTTTTTATCTATTACAGGGCTGGTGCAAGTGCACAGATGAGGATGACCAGCACCAAACCAAATGTACGCGCAGTTGTGGCGCATTCGCAAAGATGCGGTTTGTTACTTTTCTGTATGCAAAGCCGGAGCATCATCATCTTCTTCCTAACTCTGGCCCTGGCTCTTTGTAGCTACAATTTCCTCAGCCACACATCGTTGGCCAGAATAAGTAGCATTTGACAGGACCAGCTGCGTTCACATTGGACAAATAAGGGCAACATTTTGGGCTGGGAAAAATGAATCGCTTAGTGTCTGAGCTACAGGGTCGCCAGTATGGAGGGGGAAGAGTTTTGCGTAACAGGCAATGTTGTTTTTTTCTGGCAGAAAAAAGCCATTTACAAAACAAAAGTAATGAATTGCAGCTGCAAAATCACCGGCGTGACACCACCCTAAACGTGATGAGAGCTTATTTGGGCTTACGTAAACAAGTCGTGTAGAGTATAAAAGGCTGTTTCAGCAACAAGTTTCCACTTTCGAGTACTGCTCACGTCTGCTTAGATTATTGTATAACCAGAGGCCAGGCTGTTGTGTAATCCCTTAAATAGTGATGTATTATTCTGGCGCTGCAAACCTGGTTTTCACTAGTGCCATTTTGTAAAGGAGCTACTGTCCTATGTAAGCTCTTGATTAATGACTCTCAGCAGTCTCAGCGTCTTTCATTTAGTTACCTGCCAGCCAAGTATAGAGTTTTGTCTATATGTGCTTGTGTGACATGATGTGCATTGTGGTGCATGTCTGTCTGGTAATGGGTAGACTTGGAAAAGGGCTGTGGGTATAGGTAAGTGGCAGGGGCAGATGGTTGAATGCATGGATAGGTGATGTGTTGTAGCAGTTCTGTCTCTATACCCAGTAATGGAACAGAACAGTTGGTGTAGTGGTTTTTGTTGTGTGGGAGGAAACCAGAGAAAACCCAAGCATGATGAGAACATACAAACTCCACACAGACAATTTGTCATGAAATGAACTCCTGACCTCAGGGCTGTGAGGCTGTAATGCAGCTTCACAGCCCTGAAGTCACAAGTTCAATCTGTGTGGAGTTTGTATGGTGTTCTCATGATTGCATGGGTTTCCTCTGGTTTCCCCCAACACTACAAAAAACGTACTGGCTTCTGACTGGGGCAAGGACTGATGTGAATAAATATTTAAATAGTCTCTGTAAATCACTGCATAATATGTGTGCACTACATAAATAACTGTTAATAGTGTATAATATATATAATAGTGAGCAATCTGTGCTTAAAGTGACCTTAATGGCTTATTGATGTTATATTTCTGCTTCTCTGGAAATAAAATTTTGCTTTTACTGATGTCATTTAGAAAGGTCCTTGGGTCTCAGAAACTATATACTGCTAACAACGACCACATTATATTTAGTTTATTGAATCCAGAGATACAAGTTACCAAATCCCTAATAGGGCTTGGCACCCCAGTGTCTTCTCTGTCTTCTTATTTAGCATGACATTGTTTTGCCAGTAAATTATCCTGATAGTGAATTACATTGTAATATTCCATGCTTACACCCATCATTTCTGGGAATAACACACCACACGCTCTCCTATGGGACATCTTCACCATTGCAGAACACTCAAGTGCGTGGTTCATCATTTGCGCTGCTGGTCTTATATAATATGAATCAATGGGGCAGATGTATGAAGCTCTGGAAAGTGATAAAGTGCAGAGTGATAAACGGCCAACCAATCAGCTCACAACTGTCATGTTACAGGCTGTGTTTGAAAAATGACAGGTGGGAGCGGATTGGTTGGTCTTTTATCACTCTGCACTTTATCACTTACCACAGCTTCATACATCTGCCCCAATGTGTGGTGAATGCAATGTCACATATCACAATTAAAATGCCCCCATCACAACCCCACTGCTTCTGAATGTTCTATGTGAAAACGCATGAAAATAAACTGGATGGGCCAAATGTCATCGGGTCCTAGTTTGAGGAAGTGCCGGATTTTATGCAATTTTTCTGTGGAATATAAAGCGCCAATTCTTCTTTTTTCTTTCTTTTTTTAACCCCTGCGCTGCGGAGGATGAGTGGGGATTGTCCTGCGCATATATAGCTTTGCTGCAGAAGACAGGTCCACTCGTCCTCCGCAGTGGCGGGTAGTGCTCCCCTGAAAAATAAATGAACTTATCCTCACCAGTTCAGGTGACTGGTCGGGAGCCTTCTGTCACTGGGGGGTGCACTTTAAGTCCCTCTATGTCCCCCACCATATATAGATGTGCCCACATAAAGGCTAATGTCTGGTGCTCACACTGACCATCAGACAGTAACTCCCTGCACTACAGATATATAATGTAGTCCAGGCATGGGGGGGGGGGTGGGACACATTCTTTCAAATGTTGGCGCTACGAAAAATTTTTTTCCACAGTTGGGGGGGAAAGGCGCATTGTGCTCGATGGCCCCCACACTGGCCCACACACACTCATAGGAGCTTCCGGTCTTGAAAGAGGGAGGACTATTTCAAACAATGGGGCGGTTCAATTCAGCAGGAGTTGAATAGCCCAGGAGGGAGCTCCCGAAGCCATTCAATTCAGCGCGCTGTTTACTCCGATGGGAAGTAGTTATATCAGAAAATGACGGTTCTTGCGACTTATCCTGGGTGTTTAGTCAAGAGAACCGGCATTCTCCGACTAAAGTGTTGGATTTCTCCTCGTAGCCTCAGGAGGGTGCGAGGAGAAATCATTAGTCAGACTAAACAGCGCTCTGAACTGAACAGCTCCAGGAACTCCCTCCCGGCACTATTCAATTCACGCTGAATTGAATCGCCCCCAATGTGCCCTTATTGTCTAATGGTTTCCAGACAATAACGGAAACAGTATACACAAAATAAAGTTTTCCATGGATGGGGCGATCTAAAGCCCATTTCTCCCCATCTTGTATCTGTTACATTTGGTCCTATATGCTGTATTAATGTCTTCTCTGTAGCAAAAAATGGTTTATTCTCGTGTGAATAATGCTTGATTTCATGGCGAGATCATGTCTGGCTGGATGGAACTAGTTGTGCCCCATTGTTAGTTTGCTGTGTGTTTGTAATGTAGTATTGCCTGCAAAATGACCATTATAAATCTTGACGCCAGGATGGAAAAAGTAGTGTAATACATGTTTAAAGCAATGATAAAATCTATATATAATGTATATGCTGGATGGATAGAATTATGTTATGTAGAATATATGAGCTGCTAGACATTGTATTCAGAGCCAGAACATTACTCTGCACACAATGCTATATTTAAAATGTCTTCAGAGAGACCTGGAAATTAATATAGAACATTTACAATGAATGGAGCGTTGGTGAAGCTGTTTTGCTGACTATCTACAAAAAAAACATTTGTTGAGCGTAGACATCAGCAAAGTTCATAGCCTATAAATACTAGACATAGGCCCTCATTCAGAGCCGTATGCTCTGAGCAGAGCGCACGCTCTGAGGGCCGGGCTCCATTTTCATGGAGCGTCCTCCTGGACGCTCGTATAGCTGTGGGTCACCATCGAATTTGCGAGCCGGAGCCTGCGGTTGAGGTTTTCAACTGCAAGCTCCGGAGTGATTTTGACTCTATCAGAGCCAAAATCACTCCCACTGACATCACTAGTGATGTCAGTGGGCCGGCTTCTGACGGGAGGCGTTCCCGTGGGAACGCCCCCGTCAGGGAGGCATGCCCACCAAAGGGGGCGTGCTGTCAATCAACATTGACAGCACGCCCCCTTTGATCGGACACAACGAGCGAAGGACTTTCCTTCGCTCGTCGCGTCTGGCGCATGCGCACGACGGAGCTCCCTCCGTCGTGCGCATGCTCAGTCCATAACATCGACCCACTTGCGAGCGGACAGCCGGTCTGAATCAGGCCCATAGTGCATACTTTTTATTAAAGAGGAAATCCACCCATAAACAGAAACTTGTATTTTGGATGACACTCATTAAGTTATGGTACCATGTAGAATGAGATTTGCATTGAGACGCTCGCCTTGATCCTGTTGGTCCCTACTCTCTCAAGTGCTTCCCAGTTTCAACTGTGTTGTCGACACCCCTCTTCCAAAAACTTCCCATCCATGGAATGGGAAATTGTCAGGGGGAAGAGTTTTGACAATACTGCTGTGTATATGAAAGAAACCTACCCTGATTGAAGAAAAAGTGATTCACTGAGCTGACTGGGCACTTGGGGAACCCCCGGGATAAGAGCTTAGGGGATGTGTAGACACTTGTATATGTATGTCATAAACGGGATTGCCATCCCAACAGTTTTACCATTTAATTTAAATTTAGTGCTGATCTGTGCTATTTTCTATGTGTATTCCAGCTTCTCCAGTCGGTAACGGATATATCAAGCCACAGGTACAGCCAGTATCCAGCGCACAGAGAGATAAAGGACCACCGACCATGTTGCCCATCGACATTGACCCAGAGAGCAAGCCTGGGGAATATATACTCAAGAGCTTATTCGCAAATTTTACTACACAAGCGGAACGCAAGATTCGTATCATAATGGCGGAACCCCTGGTGAGTAGAACAGAAGCTGCATTAGCCGTTTTATTATTTCCTTCTATTTCTATTGCATCTGCATATTCTGATGTGTTTTACTAAAGTAAGCTGCATTATAAACCTTGCTGCATTATGTAGTATCCAGCTGCTATTCCATAACTGGCATGGGAATAAATGCTGTATTCAAGTCATTCTCGTAAAAGACCTAGGATATAAATACAGCATGTCAATATGCTGTCGCTTCACACACTTATTTTCCGGCTTCACCTAGTTCAGCCTTTCATTTCTGTTCCAGTCAGCTTCATCGCACCACATTAATAGCTTTCGGTTCCAGGTGAGAAATTTCAGAACATCTGCAGGAAGAGAGGAACATGGAGCAGACTTATGGCATAACTGTACATCGCCTAAAGCAGGGGTCAGGGAACTTTTTTACCTTTTACCCCAAAATATATTTAGATACGCCGACGTTACCCCCTTGATTTGAAAGGAAGGAAATTATATAGTAGTGCCCCCATATAATGCCCCTGTAGTAGTGCCCCCATAGTTATGCCCCTGTAGTAGTGCCCCCATATAATGCCCATGTACTAGTGCCCCCATAGTTATGCCCCTGTAGTAGTGCCCCCATATAATGCCCCTGTAGTGGTGCCCCCATAGTTATGCCCCTGTAGCAGTGCCCCCATATAGTGCCCCTGTAGTAGTGCCCCCATATAATGCCTCTGTAGTAGTGTCCCCATATAATGCCCCTCTAGTGACACTTGTACAGAAAAAAAAAAAATCACTTACCTTAATCCCCGCTCCTGCATCTGCCGCCATCCTGTCCGCCTGGCTGCTCCTCGGAACTATGGGAGAGACGTCTCTCCCATAGTGCGCATGGAGAGAGGCGGAAGCTGGAGTTCAGAAGAGAACTACAGGCTCCGGCAACGCGGCGCTGCATGGAAGGAGCCAGGCGCCTGCTGGTAATAGCATCTCGGGCGTCCGGCTTGGAGCCTCCCTGCGGCACAGCCGGGCATGCTTATGAATCATTCTATATTATAGAATGATTCATATGCATGCCCGGCTGTCCATCCATTACCCCCAGGAATTTCATTTTTACCTCATGTGGGGTAATTTACCCCTGTTCCCCGACCACTGGCCTAAAGTTTAGGATTAGTGGTGTGTAAAACCAATTTATAGGAGTTGTATTACCAGCTACTATGAATAGTCATACTGTACGGTTGTGTGTGTTTGATTTCCTACAAACATGAACACTTGCGACTTTTTACCATTGAACTTTAGAATAGCCTCTTAATTCACCCAAAAAACTATTTTAATATGTATTTTGTGCCTTTATGTTATATGTTAACACCCTCCAGAGTGATTTTTTTTTTAAAATAAATATCTTGCCCACAAAACTTATAAAAATAAATAAATAGAAAATACTATATCCGACAAACCTAGCAGCAATGTATATAAAACATGGAAGACGTATGGCTTTTTTGGGGGGTATTATGACTGCTGATGCAGCAATGTTTATAAACCATGTCCTGCTATGTTCTGTACTGTAAGTGACTTTGCTCTTCTTTTGTTCTTACTGTTTGTCTATGTACCTTATAAGGGGCTGCAGACCACTTGTGGCGCCATATAAAATAAAGGAGGATGATGATGATAATAATGAATTCAGTGTATACTTGTATATAGACGTGACACTATGCAGGAAGTTTGTGGATTTGTATATAATTTGCTGAAAGCCTATAAAGTCATCTATTGGCCTGTAAATGCTTTTAATGCTGTTTAGACTATGTATTATTTCCAGTTCTGAAATTACACAACTGGCTCTGTAATTTCCGCTGTGTAATGGGTAATTTAATAAACCACATATAGCATTAGGGTAAACTGTGGCGTCTTTCTCTGGAGTAGATCTGTGCATATGCTGAATTCGTGTCACTCCATGAATTGTAATTGGTAAATGCTTTTAGCTACTATGTTTAAATTAAACAAATAATTCATCCTGTCCTGGCATTAGTTATTTGTTTCAGCCAAATAAATATTTTGCCACTAGACCTTTTGACGTAGATGGAATTAGTATTAATAAATTAAAATCAAAGGCATTTGATGACAAACCATTGTTGTATTTTGCTTTTGTGTGATATTTGAAGAACAATTCAGAATATGGTCAAGAACTGGTGATAGATAAAAAAAAAAAAAAAAAACATTGCAGTCTGTGTAATGTAACTTATATCTGAATGTGAATATGCATGGTTGCATGTATTATGTATGATGCAATCCTATGTGTTCTAATTACGTCCCCCTTAAATTTATAATTCTGTCCCTCAAATGCTGGTGGGTCTCTGAAGAGAGAAAGCCATACAAAGTGAAATTGCATAAAATAAAATGAATATGAACTTTTCTTCTGTCCTGGCCCCCTGAATAGGATTTTTATTTAGTACTGCACATATGTTCGTTTTCATTCTTCAGGGGCGATTAAATTGTTTTTGGCGCCTCCCCCCCTGCTGGGCATCTATACGATTTGGTGCCCGAGAGAGCAATTCAATTGTTGCTTAGTTTGGACGCCTAAAGCCACGGGAGGACACATTTCTTCTCGCAGCCTCCTGAGGTGCGACAAGAATGCGTGCAAAATCTGGTATTTAGGCGCCCAAACCACTTCTTCAGATGAATTTAGTCACTTTGTGCGGCTAAATCCAGTGCTTTTAGGCACGTTAAACACTAATGGGCGCCTGAACGGAAAACCAATGAATTTGCTATATTCGTATAGATGCCCGGCAGGGGGTGCACAAAACAATTGAATCTCCCCCTTCATGTCTTTCGTTTTCATGCATTGAGTAGGCGCCAGCCTATTGTTATTACATATTGGCAAAGTACATTACGCAGCCCGCTACTGTTTTATTTAGTAAATTGACTGTTCAGTTCATTCTAGATAAGCTCTTTACAATTCCCACAACATACACATCTGTTCGGCCTATATTCAATACACAGTAGCTGCTTATGACATTGCTGTGGTCCTCTGCATTAATCCATGGTAAAATTCCTGCACGTTTTGGGTTGACATATATTAATATCATTTTTGGCACTGAAATATAACATATTGAAGGATGTCTATGAAAGCAGTTTCACATAAAACTGTGTAGGAGCTAACTAAATTGAGCCAGTCAGATGTTTGCTTTAATTTTTTAAATTGTACTAGAAAAATTACCAAATCTGATTGGTTGCTGTAAGCAAAACGTCCTGTTTTTTGTTTTCATAGTTGACTTCCATATTATCCATCAATGTGGAAATGTAGGTGGTTAAACTGTGTTTAAATTTGTATTGAGGCTCCTGTTTTGCACTTCTACTTTCACGGATGTGTGACCTGTATGTGAATCATGTTTATATCTGATTAGGTCGGGATGCCGTAGTTGAGATTTGAACCGGCTACTAAACAGCCGTCGGTATATCCATGCCATTCCGTGGTAAATCATGTTGTTTTAATGATCAATAGACCGGTACAGAAGTCACTAAATAGTGCTTATGTATGTATAATGGGTCTGATATGGGTATTCTGCATTTTCCTTCCAACCAGTTGATGAGCATGGAAAAAAAAACAACTTACCATGGGTGGGGCAATTATGTATTCTTTGTATAGTGCCTCCAATTTTCTGCAGTGCTGTTACATACAGGTAACGGTGGATAATCCAGTCCAATTGTTTATTTGTTCTATTCTTTCTTCTACCTTAAGGGGCCTATCCATTAGACGACTTTCTGAACGATGCGACCAAAACCAGGAGGTTTTGGTCGGAATGTTAAGAAAGTCGCCTAATGGATAGCCGGCAAGGACCAGCGATGCGCGTGCACGCTGGGTCCTTGCCGACGCCGACTATCTGTGGAACATGCCCGTCAATATGACGACGATCGTCAGGTGCAGCATGTTCTCATGCTGCCCATCCACTAGAAGACTGGCAAAAGACTGCACGATTACGACATGTAATCGTGCAGTCGTTTGTCAGTCTGTGATGAGCCTGCACTGAGCGAGCAGTCGTTCAGTGTAGGCTCATCAATCATCTGCAAACATGCTGAACCTGACGTTATCGTTAGGTTGTCCAGCATGTTTGCCCGATGATGGCTGTCTAAACGACCAGCGGGAGTACGCATCGCTGGTCGTTTTAGACATTTTTGCAAATGATTGAACGATAACGATATCGTTATCATTCAACTTAATCTTCTAGTGGATGAGCACCTTCAGATAGGAGGTCGGTCTCCTGCACTAAATGATGTTCAGTGAATGCCGTTCAGTGCGGGCACCGCACCTAGGCGACCTGAAGGAATGAACGATAGTCATTTAGTTTTTCAGGTCACCTAATGGATAGGCCCCTTTATTCTGAACATTCAATTTACAGATCAAATGACATAGAAAGGTCAGTGACTGGCAGAAATGTATGGAAGAGTTTTCCCTAGTTTGCAGCCAAGGAGAAAAATAAGGACTTTCCAAGTACCCCAACCAACTTTCTATAGTAATAAATTGCTGCTCTGGTACAAACCACAGTATAATAGTTACAGTATTATTGGCCAATTCTCCATACTCCATAATGAGCTATCTGTAAATGAGAGAATGCCCATTCCATGTAGGTATCATAAAGTACCCAGTGGTTTTATTTGAAAACCGCATATACTTCTTCTATTGTGGACATGGAATAAATTCAGTTTGCTTTACAGATTACAGTAAAACAGCCATGGCATGATATACAATCATATAAATAGATGTGTGCGTGTGTGTATATACATTTGTGTGTGTATGTGTGTGTATGTATATATATATAGATATATATATATATATCTATATATATATATATATATATATATACACACACACACACACACACACACACACACACACACACACACACACACAGTCAGGTGCATAAATATTGAGACATTGACAGAATTTTCATATTTTGGCCTCTATTCACCACCACAATGGCTTTGAAATGAAACAAACTAGATGTGCTTTAACTGCAGACTTTCAGATTTAATTTGAGGGTAATTACATCCAAATCAGGTTAACGGTGTAGGAATTACAACGGTTTCTATATGTGCCTCCCACTTTTTAAGGGACCAAAAGTAATGGGACTATCAACTCAAAAGCTATTTCATGGACAGGTGTGGGTTATTCCCTCGTTATTTCATTATCAATTAAGCAGGTAAAAGGTCTGGAGTTGATTCTAGGTGTGACATTTGCATTTGGAATCATTTGCTGTCGACTCTCAATATGAGATCCAAAGAGCTGTCACTATCAGTGAAGCAAGCCATCATTAGGCTGAAAAATCAAAACAAACCCATCAGAGAGAGAGCTAAAACATTAGGTGTGACCAAATCAACTGTTTGGAACATTCTTAAAAAGAAAGAACGCACCGGAGTGCTCAGCAACACCAAAAGACCCGGAAGACCACGGAAAACAACTGTGGTGGATGACAGAAGAATTATTTCCCTGGTGAAGAAAAACCCCTTCACAACAGTTGGCCAAATCAAGAACACTCTCCAGGAGGTAGGTGTATATGTGTCAAAGTCAACAATCAAGAGAAGACTTCACAAGAGTGAATATAGAGGGTTCACCACAAGATGTAAACCATTGCTGAGCCTCAAAAACAGGAAGACCAGATTAGAGTTTGCCAAACAACATCTAAAAAAGCCATTACAGTTCTGGAACAACATCCTATGGACAGATGAGACAAAGATCAACTTGTACCAGAGTGATGGGAAGAGAAGAGTATGGAGAAGGAAAGGAACTGCTCATGATCCAAAGCATACCACCTCATCAGTGAAGCATGGTGGTGGTAGTGTCATGGCGTGGGCATGTCTGGCTGCCAATGGAACTGGTTCCCTTGTATTTATTGATGATGTGACTGCTGACAAAAGCAGCAGAATGAATTCTGAAGTGTTTCGAGCAATATTATATGTTCATATTCAGTCAAATGCTTCAGAACTCATTGGACGGCGCTTCACAGTGCAGATGGACAATGACCCGAAGCATACTGCAAAAGCAACCAAAGAGTTTTTTAAGGCTAAAAAGTGGAATGTTATGCAATGGCCAAGTCAAATCCCTGACCTGAATCCGATTGAACATGCATTTCACTTGATGAAGACAAAACTGAAGGGAAAATGCCCCAAGAACAAGCAGGAACTGAAGACATTTGCAGTAGAGGCCTGGCAGAGCATCACCAGGGATGAAACCCAACGTCTGGTTATGTCTATGCGTTCCAGACTTCAGGCTGTAATTGCCTGCAAAGGATTTGCAACAAAGTATTAAAAAGTGAAAGTTAGATTTAGGATGGTTTAGTTTGTCCCATTACTTTTGGCCCCTTAAAAAGTGGGAGGCACATATAGAAACCATTGTAATTCCTACACCGTTAACTTGATTTGGATGTCATCACCCTCAAATTAAATCTGAAAGTCTGCAGTTAAAGCACATCTTGTTTGTTTCATTTCAAAGCCATTGTGGTGGTGAATAGAGGTCTAAATATGAAAATTCTGTCAATGTCCCAATATTTATGCTCCTGACTGTGTGTGTGTGTGTGTGTATATATATATATATATATATATATATATATATATATATATATATATATATATATATATATGGAAAAGATGTTGCTGGCGGTGAAAGGGTTATGCTTCAACCGTTAAAGGTAATCTGTCATGAAATATGTAAATGTCTGAAAGGCTTTTTAATACTCATGATATTGTAAATGTGTGCATTTTCCAAAACAAATACAGTATATATAGTATATGTAACGTACTGCAGCATAGATATACCTATCAACATTGTTTTGCAGTGAGCACATGTGATCACACCTATGTCCCCTGAGGCATACCTTATGTTTCCATTAATTAGGCGAGCCACATCATCTCTTTAATTCGGGACACGTGAATTACACAGGTTCTGTGGCTCACTAAGGAGAAAAACAGTGAATGGAAGCACAGAGTCAGTTGGCATATAACATGAATATATAATAAAAACATTTTTTTTTTTATTATTTAGTAAATAATGAAGATTTTATATATTGAAAAACAAATTGGCATGAAATCAAGAGTGGGAAAAATTTCCAAATTGACATGTACATGTTAAAATACATAACAATAATTGAGATTTCAAGAGTCAATAGGTGTTTGCCGCACACTTCTTGTAATGAATTCAGTAATCAGCCTAAGTAGCAATTGGATATACTCCTGGTATTGAATGTAACCTAATGTTGCAAAAAGTAAGTGTAACTTCCTTTGGAACTAGTAGATTCTAAATCAGGGAATAATTTCAAAAGGTTCCATTTAGGAGTCCTGAATTAAAAGTACCTCTGTAAATCAGCCAGTAGTTGAATGTCTGGAAATGTTCCAAAATCTCCTTAACTGATTGCAACCCCCTTATGCCACAAAACACAGCAAAAATGCACCTTATTGAAAATTAACAACACAGTAATCCATGGGTGGTAATAGGTCCCAACTTGACGATATTTAGGGAAATGGTGTACTCACAGTTGCTAGCAGTCTTTAAAACTTTGACCTTACTTGGGGAGTCCAGGCACCTGTTTTGGAAGTTCCCCAGGTGGTGATGTTGGACCAGGTGACTTAAGTGGTCACGGGCAATGATCAGACCCCCCAGATCTAGTGTATAAGTACTGTGGGTTGGGAACTGTGGCTCATTAAAACTGGATGAAATGGAGTCCTGAAGTCAGCCAACCACAGAATCTGTTTAAATCATGTGTGCCCCGAGTAAAAGGGATGATATGACAAGCTTACCATTAATGTATGTGCCTAAGCACTTATACCCACTGCCGTGAGTTATATGCGTTTTAATAGTTCGACACATTTAAATGGGTATAAAAATAGAACAGAATAATTTTTTAATGGCTATGTACCCACTTTAATTTTTACTAGTGCTCTGGTAAATTGCTTTTGCCTTTAATGCCTTGGAGAACCCTACAGGAACCTCCAATAACCTAAAAATAAACTAATGGATATAAGGCGTGGAACACAGAAATTCAAGGGCACTCTTATGAGATCTAACATTTGCATAACCACAAAGAGAACAGAAATACCCGCACAGATTAATATGTATCGTATTATTGGTCCCTCTTTATAATACTGATATCTAAATAGTTGAATGTCGTAATTTTTAAAGGAGGTGCACCCTGGAATAAGTAAACCGTATGTATAACACCAAAAGAATAAGTATTCCTTAGTGGGGCACTCTTAGACCAATATATATACAATTTGACACTGTGCTATCAACTAAATTGAGGACTGTAATTACGATTTAAAATATAACCTTCATTATAAAATGTACAATAATGTGTAAATATAATAAAAATTTATTACCACCTCAAAATGATTGTGTGTTTAATTTGATTGTCATCATGATATATTAATAATCCATGATTAATGTGTCTAAGGGGTGTCAATAGACAAGGGACGTATCACATAAATTATGATTTTTTGATACAACTCCAAGGTTTCTATTTCTCCCAATACCAGACTTATCCAAACTGTGGTTAGAGACTCCTCACTGTTGGGCTAAACCACTAATAATATAAGAACTTATTGATTAACAGGTCTGGCCACCATAAATGATAGTTTACAATGACTGGGAGCAACAAATCCCCTATATAAGTGTCCTGTATCTGTAATGTAAACCATGTAGGCCGGTGTTCCCTAAAATTATAGCACACTGCTAACGGGAAAATTACCGAATCCCAGATATACAGTACACAGGAACTATCGGTTATAATTTACTAAATCCACCAGATATGGGATCAAAACAACATCAGAGAGTATTTAATGTTATGGTCCCCCAAAAACATTAATAAGGGGACTAGGACAACATCGGTCTTAGGAGGGTGAATAGCCTCACAGATATAGTGACCCTATGATTAAGCTGTAAAAGCAAAACGTGCGTCAGGAGACACGCAGTGCACGCTATCCAGCATGTGCTATGTTTATTGTATAAAACCACTATGAATTTGTGAATTATACTGTAATATATATGAGGGGTGTCTGCTACACTGTCTGACTTACAAGCGGGTATACACAATTCAGTACAGTTACGCACGCCTTTGGAAACAATGTGTTAATTACAATTGTATCAGTACTCTGAAGAATATATGCTACTTTAACAAAAGCGTAGTTTATACTTGATTTGATAGATGGTCAGACCTACAAGCGGCCACATATAATTCTATGCATTTATGCACATCATTAGATACATTGTGTCAATGGCAATTGTATCAGCACTGTATAGAACACATGCCACTTTATCCAAAGTGTAACCTGCACTTGTATCAAAAATGACTTTAATTATTTTTGCAGTTGAGTATATAACTCCCAATTGAAATGGAACTCATTATATATTACAGGCTCTGGAATTAAACAGCAGTGATCAGTCACAGATAGTCGGAGCTTGATATCTGTGAGGATATTCACCCCCCTAAGACCGATGTTGTCTTAGTCCCCCTATTAATGTTTTTGGGGGACCATAACCATAAATATACTTTGATGATGACTTGTAGCGATCATAATCAGTGATGATGTTTTGATCCCATATCTGGTGGATTCAGTAAATTATAACCGATAGTTCCTGTGTACTGTATATCTGGGATTCGGTAATTTTCCTGTTAGCAGTGTGCTATAATTTTAGGGAACACCAGCCTACATGGTTTACATTACAGATACAGGACACTTTTATATAGGGGATTCGTTGCTCCCCACTCATTGTAAACTATCATATATGGTAGCCAGACCTGTTAATCAAAAAGTTCTTATATTATTAGTGGTTTAGCCCAATAGTGAGGAGTCTCTGACCACATATTGGATAAGCCTGGTATTGGGAGAAATAGAAACCTTGGAGTTGTATCTGCAAATCATAATTTATGTGATACGGCCCTTGTCTATTGATACCCCTTAGACACATTAATCATGGATTATTAATATGTCATGAGGACAATCAAATTAAACACACAATCATTTTGAGGTGGTAATACAATTTTTATTATATCTACACATTATTGTACATTTTATATTTCGCGGGCAGTATATTTCTTATACGAATAACAATGAAGGTTATATTTTAACCATAATAACATTCCTCAATTTAGTTGACAGCCCATTGTGAAATAGTGTGTGTATATGTATATATATATATATATATATATATATATATATATATATATATTGGTCTGAGTGCCCCACTAAGGAATACTTATTCTATTGGTGTTATACATTTGCATAACCACCAAAGCTATCTGTGTAGTAGTGCTTATTACCATTGATGTGTAGTGTATATAAACTGATGTTTATTGTGATGGGAGGCTAGACTCCTAGAAAAGATAGTGGCAGAATTATACATACATTCTGTGTGTACAGTAATATTTGGGAAAGCTATAAAATAAAGCCCCCCATACTGATTTCATAATTACAGACTCTAACTGCTTATTTCAAAGAATGTGCTTTGTAACGGGCTGCATCTATAATGCTAATTGCATAGCTGACAAGATCCAGCCGCTGATTGTGAACTTTGAAGGTCTGTACGGTGGATGAGGAGCAACACCATGTTGAGAAATCTCTTTTCTCAGAGGCAGCTTAATGCAAGTAATTATTTAAGCAATGAATAATGCATAAAGTAGACTCTCCTATGTGATCCTTCACATCCAGGCATCTGTACTACAGTTTAAAGATAATTCAGCTCCTCTACCCACAAAGACCATTGCTAAAGGGCATGACAGATAAGAGGTTCCCGTGGATATAACAGAAAAGAGTTGCGTTGAAGCCTTTTGAAAATATTTTCTGCTGCTGCCTGTGGTGAAATGAACAGGGCTCTTAGCTGTCACAGATTAGGGATACTAGGGTACTTTTTATAAAAAATAAAAAAAAACTAGTGTAAATGAAAGGGTGGTTTTGCCAAATGAGATTTAGCCAAATCAGGTGTTTGAAAGTGCTCTTCAGTGCTGGTCTGTGGGAAACCAATAAAGGGATGTGTATGAACACAAGCCACTCAAGTAATTTTGAGACAAGAGGGAGGAGATAAATTAGTTGGAGAGAGAGGCTGGTATGTGAGAGTTTCTTCAGGATTGGTGAGATCAGTGCATGTTCAAAGGTGGATAGTAATGTGTTAGTGGTGAGAGAGAAATTGTAGAGGAGAGCTAAAGGCAGGCATGTAGTGTGCCATGGAAGTTGAGTAATTTAGAAAGAATAGGTTCGTTGGGTAGACTGTCGGGTGAGAGGGCAGCAGGGTCCTCATTATTGGTTATTTGGGAGAGTGCACCAAGGGTGCAGGATGAGGTAGGTGAGGCCTGCGGGTCTGACATTAGGAGAGTTCTATCAAATGGGGTTAATGTTGTCTTTCAAGTACGGAGCAATATTGTGGACTGTTACATAGTGGAACTCCATGGAGAAGTTTGGGCTACTATGACAGTATGGAGTAAAGAGTAGAAGGCATTTGTGAAATAGACTACCATTACACTTTCTAAAACTAGTCCTGTTTGACCTTGGTAATGATTTTGTGGAGTACTGCTGCAAGAAGAATGGACTAGACCCTGAAAGCATCATATGAATGAGAATGCATCCACCCTACACTCTCCATAAGTCCAAATTTAGGCCACAAATTGTCAGATTTTGGCTGTTGATTGGGGTACAAAAAGGTCTTTGATCTGAAAGTGTTAGAACTTCCAAGTCTGAAGAGAGTTAGTTAATAGGGCTTTGCACACCGGGCATGTACACCACAGAGAGAGACAAGTTGCTATAAGGAGCCCCATAATATAAAAGTAGCAGGACACAATTTTCCCAGTCCCCCTGGCCCATAAGATCCCTTAGCTGATCTTTTTAGGAGGTAAGGGTATTGAGGTCTACCCACACCACAAGGTTTAGGTGGGGGACCTGAAATGTGAAATAAATGCCATAGGGCCCCCAACCTGTCAGTCAAGCGTGTAAAAATGCCCCTATCCTGACCCAAAGGCTACTGGCAAAAGAAAATGAGTGCTGCCTGAAAAATGTAAAGTGCAAAGTGCTGCACTCTGCAATAGTATAGGAATTCAACAATGCTTTTCCATGGCCAGAGGACCAGATGATTGTGCGTTACCTACTGGGGACACTTTTGTGCCCCACTTCATATGTGGTCATCTACATCTGCACTAATACAATACTAATAAAAGTGCTTGTGCAAAGAGCCTCCAACTAGAGTGAAAAGCAGAATTCACATTTACGACCTGTGGCTGCTGAGCAGTTTGTAACCTTTGAGATGGGACCAAAACATAAGTGCAGCAATTTCTTTAATTGTAGACTTCCTTCCCCACCACTAGTAGGGAGTTTAACAGGATTTCTAGTTTCTTGGCAAAAAAAAGTGGAAACAGGTGTAAGAGCATTAAACTTGTTTATGAAAGCCCCTAAGGATTCAATGTTTTCTTTTTAAGCATGTGCCAATATAATTGTATTCGACTTAATTAAAGTGTCATTGCTTAGATGCACAGTGTAGACTGGAGACTTGTGTGCCTGCCGGGGATTTAAACCCCTCGGGAAAGATTTACTAAAACTTTTATAACAGACAAGTGGTGATGTTACCCATAGCAACCAATCAGTTTCTATCTGTGATTTTCTGGAATGCAATAAGAAATGATAGCTAGAATCTGGTTGCTATTGAGCTTTAGTAAATCTACCCCCAAGGGTGTGTCGTTTCATATTGGCAAAGCAGGGGTTTAGGTCCTTGGTAAAGGGGTGTTAGAAGTTTCCAATTATCTTTTGTGAGATGGTGTTTCCCTTCTCACCTCCTTTGTTTAGTGTCTGCTTTGTGGAGTCCAGAAAGGCAACAGTGACAATCTTGCTATAGTTCTCGAGGTGCTCTCCCCTGCCGATACCAGGTGGGCCCTTATTTGTGTCATTAGGTGGGGAGATTGGATACTGTGAGTGTTTGTGTGATGGGCATCTGCAGTTGGCCTCCCATCCTACGCCCGTTTGAGTAATATTGGCAGATGATGATGATACTGTTAAAGGGAACATTCTCTCTTCTCCACCATACTTCCCCAGTGTTATAGTTTATAGAAGTGGGGAGGAGGGGGCGGGGGGGGGGGAAACAGTCAATCTGTTGCCTGGGATTTAAGAGTCGATTTCGATTAATTTTGTGCTCCTGATCATGAATATGCCATGCTTATTTTTCAATTGGCTCTAGTTTTTGAGATATGCATATGTTTTTAATATTTATGAAAAATGAAATTAAACAATGTTAAAAATAGTTAAAAATATATATTTTTTTATTCTGATTAAATTTGATTCGTAAAATGTTATAAAAAGACACATGATAATTACATACATAAGTGTTAGGAAGCTATGCGAACCGTTTTTTGTAGGATTTTCTTTTGTATTTTTGTTGCGGGCTGTCCCTCTGCAGACTCCAACAGTAATCGGCCATCGTGTGACGATCCCACCTTGCTTGATATCTTTCTTCCATTACCTGAATAACCTGGTTCACCCTGTTCTTCGTTTAAATCTCCTAGATTGGACGGGAAGTGATCTAAATGGCTGTATAAAAAATGTACTTTAATACTCATGTTGGCTCCTACTTTCTCAAAACATTTTAGCATGTTGTGGACTAATTCATGATAGTTATCTGCCTTGTAATTGCCTAAAATTTTTTAAATGACGGACACATAACTCAGATTCGGTTTCAGTCATAGATGTAGTAAAATTTGTATTCTTCACCAGTTTCCATATCTGTGGGCCGTCAGAAATTCCTGCCTTTAATTTTTCAATATTAAGAAAGGGAAATATTCGACAAATATACGTGAAACAACCGCCTGATCTGTTGTTGTTTAATTACACCCAGTTTGATATGGAGAGTCGGCAGTATGATTTTTTTTCCTGTCAATTAAGGGCTCATGAATGATGTTGGCTTATGCTACAGTTATAACTTCTTTTGGTGCCCAAGAAGAAAGTTTACCATTTTTAAATCGACGCAAACAGACCACTGATGCTGAGAATAAGCAATTTTTTCTAACTTGATATTTTCATACTGTTTTGTTAAATGACCGATGGGAATCGACACAATTTTTTTCCCATTGTGCAATAATAAGCATTTTAAGCTCCTTTTAGAACTATCCAAAAAGAGCCGCCAGTCTTCTGCTCGATATTCTGGTAAGCCCATCATCTGAAGAAGTTCCTTAATATTGTTGCAATACACTGGATTGTTATCTTGGCTAAAGAACGGCAGTATGGCTTACTCTCTCTTTCGATACGACGTTATAGTAACATCTGGCTTAAGACAGTGCTTTTCTTGAAGTCTGGATGCTAAAAGCTCAGCTCCTTTTTTTTCGATAAATTCAAGTCACAAATTAAATCGTTTAGTTCCTTTTGAGAAAATTTATTTGGAGTAGAGGAACTTTCTTCAAACTCTTTCATCTGTGTTGTCACTTGCACTGGATGAAATTAACATTTCCACATCATCACATTCAACTTCGCACAAAGAACTGAATGACGGTACAGGTAAATCTTCGCTATGTGGTATTGGTTGTTTTGCAGAATTCATAATTGGGTATTCCCATTTGCGTTTCTTAAATCGATTCATACCCTTCATATTTACAGCACAAAAATAGCAGTCACTCAAGTGATCTTTTGGCTCAAACCACATCATAGGTATGTCGAAATTAAGTCCTTTTCGATCACCTTTAGTCCAATTGCGGAGTGATTCCATTGAGGTTTTACAAACTTTGTGAGGCACCCAAATCTTGTCTTGCTGGCTTATGTGACGTCTAAAATGAGCCTGATAAGCTTGTTTTACGAATACAGTTATATATTTTTATTTCTTTTGCAACACTATATTTGCCACAAATATAACAAAAGACATCAGGGTTGTTAGTACACAGTCTCTGAGAAGAACTAATTTTTACGTCGATAACGTTTGGTTTCACACATCCAGTGCTAACTCCCAACAAAATCCGAGGACATACTGAACAAAACAAGCCCAAACGGCGGGAAATTGGTTGTGGTGGGACAGAGAGAGGGCCGAACAAAGGAACAGGAGGTGAGCTAACTGCGTCACTCGGTCCTCTCCATTGCTCCTCTCTGTATGCTGGGAGGTGGTGTGGCTGTGTCTGGTGATGTCCCAGCAGGCTCAGCAGTGCACTGCCACACTGCCACGCCTCCTCCCAGCGTTAGTGAGGAGATATGAATGTGTTATTGTTGAAAGAGGGTAGTTGTTAAAAAAGCAAAACTAAGACGATTCTGTTATGTAAAGCAGGCCTAGACTAGTAAGATACTTCAAATGGAGAAAATAATTGAATTTTATAATTTTTCATTAATTTGAAAACTGGAGCCAATACAGCTATAGTGAAGATCTAATGCGAAAATAGGACCTGTGAGTACTCTCAAACCGATCTCAAATCCTTGGCAAGAGAAAAAAATATTGTTTTTGTTCCCCAGTGTAATAAATCAAGCTGTAGGAAGTTTAGTAAACTGCAAAGTTACAAATATCGGAGAATGCTTGCAGGTTTCAACCATTAGCATATGTGCAGGTTTATGTTACCCACATGTTCAATACACTTTAAACAAATGTTTTAAAACATTTGTTTAAATTGCAAAAATACATATTTGCTGTTTGGTGTGAATAGAGGAAAAAAACACATTCTGCACAAATAAGGAAAATGTAATGTGCACACAAAATTATATCTAGATGCACTAGCAATGCAGCTTCAGAGGTAAATCCGCAATCAGCCAATAAGAAGTGGCTAGCTAGAAAGTTTTTCTGTATATTATGACATAAGGAAGGTGTGTCTGTGTATCATGACATTGGGAAGGAGTGTTTGTATATTATGACATAAGGAAGGAGTGTTTGTATATTATGACATAAGGAAGGAGTGTTTGTATATTATGACATAAGGAAGGTGTGTCTGTATATTATGACATCGGGAAGGTGTGTCTGTGTATTATGACATTGGGAAGGTGTGTCTGTATATTATGACATAAGGAAGGTGTGTCTGTGTATCATGACATTGGGAAGGAGTGTTTGTATATTATGACATTGGGAAGGAGTGTTTGTATATTATGACATTGAGAAGGAGTGTTTGTATATTATGACATTGGGAAGGAGTGTTTGTATATTATGACATAAGGAAGGTGTGTCTGTATATTATGACATTGGGAAGGTGTGTCTATATATTATGTCATTGGGAAGGTGTGTCTGTATATTATGACATAGGGATGGTGTGTCTGTATATTATAACATAAGGAAGGTGTGTGTGTATTATGACATAGGGATGGTGTGTCTGTGTATTATGACATTGAGAAGGAGTGTTTGTATATTATGACATTGGGAAGGAGTGTTTGTTTATTATGAAATAAGGAAGGTGTGTCTGTATATTATAACATAAGGAAGGTGTGTGTGTATTATAACATAAGGAAGGTGTGTGTGTATTTTGACATAGGGATGGTGTGTCTGTGTATTATGACATTGAGAAGGAGTGTTTGTATATTATGACATTGGGAAGGTGTGTCTGTATATTATAACATAAGGAAGGTGTGTGTGTATTATGACATAGGGATGGTGTGTCTGTGTATTATGACATTGAGAAGGAGTGTTTGTATATTATGACATTGGGAATGAGTGTTTGTTTATTATGACATAAGGAAGGTGTGTCTGTATATTATGACATTGGGAAGGTGTGTCTGTATATTATGACATTGGGAAGGTGTGTCTGTATATTATGACATTGGGAAGGTGTGTTTGTATATTATGACATTGGGAAGGTGTGTTTGTATATTATGACATTGGGAAGGTGTGTCTGTATATTATAACATAAGGAAGGTGTGTGTGTATTATGACATAGGGATGGTGTGTCTGTGTATTATGACATTGAGAAGGAGTGTTTGTATATTATGACATTGGGAATGAGTGTTTGTTTATTATGACATAAGGAAGGTGTGTCTGTATATTATGACATTGGGAAGGTGTGTCTGTATATTATGACATTGGGAAGGTGTGTCTGTATATTATGACATTGGGAAGGTGTGTTTGTATATTATGACATTGGGAAGGTGTGTTTGTATATTATGACATTGGGAAGGTGTGTCTGTATATTATAACATAAGGAAGGTGTGTGTGTATTATGACATAGGGAAGGTGTGTCTGTGTATTATGACATTGGGAAGATGTGTCTGTATATTATGACATTAGGAAGATGTGTCTGTATATTATGACATAGGGAAGGAATGTCTCTATACTATGACATGGAAGAAATGTCTATGTATTATGACATAAGGATGGTGGTTCTGAGTATACTATAACATATGGAAGGAGAGTCTCTGTATATCATGACATAGGGAAGGTGTGCCTGAGTGTTAGGACAGAGAAGGTGCGCCTGAGTTTTATAAAAAAAAAATTGCCATGTTAGTCAATTTACACTGGTAATTATGCAGTATCATCTATCATTAGGAGCCTTCTGAATAAACAAACCAAGGATAAAATCAGGATGGCTTTATCAAACCTTAAATGGACAAGCGGAGAAGTTGCCCATATTGCAGCAACCAACCAGCTTCCAGCCATCATTTTATTGAATGTACTTTTTAAATGTTACATAGAAACTGATTGGTTACTATTAGCAACTTTTCCACTAGTCCACTTTTCTACTCGTTAGGAGGTTTGATACATTTTGCCCAGCAACTTATAAATTTCTTTTAGCCTGCAACAGTGATTTATGCTTAAAAATTAAATACATTTGTGAAGAAAAAAAATGTCATGGGATTGCGGCTTTAGATTTTTTTGGTCTTGCTTATATGTTTAAAACCTTTACATTCTAGACTGGATATGCCACTTTATCTAAGGAAACACAGTTGACTTATGCTTTACTTGTTGATTTGCATCCTTTGAGAAATTACCCCTGTCTGGGAAAGAAGCTAGTTGAAAATAAAAAATATTAATATCAGCAAAAGATTTATAAATACGTCATCACCTGTGCCCCCAATTCATAATATGCCCCAATAATGTAGTGTCCCAAATTCATAATATGCCACACAGTAGGGCACCCAATTTATAATCTGCCACACAGTAGTGGCCTCAATACATATGTCCCAATATGTGGTTCCCCAAATTCATAATATGCCACACAGTAGTGCCCCAATTCAAAATATGCCACACAGTATTGCCCCAATTCATAAAATGCCACACATTAGTGCCCCAATTCATAATATGCCACACAGTAGTGCCCCCAATTCATAATGTAGTGCCCCAAATTCATAATATGCCACACAGTAGTGCCCCCAATTCATAATGTAGTGCCCCAAATTCATAATATGCCACACAGTAGTGCACCCAATTTATAATATGCCACACAGTAGTGCCCTCAATACATATGTCCCAATATGTGGTTCCCCAAATTCATAATATACCACGCAGTAGTGTCCCAAATTCACAATATGCCACACATTAGTGGCCCAATTCATAATATGCCACACAGTAGTGCCCCAATGCATATGTCACCTACTTGTGCCCTAATACATAATATGCCTCAGAGCAGTGCCCCCAAATCAAAATATCCCACATATCTTCCCCAAATTCATATTATGCCTCACAGCAGTGCCTTCAATTCATTATATGCCACACATCTGTGCCCCGAATTCATATGCCTCAGCAGCGTCCCCAAATCATAATATCCCACATATCTGTTCCTCAAATTGCTTTCAATTCATTATATGCCACAAATGTGTTTTCATATGCCTCACAGCAGTGCCCCCCAAATCATATCCCAAATATTAATTCCCCAAATTCATAATATGCCTCACAGCAGTGTCTCCAAATCATATGCTACACATCTGTGCCCCAAATTCATATACAACACAGCACCCTAATTGATTACATGCCTCAGGGCAGTATTTAATCTGATACACCTAATGTTTGAAACAGACAAAAGTCCTAAGCCTTTGTGATAGTAGAAAAAAAAAGCTAAAATACACAATTGTATTGTCCTGCTGTAATATAGTGCTGCTGTTTTTATTTTGTTTGTCTTGAAAAGCTGTTGAAAATGATGTCACAGTAATAAATTATACATTTCCATGTGTATTTTTGCTGTTTAATGGTAAGAAATAGGATACACCTTATCCTATTTTCACTCTGTACCATTAGGTGCTTACTCCAGCAATGGTCACATCATCTGACATTTTAAACTGGATTGTTCTAAGAAGATGGTCCACATGGGAGCAGCTCTTAGCATTATAGAAATGAAATTGAAGCTGGAGCTATCAATCCCTGCATATCAGTGCTTTTGACATGGGGTATGAATACAAACAGATCCTTATGCACAAGAGATGGGTGGAACATATAACAACATTACAAAAGTTCAAAGAGACCAAATAGGTCAGTTATAGACCAGTTCACTAATTTACACATTGTATACTGTAAGGCTGTCCCATCTCCTCAATGTGCAAGCCCCAAATAAACAGCTTTAGAAGTGGAGGACCGTCTGCCGCGGTAAGTATGGGAGCTGGGGCTTGTGTATCAGGGTAGAGCCGTGAGGGTGGTAGGCTTGGATGAAAGTCTGGTTGAGCATAGAGGGTAATACCTACTTAGATTCCTATCTGCAAACACCCACGTGACCTTAAGATCTACACTTTGAGCTGCTCCAATGGACCTTTTGGGGTTTGAAAATTGCTAAAGCCTGCCAATTGGTGTGGTTATAGCACTCTGAAATTTGAATAGAAGAAACAGAGGAGGTAGAAATCATGATGCATTCTAATGTTTTTACTGTATAGGGAGTTAGTGTTCATTCTAGCACCCTGCACCTGTCACAACCCGTGCAGTTCCTCTCTCCTGCCTGGGGTGTTGCTATCTGCACTGGTGCTTCTAGCACACTCAAATGATGCAACTGTTCCCTAATCCTTATGTTGACATTTTCACTATGTCGACATTTTAACCATGCCAACATTATGAATGACAACATAGTGATTGCCGACTGTGTGACTGCATACCATTAATCACACCTCACAGTTGTGCTTCTTATCCCTGCTCCCACCTATTGCCAAGCTTGCAGTTTTGGTCTGAGCAGAATTATCGGTTGGCTGATTCTTACCCAAGTTGCTTTTGATAGTTGGCAAACCTCCTTTCCTCCCTCTGTTACATCATCGGCTATTTAAAGATGGCCATGTGAAGTGCATGGCATCTCTCCAACTAGAGAATATGTCGTTCATACTAATTTTTATGACCAAAATTAAGTAAATCCTTTACAGGAACCATTTATTTTGCTGCATCATGATTCCGAATTATGGGAAACTAATCATGGTGGGTTGAAGATTTTTTCATTGATTCAGTGGCAGATAGTGAGATCTGTGTCATTCCCACATTTTTATATACATAAAATCCATAAATGATTGTACCCAGAGCTGTAACTAGACTTTTTGTTGCCCTGTGCCAGAGAGCGCATTGGCGCCACCCCAGCCCATTATTTAATTACGAATATAATATGGTGCACCTGAAAAAGGGCCATGGATTCATGGGGAAAGGCCAGGGAAGAGATAGGGGTACTCCTGGGACAGCCAGGAGATGCTGGGAATAAAATAAGAGGAAGCTACAAGTGAGATTGATAATAAACAGGAAAATTGACAGGACCAAACAGCGCCCCCTGCCCTGCGGTGCCCTGTGCCATGGCACAGCCGCACTACCCTAGTTATGGGCCTGATTGTACCCATAACTTCATAATTATAACTCCCCAGATTAGTCTGTAAAACCCCTTCACACTGCCAGCAATAACCTGGGTTATTTCACATGAGCGTGCAGCAACCCGGGTTATTGTGCAAGGACCCAGTTGAAATAACCCTGGTTGAGCGTCCCAGCATTTAATCTGGGCAAAGAGCAGGGTTGAACACTGATTCAACCCAGCTCGCGGTGCAGTGTGAACGAGTACGATGCGACCCAGGTCCCGTTCACAGTATAGGAAGAGCCGACGCTTGGAGTTAATCTAATTTCCAAGTGCCGGATCAGCACGTGATGGTGGTTATCGCCGGGTCGGGCTGCCAGTCTGAAGGGGTTTCACCCGGCATGGACCAGTGTACAAAATCCCAGGTGCGACCCGGGTTTGCAGTGTTAAAGGGGTAAGTAAAACAGACTATAGTTTTAAGGGATAACTTACACACAAATTAGGTTTGGGTGCAGTTTGATTAAATACAGTTTCCTCGACAGTTTTTTTTTTTTTACTAATTAAAAAGAAGCCGGTAAGATTTGTAGTAGCTTCCACACTCTAGACAAGTGTGCAGATATTTATTTAAAAAAAAAAATAATAATTGGTTGGATATATAATCTTCCTGTTTCTTGAACTGTTAATTTTTTTTTATTTATTTTTTTTAATATTGACTTAAAAAAATAAAATCTTCTGGTGCTTCATACTCCTGTGTACCACCACAAAAAAACAAAAACTGTCCCTCGCTCGGTCAAATGGGCATACGCAACAATCTTTTCTATTTGCTTGATCTTTTTTTTTTTTTAAATTATTATTATTTATGATTATTATGCTTATTATTTTTAGAACGTTTGTTTACATTTCTGTTTTATTTCTGCATAAAAAGGGAAGGAAGGGAAAACTATCATCAACATGAGTGGTTATTTTGCTGGTACACCGCAAAGTAAAAGCCAGAGCACTTACGTTTTTATTTGGCATGTTTTACAATATTTCAAGCTTGCAATTTACAATCTAGTTTTTGGTCCCTATGACATAGGGAATAATTTCAATAATACACTGGGACTTGGCAAAGGGTTTTTTCGTAGACTTGTTTAGAGTTGAAAGCATCACTGTAAGGCAACACTGTGTATTTTACACTATAATTCAACTCCCTAGTTACCAAAATAGCTCAATCTGTCCGGAGTTCAGGTTCAGGGCACCTAGATACTAACATCCTGGGTGTCATTTAACCTCTCATCCGCTTGACTTGGATGGATCTGGCAAGAGGTGTTGTATTGCCGGGTTCACTAGCATTTCACAAATGATCATGTATCCCCCAAAACTGGTTTCTGAGACAAGTGCCTTGAGTACTGAACAACTACTGCTGTGTAGTTATTTGTGGTTCAGGTAAAGGGCCTGAATTTGAGTTGGGAATAAATTAAGAAAGTGCAAGTAACTGTTCACCTTGGTAAAACCATGCTGCACTGCAGTTGGGGCAGATTTAAAATGTGCAGAGATTAAAGGGCCCCATACATCAGCGACGGATTGCCCCAATCCTGCATCGCAGAAATCCAACATGTTGGATTTCCCCGATGTGACGATCACAATCAAAAAATTATCGTCTTCCTCAAATCGGGGACATTTAACATGTAAAATTTCAGCGATCCTGTGATGGATCGCAGAACATCGATGGCGGCCGGTCGGCGTTTCCGACCGCATCGCGACTAGTGTTCACTCTAGATCCGGCAGCAAGCAGGGCACGCGCGGCCGGATAGGGGGCGTGGCCAAAGAAAAGGGGGCGTGTCTTTATGACGCGTCCCCTTACGTCACGCCTAGGGGCGTGCCCGGCAATTACGGACATGCCGGGCAGCCTCCAAGTGCTGCGGTCACAGTGAATGGATGCCGAGGACATGCGCCCAGCATCCATTCACCGGCGGTGACCGCTGCTCCGCCGTTTTGACCACCCGCGAGACATTGTGACCCGTGGGTGGAGACAGAACCCACAGGCTGTCTAAGCGGGGCGCCGCGCTGGAGGGCAGGGTGCATTCTGCCCTTCAGAAATAGGGCAGGGCGCGGCACCCCGCTAAAGCAGCCTAGCAGGAACACTAGAGACGATCTCGTCGCAGATGTATGGGTACCTTTAGTTTGGGAGTGGTGTGTCCAAGCTCAAATATAAATTGCTGTGTAAAATAAAGCTGTCCCGCATCTGTGGGCTACATGCAGCAGCAGCTGGTATTTATTTACCATGCATGCAAAAAATTGTTCTTACACCCCTTGCATTGCTATATGGTTTGTCCAGGTACACAGTTACCTGCTCTTTCTTGCTTTATTCCCAATACAGAATCAGCCCCAAAGTCTGGAGATGCTCTGAGAAGATCAGTTTTAGTCCTTATGCTGCTCCAATTTGCACCGTTATGCTGTTGTGTAATTGTATATATAGATATATGGATCTAACAGGCATGACTATACATACTGTACCTACTGTTCTGGAAGTTAGGGGAGGCACGCAATTTCTGCTATATAATCTATGTATGGTTATTGTAGTCTCTCATAATAGTAAGTATTTTATAATTGCACATTCTTTATATGCTTTAGTTGTAAATTCTAAAGTGCTTCCTCTAAGTGCCACCTCTTATTTGGCCCTTATCCAGCAGAACTGACCTTGAAAGTTGTAAAGTACTTTATAGTTCGCCTGCACTAGCTCCATCAATGCTATCGCTCCATTTAACTGTAACCCTTTTGTACTTGTAGCTTTTATGTTGCACTTTTTAATATTGTATGTAGTTATCAGACATCACTTCAAAATTGGGCTAAGCACTAACCTCTCTATAACGCAGGTCAGTGGTTCCCAAACTGTGTGCCGTGGCACACTGGGGTGTCTCGGGACACTTGCAAGGGTGCCTCAGGTTGGTGGCCAGGCACCAAATCAAATTATTTATGGTCAATAATATGTAAATATGTGGACAAACAGAAACACAAACCTGTCCCCACCACATAACTGAACCTAAGGATGACAGGTAAGCACAATTTATGTTGACAGGGTCAAATGGTTGACACAACAATGGTACACATTTTTTTTTTCCATAATTTAAGCCTCCAGTGGTGCCTAACCCTAACCCCCAAGTGCCTAAACTTAAGCCTAGCCTAACCCTCCGGAAAGTGCCTAACCCTAATGATCAGACAAGTGTCTAACCTTCACCCTGACTCTAACCTTAAAAATGTTGAAAAAATATGTATTGACCATTTGTCCCTGTCAACCTTTTGTATCTGTTGACCATTTGGTGTCAACCTATTGAGTGTCTGTCTAGACACTGTCGATTTTTAATTTGGACACTCTCTATTATTACCTGACGAAAGCAGGTTGGAGGCCTGCTGAGTGACACTTTTTTTGCTTGCTGTGTTAAATTGCTATTTTTGTGAGTTGGCCACTAGGAGCTTGATTCAGAGTTGGTAATAGAGTAAGAAAGAGCAACTAACTGTGCATCATGGTAACACCATGCTGCACTGCAGGTGGAGAAGGTTTGGAATGTGCAGTCAGATTAGATTTGGGAGGGGGGTGTCCAAACTGACATCTAAATTGCAGTGTAAAAATAAAACTGTCCAGCATTTGTGGGCTACATGTAAAAGCAGCCAGTATTAAACTCTGCATGCAAAAAAAAGTATGTATATGCTCCCCTTGTATTGCAACATGGTTTGTCCAGGTGCACAGTTACTTGCTTACTCTATTCCCAAACCTGATTCAGTTAAAGCAGGACAGGCTAGGATTCAGTGGCATAACTATCATAGGTGCAGAGGATGCGGCTGCTATGGGGCCCGGCCCGCCCCCTGACCCTACAGTCTCCCCTCTCCTTGAGTTACCTGCTCCGTGGTCGCAGGCCCCCCCTCGCTGGTCACTTCCTCCACCTCCTTGGTCGTGTCCTCCCGGTCGGCTCCGCCTCTCATTGACACTGGGAAGAGGCGTAGCCCCCTCTTCCCAGCATCAGTCAGTGAGGAGAGATGGAGTCTACTAGGAGAGGAGGTGTACCTGCCCTGCGCAGTATGACCACAGAGCAGGTAAGTCGAGGAGAAGGGACTGAGAAGGGGGGAGTGTGGAGGAGGGGGGGCGGGGACCTAGGACTGGCACGTGATAAATTTGCTATGGGGCCCACCTAGGTCTAGTTACACCCCTGCTAGGATTTATGTTTTGTTTATTTTGTGCTATCAAATAAAACTAGTTGTGAATACTTGTACTAAGGCCCTGGATTGGTGTGTTACTAATTGACTGCTGTCTACAAAGTGCTACCGTTTACCCCGGGAGATGGCGTCCATTAACATGATTTTGCGACCCGTAATAGACTAGTCCCATAGGTAATGTTTAGCTGTATGTAAATATAATGTCTTTTGTATGTTTTAATGATTATTTATATTAATATATTGAATGTTATTAGGTCTTTATAAGTAATAGGGGGGTATACAATTAGCCGCGATAACCTGTATTTCAACGAAAAGTTTTCACTGGTGAAGACTCATCTCCAAAAATGGTCATCGTGCAATCCAAATAGCCGCAGTCTGAAGTCTTCCATAGCAATTAGCGCAAATTAGTTTTCACTGATCTCTGAGCAGGTGAAAAGTTGTGCAAAATCCCCATTTTTGGTATAAAATGTCGGGACGGTGCGGAACCCCTGGGACACCCCCTCCAGTGGCGTAACTAGGGTATTTGGAGCCCATGGCAAATCTAAAAATTGAGTCGTTCCCCCCCCCCCCTATGTGCACAGGACGAAGGCGCGCGTGGCAAAAAAAAAAATGGTCGTGGCCACTTAAATATGGAGCGTGTCACCATGGCACACCCGTTTCTCGTCACTCTGAACATTCCTTTCCATTCCATAAGCACCTTAATGCAGTGCCCCTTATACAGTGCCCCCAGTAGTGGTCCCCCTTATGCAGGCCCCCAGTAGTGCCCCTTATACAGTACCCCCAGTATGCAATGTCCCCAGTAGTGGTCCCTCTTATGCAGGCCCTCAGTAGTGGTCCCCCTTATGCAGGCCCCCAGTAGTGCCCCTTATACAGTGCCCCCAGTAATGGTCACTCTTATGCAGGTCACCAGTAGTGATCCCCCTTATGCAGTACCCCATGTAGTGGTCCCCCCTATGCAGTGCCCCTTATGCAGTGCCCCAGTAGTGGTCCCCCTTATGCAGGCCCCCAGTAGTGACCCCCCCCCTATCCAGTGCCCCCTGTAGTGGTCATCCCTATTCAGTGCCCCAGTAGTGGTCCAGTGCAGTGCCCCCAGTAGTAAGCCCCATACATAGTGCCCCCCAGTAGTAGTCCCCCCTATGCAGTGCCCCTTACATAGTGCCCTCAGTAGTAGTCTCCCCCATGCAGTGCCCTCAGCAGTGGTCCCCCCATGCAGCTCCCCCAGTAGTGGTCCCCCCATGCAGTGCCCTTTATATAGTGCCCCCAGTAGTGGTCCCCCCTCCGATGCAGTGCCCCCATTAGTGGTCCCCCTCCGATGCAGTGCCCCCAGTAGTAGTCCCCAGTAGAGGTCCCCCCCTGATGCAGTTCCCTCAGACATCATGGCATCTCTCCCATCATCCACTGCAGGAGCCGGAAGGCGAGTAGAAAAACCCCACACTTACTGAATCACCGCTCCTGCTCCCGCCGCCGTCCACACAGCAGTCTTCCCGGGCTGGCACGCTCTGCATTATGAGAGAGACGTCATGACGTCTCTCCCATCATCCACTGCAGGAGGCGGAGCTCATGATTGAGCTCCAGCCCGGCTCTTGCAGTGGGCGCAACAGCAGCCAATGAGAGTCTGTCTGACTCTCATTGGCTGCTGAAACACACACATTGCATCCGCGCTGGCGGCGATGTGTGTGTAAATGTGTAGTGCGACCGCACTCACTGCGGTCTGCAATACACAGGCTAACTAGGACAGGACGGTACCGTGGCCAGCCACTGCCCCCCTCAATGGCTAAAATTTTTTTTTTTTAATTAGCTTATTTGGGCCAATAATTACGTAATTTTTGGGGTGAAAAAGTAAAAAGTGCAGGAAAATGGAAAGTAGTGTGTTAGGTAGTTTGGGGGGCTGTAAGGATAGGGCAGGTGTTTTAAACATTGCATTGCAGCAGCTGTATATTTAAAATTTTTAATAGTGCCCTAAAATGATCAAAAATATACTTACCCCCATTTTATGTACCCCTAGTTTAACTAGAGCACAGGTTCGCACAGCGCTCGCAAGCGGGTTGATGGTCCCCCACTGCACATGCGCCGCCTCCGGCGTGCGCATGCGCGAGACCCGTCCAGCGACGGCTGCTCTGTCGCTACGAGTCTCGCTACAAGACGGGGCGGCTGTCGATGTTGATTGACAGCTCACCCCATTTTGTAGGTGTGGGGGGGGTGGCTGCACAAACGCAGACGTTCCCTTAGGAACGCCTGACGTTTGTGGGTGGCCCTACTGACATCACTAGTGATGTCAGTAGTGGACTTCCTGCTCTATTAGAGCGGGAAGTCCACTCGGGCTTGCGTGAGCGGAGACCCTACCACAGAGTCTCCTCACAAGCCCGATGGTTGTGATAATCGCGATGAGCTACAGGACGCTCGCAAAAGCTGTTAGCGAGCGGCCTCAATCAGGCACACTGTACTCAGGACCTCACACAGTGCATGTTTTCCAGGTCTCCTCACAATCACAAGTGAAATAATTGGCTTCACCTGTGGATCTTTTAAAATGTGTCAGTTAGGGATGAATACACCTGTGCACCTGCTAGGTGACCTGTGTGGGGTCATGGGGACAGAGTTTGAGAACCACTGAACTAGAGGATTACCTTTGTCAAAAAAAAATGTATTTCTATCTTTTTTTTTTTTTTACTATTATATGCATTTTTCTATAACAGCCATTTTAGACTATTTAATAACTCAAAACCCTTTGATTATGGCCAATAAAAGACTTCTGTACTGTTACCCAATATTAGTTTACCTTTTTTGGGGGGTACAGGCTGATTTCCCCATTTTCACCTGTACTTTTCACCTGTCATCCCTGTAAGAATTATCGTGCGAATGCGTTATCGCCGGTTTTGTAATTGGATTACACGAGAAACGGGAGCAGCAAATTCGTGAGATGGGTCAGAAAAGTTTTCGCCAGTGAAAACTTATCGTGGCTAATTGGATACCTCCATAGCCTGAAATATGTATTAAATGTAATCCAGTTAGACATTACAGTGCCTGAAATATAGCATACCTTAAAACTTTCCCTATTTCTAAGTGACAGGCTCATATGGCTGGTCTCTAAAGTGACGGGCATTAATCAGAAATGATCAGTTTGGCCCCAAAGTGTGCCTTATTGTATGATTTGAAAGCAAGGTTCGTGTGGAACAGAGGAGGTGCTTATTTTCACTTCTATCACATGATTGGCTACTGTGGGGTTTACATTTCCTGCTTATAATCTTCTTGTCTAATGCGGTAGCCTGTCTTCCATATGCATGCTGTTTGAAACTGATTCACAAGCAATTAAAACCGTTATTTTATGTATTCATAGAACTCCAGAATCCTTGTTTCTTATTGCAAATTAATTTTATGCATAAAAAAAAAAATTAGCTGCTCTGCTTTTTGTAGGTTTATAGAATATGCTGTACCACCGCTCTGTGGGAACCGATCAGTATATTATTACAGGTTACTTGGCAAGCTACAAACCGACATTACGCAGACACATGGAATTGTTAAACATCTGGAAAACGCATTGATAAGAAACAGTAAACTCTCCTTTAATGATCTCTGTGTTCTCACTAGTAGAGATGTCGGTTTCGTTTTGTATCTGCGACTTACAGCTGCTTGCCTAGTGTGAGGAGAGTCTCCGCCAGAATCAACAACAGAGAACAACCACTTTGATGGGGAAATCAGTGGTTCTATTCTTTACAATTGATGCCAGTTAATCCATCTGTATTCACCAGCACTGGCTCCACTTTACTATAAGGAAACCATCTTGACTTTAGCAATAGGAACGACAAGTTTAAACCACAGTAGCTCCCAGTGATGAGTGTGGTAGAGCTTTCCTGAGGGTACACGAGGGGAAATGTGTAACAGGCTGTTTGGCTTAAGTATTTTCCTTTTAATTAGCTTTTTTAATTTTAGATATTTAATTTGGGTGATAAGCAGATTTGAGATGCTTATATATGAAGTTGAGAATTATCTTTGAGAAAATACAGGAAAAAGGACTTTATTCTACTTTTCTAAATTTATCAGTAGGCATTCCGTGGAGAGATCTTCCATTTTTCATATACCAGTGCTGCCTCCGTAGCTCGCAATTTACCTAGCAACGCAGAGCTCTCAGGGTGGCGTTATGCAGTCTTACTTGCTGTCGGGGAGGAGAATTAGTGGGGAAGATCATCTTGCCTCCTCCCTCTCCTGACGGCTGCAGGTATCGCTCCTCCCTTCTCCCCTAGTTGCCCATCAGCAAAACGGTAATGCGAAACAAGATTAAACATATGACCGTAGGGGGGATTATCAAAGTAGGATAAAATATTGCTTATTATCCATTAAATTATGCTGTTAAAAGTGGTGAAATTACATCACATAGCACCAAAAAGTTAGAAAATAATTAAATTTAGTACCATACGTACGGTTACTGATCATGTATATGTATGAATCCTCCAGACATTAATAACTCAAGTCTGTTACCTTTTGTCCTTTTTATTTAGTATGTCCTAGCTGTTGCCCACAACTTCGCCCACAATGAAATCTCTTCTACTAAAGAAAATTTTTTTCATTTGAGGTGTTCTAGTTGTATTGCTTTGCACAGGGGCCCTGACACGGGAGTGGCTCATGTGACCAGCAGCGCTATACAGACTGGTGGCAGCAGCGCCTTCACCCACCACTCACACCAATGTCACTGTGTCTCCTGTGTACAGACTGCTATGTAGCCTATCCTATTCACCCACCACTCACACCAATGTCACTGTGTGCCCTGTGCACAGACTGCTATGTAGCCTATCCTATTCACCTACCACTCACACCAATGTCACTGTGTGCCCTGTGCACAGACTGCTATGTAGCCTATCCTATTCACCCACCACTCACACCAATGTCACTGTGTGCCCTGTGCACAGACTGCTATGTAGCCTATCCTATTCACCTACCACTCACACTAATGTCACTGTGTGCGCTGTTCACAGACTGCTATGTAGCCTATCCTATTCACCCACCACTAACACCAATGTCACTGTGTGCCCTGTGCACAGACTGCTATGTAACCTCTCCTATTCACCCACCTCTCACACTAATGTCACTGTGTGTGCTGTTCACAGACTGCTATGTAGCCTGTCCTATTCACCCACCACTAACACCAATGTCACTGTGTGCCCTGTGCACAGACTACTATGTAACCTCTCCTATTCACCCACCACTCACACCAATGTCACTGTGTGTACTGTGCACAGACTGCTGTGTAGCCTATCCTATTCACCCACCACTCACACCAATGTCACTGTGTGCCCTGTGTAAAGACTGCTATGTAGCCTATCCTATTCACCCACCACTCACACCAATGTCACTGTGTATGCTGTTCGCAGACTGCTATGTAGCCTATCCTATTCACCCACCACTAACACCAATGTCACTGTGTGCCCTGTGCACAGACTACTATGTAACCTCTCCTATTCACCCACCACTCACACCAATGTCACTGTGTGTACTGTGCACAGACTGCTGTGTAGCCTATCCTATTCACCCACCACTCACACCAATGTCACTGTGTGCCCTGTGTAAAGACTGCTGTGTAGCCTATCCTATTCACCCACCACTCACACCAATGTCACTGTGTATGCTGTTCGCAGACTGCTATGTAGCCTATCCTATTCAAGTGACCGCGGGCCCAAAGCACCTCTCCCCTCGCCGGCCGCATGCATGGTGCTAAACCTGTATCTTACACTGATGATGTCAATACATTTTGTTATTGTTATTACTCAGCTTTAACTTGACGGATCGAGATGAAACAAAGTGCAGGTTATTTCTTGGAGTTTCCACTACAAAATTAGTTTTCATGAAAAACGGTTTAGTAGTTTTGTGCGCCAATTTGGAATAGACACACAGACACAACGTTCTTATTATATTAGTGTAGATAATATGTTAGGGAATTCTAGCAGTTCTTGCACCCCAGATAAACACTTGTTGTGATTTTTCCCTACAATCATTATTCTTTTTTAAGCTTAGTGATCTGGTAATTAAAGAACGTAGACGAATGTTCTACTGCTCTAAGGTCTGCTTTCAGATGACTCTGATCAGTGCAGTAAAGCACGGTGCCTTTTTCCTAACTGTTACTTCCACATCCCCAGCTTTGATGGAACGGTGAGTCCAAGCTACTCATCAGCTACATCAATGAAGTCACATTCACCCAAATTGATGCAGCACTGCAGCTCGTTTATTTCAGCATTTACCTGACAATGTTCTCTTACTTACATTTTCTTTTACATCATGTATTTACCTTAATAAATATGTACGTAACCAGACTGAGAGAGTCCATAGATGCACTTGTTTTACCAATCTGGCAGCATGCAGAGGTATCCCTAGCTACAGTATATGCTCTTGATTAAAGCGTGTAAGGGCATTTAAGGGTGATAGCTGTATATCATTCTCTACAATGACAAATTCACACAGTATATTATATATTCTATTGTCTCTGGAATGATTGACAGTCCTATACCATTGGTATTTATCTGTGTTTCATTGTGGATTACCTGGAATGGCTAGTAGTGTACTCTTCTATAGATACAGTAAGAATGCAGTTACTATCTATGTCCCATTATATATTTGTTATTTTCCTTTTGATAGTGACATTATTTTCTTTTCATCTGCTTGCAGGAAAAACCATTAACAAAATCACTGCAAAGAGGAGAAGACCCCCAGTTTGATCAAGTAAGTTAGAAATACTTTATCTGTGCCTGTAACAATACTGAAGTGATAGCTCATACATAAGTAATACATCTAAAGGTGCTAGTTTATAGATGTATTACTTATGTATGAGTGTGATTATGTACATGTACATATATTTATAGTGTGTATGCATTCTGCACAGGCTCCTTGTGTGTTGGGATGGTCTGTTTATATCAAGCACTGATAACCCCTCTATGCTGCTTTTTTTTGCTAATCTTATCGCAGTTTAAGGAAAAAAAAAAACATAATGCCATCTCCGGATGTTACGTATACTTACTGTATGTTCCTGCGCCCAAAGTCTACGGTTATTCTTTTGGACATGTGCAGACTGCCGGCAAATATCAGTGACCAGTCCTCCTCTGCGCTCGTCTCACTCGTAGCCTGCCTATGATGTATATTTACTAAAGTGCGGGTTTTCAGAAGTGGAGTTGTTGCCCATAGCAACCAATCCGATTCTACTTAACATTTACCCAGCACCTTCCGGAAGCTAATAGTTAGAAACAGATTGGTTGCTATGGGTAACATCTCCACTTCTAAAAACCCTCACTATATATACCCCATAGAGCAGTGGTTCCCAAACTTTTTAGAATCACGGTCGCCCTAGAGTATCAGCATTTTTTCCACGGCACCCCTGGGCCAAAAGTTTCTTATTGAGAAATTCTACAAAAATGAAATGCAGTAAATTGTGCTTATACTGTATGTCACCCTTAGGTTCAGTTATGTGGTGGGTGACAGGGCTGCACTTCTATTTGTCCATATATTTTTATTAGCAATCATTAGCACTGGTTTTGCCTATCACACTGACTAAAAATAATTTTATTTGGTACCGGACTATCTACCTGAGGCACCCCTGCAAGTGTCCTGAGGCAGCCAGTTTGGGAACTGCATATTTAGGACTAAGGCCCTGATTCAGAGCCGGACGCTCTGACCAGAGCGATAGCTCTGAATCAGGGCCCACCTCCATTAATATGGAGCGTCCTCCTGGACGCTCGTATAGCTGTGGGTCACCACCCACAGCATATACGAGCGTGCAAAATGATGGTCGCGATGGTCTTGACCATCGCGACCATCGGAACTGCGAGTAAAAGCCAGCGGTTGAGTTTCTCAACCGCAAGGCCAGGAGTGATTTTGGCTCTATCAGAGCCAAAATCACTCCCACTGACATCACTAGTGATGTCAGTGGGGCCGGCTTCAGACGGTAGGCGTTCCCTTGGGAACGCCTCCGTCTGGCAGGCACGCCCCCGGCACGCCCACCAAAGGGGGCGTGCTGTCAGTCACCATCGACAACACGCCCCCTTTGATGAGACACTCCGAGCGAAGGAAAGTCCTTCGCTCGTCAGGTCTCGCGCATGCGATCGACGGAGCTCCCTCCGTCGTGCGCATGCGCAGTGGGGAACATCGACCCACTTGCGAGCGTACTGCCGCTTGCGAGTGGGTCTGAATGACCCCCTACGTTCTCTATTCAATTTTAATAAGGAATCTAGAGCAATACGTGAACAACGTCCACAGAAACTGTCCCTCTTTCTTGGCACTTTATGGCTTTAGCTGTACTAAAAGGAGATGTTTGTCTGCGAAATCCATTGAGCATGTTAGCCCTGTGCTATTCTAGAACTGTAGGCTTGTATAGTCTAGTGACTTACTGAGATACTGTGAGCGTGAAGTAAGCAGACACACTAAGCCAAATACAATAATGCCTCTGTTTATAAAAGAATGATTTGCCCTTTTTGCACATTAGTGTTAGTATAGGATTGCTGGCCAGCATTTTGTTCACTTCAGAAACCTTCCTGTGAATTGGTGATCTTATCGCATGTAAATAACCTTCCTATGAAGCAGTCGTTTCACAGCTTTGGACAGAATGACTGGAACAGGCCTTGGGTCCGATAATTTCCTTTCTCTCCCGTGAGACATGTTGCATTAGAACGTCAGAACTTTAAATGTACCTCGGTTACGTTCATGTATAATTTATGCTTCTGATGTCTCATATGAAATGATGTTCCTTTTTATTGCGTGTACTAGCGGTGGTAGATCAATAACTATTCCTTGAAAAAATAAATAATGATGTCACCTTTTTTATGAAAAACAACTTTATATTAATTTTTAGTTTGTATATTATGTTAATAGCACAGTTAATGGTTAGCGTTACTGCCTCACAGCACTGAGGTCATGGGTTCGATTGCCACTACGGCCCTAACTGTGTGGAGTTTGTATATTTTCCCTGTGCTTCCGTGGGTTTCCTGCGGGTACTTCGGTTTCCTCCCACACTCCAAAATTATACTGGTAGGTTATTTGGCTCCCCACAAAATTGACCATAGTGTGTATGTGTGTGAGCATGTGATAGGGAATATAGGGCCTGATTCAGACACGCTTGTGAGCGCTATGCGCTCGCAAGCGGGTCAATGGTGGCCCAGTGTGCATGCGCACGACGGAGCCGGCTCCGTCGTGCGCATGCGCGAGTCCCAGATAGCGACGGGCAAACCGCCGCTCCGGGTCTCGTACCAAAGGTTGAGTGACAGCACACTCCCTTTGGTGGGCGGGCCGGGGGCATGGCTGCCTAGACGGAGGCGTTCCCATGGGAACGCCTACTGCCTGGGGCCGGCCCCACTGACATCACAAGTGATGTCAGTGGGAGTGCTTTCGGCAAGGGTCTCGTCGCAAGCCCGATGGTCTTGACCATCGCGACCATCATCATGGCTCGCTATAGCTGTGGGTGGCCGTTCTGAAAAACCAGAGGGCCGGCCCTGATTAAGAGCGATTGTAAGCTCCACTGGGGCAGGGACAGATGTGAATGGTAAGATATCTGTAAAAGCGCTGCGGAATGTGTGGGCGCTATATAAATAACTGGTAATAATATAAAATAATCAAGTATTGACAAAGCACTGGTAATCTAAGGGAATCACAGGCATTAGAAAAAGGCAAAGAATAAAAGGAAAAAAGAAAAGAATGGGACAATAATAAAACCATTAAAAAAAAGTTTTAAGATCCCCTAAAAGCAACATGATAAAGTGATCTGAAACCTGGTTAGCAGAAAAAAACAATCTGAGTCCCTTATCTGATCTGGAATGATTGCTTTATAGCATGTAGTGAATATAAAGATAAGGTCTAGGTATTGCCAGTCAAGTATTCCAGCTATTGTTTCTTCCTAAGTAAATATTTGAGGAGATTTTACACAATAAGCAGTGTAAATCACTTGACACTCCTGTGTGTACCAGGTTTAACTAGATTAGTGAATAGTGTTTAACCCTATCATCTTTCTTGCTAAAATTTCCTGCCTAAAGCTGGGTACACACCGGCCAACATATCGTGTGTGCGTCGGCCAGCGCTATGTCTGTGAACTACATCATTCAGACATATTGCGCCGGCTGTGTTGCACAGACGATGCCCAATATATCTGCAGATATATTGGGGCATCGTGCTGTGTGTACGGGCGGTCAGCCAACCGCCCGTACACTTGCTTCACGGGATGGCGGTGATTAACAACTCAACTGGGCAGGCGCATGTAAAGCGGGCAGTCTGTATGCAGAACATATGTTCTGCACAGACTGCAGATATATATGCACATCAGTCAATCTGCAAATATATCGGTGAGGAGTGTACCCACCTTAACACCAATAGGGCTTAATGCTAATGATTGGCAATAGATGGCATTTAGGGGTCTATGTACTAAGCAGTGAAAAGTGATAAGTCTGTGATAAGTGCCAGCCAATCAGCTCCCAACTGTAATTTTTCAAACACAGCCTGTGAGATGACAGTTGGAAGCTGATTGGCTGGCACTTATCACAGACTTATCACTTTTCACTCTGTCACTTATCACTGCTTAGTACATAGACCCCATAATCTAGTATCTGTAAAGCCCCCCCCCCCCAAATGTAGTTTTGAGAAGAGGAATGAAGAACTAGAACAAATACTAATTTCTGTTAGCAATACAATCTTCTGTACACCCCTTTTCATCATGTTTTTTTTTATTATTATTATTTCCCTGGCACTATACATTTAAAGTCATTGGTCTTTGCATCACTTCTTTACTTTTCAAATTTTGTTTTCTTTTGATCAATCATTTGTTGACATCAATTATAAAATTCAATATTCAATGTTAGGTGACAGACATCTAACCAGTATAACCAGTACACGAGCTAACATTCATAATCACGTATATAGATAAGGTAGACAAGACTGTAGTTCTAATTCTCTTTAATAAATACCACTGTTTGAGCTCTGTACATCTTCAGGATCCAGCAGCTGTAGAACTCCAAGATACGTTTTGAGTGCAGAACAGCCCCTACTGGGGATTTGTATTTTAATTAATCCTCTTCAACATGAAAAGAGCATGGATGATGTTTGTCCAAGTATTATTATTATTATCTTTTATTTACTACAAGGCACCACAAAGTGTCCACAACAGACAGTTTGTAATAAATCATTAATTAATTAGAAGCATGAATTACTAACCTTAGTGCCCTGCAACATATGTAGATGTAACAAGTTTGGCAGTTTAAGTGGATGTGTTGCTTTCATTTTTGTTATTGTTTTAACTTAATACTCCTATCCTATCTTTTCAAATGATAGTAACTATAAATCTGCTGTCAGTCTGAAAACATCGAAAATGTTAATTCAAAGATATTCACCAATTTTTAAACACCTATTTATTGTTAATTTCATTCTTAACAATAGATAGTTTACTGTGATTTTAACCTTTTCGGTATTACCTGCAACCTAGCCTGCTGCATGTTTGTCATGAATCCCTCAGTCAAACCCTTGAAGATCCGCATACCAATATATCAGTTCCGTTGAAATTCCTCTTTTAGCAATTGAAGAGACTAAGGGGTATATTTATTAAAGTGCAGATTATTAGCAGAGAAGATGTTGCCCATAGCAACCAATCAGACTCTACTTATCATTTATCTACGAGGGCTGATTGAAAAGTAATGAGACTGTGTCTGTTTTCTGTCCAGTGGGTAGACGTGGCAAAGCTATGCTGGTTTTGTGAAGCTCATACATTGATGTGTCTGAACCTGCGGTTGGACTGCCGTAGTCATCTTTGTTTGGTCACAGCAAGAGGAAGATCTTGGTACGTTTCATCATGGCGGATAACTAAGACGTGTCTGTGAGATTACGTCACAGCTGTGTGATTGAATTTTGTGTTAGACTTGGAAAAAGCGGAAATGAAACTCATGAAATGTTACGGCAAGCATACGGTGGAGAAACAATTAGCCGTGCTGCAGTATTTTGGAGGTGGAAGCTCTTCATAGAGGGTACTACACCAGTGACTGACTAAGCGCGTTCTGGGAAACCATCCACTGCGGCTACAGATGTCAACATTTACAAAGCTGCGGAGATGTTGCAAAATGACAGAAGGTTAAATTTACGCAAACTTTCGGCTTCACTTGGCATCTCATTCAGTGGATTCAGCATATTGTGACAAAGGAACTGAAAATGCATCGTGTGTGCCAGATGGGTACCCAAAAATCTCACAGAAGAGCAGATGCAACAATGAGTTGAATAGTACAAGAACACAGGGCCTAATTCAGACCCGCTTGCAAGCGGGTCGATGGTGCCCTAATGCGCATGCGCACGACGGAGGGAGCTCCGTCGTGCGCATGCGCGAGACCCGCATAGCGACAGCCAAGCTGTCGCTATGGGTCTCACACCAAAGGGGGCGTGCTGTCGATGGTGACTGACAGCATGCCCCCTTTGGTGGGCGTGCCGGGTGGCGTTGCTGCCCAGACGGAGGTGTTCCCATGGGAACGCCTACCGTCTGGGTCCGGCCCCACTGACATCACTAGTGATGTCAGTGGGAGTGCTTTTGGCTCTGATAGGCACTCCTGGGCTTGCGGCAGCGAGACCCTACCGCAGGGTCTCGTCGCAAGCCCATTGGTCGCGATGGTCTTGACCATCGCGACCATCTTTTTGGCCGCTCGCATAAGCTGTGGGTGGTCACCCACAGCTATGCGAGCGGCCAGGAGGCCGCTCCATTTTTAGGTAGGAGGGCCCTGATTCAGAGCGAGCGCTCTGGTCAGAGCGTCTGGCTCTGAATCAGGCCCACAGTCCGAATGCCGATGAGGATACCCAATTTCCTGACATCGATTGTAACGTGTGCTGAATTGTGGATTTGTGATTATGATCCGGAGTACAAACAACAGTGCAGTGTATGGAAACACACAAATTCGCCTCCGCCCAAAAAGTTCTGTGTGATTCTTTCGGCGTGTAAAGTCATGCTTCTGCTGTTCTTTGATGCGCATGGTATGATCCTACATCACTGGGTTCCCATGGACAGACATTTAATGGTAACTCAGGGCCGAAACTAGGATTTTTGTCACCCGGGGCAAGACAGTAATTTGGCACCCCCCTGGTGATTCCCCCCATAGTAATGCCCCCTGCAGCAGTGCCCCTATAGGAATGCCCCCCTGAGGTAATGCCCATATAGTAATGCCCCAAAGTAATGCCCCTGTAGTAGTGCCCCTATAGTAATGACCCTATAGTAGTGCCCATATGGTAATGCCCTCATAGCAATGTCCTTGTATTAGTGCCCATATAGTAATGTCCACAATACAGAAGTCACATATAATAATATAGCATAGCTGTAAAGAGGCCGCCAGCTCCAAGGGGAAGAGCTCCCGCAGGAATCCCTCCAGCAACGTCCGGCTCTCCGCCCGATCCCACAGTTCCCCAACCAGCAGGACCCGCTGTGGACCTCCGAACTGCTCCAGCACCTCCCGGAAGCGGCTCTTCGTGCAATCCCGAGCCATAGCACTCACCGCAGGAACATGCCAGCAGCAGCGCTCCTATATAGCTGTCCAGCACAGGCTCATGGAGCCGCACGCATACCCAGCGCCCTTACATTGCGGCTGGGGGCAGCAATAAGCAGGAAGCAGCACCAACTACTGAGGCCGGTTCCTGTACTAATCACATCCCTAGAGTGCTGGCCGCCACATCCCATAGGACACCCGAGAACACACCCACACCTCAGTCACCATTACACCCCTGGCATACACACACCCGTCTGTCACCTTCACCCAGGCAGCGCACACACCGCTCCCTGCATGTATTGCTATAGTAAGAGCATGGGTCCTCCGTATCCTGATCTCACAGGCAGCTGGAGGACACTGGCGGTGGATGCAACGGCACACCCGGTGCACGTGCACCTCCAGCCCCCCCCCCTAGTTGCGGCCCTGGGTAACTACTATGCAAACGTCATGAAAACCCATTTGCGTGGAGCCATGAGGAAGAAAAGACCACATTTGCTGAAGAAACAGTGGTTTTTGCTCCAAGACAATGCCCGACCACATGTTGCTACTGTTGCATTGGCAGCACTGACTGAAATTAATCGGACAGCACTGGAACACCCTTCATACAACCTTGGGATTTCTGGGCATTCATAAACCCTGAAAAAACAACTGTGCGAAGTTCTCAACAGGTAATGAAATGAAAAATGCCACAGCTGCAACACTAAAACTGGTGTCACAAAACAGTCTACTGCACGTCTCTGAATCATTTTTGAAACGCAAAAAAATTATTGAATGTGAAGGATGCTACTTTGAAAAAGTAAAATGTTCAGATCCTGTGGAGTCATCTGATTCTGAATGAAAAAAAAATCAGTCTCGTTGCTCTTCAATCAGCCCTCGTAGTACCTTCTAAATCCAGAAGATAATAGCTAGAATCAGAATGGTTGCTATGGGAAACAACTCTACTTCTGAAAACTTGCACTTTAGTAATTATCCCCTTAAGGGTTAGATTTACTAAGGAGCTGTTGTCAAAGCCGCCGATCATTACTAGCTTTGACCGATAGTTTTAAAACGGTAATAGAAGTGAATTCTAAACAAGCCAGGATGCAGTTCTGGGGTGTACAAAGTGAAGGTTGACATGATGACTGTAGACAAGCCATACCTAACCCAACCAAGCCTGGTTTACAATTTATTCCTATTGCCGTTTTAAAACTGTTGGTCAAAGCTGCTATCGGTGACTTTGACAACCCACTATTTACTTAATAAATCTACCCCCAAGAGTACAAAGTAAGGATGTGCAGGCTCAGATAGGTTTGAATTTTCCCGACAAGATCGGATTTTTCCTGATAAAAATCGGGTCTCTGAAAGAGGCAAATCGTCATCTTTCATGGACTTTTGTCCAGGAATGATGATGATTGTCCAAGAAAGAACCCCGTTTTTTGGCGGGAAAAATCCGATCTTGGCGGGAAATTTCGAACCTATCCGAGCCTGCACATCCCTAGTACAAAGTCTATAATGTGTTTCAGGATTACATTGTAACATTGTACTCTCTTCAGCATGAAATCCACCCAGCCATCTTTAGTAACACTGTAGGAAAGGATAACTCCACCAAACAGTTTTGATTAGATAATCCGGCAAGTTGTAGTAGAAGTGAGATCTGAATCATTTCAGTCTTCAGGGGAGTCCCCTAGATCTGGGTTATGCCAGACAAAATATACACAAGTTTGTGTTTTAGTTATTGGTGGTATTTTTAGTTAAGACATATTCTTTATAGAATGTTGCACAGCTCCAGTGTAGCATCTTCTGTTTTAATGCCAGTATCTTTGCCGATGAATGACAAATTATAATAGGTGCATTTCGGACCATAGCCCTGACTACATGACTGTAAAGGGGGATCAGCCTTTAATATTCACAGATACAAAGTTGGTAAGATCAGATAAAAAAGACATTGATCCATCTAGTGTAATCTTTCATCAATTCTGTGTTGAGGAGGCAAAACCAAACATTTTATGTGACTGGTACCAATTTAGCCACACAGCGGGGAAAACCATTCCTTCCTGATCCTCAAAAATCTGTTCAGTCTTTCTCATAATGTCCTTACTTATAGCTACAGAAACCATACCTAGACCTCTAATGAATTTGCCATCACCACATCATGTGGTAAGGAGTAAATACACAGCTAAATCACTCCTTAAAGACCCCTTCCTGTTTCGATGGCAGTTGAGGACCCCTTGTGATCTGTAGGTTATATTTATACACACAAATTAGGTGCTTGGTTTCCAATGTAAACTAATTTTTTTTTTTTTTTTTTCCTACTCTTTTTATAATTGAATCTTTCAATTACTTTTTTGCCTTCATAAACCCATGATGATGCAAAGAAAAAATAAAACTTTTGCTATTGCACATTGCTATTAGTGTACACTAGTTGTCCCTTCTCATTGTTACTGTACTTTGTGAGTACAGGTTGAGTCTCCGATATCCAAAATGCTTGGGACCAGTGGTATTTTGGATAACGGAATAATCCGTATTTTGGAATAATTGCATATCATAATGAAATATCTTGGGAATGGGACCCCAATATACACACATAATGCATTTATTTGTTATATACACCTTATACACATAGCCTGCAGCTCATTTTATACAATATTTTCAATAATTTTGTGGCTCAAGCAAAGTTTGTGTACATACAGGAAATAAATTTATGTTTCATTTACACCCTATACACACAGCCTGAAGGTAATTTTATACCATATTTGTAATAATTTTTGCCTTAGCCAAAGTTCGTGTTCATTGAACCATCAAAAATCAAAGGTTTTGTTATCTCAGTCATGCCAAAATTATTCCGTAATTCGGAATATTCCGTATTTCGGAATATTTGGATATGGGAGACTCAACCTGTATATTGCTAGCAGTGATTGTGTTTTATTGGAGATGAAAATATAAGGCTGACATTGAGCACAAAACCTAGAAATAAAACTGCCAAAACTGCTGGGTAATCTGGAGGAAATGTACAGCACTAGAAATAGATTCCTCCCACACATTTCCCACTGTTACTAAATAACTCATTCATACTGTTCTGTACAGTTATCCTGAATGGCCACATAACTATTACACTTTCTGACAGTCCTGGGTTTTGTTGGAAATTAGCACGAAAAAAACCATATGTAGAGCAGCTATATAAAAAGCTATCCGGATTTGTTGCTATATTTGTAGAGGAAATGAGAAAAGTTCACTACTTTATCGCAGCACTTCTCAAATTGCGTGTTGTGACACCTTGGTGTGTCACACACAATGACAGTGGGGTGGCAATAAAACCCAAAAGGCTGTGTCTGTCTCACATATCAGCTATACTTGCCAACATTGTGACTGCCCCCTCTGGGAGGGGGCACCTAGGTCGGCACAGTGGGGTGGCGCGGCATAAGTGGGGTGTGATGGGGAATTGATGCGGTATTGGGGGTAGAGCAGCCACTTGACACCTTTTAAATACCTCCAGTACTTTCCAATAACAGCCGTCTACATGACCCTGCTTCCCCAGGTGTCACTTCTTTTGGATCCTTTTCCTGCACTTCTTCCAGGTCACATTTTGTAGGAAAATCGTGCACCCTCGCAGCGACTACCGGGAATTGCCATTTCTAATTTGAATCTCGCATGTCACGGGTGCGCGCATTCCTGAGATGTCTGCCAGTTTCATGAAAACAAATTTTCAAACTCGCACCTAATAGGATTTAGCCCTATGAGTAAATGAAGAAGAAAGGTAAGTAAACTACAATGGTGAAACAGAACTGGGAAAAGGGGTGATTGCTCTGTAAAGAACCACTTGGAGTTTCGGTTTTGGGAACAATAGGGTTCATTGCATTTATTTTTATACCTTTGCTGTCACACCTCACAGATAGATAGTGGATGCTGGCCCGTATTTCGGGATTGACTAAATCTAGTATTGAGGCACGGAGTCTAAAGTGCCGGCGGTTTTCACCGGAGACCCCCAGAAGGAGGTTTGGACTTAGCTGCGTCCGACACGCAGGTCGCAGCCCTCAGACTAGGTTCCCTAAAACAGGTGCTGGTGTTCTCTGCATATGAGTGCGATGAAAACGTACAGCGTAATCGACAAGCCGGGTAGAACCAAACGCATAATACGGTACCAGGGAGCAGACGTATGCAGGTCACGGAGGGACAGCCAGGGGTCAGGTCACGATCAATGCCAAGGTCAGAAATGAGCAGAGCATCATAGGTGAGAACGCTGGAGTAAGGTTTGGGAGCCTATACTCTGGTACAGGAGTGCACTCAGACTTCCTTACATAGGCACGAATTTGGCGCCTCCTGTGACATCACCTGGAGGCGTGTATGGCCCTTTAAAAACTGAGTGGCTACGCGGCCATACGGGAGCCACAACCGCAATCCGGAAGCCGCTGGTGAAGAGCTGAAGCATGCCTCAGTTGGCTGCATAGAAAGAAAAGTCGGGTACAACTTATATCAGCGGGCACCGGGGACCACGCGCCCGCTGCCCTGCAGATATAGCCCGACACCAGCGCTGCCCTTCCAGGTACATGGACACCGGGATCCAGCGCGCTTTGACATTTACATTTTTGTGTCACATATGTGGATGTCACTCTTCGTGTGTCATGCCAGAAAACAGTTTGAGAACCACTGACTTGTCAGCTATCGGTAAGCTCTCCATAGCACCATATAATGTTGTGTGTGTGTATAGTATTTATGTATATTTCATCTTCATTCTTATGGGTCATTCTATGGTAATTCACCCTACAAAATGGCATAGCAAGTATATGCCTGGCTATCAACCGCAAAAGGAATTTATGTAAATGTAATTTTATTTGCTGAGAACATAATAAGACCGGTCATTCTTTAAAAAAAAACTGTATTCAGGAATTGCTAATCGTCAATTTGTAATATGAGTTACAATGGAATGACCCTTATGACCTTTAGTAATGTTACTTTGTGAGTTCCTAAAATTGCAGTATCTAATATCCATTCCAAATATGTGTGCAAATGTTTTGTGTTCCTTGCCTAATTAAAAGACAATAACCTATATACCATACTATTGATAGAATGCCTTTATTTTAAGCAAACATTGTGACATGAAGCATGATGGTGCGGAGAGCGTGCGATGAGTCTCGCCATATTGCATCTAAAATAAGTGGTGAGAGGCAGCACTCTTGTCTCATTCCATTGGATATCAGGGAACACTTGGAATGTGAGAACATTGCAGATGACTTGGCATAAAGGTCAGAACAGAGGATCAGATATGGCCATGATGGATACATTTGAGGAGAGTGGATTGCACCATATCTAATAGGAAGGCTGACTTGCTGATTACATATATCAGTGAAAAGGGGATTTAGTACTTTGGCGAATGCTGTAAGTAGGAATTTGCAAACTAGTCCAGGACGTTTCACCATGGGGAGGGTTTTGATAACCTCTGATTTCTTTGTGTGAGACACTGTAAAATGTGCTGGTGCTCCTGTGGAGTTGTATGGGCTCTAGAAAGGAGTCCATCTGTTCGTGCGAGTTCAGGGGTGCCATTCTCTCTCTTTTTTTTTTTTGAAGTCAACATAGTTTCTCCCTAAAACTGGGTACACAACTTTTGAGATTCCCGGCTCATCGGGGAAAACGCTCGCGATCAGTCGCGCAGTGTGCACCCAGCTTGGTCCCCTGTGAGCCCCATACACACTGTGCTAGAAATATGGGATCGGGAGGTTTGGCCGATAAATGTTAAATAGCACATAAGGCCTGATCCCTGCCATTGCAGGAGCGTTATAAGGCATTTATCGGCTGTATACACACCTATACAAACGTCACCCCGATCACCCGATATCAGGTGATCGGGCCAAGGATTATATAAATGTGTACCCAGCTTAAGTTAAGACAACAGCTTTTTGTAGGGTTTAGATGGGAACTGTATATTAACCGATTCTACATTCTGAATTTGTGTTGATTGTTGTTTTTTCTTGTCAAGTGTTTTTATTCTTTCATGCAGAACTGCCTGGCTCTTCCTTGTAGTGCAGGTTTGAATTTACACCATCTTATGAATGGAGGGGTGTCCCCTAAATTATTTATTTTTTGGAGGCATTGTGTTATATTTTCTAGGCATTGTGATTAACTTAATAAAAAGTTAATCGCTACAGTCTACGATGGTGCATTGTGTGGGCAATTTCCCAAGCTCGTCTGTTAAGGACATGATCTGAACATGTTGTTATACAGATCTCACCTGTAGCTAAACCCAATGCACCTGGGAAAAGGAGTAGTCTGTTATGTGTGTATGGAGAACAAGTCTGTAATCATATCATGAAGGGCAAAAAGAAACTCAGTCTTCAAGTTTTATACTCTCCTTTTGCCCTGATTTGGTGGTGTTTGGTGTGGATGAAGATTTATACAGAAGAGGGTCAGGAGATGTGTTGAAATCTCATTATCGTTAATGATGCCAGATTGAGAGATTCAATAACTACTAAATAAATCTAATTTGTTTAGTGTTAGGAGAGTACAGATCTACTACTGTAAAAAGCTTATGCTATCGGATATGTTACAGGGGGTCATACAGTGCTTGCCGACTTTCTGTCTACCAGGTCGGTGCAGCAGGGGGCGTGGTGGAGGCAATGGCCCCACCCCCTGCTGTACAATGGCGAGATTATCGGCATTGTAAAGCGTGGTGCAGGGTTGCGATGATGCAATTCAAGTGCTTCCCAGCTGTTCCAGGAGAGTAGCCAAGTATGCAGGAGGTCCATTTCAAAACTATAAATGGAGCGTACATATCTCAACCGCAATGTAAACATATGGTACAAGACGAAACTGGTCACTGCCCCAAATGCTGTTACCACTCTGCTTCCTTTTTCTATAATAGGCGATTCTGGAATAAACTAATATTTATTAATTCGATATTTCCTTTAGCTATCAGACCAGACCTATTGGCTCTCCTATGTGCTAATTTTACTAATTGGAACTTGGGTCCTTGTCGGAAGATGGTTATTCCTCTACTCACAGTGATTGTTACAGTGGCCAAGAAAGTCATTTTACTAAAATGGACAAACAAATCTACTCTGCCAGATGTGGAAAAGGGAGTAGTTAAATTTCGGGACCTGTATCTTGACCAACTAGAACCTCAGATTCTAATTAATATATTTATATTTTATTCGAAAATACAGATTGCTTTTTATTGTGACAACTAGTCTCCTCTATCTGATGTATGTTCAAATAACATGTATTACTATACCACAAACTCTCATGTTACTGCTTATATTTATACTTAGTAACATTCTGCAATATGTATTCCCTAACCCAGGAATCACGGCGCCCTAGAGTATCAGCATTTTTTTCACGGCACCCCTAAGCCTATTGTTTCTCATTGACAAATTTAGCAAAAATGTAATTGAGTAAATTGTGCTTATATGTTACCTTTAGGTTCAGTTATGTGGGGGTTGACAGGGTTACACTTATTTTTGTCCACATATTGTTTGATTGGCAGCCATTAGCCCTGGTTTTGCCCATCACACTGACTAAAAATAATTTTATTTGGTACTGGACCACCAACCCGAGGCACCCCTGCTAGTGCCCTGAGGCGCCCCAGGGTGACACGGCACACAGTTTGGGAACCACTGCCCTAAACTTTTTTTTTTATGGGTATCTTCACACATTAAAGCAGTGTATTCACCCCCTCCCCCTCCCATTATTCTCTCCCACCCCCATCTTTCCTTGAGTGATCCTTCTAAATATTTATTTTTCACATGGACTTCCAGCAAGGTGGGAACATTTGATTCAAATAGACCTCTAAAGCGATTTTTATTTCTGGGTGACCTGCCTTCTACAGCTGCAATTTTGCCATGAATTACTGACTCGTGCTCATGCTGGTTGTACGTATTTTTCATTTTTAACCTGTGCGTTATGTGACTTCTGCCATCTTGGACTACATCCATGATGTCCTATTCCTTAGTGAGGCCATATCTGCTCTGATTTCTTTAACCACTTAACTGACGATTTTTTCCAGGAAAACCGGTCAGAAATTTGCCGGGTCCAGGAGTCAGAGGAGACGGGTTCTGCACATGTGTAGAACGGATTTCCTCTTCATAAACACAGCGGGGCGGTCACACCTTGTCATCTGAAGCACAGTTGGCTGCGTTCACAAACCATGTGACCACATCAGTTAAGAGGTTAATGGAGGATCTGTTGAGTAAGCAGATGACTTCCTTTAGTGTGACTATAAATGTTTTCCTAGTGATAAGTGGGATGGGTGCTCCAGCCTCAGGCAGTGGGGGGGAAGTCCGCCAGGAGCTCACTTGAGGTGAGGATCTGTGTCCGCCATCTTGGTTTTGCTGTATTCACCGTATTGGTACCATTCAACTCAGCAGTCTTTAAAAATATAGAAATAATGGTTAGTTGTAACAGAGCTTAGGCCCTCTTTGGTCTTCACATTAGTTTTGTCTAATCTTTTTTTACTTAGACTTTATGTAAATAGTTATCGTATTCATAGAGCTATTTGTTTCTTTTCCTATGGCAAGTGGATTTATCTGCCCCCCTTGCAGCCTGTAGGGGTTATGTAAATAGAGGAGAGGTGGCAGTGAGCAGCTGATGGGAGTGACAGCCCAGATCTAGCAAACTGTACTGGTGTGCTGTTTGGTTTCATTCTGTGCTTTTAAGCCACATCTTTATAGAATCTGGCATACAGTCGCGTTCACCTCATTATGTTTCCACAACAGAATCGTGGCTGTGGCCTCTTGACAACTCTTCATGCATGTTTCCCGATATAGATAAGTTACTGGTCTTTAGTTACCAGATCTTTCTGACTACTGGTACCAAATTTGTTTTTATTTTGCCACTCCATCGGTACCATCCGTGTCAGTAAATAAAATAAAATAAATTAAATAATGGTTATTTATAACTGAATTAAGATCTGTTAGAACTTGTGGTTACTTTATTCATGTTCGTTTTTTCCTAATACAAATAATTTCTTCCTTTTTTTTTCCCACCAAACCTCAGTCACAGTGGAACGTGTGGTATTTTTGCTTTTTATCCGTCTCATAACATCAATCATAGTTGTCTGTTTCTATTGTACTGGAATATGACATTGTATAGAACTGCATCCATAGAGCAGCTTGTGTTTCGTATCCCAGGGCAACGCAAATAAACAACTTTGCCTTTTATTTATAAGGCCCCACAAAGTGTCAAGATGATATCATAACATTGCTGAAGGAGCTTAGAGAAAAAAAACAATGTCATTTACTAAAAGACAAACAGTGGTGTATACAAGCCAATGATATAGCTATCTGTAACAGGGAATACTATTATCTACACAATAATAAAAAAGCAGAGAACTTTAGGCAGGCATGATATTTTTTATGTGCTTATTACTCGAAAAAGCAAGTTTTAAATATTTTAATTTAATATAAAAGACCACAGGAAATCTGAAAAGTATCAATATATTTAATAAACGTTATTAAACATTAACACCCAACCAGATTAAATTACATTGTGGTCTGGTTGTAGAGAAAGTCCTAATTAGTGACGTGCTTGGAAAGGTCATTTTCTAAAAGTGGATGGGAAAAGGAAATGGTTTCACAGCAATCCACATAAATAGCGTCCCACCTTCTGCTCCCCCTGCTCCTGGTTACTTTGCTTTTTCCCCTCTACCGCCAATATTTTTAGCTCCCTGATTTAATTCCATGTGACCCACCCAGGGTTTGCCCAAGCAAGTCCCTATAACTGTAAGCAGCTGCATGCAGCAAAGGTACATTTCGGGTGGGTATTCGAATGAATCAGTTTTCTTAAAATAGAAGAGAAAGGAAAATATGTGTCGTGTTGTCTTTTATTTCTGTGTTTCATCACCTGCGACGTCATCCTTACATCTGTGGAGTGACAGGAATAATGGAGAAAATATATTTTTTTCTACACAGAGAAGAGAAAGCAGAAGCTGTGTGCAGCCTGAGGAGAGTTAGAACACTTACATAAGGAGAGGCAATGATGGAAGCATTTGGCATTCTATTTTAAGCATTGTTCCTCATGTCAATTATACACAGTGACAGGACTTAACAAGATCACGAAGGAAGATATAATGAACTGCTCCTTATAGACAATTTCTTCATGTAAGCTGGCTGCATATTACATTTATTGTGAATTAAATATGGAATTGGGGTCTCTATGTAGAACACAAGGAGTACAGTGTAAATGATCTGCTTTTATCTTTCAATAATGGTAAAATAATTCAGAAACTTTTTTTTTTTATATATATATATATATACTGTACATCCCTTTTTTCGGCGTGGAGGGTAACGCCAGAAAAACCTGGTGTTACCCTATAGAAACCTATGGGCTTCTTACCGGACCCCGCACCCGACACTGCGCCGCCACCCCGCCGTCGCCCAGCGCTGGCCCCCACTCACCTGCACTCCATTGTCGCCAGACCGCGCTCCTCCTGGGTCCTCCGTCACATGTGACCAGCAGGAAGCTCCCGGGGGTTGGAGGGGACGGGGTTCCACGGAGACCACGTCACCAGGCATCGGCTGCTTCTCAAAGGGCAGCTCTTATCGCAAGAGCTGTCCTTTGCGATACTAATCACATATGTTAGTACATATGTGATTAGTTAGGTTGTGGTGACTGGCGGAATGGTCACCGCAACCTTAGTACATCCCAAGGTAGTACATGCTACCAGTCCTGTGGTCAGGAAATAAAAGGTTCCAAAGCTGTACACTGAAAGTGATAGTAAATTATCCCCATGGAGGCATGTTTATTGGTGAGCACAGAAGGAACATGATAGTTGGTGGCAGTCACCCTTCCTCAGGTGTACCACCACTGTATATGCAGCTACTGGCTGCCATGTTTATTCTTACGTAATGGGCAGAGTGCGAGTGGACTTTTTGAGCTATCAGAGAAATGCAGTGATGGATATGAATGACAGACGTTCCTACCCCTCCTACTTCTGTATGGCGTGCAGAGGAATATGGCGGCCATCCACCGCATCTTCTGATCTGACCGCAATGGATAGATAGCAACAATCACAGTTTTATGATGAATTAATAATCTTTAGAGGTAATGGTATTTGGTTTTGCAAATACTATTTACAGACACCTCAATGAACAACATCTGTTGATGCTTATATAATGGTATAATTTAGAGTTTCTCAAACTTGTCCATTACAGTCCAGGTTTTAGGGATAGCCATGCTAGAGTCCAGATGGTTATATCAGATTGACGGAGGTACTAATTGAGTCACCTGAGCTTAAGCATGGATATCCTTAGAACTTGGACTGTAATGATGGCGTTTGGAAACCTCTGGTATAAAGCTTTTTTTTTTCTGTCCAATGAAAACCTTGCTGCCAGGTGGTGTATGAACAAGATTGTGAATCAAACATATGAGCATGAATTCCAAACCATTATAATGATTGACTGGTGAGCTTTTTACGCTGCAAGAATTTCTTCATAGGACTGTAGTATGTAGACAGTAGCTGATATACTTTAATATATGTGTCCTCTGCCCTTCCTGGCACTGGGTAATTCATCATACAAACATATGGCAAGTGTTTTTCATTTTGGAACAAGCATTGATGGAATTATAAGGGATTACTTAAGTAAAAGGAAAGTTTCTCTTTACAGACCTTGGTTAAACGCGTTCATTAACCTTTTCTGGTATACCACTATTGAGGTATTAATCTTGAGTGAGATTTCATTGTATAATATATTTCTTACAAGTAAAATGTGCCCCTCTACATCCCGACTTATATATTTACAAGTTAATTATTTCCAAACCAGTGTTTTAGGAATACTTTAATTCCCAGTCAAACATTGCTTGTGCCAAAATATAACCAATACTAAGTAAATATTATTAATAACTCTCAGGGTTGTCCATGGGTGGTGGTGGTGGTGGGGGATCTCAGGGAGCCTGTGGCTATTATCAGTAGAACTTACATTACTAAGAAACGTTTGATAATGGACACTACATTTCATCACATCAGTTACTTGCGTTACCATCACCAAACATTATTTAATTATTGTTCTGCACTTAATATTATTAATTGGACATTCAGATATATCTTCAAACGCATATTTCAAGGGGAAGGGGAAGTGGAACTGGAAACAAAATCAGGGGGCCATAATTTGTATCGGAGGAGGGGAGCTACAGTATATAACCGGTGGTATTCTGTGTCTAGAACAGCCCCCCTTTACTCTACATGAGGGGGTGAGGTACCAATGCCTGTAAATTTATTTGCAGATCCAAACTTACCTCTCACCTGTCCCGTCTGGTGTAGGAAAAAGGGGGGGATTGTTAGCTACTATCAAGCATAAGTGTACTTTATATGCACACATACAGAGGAAAGGGGGGGGATTGTTAGCTACTATCAAGCATAAGTGTACTTTATATACACACATACAGAGGAAAGGGGGGGGATTGTTAGCTACTATCAAGCATAAGTGTACTTTATATACACACATACAGAGGAAAGGGGGGGGATTGTTAGCTACTATCAAGCATAAGTGTACTTTATATACACACATACAGAGGAAAGGGGGGGGGGATTGTTAGCTACTATCAAGCATAAGTGTACTTTATATACACACATACAGAGGAAAGGGGGGGGGATTGTTAGCTACTATCAAGCATAAGTGTACTTTATATACATACATACAGAGGAAAGGGGGGATTGTTAGCTACTATCAAGCATAAGTGTACTTTATATACACACATACAGATAAAAGGGGGGGGGATTGTTAGCTACTATCAAGCATAAGTGTACTTTATATACACACATACAGAGGAAAGGGGGGGATTGTTAGCTACTATCGAGCATAAGTGTACTTTATATACACACATACAGAGGAAAGGGGGGGGATTGTTAGCTACTATCAAGCATAAGTGTACTTTATATACACACATACAGAGGAAAGGGGGGGATTGTTAGCTACTATCGAGCATAAGTGTAGTTTATATACACACATACAGAGGAAAGGGGGGGGATTGTTAGCTACTATCAAGCATAAGTGTACTTTATATACACACATACAGAGAAAAGGGGGAGTTTGTTAGCTACTATCAAGCATAAGTGTACTTTATATACACACATACAGAGAAAAGGGGGGGTTTGTTAGCTACTATCGAGCATAAGTGTACTTTATATACACACATACAGAGGAAAGGGGGGATTGTTAGCTACTATCAAGCATAAGTGTACTTTATATACACACATACAGAGGAAAGGGGGGGGATTGTTAGCTACTATCGAGCATAAGTGTACTTTATATACACACATACAGAGAAAAGGGGGGGATTGTTAGCTACTATCAAGCATAAGTGTACTTTATATACACACATACAGAGGAATGGGGGGGATTGTTAGCTACTATCGAGCATAAGTGTACTTTATATACACACATACAGAGGAAAGGGGGGGAATGTTAGCTACTATCAAGCATAAGTGTACTTTATATACACACATACAGAGGAAAGGGGGGGATTGTTAGCTACTATCGAGCATAAGTGTACTTTATATACACACATACAGAGGAAAGGGGGGGGATTGTTAGCTACTATCAAGCATAAGTGTACTTTATATACACACATACAGAGGAAAGGGGGGGATTGTTAGCTACTATCGAGCATAAGTGTACTTTATATACACACATACAGAGGAAAGGGGGGGGATTGTTAGCTACTATCAAGCATAAGTGTACTTTATATACACACATACAGAGGAAAGGGGGGGTTTGTTAGCTACTATCAAGCATAAGTGTACTTTATATACACACATACAGAGAAAAGGGGGGGTTTGTTAGCTACTATCGAGCATAAGTGTACTTTATATACACACATACAGAGGAAAGGGGGGATTGTTAGCTACTATCAAGCATAAGTGTACTTTATATACACACATACAGAGAAAAGGGGGGGGATTGTTAGCTACTATCAAGCATAAGTGTACTTTATATACACACATACAGAGGAAAGGGGGGGGATTGTTAGCTACTATCGAGCATAAGTGTACTTTATATACACACATACAGAGAAAAGGGGGGGATTGTTAGCTACTATCAAGCATAAGTGTACTTTATATACACACATACAGAGGAATGGGGGGGATTGTTAGCTACTATCAAGCATAAGTGTACTTTATATACACACATACAGAGGAAAGGGGGGGGAATGTTAGCTACTATCAAGCATAAGTGTACTTTATATACACACATACAGAGGAAAGGGGGGGGGGTGCTTGACTGCGCACCCCATTCCCAAACGCACTAAGAGCTGCTAATATGCTGAGACTTGTATTGCCATGCCATGGTAGATGGGCACGCATTTTTGGCCAAACGTGCTAAGAACACATATACAAGTGTTGCATATAACATTAATCAGTGCAGTCTCGTGAAGCGGTTTTGTCACATCTGATTGCAACTAGGATGCAGTAAAATTGCCGCAAGCCAAGATGCATAGAGCCTGGTGCACTGAGCAGGGCTGTTTGGTGCAACTTCAGCAATAGTGTATGACACATCTGTAGACGGGCACACATTTGTGGGCAAACATGCTAAAAAACGCATTTATTACCCATGTTAATTGTAAATGTTATAGTTGTTTAGACCATCAGTATCCTTAGTGCTTAGAGAACAGGACAGAAAGGTGACACCACCACCATTTGGCAAGCGTGGGAAAGTTACAGGCTCTCTGAAATCACCCCAGAAATATTTACCTGCTGGGACTAAATGGTCAGCCAAGGCATAAAGCCTACATTCCACCTGTAGTGATGGGGGGTGAGGTTAAAACTCACGGAGGTGTACCCAGTGCTACTTATCTGGTGTTAGCTACTTTGTCCCTATGAAGACATTAACGCCAGAGAGCTATATTCTGATCAATCCAGCTGCCTCTGTCTGCAAATGCGGCCATTTCCACAAAATGTGTAACTTTTATGGCCGGGTATGCGCAATTTCAGAAATTGTAGGTAAGTGATAGCACTTGAACCGCTGTCCCGGCAAGAGCTCTTTAATAAATGACCCAGCAAAAAAATTATTTCTTATTAACCGCAATAAATGATGAAAAAGACTGATAATTAATTTTGCCTTATCTCCTATCTTTCATAAATAGGCCTCTTTGTTCTATCTGCTGTTTGGGTAGACATTATGCATTGTAACACCAACGAGCCGTATGCATATGATCTGTAGTGCCGTGTTTACCATGCCAGTGTTTACAGTGCAGGATTTACTGATGTTGGGAATGTAGAAATGATTAGGAGATGTTTGGTCTTCATATGTACAGGAAGATGAGCTCTATAATGTATGTCATGGTAATCCAGCTCAGCTGCTGTGAGTGTATACATATGCTAATCCATCGGGAAACCATTAATTGTTGGTGTCCAGAGGTGACTGTGAAGGTGATGGATAGGTCTCTGCCGCCTTGTTTGAATAGTTGATAAGTTGTTTTTCAATAATAGAATATAATATGACCTTTTCTCCTTTTAGCAGGTTTTCAATTTCTCATTTGTCAGTATGGTGCCTAAAGATAAACTAGATTCATTCCGCAGAATACTCAATAAAGGGACTGATAACAATCTGGAAAGTAGCACAATATATATTGGTGTAAATCTCTAATGATAATAATGAGAATAATAATAATTAAATATGTGCAGTGCCTTGAGAAAATCTATCAAATGACAGCTATATATTATGGTTTGTGCCAGACTAGTATATATTATACTGTATACACTGTGTGGTTTATGCAGTATTATTAAACAAAAACAAAAGAGCAAATTTGTCACTTTGTCAAAACCATGTTGCACTGCAGAAGGAAATTTAAAATGAGCAGATTTAGGCAGGGTACACACTATACAATAATCGGGACAAAAAGACAATTTCCGACTGTTCAACCTGAGGATTCGGTATGATCTACCACCGGCCGCATGGGTGGAAGTCCCGAACGTCGGAAGGTAAGTATAAACTAACCTATTCTACCCCCTAACCCTCCCTTAGGAGTGCCTAACCCTAACCTCCCCCCCGAGTGCCTAAACCTAACCCCCCCTACCCCACCGCCTAAACTTAAGTCTCCCAGGGGGGGTGCCTAACCCTAACCTCCCCCCGGGGGTGCCTAACACTAACCCCCCATCCCCTAGCCTGACCTTAACCTCCAGGGGGGGTGCCTAACCCTAAGTCCCCCCCGGGTGCCCTAAACCTACCCCCCGCACAGCTGTCCGCGCCCGGCATCCCTTCGATCGGCGTAGGTAAAATGACAGGCGTTGAGATCTCGACGCCCGTCATTTAACCCTTGCCGAGATTTAGCAGTCGAGACTGTTTCCCCAACCTGAGTAGCTGATAGCATGTACGCTGCACCCGTGACTGGCAGTTGGACCAAAATTGTGGCATCGGGCCCCGTTGTGAGGTTTCACAAACAATATTCAACGGATCCGATGATAAATTATTGGAGTAAAAATGTAGTGTGTATAGAATTCCAACCATTGGGTTCTGATTCCTGCCGATATTTCATGCTAAAACGCTACCTATGTGGGCATCTGTATATAAATTAGCAATGACGTGCCCCTCCTCTGCTCCATAACTCTGGTAGTGTGTGTGCTCGACATCTGATATTCTCTGGACCATTTCTAAGCTCCAAAAATGTTTCTGATTTTCCAAATAATCTGTCAGATGTGTACCCAGCATGAGAGTTGGGGAGGGGTATATCTTGGCTCTATATTCTAATTTTCAATATAAAAACAAAGCTGCCCACTGTTTGTGGGCCACGGGCTCGATCTAGAGTTGTACGCAGCACGCACAGCTGCTTTGTCTTTGGACAGTACATTATACAGGGTGGCCCAAAAGTAGGTCTACAGTTCGTGGCTCCAGAAATGGGCTGCAGCGCGCACACAAGATTCAAATAGGGGAACCACACCAACGGCCTGTGATGTTTGGCAGCATTTGGGGTGACAATGAATTTTGGACCACGTTGCAGCCCCACCTCTGGAGCCGCCACTGGCACAGTAGTGATCTTTCATTGTTCTTACTTTTGTTGTGGCAGAAGAGAAATGATGGCAGGGAATCTGAGTGAAGAACAAAGAAAGTAAATTCTAAGGCAGTATTGGAAGACTGGAAATGCAGAGAATGTGCGCAAAAGAAAAAACAAGGAAATCCGTTGCTGACATTGGTGCTAACCAAGATTTGTGTGATTTTTTTTTGTGTGTGTGTAAAAGACAGGTTTTAGGAATGTTGTAATGTTGATGGAAGACATTTCATGTACCTACGAGACTAAAAATGACAGACCATATTGAATGTGTTGTCCTTCAGCCCAATAAATAATACTGTATTCCTACTTTTGGGCCACCCTGTACTGTATATACAGTACATGCATTTACAGTGTCGTACTTTGGGGAATCTGTATGGTAGAGCTCCACGAGAGCAGACCAATATCTCTTGGAGCTTGATGACCCGTTTGGCAGAGATACGCATCTTCTTGCCCCACCTCTACTGCCAGTGTCGTGAATCCCTGAGCGTACTGGGCAGATCCACGATGACATGCCCCCAGAACCTCCCATCCTCCCCGGGTAAGCAATCTGCAAGTATAATATAAGTAGCAGAGAGAACCATTGATGATGGGTTAGGAACTTTCATATTTTGGTCTAATATGATCCAGTACCTATATTTTTATGTGCTAGATTTATGCAGCCACTGGCCAGGTACAATGCTGGCAGAAGATATGTCCTTTGGAAGATGTACAAGCAGTGACTTGCTTACCTAACGCGGGTTGACAAATTTCTCTTCACTGTAATATTCATTCTGTTAAATCATAAAAAAACCTTTTGTATAAAGCACATTTGATGATGCATGAAGGAGAGGCCAAAAGAAAATATATATTTTTTTTCTACTTGGACCTGATACCCGCATTATAGGTCGATCATTTATGTTGGAAGAACACGATCATTTACTACAACAGAGACCTACTTATAGGAGCGTACCCTCCCTTCCACCACCAGCACAGAGCTGAGATTCATCGCCTCATTGGGTTCATGTCCAATAAATGAATGGGTTAAGCAACCAACTTGCTAGCTAGACTTTCCCTCCCTTCCTGTTCACGAAGAGTCAGGTTTTTATGTAAATCCCACCCTTCCTTCCTGTAATGACTTGAAAGAGAGCATAAAATGCATATGTACATATAGATCTATTTACTGGAGTGTATGCTGTGACCTTTATCCCTCCCAAATAGCATCATCTTTATATGTGGAACACTGAGCATGCTGAGTAATGCCCTGTGAATGGAACCATTATGCAGAGTGATGCTGGGTGCTGCTGGCAGTGGGCTGATGTGTGTTACACCTAGGGGTGTGCACCGGCCACTTTTCGTGTTTTGTGTTTTGGTTTTGGATCTGGATCTTTCTTCGTGTTTTGGATCTGGATTGGTTTTGCCAAAACCACCCTTCCGTGTTTTGGGTTCTGGGTTTTGTGTTTTGGATCTGTATTTTTTTTTAAAAAAGCATAAAAACAGCTAAAATCACAGAATTTGTAGGTTTTTCTGCTCCTATGCTATTATTAACCTCAATAACCTTAATTTCCACTCATTTCCAGTCTATTCTGAACACCTCACACCTCACAATAGTGTTTTTATGTCCAAAACGTTGCACCGAGGTAGCTGGATGACTATGCTAAGCGACACGAGTGGGCGGCACAAACACGTGACCCATCTAGGCGTGAAACTGCAGTGGCAGACAGGATGGCAGTTTGAAAAACTAGGCCCCAAACTGTACATAATGCAAAGAAAAAAAAGAGGTGCAAGATGGAATTGTCCTTGGGCCCTCCCACCCACCCTTATGTTGTATAAACAGGACATGCACACTTTAACAAACCAATCATTTCAGCGCCAGGGTCTGCCACACAACTGTGGCTGAAATGATTGGTTCGTTTGGGCCCCCACAAAACAAGCTGGCAATTAATGTGTCCCTGCACAAACTGGCTCTATGGAGGCAAGATGTCATCCTCATCCTCCTCATCCACCGATTCCTCACCCTCTTCAGTGTGTACATCCTCATCCTCACAAAGTATTAACTCGTCCCCACTTGAATCCACCACCACAGGTCCCTCTGTACCTTCTGGAGGCTGGTCTCCCTGGAAGAGCTGATAATTCATTTTGATGAACATCATCTTCTCCACATTCTGTGGAAGCAACCTCCTACGCCTTTCGCTGACAAGGTTCCCGGCTGCACTAAACACTCTTTCGGAGTACACACTGGAGGGGGGGCAACTCAGGTAAAATAGAGCCAGTTTGTACAGGGGCCTCCAAATTGCCTCTTTTTCCTGCCAGTACAGGTATGGACTGTCTGCCATGCCTACTTGGATGCTGTCACCGATGTAATCCTCCACCATTCTGTCAATGGTGACAGTATCATATGCAGTGACAGTAGACATGTCAGAAATTGTTGCCAGGTCCTTCAGTCCGGACCAGATGTCCAAACTTGGTCCTGCCTGCCCTGCATCACCGCCAGCGGGTTGCTTAGGATACCTAAGTTTTTTCCTGGCAGCCCCAGTTGCAGGAGAAAATGAAGAAGGAGCCGTTGACGTGTCACGTTCCGCTTCAGCTGACAGTGTGTTCACCAGCAGGTCTTTGCACCTCTGCAGGCTTGTGTCGGCCGGAAAGAGAGACACCACATAGGCTTTAAACCTAGGATCGAGCACGGTGGCCAAAACGTAGTGGTCTGATTTCAACAGATTGACCACCCTGGAATCCTGGCAAAGCGAATGAAGGGCTTCATCCACAAGTCCCACATGCCGAGCGGAATCGCTCCGTCTTAGCTCCTCCTTCACTTTCTCCAGCTGCTTCTGCAAAAGCCTGATGAGGGGAATGACCTGACTCAAGCTGGCAGTGTCTGAACTGACTTCACGTGTGGCAAGTTCGAAGGGCTGGAGAACCTTGCACAACACGGAAATCATTCTCCACTGCGCTTGAGTCAGGTGCATACCCCCTCCTTTGCCTATGTCATAGGTGGATGTATAGGCTTGTATGGCCTTTTGCTGCTCCTCCATCCTCTGAAGCATATAGAGGGTTGAGTTCCACCGCGTCACAACCTCTTGCTTCAGGTGATGGCGGGGCAGGTTCAAGAGTGTTTGCTGGTGCTCCAGTCTTCGGCACGCAGTCGCTGAATGGCGAAAGTGGCCAGAAATTTTTCGGGCCACCCAAAGCGTCTCCTGCACGCCCCTGTCGCTTTTCAGAAAATTCTGCACCACCAAGTTTATTGTGTGAGCAAAACATGGGACGTGCTGGAATTTGCCCAGATGTAATGCCCGCACAATATTGGTGGCGTTGTCAGATATCACAAATCCCCAGGAGAGTCTAAGTGGGGTAAGCCACTGGGCGATGATTTCCCTCAGTTTCTTTAAGAGGTTGTCGGCGGTGTGCCTCTTACTGAAACCGGTGATACACAGCGTAGCCTGCCTTGTAACGAGCTGGCATTTCTGAGATGCTGCTACTGGTGACGCTGCTGCTGTTGCTGCGTAAGGTGATACATCTACCCAGTGGGCTGTCACAGTCATATAGTCCTTAGTCTGCCCTGTTCCACTTGTCCACATGTCCGTGGTTAAGTGGACATTGTGTACAACGGCATTTTTCAGGACACTGAGGACACTTTTTCTGACGTTTCTGTACAGTCTCGGTATCGCCTGCCTAGTGAAGTGGAATCTAGACGGGATTTGGAACCGGGGACACACTACCTCCATCAATTGTCTAAATCCCACTGCACTAATGGCGGATACCGGACGCACGTCTAACACCAACATAGCAGTCAAGGCCTCAGTTATACGTTTTGCTTCAGGATGACTGCTGTCGTACTTCATCCTCCTCGCTAAGGACTGTTGGAGGGTCAATTGTTTAGTAAAAGTAGTGGTGTTCCTACTTCCTCTCTGGGATGATGAACGACTCCCAGCAGCAGCAACAGCAGCAGCGGCAGCAGTAGGCGTAGCAATGCAGGATCCTCCGGAGGAATCCCGGATAGGAGAGTCAGTCATGCCAGTGACATGGCCTGCAGGACTACTTCCGATCCTAACTAAGGAGGAAATTGACGAGGAGGGAGTTGACGGTGTGGTTTGCAGGCGCTTGGATACAACAGGACAACGGGATTTAGGTGTCCCTGGACTGCTTACGGTCTTAGCCAAAGTTTCTGAACTTGACAGTAACTTTTTATGAACGCGCTGCAGGTGCCGTATAAGGGAGGATGTTCCTAGGTGGTTGACGTCCCTACCCCTACTTATTTCACCTTTACATATGGTACATATGGCAAGACAGTTGTTGTCCGGATTTGGATAGAAATATTGCCAGACCAAAGAGGTGGAATGTTTGGTCTTCTGCCCAGGCATGACCGTGATGGGCTTTTTCATCCCACGGACAACAACTGTCTCCCCCGGAGCCTGATTTAAACAAACCACATCACCATCAGAATCCTCCTCGCCAACTTCCTCCTCAGCGCCAGCTACACCAGTATCCTCATCCTGTTGTACTTCAACAGTGACATCTTCAATTTGCATATCAGCAAGTGGACTGTGGGTGCCTCTTTCAGCACTTGCAGGGGGCGTGCAAATGGTGGAAAGAGCCACCTCTTCCCGTCCAGTGCTGGGAAGGTCAGGCATCGCAACCACCACCACACTTGGACTCTCCTTGGGGATTTGTGATATCTTCTTAGAAAGCACAGTTCTTCGCTGTGCTTTTGCCAGCTTAACTCTTTTGATTTTTTTAGTGGGAGGAGGGCTTCCATCGTCATGTGAAGCTGAACCACTAGTCATGAACATACTAGGGATCGACCTTAGCCGTTCCTTGCCACTCCGTGTCGTAAATGGCATATTGGCAAGTTTACGTTTCTCTTCAGCTGATTTAAATGTCTTTTTCAAGGTCATTTTCCTGAACTTTGCCATTTGGGATTGTATGTGCCCTCTACTATGACATTGGGCATCGGCCTTGGCAGACGACGTTGATGGCATGTTATCGTCTATGTCATGACTAGTGGCAGCAGCTTCAGCACTAGGAGGAAGTGGTTCTTGATCTTTCTCTATTTTATTTTTATCGGAGAAAGTTTGGTCCTCCATTTATGTTATATCGATTTGATATATACGTGCGGCTAAACACAGAAAATAATTTTTTTTTGGGTTTGGACTGGAGTGTACTTTGTGGGTTACAGCACCCTTTAACGGTCAAGCCAGCCGGCCCTTTACTTATGACACAGGCGCACGCTTGGCACTACTTTGTTGATGCACGTGCGGCTACTGCGCACACAATTCACAAACACAGAAAATAATTTTTTTTTGGTTTGGACTGGAGTGTACTTTCGGGGGTTACAGCACCCTTTAACGGTCAAGCCAGCCGGCCCTTTACTTATGACACAGGCGCACGCTTGGCACTACTTTGTTGATGCACGTGCGGCTACTGCGCACACAATTCACAAACACAGAAAATAATTTTTTTTTTGGTTTGGACTGGAGTGTACTTTCGGGGGTTACAGCACCCTTAACGGTCAAGCCAGCCGGCCCTTTACTTATGACACAGGCGCACGCTTGGCACTACTTTGTTGATGCACGTGCGGCTACTGCGCACACAATTCACAAACACAGAAAATAATTTTTTTTTTGGTTTGGACTGGAGTGTACTTTGGGGGTTACAGCACCCTTTAACGGTCAAGCCAGCCGGCCCTTTACTTATGACACAGGCGCACGCTTGGCACTACTTTGTTGATGCACATGCGGCTACTGCGCACACAATTCACAAACACAGAAAATAATTTTTTTTTTGGTTTGGACTGGAGTGTACTTTCGGGGGTTACAGCACCCTTAACGGTCAAGCCAGCCGGCCCTTTACTTATGACACAGGCGCACGCTTGGCACTACTTTGTTGATGCACGTGCGGCTACTGCGCACACAATTCACAAACACAGAAAATAATTTTTTTTTTGGTTTGGACTGGAGTGTACTTTCGGGGGTTACAGCACCCTTAACGGTCAAGCCAGCCGGCCCTTTACTTATGACACAGGCGCACGCTTGGCACTACTTTGTTGATGCACGTGCGGCTACTGCGCACACAATTCACAAACACAGAAAATATATTATTTTTTTAGCACTTGGGGGGAGCACCCCTGATGGACAGAGCACCCCCTGGACAACACTACAGCACTCCTTTAGGACTGGGACACTGCACAGGACTTTGGAGTGGACACAGCCCCTATGGAGAACTGACTGCACAACACAGTCCAGCCAGCCCCTATGGACTTTGAAGTAGTGGACACAGCCCCTATTAACAACAGCAGCACAGCACAACACAGCCAGCCCCTATGGACTTTGAAGTAGTGGACAACAGCAGCACTACACTACACTACACTACACTACACAGCCCTAACTCCCACCCTCCCTCTTCACTGTCCACAGCCGAGTGAGAAAATGGCGCCGACGCGGGTACCTTATATAGGATCCAAAACCCGCGAGACTCGGAAGGCGGGATGATGACGTTTTGCCTCGATTTCAGATCCGAGTCAGGCGGGAAAAGTCGAGCCTGACTCGGATCGGACTCGGATCGGGGGGGCTCGGGGGGGTTCGGATTTCAGAAATCCGAACCCGCTCACCCCTACACCTTGACCACCGGCAGCAGTGTGATTTTCTAATGCTGCTTATTCTGACACTGCCCTCCATTCATGAAAGGAGGAGCTGATCTGTTCTTTAATAATACTCCAGAGCTGTTTACAGCCTGGACAGATTTAGGATTTTTAGTACTTTGACCTATTTGGTATTTATTCTATGCCCCGATGTTTACACTCAGCAGCCAGAAATCACTTTTCCGATCTCTTTAATGTTTAGTATTACCCAGCTGAACCGTACATCGCGGATGTTATTTTGTTTATTATAGTGTATATAATATTACCAACAGCCATTCCATGGACATGGGCGAATTTCCATACACAGAGGGAATTTATAAAATGGATTGGATACAGTTGTGAGTGTGTGTCTATTACATAAGATTTGTACTGTTTTGGGAATGGGGTTTGATGTAGATATTCGGGGCTTATGCGTTTACGATCCCTTGCGATTGTAGAGGCAGAATAGAGGATGAAGGGGGCGGGCAAGTTTGGCCAATGTATAGTAGGTGCATGATCACACATATGTGCCCCAGGCAGGCCATAGAAGAGATGCCTATACCTCTGTCAGGAGACCTTTCTCTAGTGGATTCTCAACCTCTGCGGCAAAGTCTGCACCGCTGGTAGTGACCGGCAACCACTTTTTGTCTTGATCCCTCCCAGTGATGATATTATAAGTATGGCTGTTGTTAATTTATTTGCATTATTTAAAAGATTATTTGCATCAGTCCGTAGCAGGAAAGCAGATTCCCATTTGAGTTTTTTTTAAAGGGAAAGAAAGCGTAATTATTTAAATGTATTTTTCATGGTAATTGCAATTTAGTGATTGTTGATGACACTTGTCCAGACAGAGACACTTCATCAAAGTACTTTATTGTGTACTAGGACAATAGCATTTGCTGCTACCTCTGACAAGCCTCATCTCCTGACGTAAACCAGGCGCACATGTTATCTTTGCCAAACAGGATGAATCTTGAGAGCCTACACAAAATGCCCCTGATTCTTGGCTGCCTGCGTTTCTAGCGCACAAAGCGTCCGGCTCCGCACTCTGGGCCTGATTCGGACCCGCTCGCGAGTGCATTACGCTCGCAAGCGGGTCGATGGCGGGCCAGTGCGCATGCGCGGTGTGCGTGAGCCCCGTAGCGAGTGAGTACTTCACTCGCTCCGGGGTTCACAGCAAAACGGGACGGCTGTCGATTGACAGCTCGCCCCGTTTTCTAGGCGGGAAGGGGGGGTGGCTGAACAAACGGAGGTGTTCCCGAAGGAACGCCTGCCGTTTGTGGGCGGCCCTACTGACATCACTCGTGATGTCAGTAGTGGACTTCCTCTACTATTAGAGCAGGAAGTCCACTTGGGCTTGCGAGACCTGAGACCCTACCAGAGGGTCTCCTCGCAAGCCCGATGGTCGTGATAATCCACAGCTTAGCGAACGGACAGAAAAAAAAAAAAATTCCCGCCCTGATTCAGAGCGTGCGCTCGCAAATAGCGAGCACCTCTGAATCAGGCCTTCTGCTTGTTGCTGTGCTTTATAATGGCAGCGCTTTCTGACATATGAAAGAGACTAGTTCCTAAATAAGTGGAAGCAGATTGATCCTGTTCCAATGGGGACTTGGTTCTGGATTGCAGCGATTAGCGATGGCTCGTCTATGGTGTGTTGTCTTGGCCTAGTAAGTAGGGAAACGTTAGCCTTATGTGCGCACATTATTATTTGGTGTACGTGATATATTATCAGTCCTGTGGGGATATTATGTTACGCATTCTCTGAGCTAATAACGCTGGGCACATATTTCCAAGCTGCTCATCTTACAGAGTGTCCTTTGGAGATTGAATGTAACTAGGATTGTGTTTTTTGCTGCCAAATGCCATACCTTCCTCACATCTTCTTACATTAGTGCCTGGAACCACGTTGCAGGTGAAGGTTTAACAGTGATGAGCAACAGGCGGGCCAATGAGCCCTTCACCTGCAAGCTGTATGCTCTCGATCTTTGATATAAAGCAGAGACTGAAGGTGATTGGAGCAGCCGGCCTTTGCATCATGTGACCCTCTCTGCACAATGGCTGGAGGTCAAGCAGCACCTTTAATCAGTAAGGGAATGCAATTTGCTGCACACGTGTCGTCTTCTGCTGGTGGCTTTTGATTAAATCTAAGCTAATTTTAGCCTTTCATTATTAAAATGTAAAATTGAAGTTAGTGATTTTAATGAGTTTATAAATTAGTAGTAGCTGGTCAATGGTAATCCAAGTGAGTTGGAGGCATTTGGGGATTTCGTAGTGTCATGTGGTGGGTTTGAGTGACGTGGACATATTTGGTCCACATCATTGGATTTCACATTCCAATGTGTAATATTGTGTGTGTGTGTGTGTGTGTGTGTGTGTGTGTGGTATGTATATATATATATATATATATATATATATATATATATATATATATATAATTTAGTGTCCAGAAAGAAGTGCACTCGCCAGTCTTAAAGTAAATAATGTCTTCTCTTAATGGAATAAGATCAAACACAGTGAGCCATCGACGTTTCGATCCTCACACGGATCTTATTGCATTAGAAGAAGGCATTATTTACTTCAAGACTGGTGAGTGCACTCCTTTCTGGACACTATATTCATCCCTAGACAATAGGGCATTGATGTGGCACCCCAGCTAAATGAATATAATGGAGTGAGTGTGGACACTAGTGACTGTCTATATATATATATATATATATATATATATATATATATATACTGTATATATACTGTATATATATATATTTACTGTATATACAGTGCCTTGCAAAAGTATTCACCCCCTTGGCTTTTTACCTTTTTTGTTACATTACAACCTGTAATTTTCTTTTTTTTTCTCTTAAATCTGAATTTTATGTGATGGATCTGCACAAAATAGTCTAATTTGGTGAAGTGAAATGAGAAAAATATATATAAAAAAAAATCTTTATAAATAAAATTCTGAAAATTGGCAAGTGCATATGTAATCACCCCCTTTGCTATGAAGCCTTGAGGAATGGGCAAAAATCCCAGGGGCAAGATGTGGCAAGCTCATAGAGACTTATCCAAAGCGACTAGCAGCTGTAATTGCCGCAAAAGGTGGCTCAACAAAGTACTGACTTTAGGGGGGTGAAGAGTTATGCACGCTGAAGTTTTCTGTTATGTTGTCCTAAATGTTGTTTGATTCACAATATAAAAAAAAAATCACAGTTGTAGGCATGTTCTGTGAATGAAATGATGCACACCTTCAAACAATCCATTTTAATTCCAGGTTGTGAGGCAACAAAACATGGAAAATGCAAAGGGGGGTGAATACTTTTGTAAGGCACTGTGTGTATATGTGTTCTCTCTCTCTCTTTCATCAATTTTCAGACTCAATTACGTCTTCTCAGTACAAGTCTGCACATGACTTTACATATGTTCTCTTTCTACACTCACTCATCCCGCTTACCCAAGGCCAACATTGCTGTGTGATTGGATCATATGGGTTGAGTACAGGACGACCTAATGTTCCTCCCCTAGTGCCCAAACCAACTTCCCTCCCTGCACCCTAATCCTAACCCTCCCCTCTTAGTGCCTATCTCTAACCCCTAAACCTCCCCCGAACCCCACTACTTACCATCGGGATGCCAGTGCCAATGGCAAACGCAGGATTTCTAGAGGGGGGTTTCCAAATGCTTGATTTTAGAGCGAGTGTGGCCAGTCCATGAAGAGTGCAGAATTAGTACTTAACCAGCTTTAATATGCGTCATACAAAGAATATTGTGTGTCATAATTCCAGCATATACAGGACCAGTGATCACAGTAAACCATTAGATGCGGCAGTAGGGCCATCCTGCCTGAGCTGAATGTTTTTATATTAGATGTGGGCACTATCCCAGACCATTGGAGCAAGTCTGGAAGCCTGGAGGAGCAGCAGAAGAACCTAGCACTGCCCTGGACATATATGTACATATTGGACTCTATAGCAGTACATCCCTAATAGTGCATGTTTTCCAGATTTCCTAGTTGGTGCACAGGTTTATTACTGGCTGATATATGTTGAAGTTCAACAGGTGGTGCTAAATATTTCATATGTGATACTGAGAAGAACATGTAGCACTAGTAAAATTCTATTATATTACTATTTCCACTGTGGTCATGTGTGTGCTGGAGAGGGGGGTTTCCAGGCAGACGGAAACCCCCCCCTGCGTTTGCCTATGCGTGCTGGAATTCTAACAGGTGTCGTGATTCCGACACCAGCGTGCTAAGCGCCGTCATCCCGTCTGTCTGGATTATAACTACATCCCGATCATACAGCCCATCAAGGACCTCTGCAATCTGGCTGGACCAATAAGCGATATGCTGCACTTACCCTTTTGAATAATTGCCTATTTCCCTATACATTGTAAGCTTGCGAGGAGGGCCCTCTAACCTCTGTCTGTCTGTTATAACCCAGTTTTGTTTCATTACTATTTTTTTCCCAATTCTAAAGTGCAAAGGAATAGGCTGTCACTATATAAGTTGTTGTTAAATATATGTGTACAGTTTCCCTTTAACATTAAATGACTTTATATTGAAGAATCAAATGGCATTACATTAATATTGCTATATTTTTGTTTTTCCTCTCGCCAGGTAATAAGCTCAATGAGCTCTCTGTCAGACTATTGCTTGCCTTCCATATTACGCACCTTGTTCGACTGGTATAAACGTCAGAATGGATTTGAAGATGAGTCGCATGAATACAGGCCTCGAACAAACACTAAATCTAAAGGGTAATACACCAGCAAGGATATGTATGTATGCGGCACTCGGTAAATGGTAAAATAACAACACACTACTTGAAAGACTAGTGTGTGTCGTTATTTAACAAGTCCTAGATTGCCGCCATTGTTTGTGCTTGTGTATCCAGGTATTCGTAGCCATACAGAATCGGATTCTACAGTGCCAGATTTAAATTGGCAAGTCTTCAATTCTTATAATGTCAGAAAGCTCCTCCACCCGGGGATCATATCCTTCCAATGTTGAGGCATCACAGATTACAGTTATTGAAGGAGGGGGACTAGTCACCTTGGAGTAGACTTGTATAAACCTTTGGCCTTGGGGCGTCTGTGTTGGTGATGGAGCTGGTTCTGCGAGCGATCAGTGCAGAGTGACTACAGAGTTCTGCCATCTGGACAGAAACAGTTGCCTGGCATTGTACATACCCTTTACTTTAAGCTTAACATTTATTTTGTGTTTCTGTAGATGGGACTCCTTTATTTATCCTTCAATCCGCGTATAATAGGATTTATTCTTCCGCACATTCAGAAAGATTATGTATATAGAACATAGCAATATTTTTTTTATGAAACCTTCATTTGCAGTAATACATCATTACTACAAACGTTGTTATTGAACTGTACTGTGCACTATTGACGTGCGTGTTCTAGATCAATTGTATTACTGTTTGTTTAAAAAAAAGACTAGTAATAGCATGCAGTGTCCAGCAATAGGCTCTGTATCTAAGGTAAGAGCAAGAAAAAAAAGGTGTTGTAAAGCCCCCATAATTGTCCTCTGTAATGTGCCTGAGCCAGCATACAGTACAATGCCATGCCAGTTGTGTCTATCATCCTCCCTTGGATGTGATGGAATAAGATACTGTATATTTTTCTAGTAGATGATTTAAAGTTTTTCCACATGACTTCCATTGTCAGGTGTGCGGCCTGGGCAAGGTTGTACTAAAGTGATATAACAGCCCAGTGTAACTCTCTGTGCAGGCAGCAATGTTATAAGTCTTCCCTCAGTTATGTGCGTTATTTAGATGCTAATACAGCTCACAATTTTATTACAGGTTGATTCTCCCATGTCCAAATATTCCGAAATACGGAATATTTCGAAATACGGAATTATTTTGGCATGACTGAGTTAATGAAACCTTTGCTTTTTGATGGTTCAATGTACACAAATTTTGTCTAAAGCACAAATTATTAAAAATATTGTATAACATTACTTTCATGCTGTGTGTACAGGGTATATATATGAAACATAAATTAATTTCATGTATGTACACAAACTTTGTTTGAGCCACAAAATTATTGAAAATATTGCATAAAATTACCTGCAGGCTGTGTGTATAAGGTGTATATAACACATAAATGCATTGTGTGTATGTTGGGGTCCCATTCCTAACATATTTCATTATGATATACAATTATTCCAAACTACGGAATATTCTGTTATCCAAAATACCCCTGGTCCCAAGCATTTTGGATATGGGAGACTCAACCTGTACCACAACAGATGGCCGAACAGGAAAAATAGAACATGCTTACTCTCCCCATCCCTGTTCTGTCATCCGTTTTAGTAAACTAGTGTTGTGGATACAGTGCTCCATAGATATCAGTGCTCTCTATGTGAATATCCACTAATCCACTTTTCACCTGTTTAAAAACTGCCTCCCCCTAGAGACAATGTACCTCCACACTGCTTGGCCTCTACCCCAGTATCCTAACTGCCAATTTCCAGGTACAACCACTGATTACCTTATTAAAGCTTAACTTTGTTCGCCGATAAGGTTCTGTGATCCCCAACTCCCTCCCCTACCCCCCAGAACCTTGTTGTAGTTTATCCAGAACTATTTAATGTGTTCTTGAAAGAAAACTTGTAACAGTATCTCTTATTCAGTTTATATGCCTTGTACTTTCAAAATAAAAGCGTGAAAACCCCCCCGAAAAAAATAAATAAAATAAAATAAAATTAAAGGTGAATTTAGATTAAATGACGATTATGTGCATAAACCTTCAGTTAGGATTTGGTAAGTAAACCGTAAAGTGTTGAGAATTGGTAATTGTCCATGAAGATTGATTACAAAGTGTCAAACATTGTGCTACACTGGTACAGTGTTCTACCCGGACGTTTTTCATTGCCGGCTGGCATTATGAGGTAGCTGGGGTGGGGAGCGCAGACTGAACTGAACCCTTAGATTAAGGGGAAAATTCAATTAGGTGTGAGTTAGGGCGGCTGGGATCCTTTTCCAGTCTGGGACGGCTCCATGCAGTACTCTGTAAGAACGGCTGGCCCTGGCTGCCGGGCTGTGTAAGAATAGTGCTGGGCTGGAGCGCCCGTATAAAAGGTCCTGGGGGGAACACTCTTTGGTAGATGCGTCTTCTGGTTTACAGTGACATCAGTGACGGCATTTATCACACAGCAACCACAGTACAGTACACACTCAGGGCCTGATTCATCACGGATCGCACCTACAGGAGCGTACGCAGATCGGCCAATGGTGCATAGTGCTCATGCGTATGCACCGCAGTGCACGTGCGTGATATAGCATTGCGATCACCTACGCAGATACAAAGCCATCGCAGACCGAGGGGTGGGACGTCAGCGTTTGGGGGTGGTTACGGGGGAGTGGTTGGAGAAACGCAGGCGTGCCTGTCCGTTTGAATGCCTTTGCTTGGGCGTGCATAAATTAGCCACTGCTACGGCATGCACAGCTTGTGTACTCACTGCGTGCGACGAGGTTTGCAATTTCAGACTAAGGTCAGACCTGATGTAATTGTGCGTGACGGGCTGATGTTACTCCATGTTCCCGATGTATACGCAGGACTGCAGGGTATTACGGATGTGAGATAGTGGTAGTGGGGGCGTCTCTATGCTGGCTGTGCAACGGCTTTGCGATTGCATTCATTAGCATATTTTCGCAGCAGACCTGCGTGTGTAATCGCAGCCGCGATCGCAATATCCTCCTTTGAATCAGGCCCTCAGTCTGCACATCGTTGGCGGTAACTGAACTGTAATGTTAGGACAGAGTATTCAGTCCAGCAACCTCACAGCTTGCACGTTTATGGTAGCAATGTGTATGTTTTGCACCCAGGTCATTTAGAGCCTGCTTAAAAGTTGCTTACAGTATATATTTAATCTCTTTAATGTGGAATATTGCCAGTAAAATAAGAATGGAAAATAACTGTATAAATGTTATGTAAAATTAAACATAAAAAAAAAAATCCAAAACTTGCCGGTCCCAAATTTCAATTGGGTCATCCATCCCCTGTCTAGCTCTGTATCAGTTCAAAACAGCTTGTATTACATGTAGATTTCCCCTTTAATCAATCATTGCATTGCGTAGCCTAGTTACAGCATCAAACAGCTGTAATTCTGTCCATGAATTCTCCAGCCAGCTGCCTATGGCCTAACTTTGCCAGTATTATAATGGTTGACACTTGTGTAGAGAAGACGTTCGCACATCCGTCCATCTATAGCCTTCCAGTGTTGTTCCCGTCACTTATGATTGTTGAATAAATCCAGAGAAGAGCTCGTTCCCATTTAGCCACAGCTGGAGTTTATCTGATTTGTTTATTGAAGTGGCAAAAAGTTTCCAGTTTTAATGCAAGTGCTGTAATTCTACTAAATGGTATTACATGTATTCATTAATCAGAGAAATGGCTTGCGTATTTGCCAGGAATATCTTCTCTTCCAGTCTTTGCTGGCCAAGTAGGGTAAGATATTCCATGATTTTTCTGCAGAGAAGTATACACTGATGCTGTTATTGCCATATAATTGCGGTATGTGTTACATTAATGGAGTTTGTTATTACTTTGTGTTTTTTAATTATACCTAAAGGCAAACATTTCGCTTTGTGAACGCTGAGGCATGACGCACTGACTTCTCATGAATAATAGCTTAATGGTTCAGCAGAATAATGGCTGCAATGTATACCCATTATTGAATAAAAAAAAAATTATTATATATATTATCTATTATTTTGCTTAGTGAGTATCCTTAACTCTATAATAATTAACCTTCTATGTTTATGATATTTGTATCGGGTACCTTTTTGAAGTTTTAACAATAGGGTGTTGAATATTTGTAGTTTTTTTTTTTTTTTTTGTTTACGTTTTTAAAAAAACGGATGAAAATGAATTATTTGTTTGTTATTTTAGCGATGAACAACAGAAAGATTATTTGATGGAAAGGAGGGATCTGGCGATTGATTTTATTTTTTCATTAGTTCTTATAGAAGTTTTAAAACAGGTAAGTTGATCCTGCTATTGATTGCACATTTATTGTTTTTTTTATTAACGAAGCATAATTTCTTCCTATGGTTTCAGGAAGCGGATAATTCAAAGAATATTGAATTTAGTGACATTATGTCCATTAAGTGGCCTGCAGATGGATTGTGAGAGGCAATTTAGCTGTGTGCACTAATCTTTGCAGATTGTGACTATGTTGTTTTGGAAAAAACTACCAGCATGCTGCTATAGAGACCAGTATTTTTATACAGTGGTATATAACAGGCTTTCTCTTCCGAGCATATACATTTACAGAGATGATTACAGTCATCGGAGCACTTTGTGGAAAGGGCATACATGCAGGGAAGGATATAAGAAGATATTAAATGTCTTTTAAATCCACCTGATGCACTGTCTCGTCTGTCTGTCATAAAGCCTTGTGGAAAGGAGCCCCTGATACAGGGCCTGGTTCACTATTGTACGCTAACGCCACCACAGCTGTAAATTTGTACGGAGCTGCTGTGCACACATATGTAAATGTCGCAACACCGGGATTCGTGTTGAGACGCACACAGATGGCTTCACAAAACCAATCAGCTGCATACAAAGATGCAGCTTCGCTCGCAGATCCTTATTATAACCTTCTGAGTAGCCCTACGGTCTTTACAGAATGGCTGCGTGTAGTGAGATGCCGGAGCCATTTTTATTGCGTACGGGATCGCGCCTGCGTTCTTTGCCACCACTTCCCGTTACTTCCCTTAAACGCACGCTGACTGTCAATCACACTGCGAGTAAAAAGTCGCTGCGAGCGATGACAGTACCTTGACGCATGCGCAAACATTACAGATAATCGCTTAACTGTGTAAATATCGGTATTGTGTACATCCCTGAATCAGGCTGACTGTCCAGTAATCCTTATCATTGCCTATCTATAAATGAGCACAGAGCACCAACTAATGCAGAATTTCTTGAAGTCTATAATGACATAGCCATGCTGAGTCTGTTTACTAGAGAACAAAGGCCCAAGGAGCCAGTGTGGAATAGGCGAGCATTACAAATAATAATAATAAATGAATAGTAATAATAAGAAATATGCGCTCACTTATAACAGTAGCATTTAGAGACTTGAGTTTAACTGAATTCAGGGGCACAAACGCACAGTAGGACTTCTTGCTTTGACATCCAATTCGGGTGACATCTGATCAATACTGTCATCCACAAAGGGAACCGTAAAGACAGATTTTGCCACAGTTGTGCACCACTATAGAATCATACATCATGTAAGTGAATTGTATTTTAAAGTCCTAGCACCATTAGTTGACATGCTGGGACTTTCTGGGAAATTTCAATGTACTATGAGGGGCTGTGAGGGAAAACTTGCGATACTGGCATACGCAATGTGCTATTTCGGGAACAGCGCGTCGCTTCCTTAGCACAGAATTCATTCTACCCATGTGTCTTTAAGGTCTAAAAGGGACTAACTTTTCAAAATCTCATTTATACTATTACAATTAGCTCTTAAGAACGAGTTGTCTGTATAATAACATATATACTGTATAATAACATAAGACAATTATTTATAATATCACATATATACTGTTGTCGCTGTTGCTATGTACTATCGGCTTATACTGTAGTTGGGAGGTTATAACTTGCGTATCTGCCATAATTCCCCTGTCCAGCCGCTCGCCATATCTGCTTTGAATGTATCCCTGATGAATAAATCCCATTCTCTTTTGACCTGATTAGAACCGGACTGTGTAAAAACAGGCTTGGAGAGCGTTTGTTACATGAATACATTACTGGTCCTTTTATTATTATTATTATTATTATTATTATTATTATTATTATCCTTTATTTATATGGCGCGACAAGTGTTCCGCAGCGCCTTACATCGTACATAAAACTAATAAGTGAACAAAAAACAAACAAGTAACTTACAGTACAGTGAAGGACATTATATACATTGCTGCAATAGTAATTACAACACTCACAATAAGCAGCAGGGAGTTGGCAGAGACGTGTTAGGCGCTCTTATGAGGAGTAAGGAGTAGAAGAAAGTGTAAGGAGAAGCACATGAAGGAAGAGGTCCCTGCTCGTGAGAGGTCAGTCCCTTCCATACTCTCATTCCTTATATACTTCCTGAACTGTACATCGTTGCTGGAAAAGCTATTGCAATTTTTCTCTAAATAATTAATACATTTTCAAAATGATTGAATTCCTATTATCGAAGGTCGGCTATAGTGTAGTATAAAATGGGTGAAGTAGGTGTAATGGGTGCAGTACTAAGTAGATGACATTGTACCCGTTATACAAGCACCAGCAGTAATGATGATGAGTGCCAGTAGCCTCTACAAGTGAAGTAGGTGTAATGGGTGCAGTACTAAGTAGATGACAGTGTACCCATTATACAAGCACCAGCAGTAATGATGATGAGTGCCAGTAGCTGCTACAAGTGACTATCTCTGCTCCATCAGTGATATGACTGGCTTATGTGTTATGACACACACTCTCCCCGTTCCAGTGACTTCAATTTCCAATATATTCTTCTTCTTTCAGATTCCACTGCATCCAGTAATAGACAGCTTGGTTCATGATGTAATAACCTTGGCTTTCAAGCACTTTAAATACAAGGAAGGGTAATTTGATTCGAACTAATAATTGAAACGGATGGTCTGCCCCCGTAGTATAATTGTATTTCATGTCTAATTTATTCCTGTTGTTGTTTTATTTCTAGGTATCTGGGTCCAAACACTGGTAATATGCATATAGTGGCCGATCTGTACGCTGAAGTGATAGGCGTATTAGCACAGTCAAAGTAAGTGAGTTATTTCTTATACATGTAATTCTACAATACAGAAACATTTAAGTTGGTCATGCATGAGGCAGGGTGAATACTACAGGTGTCCCTTTAAGTGAAGCAGGAGCTTATGGTCACCGTGCACGTGTGGTCTGCTTGTTGTGGGGAGGACTGCAGGTGCTCTCTAATAGTCATGCTTCATGTTTTGGGCTTGAGAAAGATGCTGATGCTGACACAGATCCATTTTGATGCGGTCAGCATGTCGACTGTCGCAGTGTCGACATTCGTATAGTCAACAGTTATAATTTGAATGCTGAAATGTCGACAGCTGCAAAATGCTGATCAAGTCCCAATTGTCTGACGAGAGATGTGAGCATTTTGCAAAATGCTGATATTATGGTTAGGCTTAGGCAGGGCTTGACAAATTTTTCCAAAATCTAGGAGCCAGAATGAAACTGTATGAGCCAGACCACCGTCACCCCACTCCCTACCCTCCAGTAATAACGGACCACATGCAACATAAAATAATGGTGCCAGAAAGTACAACAAAACCCCCCTCCCCTCGTGGTCACATCACTATCCTTCTGAAGCCGCTCCGCAATCCCTGGCCCCACACAGACCCTACTACCGGAGAGCTCTATGCAGCCGGATATAGGAGACAGTAGACAGCCGGGACGTACAGGAGGATCAGCGTAGACTGGGAAAGACAGCAGGGATCAGAGCAGGCCAGGATGGAGAGGAGTAGTCAGTGCAAGCCAGGACGGACACAGTCACAGCAGTCACCGCAGATGACACTCAGCACATACACTCCTGTGCATGATATGAACACTGCAATACTATAGGCACGAATCTCCACCGGAGCTGATGAGGGTCTGCTTCCTCCCTCACTGCAAAATCTAGTAGCCAGGCAGCAAAATCTGGTAGCCATGGCGACCTGGCCCCCGGGATTTGTCGAGCCCTGTGTTTAGGGTACTTACTGCCGTAACAGACGCACTGCCGATTGTTGAAATTGTTAGCGTGTTGACATTTCATCATTGTTAACATAGTTAATGTCGACATACAGAACAAGTTGACATGTTACGTTGACATTCTAACCGTCTACAAAATATGTCGAACTGGAACCATTCAGGTGGGGGTCAGCACCAACAAATAGATCAATCTGATCTTTGGTATTCCTATAGGTGCTATGAGGGTACATAACTGGGATCTAAATTAATTATATATACCTTCCCTCGCAGCCTTGTAATCCTTTTATGGGGTTGTCCACTCTGAAGGCAGGTTATATACATACAGTCAGGCGCATAAATATTGGGACATTGACAGAATTTTCATATTTTGGCCTCTATTCACCACCGCAATGGCTTTGAAATGAAACAAACAAGATGTGCTCTAACTGCAGACTTTCAGATTTAATTTGAGGGTAATTACATCCAAATCAGAATGTTCCAAACAGTTGATTTGGCCACACCTAATGTATTTGCTATCTCTCTGATGGGTTTGTTTTGATTTGTCAGCCTAATGATGGCTTGCTTCACTGATAGTGACAGCTCTTAGGATCTCATATTGAGAGTCGACAGCAACTGATTCCAAATGCAAATGTCACACCTAGAATCAACTCCAGACCTTTTACCTGCTTAATTGATAATTAGATAACGAGGGAATAGCCCACACCTGTCCATGAAATAGCTTTTGAGTTGATAGTCCCATTACTTTTGGCCCCTTAAAAAGTGGGAGGCACATATAGAAACCGTTGTAATTCCTACACCGTTCACCTGATTTGGATGTAATTACCCTCAAATTAAATCTGAAAGTCTGCAGTTAAAGCAAATCTTGTTTGTTTCATTTCAAATCCATTGTGGTGGTGAATAGAGGCCAAAATATGAAAATTCTGTCAATGTCCCAATATTTATGCACCTGACTATATCTTTGCTAAGGAAAAAAGGTGCCATCTCAGAACAATATTTCTTTATTTGGTGTTTAATTGACGCTTAATGCTGTACATGGCGACTTTCTGTATCTCAGAAAGTTGCCAAATGACATAAAAAAAGAGTTGGATAAAAGATGAATGTACATTTATCTGGCTGAGCTTTGGCAGTAGCTCACAGTGTTAGTGGCGCTTGGCTGCACTATATAAATAAGTTTGGTAAAATACAATGAAAGTTCTATGAATGATTGTAAATGGGATATAGTCATACAATGTATTAGCTGCCACCTTCCATCTGCCAGGTTTCCTTCCGTGAAGAAGAAATTTATGGCCGAATTAAAAGAGCTAAGGCACAAAGAACAGAGCCCATATATCGTTCAAAGCATCATCAGTCTTATAATGGGAATGAAATTCTTCCGCATTAAGATGTATCCGGTGGAAGACTTTGAAGCCTCCCTACAGTTCATGCAGGTATCTATTATTATCCCCTGAGATTGTAGGTGATGACATTGGATTTTTTTTTTTACCACAGTATAGAAATAGATCTCTGCAGGGTGTAATGCATAACCTGTAATGTAGAAGCTATATTTTGCTGATCATTGATAATACAGAATGAAGAGTCAGGTTTTTAACTAAATATTTTTGAATGTGTTTTTTAAATATTATCTGTGTTTGTATATTTTATATATGGGTGACATATCTAATTTAATTGTCTGTGTAAAGCCTGATTAACCAGAGTGCTGATGAAACACAAAGAATGGAGCCTCGCATATATCATGAATTCAGTTATGCACGGTTGGTGTAGTGGTTAGCACTTCTACCTCCCAACACTGAGTTCTTGGGTTCGGTTCCCACCAAGGACCCATCGGTATGCAGTTTGTATGTTTTCCCCAAGTTTGCATGGGTTTTCTCCGGTGTGCTTCTGGTTTTCTTCCACAATTCAAAAACATAGCTGTAGGGTAATTGGCTTCTGACAAAATAAATAGATTGTAAGCTCTACTGGGGCAGGGACTGAATAGATAAATATCCTCTCTAAAGGGAATCAGTATGATATCCCGGCTGCCGCATGGCCGGGAGTTCGAATCCCGGCCTCGGCAGCCCGACAAAACAACAGAGCCCGGCAGCGGAAGCCCGACAGCGCTGGAAATCCTGATCGTGGTAAGGTAAGAATCAACTAATCTAACCTAACCCCCCTAACCCTAACGCTGCCTAAACCTAAGTCCCCCCTGGGGGTGCCTAACCCTCCCGGGGGGGGGGGTGCCTGACCCTAAGTCCCCCCCGGGTGCCCTAAACCTAACCCTCACCCCCCGCGGCTGTCTGCTCGTGGCTCCCGGCATCCCTTCATTCGGGCGCCGGTCTCCCAGCGTCGGGGAAGTGACAGGCTTCTAGATATAGACGCCGGTCATTTATCCCACGCCGGGATAAAGCAGTCTGGAAGCGGCTTCCCGATTGTATACCCTCTAAAGCGCTGCGGAATGTGTGTGCGCTATATAAATAACTGGTAATAAATTACACACTTCTATATTTCGGATCCAGGCCAGCAAGTTTATGCAGCACATGAATTTATATGGTCATATTTTTAATTACGGTTATTTATGGCCTTCCTCGTGTTAGTGCAGTAAGCGTATTATACTATATGTGTACAGTGTTTACTAAACTTGAGTTTTGATCAAATTCCAAAACGGATCAAAGTTTGATGGAAATAATCTTTGGATTCTCTTTAGTCGCAGGGGAAAGATGTGTGACGTCTGATTAGAATCTATATTTTAGTTTCTTTTTTAAATCTCTTTATTCATGAACATGTTCTCTGTTACATTTAGGAATGTGCACATTATTTCCTAGAAGTGAAAGACAAGGATATCAAGCATGCTTTGGCCGGCCTGTTTGTGGAGATCCTGGTACCTGTAGCTGCTGTAAGTCTATTTGAAGTCACTTGTTAAATGGGACAATGTTACAGAATCCTTTGCCATGAAATGTTCCGTTCATGTGATTTCAGGCTGTAAACAATGAAGTCAATGTCCCTTGTCTTAGAAACTTTGTGGAGAGTCTTTACGACACAACTCTGGAGCTGTCTTCCAGGAAGAAACACTCATTGGTGAGCTCTTTGTGTCCAAGCGATATCAGAAAGATGTGGACAGTAACAAATAAATAAGAATTAGGATTACAAAACATGATTGTCATTTTAGTTTTGCAATCGACCCATCGCCATGCTTGAAAATGTGCTCACTTCGTGGCAGATTCAATTAGCCGCGAGCAGTCCTCGGAAGCGGCTTTGTGGGATATGTGTCTTCTGCTCACAGCCTTGCACTTATGTGTGTCTAATTGAAAATGCCACTTTGGTGGATGCCCTCGTCATAGAGCATATGTGTGTAATCCATACGGCACCACCAGTTCTAATTTCGGGCATGGGCATTACTGGTATCTTCCATGCAGCTCATACCTGCCCCGGACCGTGACCAACAGTGACGTGGTGACATCATAGGTCATGCAGCTGCACACCGTGCCACCTGTTCATTGCTCTAGCAGTGACTTAGTCACTGAGGCTGCAGTCGCTACTGCGTGCCGGGGCACTGGGAGTACTTCCCTCTCTTTCTCGTGGTTTCTCGCTCACTCTCTCTCCTACTACTGATTGGTCAATCTTCTGTGGGGGGGCTGGAGCAATTAACGTATTTTCTTTTTTTTCTGTGGGGCCAATGTGTGTGTGTGTTTTTTCTTTTCTTGTGGGGACCAATGTGTGTGTGTGTGTGTGTGTGTGTTTTTTTTCTTTTCTTGTGGGGACCAGTGTGTGTGTGTGTGTGTGTGTATGTGTGTTTTTTCTTTTCTTGTGGGGACCAGTGTGTGTGTGTGTTTTTTTCTTTTCTTGTGGGGACCAGTGTGTGTGTGTTTTTTCTTTTCTTGTGGGGACCAGTGTGTGTGTGTGTGTATGTGTGTTTTTTCTTTTCTTGTGGGGACCAGTGTGTGTGTGTGTTTTTTCTTTTCTTGTGGGGACCAGTGTGTGTGTGTTTTTTCTTTTCTTGTGGGGACCAGTGTGTGTGTGTGTGTGTGTGTGTGTGAGTGTGTGTGTGTTTTTTCTTTTCTTGTGGGGACCAGTGTGTGTGTGTGTGTGTTTTTTCTTTTCTTGTGGGGACCAGTGTGTGTGTGTGTGTGTGTGTGTGTGTGTGTGTGTGTGTTTTTTCTTTTCTTGTGGGGACCAGTGTGTGTGTGTTTTTAATAAGACAAATAATAATAATATAAGTATTAATTATGGATATAGTTGCATTGGGGGGAGCTCCCAAATTTTTCGTACAGGTTGCTAGTAGACCTGGGGTCAGTCCTGAGTCCAATGGTCCCTATACAGTAAATTTAGGAAGAACTACTGACAGTTAAAAAAATGGGTTAAAAAAACCCCCAAAAACCTCTTCCGAGCTTTAAAGCTGTGACATAGACATAATAGTGCTGTCTGGACCATTAGAGGCATCATTACTCAGAGCAGGGGGTGGGGGCCAGGTAAGGGACATTTTGTTGTTACATATTTTACCTAATTTAACCCAAAATGTTTTAGTTCTGGGTGGTCTCTTTATCTTTTTTTAATTTTTTATGTAACACTTAATTACAGTTTATATACTATTCAATATTCCAACCTATCAGGAAGACAGAAATTGATTTAAAACTGGTCAAACATTCATTCATTGTTTTGTTTGTTTACTTCTGAATGAATACATGTTCTTTCCATCACATCTGTTTATAACTGGAGATATGTATGATTTTAGCAAGGCTGGGCACCCACTACTGCTGTTCATGTTTGAGTAAGGAGGTAAAGGGAACAGTTATTTTTCTGTTGTGAGCCTACAGAGGACATGTATTGCATTCATTGGGTATAGAATAAGGGGTCTATTTGCTATGCAGTGTTAGGAGACAGAGTGAAAAGTGATAAGAAAGTGATAAGGTGCCAGCCAATCAGCTCCTAACTGCCATCTCACAGGCTGTATTTGAAAAATGACAGTTGGGAGCTGATTGGCTGGTACCTTATCACTTTTTCACTCTGTCTCCTAACACTGCTTAGTAAATAGACCCCTAGGTGTTTAGCAGTTAGAAATCTAAACTGTCATTCGGTGGGGCATTAACTAGTGGTTGATATATTTTCATAAACAATGCAGTCATACTGTTACTGTAAGTCTTTAATATTCAAATGTATTCAAATCTGTTCTGCTCTCTTGTGTCTATTCCAGGCGTTGTACCCATTGGTGACATGTCTTCTTTGTGTCAGTCAGAAACAATTCTTCCTAAACCGATGGCAGATCTTCCTCAGCAACTGTCTGTCTAACCTGAAGGTAAGCATGTCATCTGTACTCCCCATCGCACATCTGTGTCTGATCGCAGAGAGACAAAGGTGTCTGTCGTGATTTGTAAACAGCGAGTACAGATGTGTAAATTCTTTTGACTGAGGAAATGTATTTGCTCATAAATAGAACGTATTTGGATATAAAGTGTTTGTAATACAAAGTGTACATACTTAGGAGCGACAAATTATAACTTGCTCTGTTGCTGTAGGGAAACCTGCGGCACACTAGCTGTTGCAGAACTACAAGTTCCAGCATTCTCTGCCAGCCTGTGCGGGTGTGAAATATTATGTAGTTGTTCAGAATTTTGGCATTCATAACGTCTACATGGTCGTTAAGTCGACATTTATTGTCGCCATTTTCATGATGTCGACATTGACATTCAGTATGTCAACACTGATGTAATGTTGACATTGTTGAAATGTTGACAATGTGTTTTAGTGTCATTTTATCCCTAACGTTAATTCTAACCGTAACCCTGTCCCTAAAGCTAATGGTAATGCTGACATTTAATTTGGAGATATTTTCTAAGGTTTGACAATAATGATGTCGTCATTTTAACCACGTCGACATCATGAATGTTGACAATTTGATTGGTGTCTTAGTGACTGCATACTGCCAGCGCTATGAGGTGTATAGTGCTTTTGTAAAGGAAAGTGAAGATAAAAAAACTTTATTCTATTCTTCTTCATAATATCATTATTATTATAACGTATTATAATTTACTATGCTTTATTTATACCTCACCATCACATTACCCAGCATTTTACAGAGAACGAATTGACATACTACTTTAAAATGAACATTAGTCAGCATTGCTGGACAATTTACCTCCAAGACAGCAAATTCTCATTCCCTGTACAAAATTCTATAACCTTATTATGTAGAGCAGTTTGGGTTAGAGGAGGTGGACATTACTAATTAGATGATATTAGCTGTGTGACCAGTGTAGACACTACAAATTCAGACAAGTGTGCTTTTATACTACTGATATTGTATTATGTCCTGTTGCGTCATTACAGTCTGGCCCTGCCATTGTGCATGTGATCATATACTAATGTGTCTTTTGTTACAGAATAAAGATCCTAAAATGGCCCGAGTAGCACTGGAGTCCTTGTATAGACTACTATGGGTGTATATGATTCGATTAAAATGTGAAAGCAACACAGCAACTCATAGGTTGGTCATATGTCTTTGGTCTAGAGTGTGTAATTGGTATATTTGCTGGTGGTTGTATAGTGGTTTTTTTTGTGTATTCAGACAATTTTAGGAAACAGAAGTGATAGTTCTATAAAATTAGCACCTATTAAGAGGAGACTTTTTTGCTAATCTCCTGATGTATGTGATAAGAATCTGCATCTGGAGTAACCAAACATTCCCCCGAGCGCAGAGGTTCCCAAACTCAGTCCTCAAGGCACCCTAACGGTCCAGGATTTAAGGATATCCATAATTGAGCACATGTGAATTAATTAGTACCCCAGTTATTTTGATTTAACCGTATGTACTCTGCCCTGGATATTCTGAAAACCTGGACTGTTAAGGTGCCTGAGGACTGTTTGGAAACACTGCCCTAGCCTACCTTGTTGTATATGTTTCTAATTATATGCTGACATTTACTACATTTAGTAAATAGATTCACTTAATTGTTTTTTGTTCATTAGCAATATATTTTTAAATATTATTACCCTTACTTTGCTAAAATTTTGTGCTACCCGCTATAATAATGCACTGCTGTGATATGTAATTATGCAAGTATTTGTGCCCTACTTGCATTTAAGGATAGTGAAACCACTCCACACCCCTCTAGAACACGTCCACCCAGCCTTCACAGTGTCACACTGGCTGCCTTAGGGGTCTATTTACTAAGCAGTGTTAGGAGACAGAGTGAAAAGTGATAAGGTACCAACTGTCATTTTTCAAACACAGCCTGTGAGTTGACAGTTGGGAGCTGTTTGGCTGGCATCTTATCACTTTCTTATCACTTTTCACTCTGTCTCCTAACACTGCTTAGTAACTAGACCCCTGAGTGACGTCTATAAACGTTAAAGTATTGTGTATCTTGAAGCTACATTATGTATCTGTCAGATACTCCTAGTATGAGTGCACCAGTGTGCTAGCGTCTCACTGACTGAATGTAAGCAGCTACTCCATCATAGTTCTTTATATATCAAGTCCATAGCTCAAAACAAACCTTGTGGTCTATTTACTAAGCTGTGATCGGAGACAGAGTGAAAAGTATTAAGGTGCTAGCCAATCAGCTCCCAACTGTCATTTTTCAAACACAGTCTGTGAGATGACAGTTGGGAGCTGATTGGCTGGCACCTTATCACTTTCTTATCACTTTTAACTCTGTCTCCTAACACTGCTTAGTAAATAGACCCCCTTATTGTTTTAATAAATAAAATATAATGTGTTGAGTTAAAAGCACAATTAGTCAGTGTATTCTTACTTATTTTGGTAGTACCTGTAGTATATCAGCTATGAAGTCCTATTGACTTCAATTATTTTATTAGGTAGTAATGCTAGATTTTATACATACTATATTTGTAATGATGGTTATTTCTTTTCTCATTTAATAGTCGCCTTACAACCATCATTGGGACACTATTCCCTAAAGGTTCCCGGGGGGTGGTACCTCGCGACATGCCCCTCAATATATTTGTCAAAATCATCCAGTTCATTGCACAGGTAATTAAAAGTCTTTTCTCTTTGTTAAATAATTGTTAGAACCAGCATATAACAAACTCAGTTTCTAATGTGTATGTACTAGAGATTTCAAGACTTGAGAGACAAATGACTGTTGAACCCAGCAGAATAGAAAGAATAGCATTTTAGGTGTGTTTTACTGGGATTAGTGCAAATGTTTGGGCCGGATTCAATTAGACGTGAAAAGCCAAAATCGACGAACAAGTTGCACCTATTACCGCTTTTCGCCTGCTTGTGTCTTATCTCCAAATTCAATTCCAGGTCATTTTCATCTAAGCGGAAACTCAATGCACATGAATGGCAGGCGGATAAAAGTGCAGAATCTCTATTTTGGGGTGCATATGTGGGGTATTGATTTAGAACCCTTTGGACCTCCCCCAAAAGACACCCCAAAAAAGACATGTCATTTTTGGAGCAAAAATGAAAAAAGTAGGGGGACAAGGATAAAATCTATCAAAATGGGTTTCTTGGGGAGGCTGTATGGATGGGGCAGGTGTTTAGGTGTTTTTAGGATTACAGGTACATGCAGCAGGTGGATTTTTCATGTTTTTAAAAGTGCACTTTAGAGAGACGAAAATATGCCCGAACCCATATTCAAGTACTGTAAATTTGACTGGACTATTTATTTTATCCCCAAAATATTGTTTTATGTCATTCTTCACCACTTTTACAAAAAAGCTTTTAGAAATCTTTTAACAAAACTTAAGGACACAAAGTACATTTATTAGGGCTAATAGTACACATCTGTAATGATTTCTAGTGTCAGAGCATCTTATTTTGGAGTACAGACTGATTCCCCCATTCTATTCAGTACTTTCCGTCTGTTATGCATACGCCTATTTGCGTTTTCGCCTGTTCTGTAATTGGATAGGGTGAAACGAGGGGACGCGCATGGCGCAAATTCGCGTCCCAAACAGGTGAATGTGGCGGAAAGTACAACAGGCAAAAAAATCTCCGACTTTTCGCAGCTAATTCAATACGGCCTTTGTTGTAAATAACTTGTTGATAGAACCAATCTTTTAACTGGTCAGAGCATTTGGACATTCACAGGACTAGAAAACCTGTACCCAATCTGAGTCTAGGGTCTGATTCACATTTGCACGCAAGTCTGTTCTGCGGACGGATATCGCAATGTTTAGCAATTGTGCATGCATTGGAGCTCTCATACGCAACTTCAACTCTGAATACAGCATCTGTTTTCAAGCACGCAGTGCAACGGCATTGCAAGTGGCTCTGAATCAGCCAACTAGGGCATTCAAAGGACTAGGCCAGCTTGTATCCAATCACAGACTTAATTCAAAAGACTAGACCAACTTGTAGCCAATCAGAGGCTTAGTGCATTCACAGCATTAAACCAGCATGTAGCCTATTCTAGACTTATGCATTCACAGTGCTAGAGCAGCTTGTAGCCCATAACAGCATTATAGTACTCACTGGGCTAGACCAGCTTGTAGCCCGTGACATCATCAGAGTACTCACTGGGCTAGACGAGCCTTTATTCAGTCCTAACATTGGAAAGTTTACAACACTAGACAACTTGCAGCTAATGACCATTTTAGAACAGTCACAATGCACAATTAAACAGAGGCTGCTGCAAAGTAAACTACAACAAAATGTATGTGTCAATCCAACTAGTCTAAAGGCCCACACACACGGAGCTATACAGCGGCCGATCCGACGGATTGGAACGATATCGCAGCTATATCGTTCCGTGTGTGGGCATGATATCGGCCACTGTGAGCTCCCATGAGGTCGTCCATCGCTCCTCCAGATCTTTCAGTCTGCACAAGAGATCTGGAGAATCGACGGACGTTCTCATGCTAGTCTATGTGGGGCGGGGGCAGCATGTCGGGCAGCGGAATGCTCTGTGTGTGGGGACCGCCCAAAATGTCGGCCGTCGGATCACATCACCGGCTACACATCGTACCTTGTGTAGCCGGCTTAAGAGTTTGGAGTAGATTATTTTGTGGGCAGGGTGAACGAACATTGACTTGTAACGACAGGAAGTGTAATAATGTTGATAACCTCTTTAAAACAAAACAAAAATCCTTCATATTGGTTCAGTGAAGTGTATGGAACCCAGTAAATGTATCTCAGTTTAATTCCTATACGCTTCTTTTGCGAGGCACCCATCTTGTATTCGATAATATGATATGAGTTTATTAGGCTTAGATTCAGCAATGCTTCCTGACATTTATGTGTTTGTGTTTTTATTTGTTTCCATCCTCTAGCAACGTCTAGATTTCGCAATGAAAGAAATTATCTTTGACCTTTTATGTGTTGGGAAAGCAGCAAAAGCCTTTAGTCTCAACCCAGAGGTGCGTGGTAATTTTCCTGAGAGATTTGTAATGCAATATAGTGTTGAATTGTCATTGCTTTGTGACCTTTGGAATATATTAGCATTATAATTTGGAAACAATACTAAACTTTGCTCCTCTGAAAGGGGGGGTTTCAGAGTGTCCCGCAAGACGCTTTGTTTAGCACGTCTGTGGGGCTATTCTCTGGCATTTTAATGCCCCTTATTATTTTCTGCTTTTTATTACCATTTTGCAGATACTGTGATATAACTAAATGAGATCTTTAAAATTCTATTTTATCGCTGTCACAGAGAATGAATATAGGCTTAAGAGCCTTCCTGGTGATTGCGGACAGCTTGCAACAGAAGGACGGAGAGCCCCCTATGCCTGTAACTGGAGCCATTCACCCGTCTGGTAACACACTTCGTGTGAAGAAAACCTACCTTAGTAAAACCCTCACAGAAGAGGAGGCTAAAATGATAGGTGAGCAGTGTCCTTATGGTCATTAATGTTCCCGATGTATACCCAGGCCCGGGAGTCAGAAGTGTTGTACAGTGTTGGAGGAAGATGTAAAGCTGGGTACACACTAGCTCAAGGGGTAGGCCATTTGGCCGACCTATCTGACTATAAGTGTATACACACTTACCATTCGTCTGCCTGAAGTGCCGGGCTTGACAGCTCAAATGAACGGGCATTTAAATCGTCTGCCCACTAGAGCGGTCAATCACGGCCAGGGTCGCCCGTACACACCAGCAGATGGCCGATATATCTGAAAGATACAGTATATCGGCCATCTGCACAGCACAGCAGATCGGATATGTCTGAACGATGTCGCTCAGACATATCCGCTGTACACACCAGGTGATGCACTATAGATACAGTGCATCCAGAAAGTATTCACAGCGCTTCACTTTTTTCCACATTTTGTTATGTTGCAGCCTTATTCCAAAATGGAATAAATTCAGTCTTGTCCTCAAAATTCTACACACAATACCCCATAATGACAACTTGTAAAAAGTTATTTTGCGATTTTTGCAAATTTAATTAAGAAATCACATGTACATAGGTATTCACAACCTTTGCTCAATACTTTGTTGATTCACCTTTGGCAGCAATTACAGCCTCAAGTCTTTTTGAATATGATGCCACAAGCTTGGCATATCTATCTTTGTGCAGTTTCGCCCATTCCTCTTTGCAGCACCTCTCATGCTCCATCAGGTTGGATGTGAAGCCTCGGTGCACAGACATTTTCAGATCTCTCCAGAGATGTTCAATTGGATTCAAGTCTGGGCTCTGGCTGGGCCACTCAAGAACATTCACAGAGTTGTCCTGAAGCCACTCCTTTGATATCTTGGCTGTGTGCTTAGGGTCGTTTTCTTGCTGAAAGATGAACAGTCGCCCCAGTCTGAGGTCGAGAGCGCTCTGGAGCAGGTTTTCATCCAGGATGTCTCTGTACATTGCTGTATTCATCTTTCCCTCTATCATGACTAGGCTCCCAGTTCCTGCCGCTGAAAAACATCCCCACAGCATGATGCTGCCACCACCATGCTTCACTGTAGGGGATGGTATTGGCCTGGTGATGAGCATTGCCTGGTTTCCTCCAAACATAACGCCTGGCATTCACGCTAAAGAGTTCAATCTTTGTCTCTCATGGTCAGAGTCCTTCAGGTGCATTTTGGCAAACTCCAGGCGGGCTGCCATGTGCTTTTTACTAAAGAGTGGCTTCCGTCTGGCCACTCTACCATTCAGGCCTGATTGGTAGATTGCTGCAGAGATGGTTGTCCTTCTGGAAGGTTCTCCTCTCTCCACAGAGGAATGCTTTAGCTCTGACAGAGTGATTATCGTGTTCTTGGTCACCTCCCTGACTAGAGCCCTTCTCCCCCGATCGCTCAGTTTAGATGGCCCGCCAATGCTAGGAAGAGTCCTGGTGGTTCCGAACTTCTAACATTTACGGATGATGGAGGCCACTGCTCATTGGGACCTTCAAAGAAGCAGATATTTTTCTGTACCCTTCCCCAGATTTGTGCCTCAAAACAATCCTGTCTCTCGGAGGTCTACAGACAATTCCTTGGACTTCATGCTTGGCTTGTGCTCGGACATGCACTGTCAAGTGTGGGACCTTTTATAGACAGGTGTATACCTTTCAATCAACTGAATTTACCACAGGTGGACTTCAATTAAGCTGTAGGAACATCTCAAGGATGATCAGGGGAAACAGGATGCACCTGAGCTCAATTTTGAGCTTCATGGCAAAGGCCGTGAATACTTATGTACATGTGATTTCTTAGTGTTTTTTTTTTAATTAAGTTTGCAAAAATCTCAAAAAAACTTTTTACATGTTGTCATTATGGGGTGTGTAGAATTTTGAGGACAAAAATGAATTTATTCCATTTCAGAATAAGGCTGTAACATAACAAAATGTGGAAAAATTGATGCGTTGTTAATACTTTCCGGATGCACTGTATATCACACGTTCAATGGAACGGGTGATACATCTAATAGTGTGTTACAATGAGTCAGGGCTGTTGTCCTATATACAAAGCTTGGGTTACCATGTTACTGTATTTGTAGGTCTGCATATCCCAGCATCTGCCAGTGGTGCGCTTGATGGAGAAAGCCAGGAGATAACCCCTTTTTAATGTTGCTTAATTTATCATAGGTCTTTATATAACTATTTAATTGTATCTCTAACTAATGTCTTTTCAGTTGCACCTATCACCATATGCTGATGTTTTCCAATTCACAATCTCCATTTATTTGCTAAACATATGTTTAACGCTTGTTTCCTTGTTTTTTCATTGCCAGTCACATTGTATGCAATCTCTGACCACTTCTATACACCCTGCTTATTTCTTATGCACACTAATAGGAACATTATTATTAGTACACCTTCAAACAATAATACGGTTACTGAAGTCCCTGATTCTGAGTATCACATGATGCGATCGCAGTTCCGGCTGGTTCCCATTTCTATAATCCACCAGTATTTAGAGTTGGACCTATCTATGTGGCCGCACCGCCCCCAGCCCTCTGCCGGTGAGACCAGCTGTTATCACTATTATGGGCAGGGGCACCAGCCCTGGCCTTGGTGCAGGAGATTTAACTGAACCTGATGGATCTCGGCACACGTTCACCATATAATGAAACTCTGTGTACACACACGGCAAATGTAACCTACGTGCCTACTTCCCGTTCTGGCCTCTTTGCCACCCAGTAATGGACATACAACTGCAAGTGAGAACTTCCAAATGCTGCCAAACATCGCCGGCCAGTACTCACTGGCAGTTGGTGTGGTTCCCCTATTTGAATCTTGGTCTGCGCTATAGCCCCACCTCTAGAGCCGCCACTGGTAATGATTGATTTTTACAACTCTATCATAAGTACTTTAATATGCGTTTGCAGCCAGCTACACATACACTGATTGTTAAAGGAATATAACGCTTGACCCTTTGTTCTTGCGTTTGCCATTTTAATCACTGGCCCTATTTATAATGTGCCTATTCATACCCATCGGTATGTGGCGTTTCCATTTTTGAGAAGTAGACTATTGTAATAAATATATAACCATTTTAAGTGAAGGCTTGTATTTTATGTGAGTTGATGTTGAGTTCTGTTGGACAATCCATTTTTTCACCATTACAAATATAGTAAGTTAAATGATAAAGCTAAATGAGATATTATTTCCAGTCTCTCTTAGGTCAGTAAATGACTAGGGACTCAAAGGCTACAGGATTACAGGACTGGTGATTCAGCTGAATCTTAAGAATTCTTAGAAAAACTCATACTGAGCCAAATCCCTATGATTCAGTATCCTGTTGTCAAAATGGTTCTTGCTCCTCACAGAAAATAAAGCAGGGCCCTCTTACCGCTTTATCTGTCCTTTAATACCCAGACTTGGCTGGTTCTATATAACTAAACATTAGTAATAGTAAAATATTTCTAACATGACAAATTTATATAAATTACCCAATTATAGTACATTTGCAGTTGCGCTATAAACAGGTTTCATCTCTAAGGGTGTGGCACATTTTGTCGACATTCGTAATGTCCACGTGCTTGGCATGTAGACATTGACCATGTCGACAGTCGTCATGACGACATATAAGATTAGAATTTTGACAATATGTCCCTGGTGGTCTAGTGGTGACTTGCTCCAGTTGTGTCTACCGGGTCCAGCTGTGACATCAGGATGACTTCTGATGGATCCTGCGCGCCTTCCATCGATCAGTATGACTAAACCTCACCCCGCCCCCTAGTGCCCAACCCTAACCTCCCCTACTGTAACCTAAGCCTCTCATACATACAGAAAAGAACGGTCTTACAATATTCGCGCTATGGATGGTTCCAGAAATCCTTCAGATGTAGAATTTCTTACAAATGTTATTTTCCAATATGTAAAAAACATAAACAAATATACACTGGTGTGATTAGGTTTAAGCTGCCCATCCACTTAACGATGCGGGAGACGACTGCACGATTACGACGCCGTCGTCTCCCCCGGGATGAAGTGCATACACTGAACTTTCAGATGTTCAGTGTATGCAGATCAGTCATCCCCGAACATGGCAACCTGACGGCGGTCGTCAGGTTGACCGTCATGTTCGGGCGATGATTGATGTTAAAAACGACCAGCGGGCGCGCGCATCGCTGGTCGTTTTTAACCTTTTGCTGCCCAATTTGCGGGCGATTACCAAGCGATGGAGCGATAACGACTGTCGTTATCGCTCCATCGCTAGGTTTAATCGCCTAGTGGATGGGCAGCATTAGAGTAAAAAAACTTTTACACCCTGCGTGTTAAATCCAACAGAAAGTGGTGAAATAGTCCTCATCCAAGAATATATTTATCGTTATTGTATCCCACTTCCTTAGAAGGCAGCCAGTGTGCAGACAGTCCACCATACAGTAAGAATGCTTACATGCATGCTTACTTCTCTTAGCAATATGATGCATACACATAAAGGTTTCTTTTTATCTTCCTTCAAAGTCTTAGTTTATACGACCAAATTCCTCATGGTGATATATATGAACAGCGTCAAATAAAAGAAGGAAAAACATAGGTATAAATAAACCATAAATCCAGCAATAACTGCAGTGTTATAAAAATCCATTAGAACTTATAGCACTGCAGTTATTGCTGGATTTATGGTTTATTTATACCTATGTTTTTATTATATTGCTGGATCTATGGTTTACCTATACCCATGTATTGTTGTAGTTTTAGAGACACTTATCTTAATAAAGATGCCGCAGTGCGTTGAAAGAGCACGTTGATAGAGTGTCGCATGGGGGGATCGCGTGACTGTCTGGATTGACATTGTCACTGTAGTGATATACCTGGCTCCATCTACCTACAGTGTACTTGGTGTTAACCACATATGGTATGCAATGCCCCTTTAAGTTTTTATTAATAAAATATACTTTTATCTTCAATATCCACACCATCTGATTCCATTCCTTCTTTTATTTGACGCTGTTCATATATATCACCATGAGGAATTTGGTCGTATAAACTAAGACTTTGGAGGAAGATAAAAAGAAACCTTTCTGTGTATGCATCATATTGCTAACATGTAAGCATTCTTACTGTATGGTGGACTGTCTGCACACTGGCTGCCTTCTAAGGAAGTTGGATACAATAAAGATATTCTTGGATGAGGACTATGTCACCACTTTCTGTAGGATTTAACACGCAGGTGTAAAAGATTTTGGACTCTAAACCTTATCACACCATTGTATATCTGTTTATGTTTTTTACATATTGGAAAACAACATTTGGAAGAAATTCTATATCCGAAGGATTTCTGGTGCCATCCATAGCGCGAATATTGTAAGGATGTTCTTTTCTGTATGTATCTTGTTTGTATAAGTGGGTGACTTATTATACGGTCTTTACTTGCTGCTTGTGGAGTGCAGCGCCAAAGGTTAGAACTTCTTTTTTGTACTAATCTAACTCACTCATAGCCTAACACTAACCATCCGCTGCCGGTCCGTACTGACTGTAGACATTTCACATGTTTAGTATCGACATTTCAACAATGTTGACATCATAATTGTCGACATTATGAATACATCTCCATCTCTAAAGCCAGACATACACTATGCAATAATAAGCCCGATCCACAGATTATTGGCAGATCGAGACGATAATTGCATAGTGTATGGCCACCTCCAATCAGCGATGGTCGGGCATTGGAAATCTTCCAACATGCCCGACTGATCCGATCATTGGTTAGCCGCACCTGGCAGTGTATGTACTGCCACAGCCGCCTGCCCAACATTTTCCCTGTGCCATGACAGGGGAGGAACGTGGAAATGCTTCCTCCCCAGGGTAGGAACCCAGACAGATATCGCGGCCAATACACTGTGCAATATAGCCATAATATCTGCTGGGTGTCTGACAGACATTTTATCTGACCGTGTATACCCAGCATAATACATAATGGTGGATATTTATTTGAATTTATTGTTCTATGAGCACCAGCGAAAAAGAAGTATTGGACATAGGCACCAATCAGATTGTACCTGTCATGCCTATAGCACAGTTTCCAAAATGGAGGCACAGATTTGGCTGTTACCTGTAGCTGCTTTTTGTACTCTGTTCCCTGTGGAACAATTTTTCCGCTTGTTGTGCAATATGTTGCTTGTGAGCGTACCATATCCTCTGCTGGTGGCTATAGATTTGCATTTTCTTTAATGCCTGTGACATTGTCTCCTAGGCATGGCTCTGTATTACTCACAAGTACGGAAAGCCGTAGACAACATCCTACGGCACCTTGACAAAGAAGTGGGGCGATGCATGATGATGACCAATGTGCAGATGCTGAACAAGGAACCTGAAGACATGATCACGTAGGGAGTTCCATGAAATGCATTGTTTCAGCTATTTAAATGGAATATACATACTTAAAGTGAAATCAGGCTGCATTCTCATGAATGATAGTGACTATATATCCGCTCACAGGGAAACCAGGGTATATGTGTGAGAACAGTTGGGCAAGTTATCCATAGCAACTAATCGGATTCTAGCTTTACTTTTATAGCATGCATTAAATAACTGAAGAGGAGGCAAACGGTGGCACTTCAGCTGCTGTGGAACTACACTGCCCAGCATTCCCTATCCCAGCTACACATCCCAGCATTCCACAGCAGCCGGAGGGCCACGAGTTGTCTACCCCTGAAATAAGTGGTGGCTAGAAACTTAATGGTTGCTATGGGTGACTTCTCCTCTTGTTCTCTTTAGAAGATTGAATACATCTGCCCCCACCTGTGAGACCACTGAGGCATGTGGTGAGGAACACAACAGAGGTGGCTGTTTTCTGGGCTGTAGCAATAGGCATGAGATCAACTAAACTGCTCTCTCATTTCACATCCATTCTAAACTTGTATTCAGATAATATTTACAGTGATTATATGGTATGTTATGATGAATCTTTATATGTTAATATCTTATTAGATTTTTGCATCATTAGGTCAGTACATTGCGGGGATTGGTTGGGATTTTGGCAAAGGTAAAAGCTTTCACCTGTAGTTTGCGTTTGGACGAGGATACAGTAGATCTATTAGGGGCAGAAGTAGTTTAAACTTCATATGGGGGGGGGATGTCTGTCAGGTTTGGCCATTATGTGTCAAGGTACTGTTAATAGGAGAGGGGTTACTATCATCATTACTATTATCCTTTATTTGCAATGTGCCAAAAATGTTCTGCAGCATCATACAAAGGGGGTGAACAGAGAACACATTTACCAGTATTAATGCACAACAACGAATAATACATAATAACAGAATAAAATAATACAACAACCAATAAACAACAAATGAATACAGTATAGAATTGCAGGACCAGATATTGACAGGACAGTGAGCATCAGTGATACGTGGCACCTTTCTCAGATATGCCAGAGCCCCGAAACATGGTCCCGGGAAACAGGGCTGGTGAGAAGGGGGTGCAGTGGTAGGAAGAAAACCCAAAGGAAGTGTGTCTGCGCCTTCCCTCCTTTCTAAAGGGTGGCGAATAGATGGTATTGAGGTCAGTGTCAGGAGGGCTAATAGGCTTATATGACGAGGTGAGGTTTGAGGGGACATTTTAAACTTTGGAGACTAGTGGCTGATAGGCCCTGTGAGCATGTTCCACAGGTCATAAGCAGCACAGGTACAATTCTGCTGGTGGGTGTTATAATATGCAATCAGTGTGCTAGTGAGGCAGCATTTATTGTCAGAGTGTGGAGGTAGAAATGAGGTTGGAGGTGTAGAGCGGAGGGCACTGCCTGAGAGCTCTGTAACTATTATAACTAGTTCCGGGGCAGCATCTTACAATGAAGTATAGAAACTTATAATAAGACTCTATAGACTATGCCAACAATATTGCACCATTAGGATAGGGACACCCCTACACTAGGTCCACCCAATTTTGCAATATGGGTCCCTATAAATTTTACTACCTCTCATAATGTAAAACTCCATCCTTTTCTCAGAAACTTGGATTCCTGTACATGTATTACTGTAATTACAGTACAATGTTGGATATATTAAAAAAAATGTATATATAAATACAAATTTTCCATCAGTCGTATTGCTGTAGTCACTCCAATGGCTTCTAGGGTACAATGGCAGAAATCTAGTGAAATATTGTTGTAAGTTGTCCTGTGCCGGCAGCAGATATCGCCGTCATCTTCCTGTGATGCTGCAGCTCATGAGAAAATATGTAATAAAGTAAATAGAGCAGAGTCTCTGTACTAATGTGCCGTGCGGAGGCCTTTCATTACCAGCCAGCAGCCTGCTGAAATGGCAGTAATTATTTGTTTATGTATGGAGTGAGTGGTGCTTTGTGACCTCCATGTACCATTCTCACATTTCAGTGGAGAGCGAAAGCCAAAGATTGACCTCTTCAGAACGTGCGTAGCAGCTATTCCTCGCCTGCTTCCGGATGGGATGTCAAAACTGGAGTTAATAGACTTACTCTCAAGGTATGATGCCATTGGCTGATAAGGAGGCTTGCCGGCGTAATTGCAGCATAATTCCAGCGTTCTAAGCAATAGAACACAAGAAATGTGCATTGCGTGATGGGGGGGATTTTTATGTTCTTGTCTTCTGTTCTCTATGAATAGATGTATTTTTTTATGATGAACTGCAATAATAATCGACCTCCTAGGCAGGGGAAGCAATAAACTTTCATTTTATGTTGTACGGGTTAAAGTGAACTTGTCATTACCATTACAGCAACAATAGTGCCGTAGGGATTTGTGTAGTTGATTGTGTGTTACAGTCGGAAAGGAGCTATTGTAAATATATTTTCATTTCCCTTTTATGAAGTATTATATCAAATATTTACTGTCTCCATGAATGGCATTTAGCAGGTAGCCGGTCAGGATCGAGGAACCGGTTCACAGAACCCTAATAGTATTTATTAATGAGCCGATTTATTTGATGATCCATGAGCGGAAGCATCAGTAGCGCATTCTGATCCTAACCAGGAAACGAACGTCTCTTATGACCCTAAGAAAAACACTTTGATTTAGGTGTATTTTTAAGACCAGAGGAATTATTGTTTTTGTTCTTGATACACCCGTATTCACTGACTTGCTGGGTTTTGACCTCTGTTAAAAGGCATAGAATATGTTACAAACAGAATAGGTAAAATAGTTGAGGTTTGTTGAACTGTTCCCAAGTGATACATAACCAGTGACTGTTATGTATATCATTGGTGTTAAGTGTTCCTTTAGGGTTAAGACAGATCTTTCTTGTGGTGGTTTATGCTGAGTTTGTTTTATGTTCCTTCCAGACTGTCTATCCACATGGATGATGAACTCCGGCACATTGCACAGAACTCTCTCCAAGGGCTTCTTGTCGACTTTGTGGATTGGAGGGAAGACGTATTATTCGGGTTTATTAATTTTCTGTTACGGGAAGTAAATGATACGCACCAGACTCTCCTTGACACGTCTCTGAAGTTGCTGCTTCAGTTGCTCACCCAGTGGAAGCTTGTTATACAGACACCTGGGAAATCACACGAGCAGGCGAAAATCAGAATATCGGAGGTACAGTAATAGTCTGATAAATATGTATTCTCATTAATACCTCTTCTATTGGAAGTTTTGACCTGAGCATCTCTTCCTTCCATGTTTTTTGAAATGGAGCATTGATGAAAAACTGTAACCCATAGCAACCAACTATATTATGCCAAATTCACATTCCTATGTAGAAAATGAAAGTAAATGTCTAGTTGTTGTGGGTTACGGCATATTTCCTTATGCACCAGTTTTCATAAATGTCCCCGTTTCATTTTCTCTGCACTTGCTTTCTGGTTTCCGTAACAACTTATCCTGTTCCGCAACTCCAATACCTTGTTTCCGTATTATATTGTGCATGTTAGCGTTTCGGTGTTTGTGGCTCTCGTAGAATAGTTGGGATCTATGTTAAAGGTTACCTTATACCAAAATGTATGTTACATTATGAATTCTATATATTGTAGACAGTGATGTGCGATGAGGTAAATGGCTGGGGAGGCACTGGCTAGTATCAGAGCCAGATTTACAGATACATATATGAACCCGAGGTCATTATACAAAGGTGCAGCAGTATATAGTGCTGGAAATTTGCCGTGTTTTGATCAGGGATGTGCTGAAAAGATAGACAGGGGAGGCAGTGCCTCACCTGCCATACACTTTTTACTTTACAGTTTTGACTATAAAAATTATTATAATAATTTTTAAAAAGGAGATATTTATTTTCTTACATTTTTTCATAGTCAAAACTGTGGAGTATATCTAAGTATGACAGGGAAGGCTCTGCTAACCTGCCTCACCTGACCGCATATCACTGAGAAGGTGAACAAGCCAGGTATATTCATGTTTGTATGCTATTAAGTCAGCTTTTTTCAACCACTGCGCAGTGGTACACTAGTGTGCTGCGAGGGGTTGTCAAGTGTGCCGCGACGGTCAGCTCAGCGCACTTGTAGTGTGTTTTATTCCTGTGGAGGCCAATGTAGTGTGTTTTATTCCTGTGGAGGCCAATGTAGTGTGTTTTATTCCTGTGGAGGCCAATGTAGTGTGTTTTATTCCTGTGGAGGCCAATATGTGTGTATATTTTTATGTTGGAGCCAATGGGTATGTTTTTTTCCATTGGTCACGTACACCGCAGGGCCGTATAGTGTGCCTTGGCAATTTTAAAATCTTGTGTAGTGTGCCCTGAGTTGAAAAGGTTGAAAATCACTGCATTAAGTAGTAAAGTGGGTTTACCAGGATAACTTACACACTGGGGGAGCTGTTCTACTAAAGTACAAGACTGCAGCTATTTCCTTCAACAACAAGATGGAGGCGTCGAGTTCTCTGTGCACAATTTTTTATGTATATATGCTTTGTTGACAATATAAAGAAATATAAAAATAAATTTCTTATGTAGTCTGTATGTATGTATATATGGTTTGAGTCAGGGCCGTAGCTAGGGTAGTGCGGCCGGTGCCATCGCACAGGGCACCACAGGTCAGGGGGCGCTGTTTGGGCCTGTCAAAATGTTGTTTGTTATCATTCTTGCTTGTAGCTTCCTCTTATTTCATCCTCAGCATCTCCTGGCCTCTCCTATCTCTTCCCTGGCTCTTCCCCATGAAGCCATGGCCCTTTTATGGGTGCATTATGTCCTTTTGAAAAATGAGGGGGGCGCCAATGCTCTTTCTGGCACAGGGCACCAAAAAGTCTAGTTACGGCTCTGGTTTGAGTGATGCCACTGACTGCTGTAGAATTCATAGGCATGCTCACCTCCTCAAATATTAATGTAGAATACAATCAGAAATTGATTTATTTTGATGACTGAGGTGAAGTTATTGGGTTATGTCATGCTGTCCATGCAGTGCTGTTATGTACGCTTCAACATGATCTATGTTTTGTTGTTTGTAAGAAGAGAAAAGCCATCTACAAGGTCAGAGAGGAGGCGTCATTAAAAGACATATATACAGTCTAAATAATTTATTTCAGAAGCTGACAGGAAGTTTTTTAATGTAACTGTTGAATTTATGGAAGTCTTTAGAAATATATAATAATTTGAAGCATAATATGCCAGTACTAGAGCTGCCATTTGTATTTACATACCTAAGACGGCAGCATGCTGGCTTAATAACATGAGATACCGCTGAGATCTGTCTTTACGCCTTATCGAAAGACTTATGCAGTGGGTAAGGGTAAAATTAACAGATTAAGCTTCAGCCAACTTTAATGGGGTTCTGGACTATAGACAGTCAGTAATTAGTTAGACGGTGTCTAGATAGACACAAGATGTTAGACAGTTAACAGTTAGACAACGATAAACGTTCGAAACAGACTAAAGTCAGACACACTAAAGTTAGACGTAAAAAGTTCGACAGGTACAAAGGATCGGCAGGGTCAAAAGTTCGACATGAAAAAGATCGACACATTTTTTTTTGTTAGGGTTAGGCACTTACTGGAGGGTTAGGGTTAGGCACTTACCCAGACGATTAGGGTTAGGCACCAGGAGGGAGGGTTAGGCACCAAGGGGAGGGTTAGGGTGAAGATTAAAGCTAAAAAACAAAACAAAAAATTGTTAACCATTTTCGTGTCGACCATTTTCATGTCGAACTTTTGACCCTGTCGACCTTGTGTACCTGTCAAACTTTTTATATGTCTAACTTTAATGTGTCTAACTTTTTTCCATGTCTAACTATTGACTATCTAACATCTGGTGTCTATCTAGACATTGTCTAACAAATTACTGTCTATCTCTTATACCACATCCCTTTTAATGTATAAGTTAATTTATTATCAAATGTGCTACTTTATACAGCTTGCTTCTGTGTTTATTACCAAAATAGCGATATAATGTAGGCAGATATATTTAATTTTACTCAACCTGATCAGCTCTTTTATCTGCATTGCATATAATATAAACCATAAAAAAAAAAAGTTATGTATCATATTTGTGTGAGATTACAATAAACAGCACTGAAATCATCAAGCTGTGGAAGTATTTGACCTCCGTTATAAAGATGTGCTGGTTTAGATCACTGAGGAGTGTTGCTAGTTGCTGTCTTTTATGTCTTAACTACAGTGATGTTTTCTAATCCATGCCTCAAAACTATAACTTGTGTGACCCTTTTTCTAAAACATGTAGAAGTTTTTCAGAAAGTTGGCTGACGACATAAACTGCATTTGAATATAACAGATGATGAAAGTATTATTTTAAATATGAACAACACAAATAGCAGAACTTCTTGGCATTCCATATAGCTTGGTGCAATTGATTCTTTGCATTAATCCCTTATAACAAAAAAATGTGTTTGGTCATCATAGGGGGCGATTCATTTGTTTTATAGGGTGCCTAAACTAATGGGCGCCCAATCGAGCAATTCAATTGTTGCTCCGTTCGGGCACACATAGCCGCGGTTAGACACATTTCTGCTCGTAGCCTCCTGAGGTGGTGGGCAGAAATTTGCGATAAGTCAGCTGTTTGGGCAACCAAAGCAGGACTTTAGGCAGGGTTAGCTGCTATACGCGGCTAAACCCGGTGCTTTTGGGACGAGCCCAAACGGAGCAATAATTGAATTGCTCCAATGGACGCCCATTGCGTTTGGGCACACTAAAAACAATTGAATCGCCCCATAGTGTTTTGAAGTATTCTTTCATGAGCATAATCAGATATTAAATAAAAATGCTGAATGTTATAGCCATGTCCCAATTTAGTATTCATATTAATCAGTTGCCTGAACTACACATAAATACCTTCTTCCCCTTATATCCACTTTGGGGGACACTACTAACCTTCGGGTATAGTGAGTGCAAAGCAGGATTTGGCAGTCAAGCTGCTACAACTTGTTTTGTAATGTAGATCCTCCACTATATAATGCTTGGGTACACACGGAACGATCTGAAAGATATCTTCAGTGAAGTCATCCTGCCACATCTCTGAACAGGAAAAGTTGACGATATCGTCCAGATTGGCCTGCATGTATGGACGATCATAGATATCGTTATCTTATCGGGGACGCGCATTTTTGGTCGTTCACTGCATAAAAATTAACGATATATCGTTGAGCGTTATCATTCATATCGTTCATAGATATCGTACCATGTGTACGCACCTTAACTCTCCCCTTCCACCCCCTTCCTTGCAATAGTATCCTGCCTTAGCAGGGTAGTTGCACTACAGAAGGCTGCCTAGGTGGCCTGTATCTTTTTTTTTTTTTTAAGCAAGGCGGTACTGTGTATTATTTTCTCATCATGATTTGAGTCATTGGTCGGACTTTCTGGTCCCTTTAAGAGTACCGTGAAGTAGACTACCACAGTCTGATCAGGAATAGCTTGGTGACTGCGGATTGTGTTCCAATATAATTATGTCTCCATAAATGACTTTAGACCAGATCTCCTAGGTTGGCAAGAGCTTCCTGGACATTCTGGTATAGAGCCCTAACTGGGAGGATTCCCTGACCTCACTTCTGAAATGTTAGTGTATGGTGGTCTGTCTCCTTTGGTTAATGTTTATTACTTGTACAGCTTTGCTGAGTGTACCCTTCCCTAAGGACAGCTTTGGGATGCCCCAAGATTAGTAGTGTCTCCCAATAAGAATGTAAGAAAAATAGGATTTTTGTACTTACCGTTAAATCTTTTTCTCTAAATCCATTTGGTGGACACTACAGTCCCACCCTTGTGGTTACTATTAAGGGGCCCACACACTTGATGATATTTTGCATGAATTGCCCGATTTCTACGCATCGGAAGATAAATCCTGCAAATCATCAGTGTCCACTGACTAGAGCAATGGCGAAGCGCATACCTGCGGGTCGTTCGTCGCATCGGAAGATCTTACCTACAGCAGGTAAGATCAGCCAATCTCGTACACGATGCACTGGACATTGTTAAGGACGCACTATAGATCGTTGGTCAGATTGGACACTTTTTAGCACCATATCATGTCCTGGAGTGCAGAGGTGCTGCTGGGGAGTGTTCAAGGGAACTCGTTAACGACATTGCATAGTTTGCGAGTCATCCAGTCGGTACCCTTATGGGGCATACCCATTAGATGATAAAAATGAACGATAAAGATATTGTTTATATCGTCCAGTGTATATGCACCAAACGACCAACGATGCGCGCTCCCGCGGGTCGTTAACGATGTTTGCTGTCGTGCAAACATGCAGGCCAATCTGACGATATCGTCAGAAAATGCCTGTTCAGGGATGTGTCAGGATGACGTCACTGAACGATATCGTTAATGATCTCGTTCAGTGTGTATACCCAATATCTTTTACCAATATCTTTCACCAATATCTTTCAGGACATCGTCTCTAGTGTGTATGCCCCTTTAGTGTTACAGTCCGGTTCTGTATTTCAGTCCTATGCTGAGGGCTTTGTTAGAAAAGAACTAAGCAGTTATTGCAAGAATGAGTTATATAAGGGATGAGCTACATTACAGATGAGTTGTAGCAATCTGTGTGCCAAATCCTGCCTTGCACCCTCTATACCCTAAGGTTAGTAGTGTCCCCCAAGTGGATTTATAGAAAAGGATTTAACGGCAAGGACAAAAATACTATTTTATAGAAATGTTTCACTCTGTTTGCTAAATAGAATGCTATGATCCAAATGATAGGCATATAAGACTCTGACTGATGAGTGGTGATCACTATCCACCAGTCAGGGTGCCAAGAGCTGCCTAGTGAGCAGTACAGGTTTGCGGCTTTGGCACTAGGTACCCTCTGAAAAGTTGAAAAGCCGATCCCCTTGTATTTTTCTAATAAATGACCTGAAAGAACACTTAAGAGTATATAGTTTTTTTGATATGGGGCTCAATAGTCATACCTATCATTATTTGAAAAATAAGAAAATACTGCCGTTTAGCCTTTTGTTTTGCCCTGTCTAGTGGTTTCCATTTTTAGGTCTGTGGAAATTTAGACCTGTTCTCTGAAAATTGTGACACTTTTGATGCAATAGGGTTAGGTTACTTAATCTCCCCTGCCAGCATCTGATTAAGGTGGTCAAGATTACTGCTAAGTAAAAAGGCCTTTCTAATTCTGCTGGACCCGTCCTGTCCTGGATCTCATCGGATGTATGAAATCACTCTTTCAGTTTCAGTGTACAATTTGATGGATACACCTCCTCTGTCAGTACCTAGAGGACTCAGGGTCTCATTCATACCCGCTCGCGAGCGCAGGCCGCTCGCAAGCGGGTCGATGGTACCCGCATGCGCACGACGGAGGCTGCTCCGTCGTGCGCCTGCGCGAGATCCGGCGAGCGACGGGGAAGCCGTCGCTCGGGGTCTCGCACCAAAGGGGGCGTGCTGTCGATGGTGAGTGACAGCACGCCCCCTTTGGTGGGCGTGCCGGGGCGTGGCTGCCCAGACGGAGGCGTTCCCATGTGATGTCAGTGGGAGTGATTTTGGCTCTGATAGAGCCAAAATCCCTCCAGGGCTTGCGGCAGTGAGACCCTACCGCAGGGTCTCGTCGCAAGGCCGATGGTCGCGATGGTCTTGACCATCGCGACCATCATCATGGACGCTCACATAAGCTGTGGGTGGTAACCCACAGCTATGCGAGCGTCCAGGAGGACGCACCAAAAAAAAAAATGCCCTGATTCAGAGCGGGGGCTCATTCAGAGCGTCCGGCTCTGAATCAGGCCCTCAGTCCTAGGGCCTCTGCTCTTCTTGGTCTACACCACTTCTCTTGGGAAACTATTCAAATACTTTGAATTTCAGTATCATCTCAATGTAGATGGTATATTTCCTGTATCCTCTCCTTATCTCTTGCCATCTGTCTTGGCCCATGTTACTAAATCTCTCTGCCATTTCATCTTGGGTGTCCCCTCCCTCACCTAATAATACAGATGTTTCCTTACACATCTTTGCTGCAGTTGCGCTAAAAAGACCCTCTTGGCGCTCCAGGTCCAGTGAGACTCTGCTAGTGCCGGCCGTCTTTTTTGCTGAATAAATGCGATGTGACCCGGACGCCCCAGGAGACTCTGCTGAGTAATTTGATATGCAACACTTGTATACTATACTGATGTGTGACAAAGACAGTGCAGGCAAGTCATGCTGGGTGGCGTATTGAGGCTAAATGTATGAGGACACATCTGTAATCTCAAGAGCAGCTACCTGAGATCTCTCCTTCTGTTCACTATACAACATTAATCCCTACCTCTCAATCTCACTGCCAAGGTGTTATCATGGACTCAGACCTCTTTGTTCCCGACATCAAATCAGTCTCCAATTCCTGTTACCCACATCTAAGATCTATTTCCAGATTACACATGTATCTCACACAAGATACTACACAATCTTGAATGTAAACCCTAGTAATCTTCCTCTTTGACTTATGCATTTCGCTCCTCAGCGGTCTTTCACTAACTAGACTCTGACCGCTATAACCTGTTATGAATGCAGCTGCTAGGCTTGTTTTCCTTGTTAAATGTTGTTTAACTGGGGCTTCGCTCGGTCAGTGCTTACATTGGTCGTCTGTATTGTACTGAATCTAGTATAAAGTACCTGTGCTGACCTAGGACACCATAAACAACACATCTCCAGCTTACAGCTCCTCACTTGTTTCAAAATGTCTCCTAACTTGGTCCATCTGCTCTGCATAAGATATACGTCTCTCATCCGCACTCATCACCTGCTCCCACTCCCTGTTACAGGACGTTTTTTTCGGCTGAGCCCACTCTGTGGAATGCCCTCCCTCACACAGCAAGACTTGAAAGACCTTCAAGCGTTCCCTGAAAACTCACCTCTTCATGCAAGCTTATCAGATTCCTAAATTACCCACCCTTGGCTACTCTACTCATTACTATCCGACTACAGATTTTAGCATAAGACTTTCTCTTTCTGTTCTCCCGCATCTTTATGACTTCCAGATCAGCATTGTTGTGTGACTGGATTACATTAGCTCACAAAGCACTTATATATTATTATATATTATTGTAAGATTGTGAGCAGGGTCCTCCTACCACTCTGTCTGTCTGTTAATACCCAGGAGAATCTGTATCAAATCTACTAGAGAGGAAAAGTGGAGGTTACCCATATCAACCAATCGGCTTCTAGCTACCATTTATCTAGCACCCTCTATAAAATGATAGTTACAGGTGTGTCCTCATACACTATTGCTGCAGTCTGCACCAAACAGCCCCTCTCACTGTGCCAGGTCCAGTGTGACTCTGCTATCACCGAGCATCTTTTTGGATCTTCTTCTCTGGCCGAAAATTCAGTTGCACACAAATGTACAAGTGTCGCGTGTCAAATATATCAGTGCAGTCTCGTGGTGCGTCTTAGTCACATCACATTGCGACTAAGACACGTTTTCGGCCAAAAAAATGCTCTGCGCTAGCAGAGTCTCATGGGACCTGGTGGCTCATCGCGCCATGTATTGATACTAGGTGTTTAAGGCCGTTTAACCCCCAATTGGATGGAACAGTTGTTAAGACTTCATGCAGTGTATTATGTACACCACAGACTTCAACAAGATGGCTGCTGAGCCTATACAATGACTGACAGAGCCTGTGCAATGACTGACAACTAACTCAGCGAATCATGGCAAACACTGTATATAGGTGTTGAGCACGGTAAATCCTTCATTTTTTCTTATATTGAGAGGAATTGGGCACCTCTCACCTACCTGCGTCATCCAGTGCACAAGGAAACAAACTGTGTTTAAAGACACATCTTTAGGATCTGATTAGTTGTTATGGGGGCAACTACCTTCACTCTCTTTTTGAAAGGTTAAATACATCTGCCCCCTCAACCTTGTTTTACTGCTATGCTTTCTTCTAATTGTATATATTTTAAACATGTTTTATTTGAATGCTTGTCAGGTGTATAGAAAAACATTAAATGACTGTTCAAGAATCACAGAATACAATTGCCAAACCATAACAAGTAGGGATTGCTGTGGAATCGCCCATACTGTAGCACAATAATATATACAACAGTAACAGAAATTATAGGTCAGCAACTATGAAGCAATGAAGCAACTATGACTTCAGTCCTTACAAATACATTTTAATGAAGAAATAAACCGGTATACTGGATAGAATGAAGCATGAAGTAGAGAATTCAGTTTTGCCCGCTGTAAGATCTGCTTCACCCTAGTACATAAGGAAAATGTAACGGGTAGTTGGGAATATGGGATAACTAAATGAGATGTGTAATTCAGCAATAAAATGTGCCACTTCTTTATTTCTTAAACTGGGTGTAAATATAACCTTATATTATGGCGTGCGATTATTGTTATTTTTAAATTCTGTACCTGTTTTTATTTCCAGCTAATCCCAAATGGCTCCAGCCACAGGATACAGTCTGAACGGGGTCCTTATGCCAATGTGCTGCATGCTGTGGAAGGATTTGCACTCTTGTTACTGTGTAGTTTCCAGCTGGCTACTCGTAAAGTAGCCGTCTTAATTCTCAAAGAGGTCCGAGCATTATTCATTGCACTGGGACAAGCAGAGGTAACATTAACGCTATGCACACTTTAGTTGTTTGTGTAATATGTATGTGTTTATTTTCTTCTCTCAATGCATGTTTTTTTGTCAATATATTTTAACGTATGCTTGGAGAGTGGCCCGTGTTGGTGTGGCTAGAAAATGGCTGCAGGCGCAGTGCGATAGAGGCTATCCGTGGTTCTGTCCAGACTGTGTTTCTGAACATGATCTGCAAAACTGCAGTGTGTATGGCCAGCATAAGCAGGAGTTTGTGGAGGACAAGTGTTCTTTGAGATGACCAATCTTTTTAACAGCCTATCTAGCCAAAAGTTCAATTGCCTCCAAAGTTAGCCTGGGTGAAAAATATAGTGAACATAATTGCCGCCGGTCACAATCCCGACAGCAGAATTCCGGCTAGGGATTTATGATGGGCGTCGAAATACCAACACCTATCATAATCCCAACGCCGGAATCCAGGACGACGCGTGTCCGAACGAGGTAAGTCCGGGGCGCCCGTCCTGTTAGCCGCGCGTGGGAGGGTTAGGTTTAGGGCAGTTAGCGGGGTTAGCATTAGGATTTGGGGGGTGGTTAGGGTTAGTCATCCCTAGGAGGGAGGGTTAGGCACCCCCAGGGAGAGGCTAGGGTTAGTCACACCCCCCGGGGCATTATGTTTAGGAAGTGGTAAGGGGGGTTAGGGATAGGCACCCCCAGGGGGTGGTTAGGGTTAGGCACTAGGGGGGAGGGTAGAGTTAGGCATGGGACAAGGGAGGTTAGCATACTTACCTGCCTCTGTCGGGATTTTCATCCTGTCGGGCAGCCGCTGTCGGGATTTGAACCGGCTGCTAAACGCCGGCATTTCAATCCCATTCCAATACAATTGTATAGGGTACGTTTATCTAGCTATATTGGATATAAGTAGTTGATGTGCTTTTCTTGCTATTTTAGGAAGATGACAAGCCTATGATTGATGTTCTGGATCAGCTAAGTCCTTCAATACTTGAAAGCTTTCTCCATGTTGCAATGTCTGACTCTGTAAGTATGACATACATCAAATACCATAACCAATGTCCTTATTAGCCTCATCTATGCTTCTGTGTTTTCCTGTTCCACAGCAAACTCAGACTGGTATGAAGTAACTATACGTACTGATTGTACATTATTGACAAAGATGGCCGTATCAAAGTAAAATGTAAAAATAACAGAGTCTGGCTACACAAGAGCCTAAAATTGAGAAACCTCAATTTTCTATGTTCTTTTAATTTAAAAACAAACGTTTATTTACAATATTTTGTTATCTGTTACTGGAAAACACTAAGCTCTGGAGAGTGATAAATTGGAGAATGATAAACTACCAACCAATCAGCTCCTTACTGTCATGTTACAGGCTGTGTATGAAAAATGACAGTTAGGAACTGATTGGTTGGTAGTTTATCACTCTCCAGTTTATCACTTTCCAGAGCTTAGTACATCTGCCCCATAGACTTTATTCTCCAGTTGTGTCCATTTATTGTTATTCCAACTGTAACTGTCTAAATTTATAAGTAAATATATATTGTGTTATTCCTTCTCAGGGTTTGCCAGTAATGTTTGCCTAAATAAACTGTTTAGACATAATGTGTGGCACTTTAACCCAGTGGGGACCCAGCACTGCCTGAAAGTCTACGCTGAAGCCAGAAAGGCAGCACTTGGTCCCCATTGCCGGCAATGGGGGACCGCATCGTACTCGCCATTTACAAATTGTTGACAAATGGGGCCCTAAGTGAGTGGTAGCCCCAGTGTGCATGTGACGTGGGCACAATCTAGCCTGCTGGGCAGGTGCAGCTGCACTGTTAGTGTTGGCAGGGTTAGATATGGAAAAATGTCACTCTCCTGCCTCTCAGCAGAGAATCAGGATGCTTGCTGCCCAAGCCCACCATCTGTTACTAGGTGGCAATCATATTCCCTAGAACAAAGAAAGTTTGCAGATCATAGGGCCTGATTCATTACGGATCGTAACTGCGATTGCAATAGCGATTACGCACGCAGTCTCACTGCGATAGTATGCTAATCCACTGCGATCGTATGTGACATTAGTACATGCTAACAGGATGTGAAATATAAAAGCTGGCATTATAGTGTACAGATATTTTTCCAAGTTCAGGACATTCTATATGGAATATGTTGTTTTATATTATACATAAAGCCAAGGTGTATCTGTATTTTAATTGAGGAAAGGATGCCACATTGAGAATACAGATCATCAATTCACCAGGAACCAGTGACTGCACGGAGCTACTTTGTGATTGATGAGTTTAATCTTCATGAATATTGGTTTAGTTCACAATATGGCTACCTCCACCCTTTATAGATCTGTATATGTATATTAACATAATGCATGATGTGAGGGATATAGGGCCTGATTCAGAGCCGGACGCTCTGACCAGAGCACTCGCTCTGAATCAGGGCCTTCCTCCATGAAAATGCAGCGGCCTCCTGGCCGCTCGTATAGCTGCGGGTAACCACCCACAGCATATGCGAGCGGCCAAAAAGATGGTCGCGATGGTCAGAGCCAAAATCACTCCCACTGACATCACTAGTGATGTCAGTGGGGCCGGCTTCAGACGGTAGGCGTTCCCATGGGAACGCCTCCGTCTGGCAGGCACGCCCACCAAAGGGGGCGTGCTGTCAATCAACATCGACAGCACGCCCCCTTCGGTGCGAGACCCGGAGCGATGGAAGGCCCGTCGCTCCCCGGGTCTCACGCATGCGCACGACGGAGCTCCCTCCGTCGTGCGCATGCGCAGTGGGGAACATCGACCCGCTTGCGAGCGTACTGCTGCTCGCGAGCGGGTCTGAATGACCCCCATAGTTCTGTATGTTGCTGCAAGCTAAAATGGTATCTACAGATATCTGTAATCCTTAGCAAGACTGCGAAACCATCAGGTAACATGGAGTACCATCACAGCCTCACGCACACTTGCACAAGCTCTGACCTTACTCAGGAATTGCTAACCTCATCGCACGCTATGAGCACTCAAGCTGCGTATGGCATCGCAGAGGATAATTTATGCACACACCTGCAACGGCGTTCAAGCGCACTGGCACACCTGTGTTTCGCCAACCAACCCCTCCCCCCTATCACCACCCACAAATGGCACTTCCTGTCAATCACTCTGCGATGGGTCTGCGTAGTCTGTGTGATCACAGGCCCGGCCACAGTGGCTGGGTCGCACGTACGCACTGTGTTCCATACACATGCACAGAATGCAACAATCGGCCGATCGCGTGCGTAATCACATTTGCGATCGGTAATGAATCTGGCCCATAGATTCCTGCAAACTACAGTTTCTCAAATAAACTCATTGTCAACTCAGAGCGTGTTTTTATTTTAGGCAAATGCTGTATGATAATTCTTAAACGTATTAGGTTTCGCGCTAAAAAATAAATAAATAAATGCATAGGTCTGTTAGAGTGGCATTACCCTCACAGGCACAGGTGACCGCGTTTAGCATGGCTACTTCACTGCATTGAACTGTTTGTTCTATACATATTTATACACATTAATGGTAGTGTATTGTACCATAAAGATTAGAGGAAGATAAAAATGAATTCTCTGTGAAGTGTTAAATAATATGATGGCACTATGGAGGGGTCCTGTGTGCAGCTTCCGTGTGGACCCCCTCCTCTATGGCAGCGCAGTAGACTCTGGCTTTGTGCCAGAATCTACTGCACCTGCGTAGGTTTCCGGGAACATGGCGCCCATGCCTTATGTCCAAGCTCACTCTACTGCACTAGCGCAGGTCTCCGGGAACATGGCGCCCGTGTCTTATGCCCGGGGCCAACTCTACTGCACATGCGCAGGTCTCTGGGAACATGGTGCTCACGCCATGTTCCCGAGGCCAACTCTACAGCGCATTTGCAAATCACCAAGAAAATACCCACTGCACCTTTTTAGCCGGTGATTAAAGTCTGCAGAACCGGCCTACATGGGACTCTGAAAAGGTAAGTATAATAATTATATGGGTGCAGGCTGTGCGGTTTGGACCTGTGTGCACCCATTACAGAAATGCCAATGACTATATAGAAGTTCAAACAGGCCACATCTTATGGCAGCACATGGCAGATTCTGTTAATTTGAAGCTATGAAGAAGGAATCCTATTTTCAGACTGTAGAATAACACAGACAAAAGGAATTGTTTGCATTCTATTTGTTAATATTTATATTGCAATAACCAAAATGACTTTGATTCCTCACCAGGCCGCCCTGCCATTTACTCACAATGTGGACCTACAGTGGTTGGTTGAGTGGAATGCTGTCCTGGTCAATAGTCATTACGATGTAAAAAGTCCTTCTCACGTCTGGATATTTGCACAGTCGGTAAAGGACCCGTGGGTACTATGCCTATTCACATTTCTTAGACAGGAGAACCTACCAAAGCATTGTCCTACAGCCCTTAGCTACTCCTGGCCATACGCTTTTACCAGACTGCAGCTTCTCATGCCGTTAGTGGACCCTAAGTAAGTAAGAGCTTTCTGTATTTTTAGCATATTTAACATAATTAATTGACTTCTGTATTTAAAATCTTAAATTCTTAGAATTATAATTAGCATTTATTTATAGGGCGCCACAAAGTTCTGCCTTTCCGTAAAGAGGAAAGAATACAAACAAGAAAACATTGTGACTAAAGGAAATGACCTGCATGCATATACATATGTAAACATAAATATTATTTTGGTAAAGTCAATAAATACAGTTTAAAGAATTTCTCTTAAGCCGCATACACACTTAACGATATGCTCCATGAGCGATATCGTTAAGTTTTTCCCCTGCATTGCCGGGCTCAATGTTGTTAACGACATTGAGCATACACACTGAACGATATTGTGCACGATATCGTTCAGTAACGGCACCCTCCCTCATCCCCTGTACTTGATATCGTCAGGTTGCCCTGCAAGTACAGACGATGAAAGACATCATTAACGTTCCGCGAGAACATGCATTGTTAATGATGTCATGCATACACACTGGACAATATTGAACACATAGAACGATAACGATATCGTTATAGTTCATATAGTCCAACTTATCGTCTAGTGTGTATGCGGCATTATTAAATGCTAACAGGATGTGGAATATAAAAGCTGGCATTATAGTGTACTGATATTTTTCCTAGTTCAGGACATTCTATATGGAACATGTTGTTTTATATTCTACATAAAGCCAAGGTGTATCTGTATTTATATTGAGGAAAGGATGCCACATTGAGAATACAGATCATCAATTCACCAGGAACCAGTGACTGCAAGGAGCTACTTTGTGATTGATAAGTTTAATCTTCATGAATATTGGTTTAGTTCACAATATGGCTACCTCCACCCTTTATAGATCTGTATATGTTTATTAACATAATGCATGATGTGAGGGATATAGTGCTATATGTTGCTGCAAGCCAAAATGGTATCTACAAAAACACTCTTTGTGCCAAATTGGTGGTAGCAAAATTGATGTAATAATAGTTCTGGAGTCAAGAAGATGGTCCTCAACGATTGGAGTAAATATCTCACAGGCTGTTATGGAGGACCCTGTGCCAGCACCGCCCCCTAAACCTGTGATGTCATGACCTCACGTCTAGGCGACGAGGCCGCCGTCTCTGGGAAGTAGAGCACTGCCCAGAGCTTCACAGGCCACATGCAGGTTGTCATGGGGAAGCTATGGTGTTGTCCCCAGAGCCCTGCACCCTTCGAAATGGCCCTGAATTTTCATATCTGTAAAATGAGTATGTACTAAAGCCATGGCTGCCCGTCACTTAGATCCTGACGTAATGTGTCTGGTTGTAAACAAGGTTAAACTTGGCCAAAAAAGTGTCTTGCTACCCCTGATGCTTACTCTTGAGCAGATAAATTGATATTTAACAGCAATTCCTCAAATGAAGTGTTGTATAGTCTTCTACAGCAGTATTTCCTGCTAAAACAAACATTTCTCCCCATTTGGGTCATAAATGTCACCCTGCCATCATTAATGTTGTTACTACAGCAACCTATTTATATAAGGTCTTAAGAGTGAACCCTCAAACCTATATACACAGTTTACAAATGTCGTTAAAACGTCCTGACTTGTTATAGACTGTCATTCAGACTTTTTCATTTTGCCGTAGTGCATAAATAAATGTTAGCTTTTGTCTTCCACTTCAGAATAATGTGTTATGTTTTGTTTTTTTTTAAATATATTTACAGTAGTCCTATTAATGCAAAGAAAACCAGTACAGCCGGCAGCGGAGACAACTATATTACACTGTGGAGGAACTATCTTATTCTCTGCTTTGGAGTGGCCAGACCCAGTATTATGAGCCCTGGTCACTTACGAGCATCAACTCCAGAGATCATGGCAACGACTCCCGATGGCTCAGTCAGCTATGATAACAAGGTACAGTAGGACATTGTCTTGTACATACCTTTTATACACTTTACTCACCCTATTATTCCAAGTGCCAACATATTACACAGTGCTGTAGAATCAGAAAATTTAGTCACTCTAGTTCCTGCCCAAGTGAAACTTAATCCCAATTCCCTACACACATTCACTAGGGTTAGCTTAGTCGAATGCTAATTGAATTCACCAGTGTATTTTTGGGCCATAGTAGATAACCTTCACGGACACGGGAAGAACATATATGAGTTCATGAGGAATGTGTTCTTCATTTCTAGGTTATAGGAACCCCTTCAGTTGGAGTTCTACTGAAGCAGCTGGTTCCTCTGATGAGGCTGGAGACTATAGAAATCACAGAATCTCTGGTGCTGGGGTTTGGTAGAACCAATGCTTTGGTGTTCAGGTATGGTAAATAAAGGGAACCAAACTCTAGATGATAGACTTTAAGTGATTATTCTATTGTATTTGTTACTATTTGGTCAATTCATACTTAAGAGGATTTTCCCCCTGGATACAATGTTAATTTATTGATGGGACTGGGCAGGGGATGGGGACTGGGCAGGGGATATCTTCCTCTGCCTGTCTCTGAGCTTCAGCACGTCTGTTCCCTGTGGAGACAGCATCACCCCAAAAAAATGTTAGCCTACATTAGACACATTACAACTTCATTAAAAGTGAGCTCACGCAGATTGAACACATGCTAAAAATGCCGGAATAAATATATAATTAATTAGGGAGCAGGTACAATCATGCCTTCCAATACTTTGTACTTTTCAACATTCTAACCACGTGTGTACACAAAATGGCGTCTGTGCAATAATGCAATCTTTTCTTGCCGTTACCTATCCAATGCAAACATCTCACAACTTTTCATAGCAATTCTACAATATAAATAGCATACATAAGAGAGAAATCTTGTAGCGGAGCCTCACAAGAACCACCGCCTGTCTGCGCCAGACGTCACTCCAGCGTGTCTCTAGCTTGTCTAGCTTGATGATCGCACGCCGGGTGGCCGCCTGCGCACCTTGCGGTATGCCTCAATTTTGATGCAGTTGGTCACGTATGGCACCGTCCCATCCTGCCAACGATCCATTACCTCTGTGGGGATACGTAGCTCATGTCGGCTGAAACTGGCAGCTCTCATAATGGCCACTATTTAAAAGAGCTGGTGAGCTAATATTGGCTGTTACACTGGTCTACATGAAAATGGCGGTTATATGCAGTGTGTGGTTTTTAACAACATTGGCCCTCTACTTTGAATAGTGCAGCCATTTTAGCAAAGGTTTAAAAACACATCTCTGCAAATCACCAATAAAAGTTATGTCAACATTAAACCCTTTCTATTTGATGAAGCTATAGTCTGCTCTATGTACTAACTACACCAAAAGAAATAATTATCTCAGTAATGAAGTGTGACCATTCCAAGGTTTATGTGGAGTTTGTCTAATTAAACTACATAAATTTGTACTTACGAAAAGTAATGCTGTATCAAGTGTGTTCCGAAGTACCTTTCCCGCAGCAAATCTGGTGTTCCGGCCACATCCTCAACACTGAGTTCGTCCCTTGATACCCGCTCTTTTATCACAATGTTGTGGAACACTGCATGCTCTGTTCTATGAAATCCAAACGCATACAATGGGCCTTCCACAACCCAAAGGCCTGTTCTATGACCTAACTGGTAGTATGTGTGGCATTCTAGTAAAACTCTTCATCTGTGTTTGGTAACATCAGAAGTCATGTGTGACCATGGTAAATATAACAAAAAAATAATGACACAATTATAGCAAGTGCAAAAAATACAGGGAAAACTCAAGCCACAGTATATTTACCCAACAACCACGATCTCCGTCAGACATTTTCCCAATTTTTTTGATTGTGCGCACTAGGACTTTCCTTTGGACTGAGCAAGTTGACGATTATCACTGCTAACACGTGTTTTCTTTATAGCTTCCACTTCTGAATCAGACCCATTCTCTTGATACTCTGCACACGCTCAGGCCTTGCTCCATCTTAGACAACAGAGGTCAATGCAATAACCTTCGTATTAGGGGAATTCCTGTGTATATTCAGGGCATGGGAATGAACTAATTACCTCACAAAAATCTTCAATAAAATAATAGAGGCTGATCCTGATAATGTCATAATGTTTGACCAAGCTCATTGGGCTCTCCATGCATGGGGTCTCCAGAGTAAAGCTCCTCGGGAGATCATACAGTCCGTGAAGAGATCCATAGCAAGGCTGGAAAACTGGAGGCTCTCAAATACAATGGCGTCACAATTTACATTTAAATTTCCTGACCTCTCCTGGAGTACTCTACAACAACAAAGACTCCTTAAGCCACTTTCTGATGTCCTCAAACAAAATGACATCAAATTTCAATGGGGCTTCATGTAATTGTCGCCACACTTCTCTTCAGGACCCTGTGAGCTTGCCAAGTTTTGCGAGACTTTAGACTTGGGGAAGTCATACCTTCCTTATAATTATGGGGACTTTCCTAGCACTCCATAATCTCAGATCTGATGGCTCCATCCAGGGCTGTCTCTTCCATTGGGCTTTCTGGGCAGTTGCCCAAGGGCCCGAAGCTTAAAGGGGCCCGCCAACCCACCCACCTGCAGCCGCGGCCAGTTGGTACATTTTTTATATTTTTAAATCACTGTATTCCATATCATAGTATGATATGGTATTATTGCAGCAATAAGCCCCGTCATACTGAGATTTTGTCATGTTATAATTATAGGATTGCGCAGTTATTTGATATTATTGCAGCAATAAGCCCCGGGACAGTGTGAGAGACATGACTGCTCATACATGGCAGCCTATCTCCAGTGCTGCAGCTGCTGTGGAATATTTATTTACTTGTGGGGATCTAAAGGTTTCATTTTTTGAAAATTTGATTTTTTCCCATGAATGGGTGGGTAGGGGCCCCAGTGCATTGCTTTGTCCAGGGCCCACACTGCTGTTAAGACAGCCCTGGCTCCATCTACCCCTAATTGTTTGAAATTGTGGTCAGGGTGCATTTTATCGTTTTAGAATCGTGCAGAGCACGGTGCCCAGCTGAAATAGCCCATCGGTAAGGCTTGGTTACTTTGCGGGCCATCCGCATAGTAACTATGGTTCCTGTTATTCATAAAAGCTTTTGCCGTTACTGGATATGCACATGCAACCCTTGAAGTATAACAGGTTATATGGCAGGTTGCCCATCAATGGCTTTTAAACTCAATGATCAGAAACATAAAGCAGTGTATTTAGTAAATGTTTCAGGAAAACAAAGCATTGAAATAAAGTTGTCTAAAGGTGTAGGCCCATCTAAAAATAGAATAAGCATGGTCTTTGCTTGAATTTATTCTGTACTTATGTGTTATTCTTTGCTCTTCAAGATTTTGCTATATATATATTTATATATATATATATATATATATATATATATATATAATCTATATCTATCTCAAACAGAGCAGGCCGGCACTCAATTAGAATAAAATCACAGCTTGCCTCGGTGCCTCCAGCCACAAGATACAATCAATCCAAATCCAATAGTGGCACTCGCAGGGCTAGTCATCCAAAATACAGACTGTGTACTAACACCAAATCATCAACCTGTATACACGTGTGTCAGGTCAACGTTTCCTTTTTATTAATTACTGTCATGAAGAAATTTTTGTAATAAAAATTAAACTTTGACCTGACACACGTGTATACAGGTTGATGATTTGGTGTTGGTACACCGTCTGTATTTTGGATGACTAGACCTGCGAGTGCCACTATTGGATTGTGTGTGTGTGTGTATATATGTATATATATGTATATATATATATATATATATATATATATATATGTGTGTGTGTGTGTGTGTGTAAATGTACTGTATATAAAATTTTTATGGGAAAATAGCTTTTTATATATGTTTTGTTATAGGGAGTTAGTGGAAGAACTTCATCCGCTAATGAAAGAAGCTTTGGAACGGAGACCAGAGGTTTGTCTGGAAATTGAGGTCTTTATTTCGATAATGCAATGTGTGCGCAGTCCAAAGAGACTACAGCTTAACCTCTAAAATGAAGAGAAATTGTCTCATATGTAATAGCCTGTGGGTTGCGGGCAGTAGTGATATTTCACAGATGTATCCACTAGATTTAAAGCAAAATTGACCTGATTTTGCCATAAAAATAAATAAAAAATGCCACTTTAAATCTACTGGATAAATTGCTGAAATCACTCCACTGGTGGCAATTTTGCAGAATGTTACATATGGGTCATTGTCTGAAATGATACAGGCACAGATGTACAGGTGGGTAGTGCCTCTCTCCTCATCTTCTAGTTCTGTAAATAGGAACAAGATCGAACCTATGGGCAGTTATCAACTGCAGTATGCATTACTTTGTATTTCTATTTATGACCATATTGGATATTTGCTCTTAATGGTGACTTTATGAGCCTTTTAGTGGGGAGGTAATATAGATCTATTTGGTTTCCTGCACATGGGATAACGTGGGTTCATGCTAAGTGTGTTTTGGGCCCATTATAAGAGAAAGACTAAGCAAGATATTATCCTGAAACACAAGAAAGAAATCCCCTCTAACTGCAGTTATCGATTGATAACTGCCAGTCAGTTAGCGCACAGATCCGTAAACTTATCACGGATCCTGTGCGTTAATGCATATATTCAGGTGAATGAGGGAGGCTATTTGAATAGCCCTGTGCGTTAAAGCCCCGAGATACTCCCGTTAATTACCCACGGTAATTAGCTGTGGGTGTTTGAATATCCCCCTGAGCCTAAATACCAAGACAAGTATTTGCCACTTTCCCAGAGGTAAAATGTGCTCTACAGATGTGTCCTCATACATTTTGCTTCACATGGTGCAATTGTTGTGCTGCGCACGTTTTCCTAAATTTTGCTACTTTTTCCTCAATTTGGCATCTTAATTCTCATATAGGGCCTGATTCTGAGGTGGTGGGAGTAAAGCAGAAAAAGGGTAAATACTGGCTGCTTTTATTTAAAAAAACAAACAAACATTTTTGTTATTGTAAGCAGCACAATACAGTCGCAGAAAGGTTACTTCTTTTTTTTAATTTTATTTACATGGGTAACAGAATCATATATGATCAATACAGTGCATGGAAAACTCTTTGGTAATAACAGTTCATTGTGTAATCGATGGAGATAACAAGCACATATGGAGAATAATAGAATAATGGGGGGCAGGGGGAGCTGTGCGGACTCCATCTATAAGAAAAACAAAAGAACCCCTAAGGAGTCGCCATAGTCACCTGAGATAACTAGTTATTAATAATTATAGGAGGATCGGCAGAGAGGATTCTTTGTTCATACCACCAGGGAGAGTAGTAATATAGCTTTCCCAAGTGACAACATTAACCGTTCCTTATATAAGGAGGTTTTCAACCAATCCACATTAAAAATATGGAATAGTATATTTTGAAAAAATGATAAAGATGGCGGTGTAGCGGTAATCCACTTTTGTAATATAGCCGCGCTAATAGCCAATAATAATTTCTTAAAATCCCTTTGAAACTCGTGAGTCGTAGGAGTCATTCCCAAAAAATAGCCCACTCTGTACAGAAAGGCACATAGTTATCTAGGTGATTTAGAGAACATCGCCTCAAACATGACGAAGGAGAGGACTTGTCCAGAAACAGTGTAGGAGGTTTGCCTGTGGGGTGTGGCCACACAGACAATTATGTGATTTCCAAAATATTGTGTGGAAAAAGAGTGAGATTCTATGGTGCACTCAGTGAGTTGATAAATTCTGTTATTTTTAATTACTGATTTTTTTTGTATATAATGTTATTAAAACATAGCTTTTATTACTTTATTTATAAAAGTTTAGAGAAATACTTCTATTTTCTCTAACACAAATAGATTAAATTAAAATAAAGTCAAGAAGAACTGTGCTTAAAGTATAGAAACAGTGTGAATTAAAATTACTTTAAAATGTATGCCTTGCCAAAGGTACATAAAAATGATAAATGCCCGCCGGGAAGACCAATTGTGACAGGCATTGGAAGTTTTACGTAAAACGCGAGTTGTATACGTGGATACTTGCCTATGGAAATTTATAACTGAATTGCCATCCTACGTAAGAGATACTATGGATGTGCTGAATAAGTTGGAAGATTTGAACATAACTGAAGATACTTGAATTTGTACCTGCGATATAGAATCGCTGTACACAAGTATCAATCACAACATTAGAATGCAAGCTATTGAATATTTTTTTTAAATGGAGAGAAAAAATGACCATAATCAATTTATTTGCCAGTTGTTTGAATTCATCCTAACAAAGAATTACTTTGTTTTGAATGAACAGTTCTTCCTACAGACCCGAGGTACAGCAATGGGAACTACGTGTGCACCAACGTACACGAATCTGTACCTCGGGTGGTGGGAGAAAGAACATGTTTTTAATGAACACCTGGAAAGCTTTACAAAACATATAAACGCATGGTATCGCTACATAGATGACCTTCTATTAATTTGGGAAGGTCCACAAGATCTATTTGTAGAACTTTTAAGAAATTTGAATAACAACCCTTTTAACCTCAAACTCACGATGGAGATGAGTCAGGAACAAATCACATTCCTTGACTTAACAATAAAAATAGCTGGATCTGGAAAACTGACTAAAGATATGTTTCGCAAACAAACAGCAACGAATAGTATTCTACATTTTGAGAGTTCTCATTAATTGGCCAGAAGATATAGCATCCCCAAGGGAGAGAGATGTTAAGAATACGAAGAAACTGCTCAGATATGAAAACCTTTGAAATTAGATCAAAATAATTGGAGGAACGCCTGATGGCTAGAGGCTACAGCAAAAGAAGTATCAAAAGAGCGTATAAAGATGCAAAAAAGGAAAGATAGAGGAGATCTATTAAAACCAAAGAGAGAATCATATGAGCAATGACAAATCTAGATTTGTGGGAACATACTGTAATCAGTGGAAGGACATTCGAGAAATACTTCAAAAACACTGGCATGTGCTACTTACGGATGAAGAATTAGCTGAACAAATAGGAAACCAAATAAGCATCAGTTGGAGAAAATCCTCAAGATCAAAGATAAATTAGTACACATATATTATTATATATATATATATAATTATATTTTTTTATTTTTGTTTTTCAAAGCACTATCTTTCACTAGACAGGTATTATACATGATATTTATATTTTTTATATTTTTTTAGGAAATATAGAATTTAGGTAGTATGGCACAAAATATTAAGGTTATATTTACATTTATAAGTATCACAGTAATAATTTTAATTTGAAAATCACAAGGTCATAAGAAGTATTCTTATAACACAATATAATTTTATCACATAACTTCTACTCAGCACAATAAGTATATAAATAATTTATAATCCTTTAGGGCAGGGGTGGGGAACCTTTTTTCTGCCGAGAGCCACTTTGAGATATATAACAATATTTCGGGCCCAGTGCAGGCCACAGCCCCTCCATGTGATGTCACAAGGGGCAGGGGCCACAATTGCCGGTGATTACAGCAATGCCTGGAGCATCCTGAGGATGCCCTGGGGGGAGCTGTAAGGACAGTGGTGTGACCATCTGAAACGTTGTAAGGACGCTCCAGGTGGCACTGCTGCATAGATTCTGGCTGCAGGGTGCTATTTTAGGCACCCTGCTAGCCTCATCTGGCTCAGAGGGCCAGACCAAATGATTCCGAGGGCCTTATACAGCCCCCGGGCCTGAGGTTCCCCATCCCTGCTTTAGGGGATAATATAATACACTTAGGGGAAAAGGGGATTCAATGACAAATATAGTTTCATCAATGTTATAAGAACTGAGATATTAACATATAATAGAAACAATATCTTTCATGAAAAGGATTATTTTTTTAATTTTATTCGTTCCGAGATATTCCTATTAAAGATTAAATTAAGTAATATAATCACAAACCTATACATAAGTATATGATATATCTAATAAACCTAATATAATTTTGGGCGAAATGATAAGAATTACATTTGAATATGATATACATATACATGAACTTTGTGAAATAGTGATATATACAGTATGTACCTACTATCCAATGAATATGTAAAAGGAGAATAGATATCCAGCAGAGACACCCCCTAACTACGGTTGTTAGGAGAGAAGGGATAAAACTGTCATACGTGGCCTTCTCGGTTTGCCCTGAGGAAGCCGGATGTCCGGCGAAATGCGCAACGGCAGTACTGACCGCTGAGTCAGTCTTGTTAAAACACATGTTTAAATGAATGTCATATACACTAAAGTGTGGAGATAACAGGCGCATATATATCACGGCAGTAACTGTAAGGCAATAGCCGCCTTTAGTGCAGGACGTCGGAGCCCTGCCAATAGTACTAAGTGCAGAGGTGGATAACGAGAGCGGCTGTAACGGATAGTAAGAACGGCTATAGGGAGAGGTCCGAACAGCAATTTAGCTCAGTGAAGAGCTCCCGTGTTAATCCACATAGAGATCTACTTTCACTGGGACACTACAATACAAGTGTCTCCACATAATAACATACTTACCCCGTAGGGAGAATTATCCCAATGAACATAACAAAAATAAGGGGGCCCTGTGAATATATCAACTCTATCCTTTGTCAGAGGTAGGACAATAGGGAACCTAGCAGCGTTTGCTTTCACATATAGAACAGCCAGTAAAGTAGCAAAACATATTTATGAGATGCAACTGGCAACTTGGTACTGTATGTGCAAAATTGAAGAAGCAACAATGTTATTATAACATCAGTTAGTGAGACAATAACTACTAATGAAGAGACTTTCTAGGAGAGAAGTATCATTTGAATAACATAATATAATAGAAACTATTTTAAATAGATAACTCCCATTGGAGCGCCTTATATATAAATAACAGCTCTTCAATAAATACCTAATAAGATACTGACACAGAGGAGCTAAGTCATTGTAATACACACTTACTTTAAGCACAGTTCTTCTTGACTTTATTTGAATTTAATCTATTTGTGTTAGAGAAAATAGAAGTATTTGTCTAAACTTTTATAAATAAAGTAATAAAAGCTATGTTTTAGTAACATTATAAACAAAAAAATTCAGTAACTAAAACAACAGTATTTAACAACTCCCTGAGGGCACCATAGAATCACTCTTTTACTCCACAATGTTTTGGATTGTACGTTGTGAGAGAGGTGGCACAATACCCATAAGCAATTAATAAATGTTGGTGAAATAGAATAACACATAAATTGATGAAGCATCTATAGGGAAGGGAGTAGATAATTATTCATTATCAGTATCAATAGGGTCTGTGCGAGACCCGAATATCTTTTTTGAATACGTAATTATGTGATGTCACCATACCTGCCAGTGGGGCGTAAAGTAGGATCTGTGGAAAATATTGAAGAACATTTCCTGATATTGTGCTGCTGGTAATAAATATCTTGGTTACAAATCTGCTTATTTCATGTTATCTCAGGAAGTCAAGGGAAAAAGAGCTGCCATTCACTAACTCCCACATTAACCTGCATGTAATCTATTTGTTTTCTCATAAAAGCATAATGTAAGGAAACAGTATATAACTGGTGGGGATCTCAGCATCGTATCAGTCTGGATTATGCCGATCCTGGTCTGCGAGCCTTCCAGTAATGGCACTCACTGGCGTCACAAGGGGGTGCGGACCCGGGTGTCACCCGCCAAAAATGAAGAGCTATGTGCATTAAGATTATTATTATTCTACCATAAACTGCAAATAATTTATGGGTAGACCATAATAAGGGATTCCCTTTTACTGCCTGATTTATCTCAGCATCCTGCTCATGTAAGAAACTAATTAAAGTGCCATCCTGGAGAAATTGGTTCTCTAAAGACAAGTCAGTATATATATCGCTAATGTGTAACCAATCTGTATGGCACCATGACTAGAAGTCATGTGGAAAATGAATCCCCCCCCCCATTTGCTTTGGTTTGCTGTCATTTACCTTTCCATAAATATTTCTTACATTTTTGGTAGCTGAATACCCAAACAGGTTATATGAGACTGCCCAGGATAAGGGATTGTGTGTACTCCATAAAGGCTGAGAGATCCCTGGCGTCAAATTTAATCCCACAGATTTAGACATATTAACTTCAAGCCCAGAGTCAACTCCAGATTCACATAATTTATTTCAAATCTAAGATAGTGTCCCTGGTTCAGGCTATGTATATTAGTACACCATCAGCAAAAGCCGATAATCGGATTTCACATGTGCCTATGGATATTCTATTAAATAGAGGCGACGTCTGCAGTAATCTAAGGAGGGGATCAATGGATAGATTAAGTAACAAAGGCGAAAGCGGACATCCCTGACATGTTCCCCTATGCATGACAATCGGGGTTCCTAGTAATCCGTTTACAATCAGATGTGGTAGAAAGAGAATATAAATATTGAATAAGCTGCACAAAGGAGGGATGAAAGTTATGTTTTGCAAGCACCCTGTAAAGATGGGTTCATGCTACAGTATTAAACACCTTGTGTGTATCAAGACTGTGGGGTCTATTTACTAAGCAGTGTTAGGAGACAGAGTGAAAAGTGATAAGGTGCCAGCCAATCAGCTCCCAACTGTCATTTTTCAAACACAGCCTGTGAGATGACAGTTAGGAGCTGATTGGCTGGTACCTTATCACTATTCACTCTGTCTCTTAACACTGCTTAGTGAATAGACCCCTTAGAAGCATGCAGTTTGATCGAGGAGCTTGTGAATCTGCAACAACTGTCGCACTGACCTGGTGACAACCGCAAACAAAATGCATCTGATGGGGAGTTAATAAATCAGGAAGAATACACTGTAGCCTATTGCCCATTATTTTAGAAAATATTTTATAATTTGTATTTAATAGTGAGATTGGCTTATAAGAGTCCACAGACAGTGGGTCCTTTCCTGGCTTAGGAAATAATGTGGTTAAAGCATTGGTGAATAATGGATATCGGGGATTATCCCTGAATAATGTCCTATATAATTTTAAGATGTTTTTCAGTGATTTCATGACCTCTCAATATCCACAATCCTATACCTCCGCTGGGCGTCCAGGGTATTGTATTGCAAATAACCTTGGAAAAGTATTGGTACACCATGGGATATGGAGCAGTAAGATGCCCGCAAACATTCACCCAACCAGGACGCTTGAACGGTGGAGTCTTTACCAGATGCCCAGTGTGTTTCTTGCAGAAAAACTAGCTTAGAGCGTAATCTATGAAGGTGGTTTATCTCTTTTATTTCTTTGGACGGGGGAGTTGAGGCCCCCGACATTCCAGGATACAATATTCAGGGATGACTGCACGGATAGATAGAGACAGTATTGGTATTCCCAGTCTGCATATGTTTCATGTAGCCAACAAATACTGGACAGCTTAATTTGTACACTGCAATTTAGATCTGAGTTTGGACGCCCTCCTCTCATGTCTAATCTCTGCACGTTACATCTGCTCCACCTGCAGTGCAGCATGCTTTTACCTAGGTGCACAGGTACTTGCTCTTTTTTGCTTCACTCCCAATTCAGAATCAGAAAAATTACATTGGAAAGACCAATAAAGCGCTTGTTGTTTCCCTTCTATATATTAGTGGATGTACTCCTCCATTGAATGGGTGATTATATATCTGTAGTGCATCGGTGGCTGTGTACAGACGATATGTCTGCGAATGATGTCATTCAGTCATATCGCATCTGTCCTGTGGCACAGCCAGTGCAGATATATCAGCGTATCTGGCGGTGTGAACGGGCAACCCAGCGCCCACCCAGCTGCAGGTACTGTTAAGTGACTGACATATCAACTAGGCGGCCATTTTAAAATGCGCGCCAAGTTCTGATGTCGGCACAGACACATCGGCCGAGCGATTGGTAAGTGTGTATGCACTTAACAATTGTTAGATAGGCCCACCCGTCGTCCAGGTGTGTACCCAGCTTTAGGGTACAATATTGATGTTCAAAAACCATCCAGTTAATTGACTCACCTGAAACTGGTAATAAATGTGCAAATAATTTATATATCCAGTGGGGAGAGATCTATGATCTGTATGACCTTCTCCACCCCTTTTTTTGTGGAAATCTTCTAAGATCAATAGTACATATGCATAGTACAGTTCATTCCTGGATGGTTTTTGATAATTCAGGATCACAAAATATTGTGCAGTTGTTTACCCCTGTCGGACCGGTCTACTCCCTTATTACACTAGATTGTGTATTTTTTACTCAGGTTTGCTACTTTTTCCTGAATTTTGCATCTTGGGTCACTTATTCAGTGCTAGGTACTTAGGATTAGTGTTTTGCACTGACTATGGCCCGGATTCAATTACAGGCGAAAACTTAATTTTTGCCTATTGTAATTATCCCCGTATTCAATTACAAAGACTTTTCACCGGTGCGAAAAGTCTTTGTAAAAAAATGGGGATAAGTTTTCTCCAGTGTTTAGCTGGTGAAAAAAGTGCAGAATAGGGGTTTAGGGGTGCAGACTTAAAAATAAAAATAGCCTGCAGCCCTGGGAATGCCCCCTAAAAATAATGTGTGTTAAAAAAAAGTTTTAAAAAAAAATCGGGACACCCCAAAAAAATATATTACATTTTGGGGTAAATAAAAATAGGGAACACACTTCTAAAATAGCTAAATACAATCCAGAGGGGTTCCAAAGTATGCGGCAGGTGTTTTCTTTATGGCGGGTAGTAGCGGCAGGTGCATTTTTTGAACAATTTAAAAAAATAATTTTAGGGACTTAAAAATATGCTTGCACCCATTTTCATGTACCCCAAATTTGATGGGCATAGATATATATATATATATTTTTAAATTGTTAAATGCTATTCTTCATCATCTTCTCAAAGCCGCATCTATGCACCCGCCGCGGCTATTTAAAAACCCAAATTCCCTTCAGCAGGCAAATACCCATAGTGATCCCCCATGGCTGGACATCTTTAGGGGGGTCATTGGATGTTTTCCCGAAAATTCCCATTTTTTTTCGCCGGTCCCTTTTTCACGTCCTTTGAAATTGAATACGGGGAAAATTGGGCATGTGCGCGATACTTTTCCGCCTGCAAAACAGGCGAAGGAGGCGAAAAGTCTGAACTTTTCGCCTCAAATTGAATACGGGCCTATGTGGCAAAGTTGTTGCACACTAAACGGGACAACGTGATTTGAGGATAGGGCTGTGTGGACTAATCAATTTGCTAATCAACTACTTGTGCTGTACCCAGAACAAGAAACGTAGAGAGCGAAGAGACCTGCTGAGGTTACAGCTGTTACGGATATTTGAGTTACTGGCAGATGCCGGCGTTATAAGTGACAAGTAAGTTATTACCTGTTTTATTACATGCATGTTGAAAGACAATGGTTCAATTCAATTCAATGATCCTTCCTTTTTATTTATTTAGCACGAACGGCGCCTTAGAGAGAGACACCTTGGCTCTTGGCGCTTTGTTTTTGGAGTATGTGGACCTTACACGGATGCTTCTTGAGGCTGAAAATGACAAGGAAGTTGAAATTCTTAAAGACATTAGAGCGCATTTCAGTGCCATGATTGCCAATCTGATCCAATGTGTACCAGGTATGGTCACATTTTGGTGGGTGGTTATTGCAGTGCTGTAATGATGCTGAGTAGTGACTCCTGTGGCTGTAGAAGCTGTAGCTAGCACCTGGAGCCAGCAGCTGTCATGTGTCATTGGCACAGGATTACTGTAGTAGTGCACATAACAAATAAATCATAGCAGACTCAGATGGCATTCAGGATGTAAAGCCTAGCTATAGTACCTCTAAGGGGAGGGAAATGGAAACTCCTCGTAATGGTAAAAGCCTCATAGTGTCAATATGGAAAATGTTACATATTCTTAGATACTTGTAAAGTCTTTTCTAATGTACGTTTGTATTATGCTGGATCTACACACATTGCTTGAGCTGTATTACTTGCATGTTACTTGTAGTTCACCACCGGAGGTTCCTGTTCCCACAGCAAAGTTTGCGGCACCATCTCTTCATCTTGTTCAGCCAATGGGCTGGGCCCTTCAGCATAATGTTCACCCCCTTGGACCGCTACAGTGATCGGAACCATCAGATCACAAGATATCAGTACTGCGCATTAAAGGTGAATCTATTCTTCTTGCACACGGTTGACCTTGACATGTATTTGTCACTGTATGTATGAATATTATTGGTAATTTCTTTATATAAACCAGCTTATATTTTCCTTTAAGGAACCACAGATTACTTAGAGCAAGGTAGACAATCTATAGCTCTCCAGCTTAAGTGGAACTACAAATTCCATCAGGTCCTACAATCCAAGTAGTTCCAAAGCAGTAGGAGAGCAACAAGCTGCTACCTCAGCATTGCAAGGCACTTGCTAAATGCTTCCAAAGATACTGGATTTAAAAATAGGTGCAAAGGCGACCATGTACATACCAACAAAAATCAGGACTGTTAGAACTTTGAAAATGACTACCTCTCTCATTGGAATTCATTATGGCGTTCCTATTGCTATGATAACGTTCTTTCTCTCTCCTTATATTTCCCTGACCAGGCCATGTCTGCTGTTCTTTGCTGTGGACCTGTTTTCGACAATGTGGGTCTCTCTCCGGATGGCTATCTTTATAAATGGCTTGACAATATCTTGGCTTGTCAGGACATGAGGGTGGGTAATATTACATGCCGTATGCTAAATGATAAATAAAATTATATTCTATACTGAATGCAAACTTAGATAATAAGAATTACAGAGCTGTATCTGAATCATTGTTCTTGGTATGTGAGTTTTGTGCCTTATTAACACACTTCAAAGTATGAAGCCTGTCATGTCCACTCTTTTGTCGTACTACCCCACCACTAATCCCTCCTCCTACTCTCCTCTCCCTGTCACTTCACCCCACTGCCATCCACATCTCCCTGCGCACCTCCTACAGGTTTCCTATCTAGCTCAGGTGCCCACACCATCACTAAACTATTCATATCGGTCCCCCAAATTAATCTCACCTCCAGGTTACAGCAACCCAGATAATCTTATTCACATTTCCCCCACAATCGCTATCTCTCTATCTTGTGCCCTCAGGAATGCCAGGTCAGTCTGTAATAAACTGGTCCCCCACCCATGACCTATTCATCTCCAACTCCCTACATCTTCTAGCCATTAATGAAGCCTGGATTTCACCATCTGACACTACTTCTCCTACTGCTCTCTCCTCTGGGGGGCCTCACCTTCTCCCACACCCCCCGGCCTGGGGGTCGTCATGGTGGTGGTGTTGGGGTCGTTCTATCCGCCAATTACTCCTACCAGCTAATACGCCTCTTCCAACCAGTAAACCTCAGAGTAGCTGTCATTTACCGTCCCCCTGGCTCTACCTCCAAATTCCTTGATAATTTCGCTTCCTGGCTCCCTCACTTTCTCTCCTCCATTATCCTAGGTGATTTTAATATTCCAATTGACATTCCCACAGAATCCTCTGCCGCTAAACTCCTTACCTTCACCTCTTCACTCGCCCAATGGACCTCGTCACCCTCCCATGCGAGTGGGCACTCACTTGACCTGGTCTTTACTCACCATTGTGATATCTCTGATTACTCCAATTCCACTCTCTGACCATCACCTTCTCTCTTTTAACTTATCCCTCTCTCCTTCTCCTCCTAAGGCTACCATTACTAAGCGTAACATTGAGGCTAGTGACACTGTTGCTTTTTCCTCTCTACTGGACTCGCTTCATTCACCTATCCCTTCTCTCTCCAGTCCTGAACAAGCCACTTCTCTGTACAATGCCTCCCTTACTTCTGCTCTTAACTCCGGCAATAACTACTCACCCTCGCAGATCCACACCACAACCCTGGCATTCCAAATGAACCAGATACCTGCAGAAGTGTTTAAGAACTGCTGAGCGCCAGTGGAGGAAATCGTGCTCTATGTCTGACTTCCTCCATTTCAAATTAATTCTCTCATCCTACAGTGCTGCCCTGTCCCTCTCCAAACAATCATATTTCAAGAACCTCATCTTCTCCCAGTCCTCAAACCCCCGGCGTCTCTTTGCCACTTTCAACTCCCTCCTCTGCCCTTCTCCTCCTCGCCTCCCCTCCTTGCTCTCTGCCCTTGACTTTGTCACCTACTTTACATCTAAAATTTACTCCATACATGAGGACACCTTATCCAATTAGACCCTCAGCACCCTCAGCAGTCCTGCCCCTCCTTTCCCTGACCACCCCTCCCCTTCTGTCTCACCAACTCTGACATCCTTCTCCCCTGTTTCTGGAGAGGAAGTCATGGCCCTCATCCGGTCCTCCCCTCCTTCCACCTCCCCCCATGACCCTATCCCTTCCCTTCTCCTCTGTTACCTGTCTCCCTCTGCCTGTTCCCATCTTGCCACCTCCTCAATCACTCCCTATCATCTGGCACTGTCCCTTCTGCATTTAAACATGCCCTTGTCTCCCCCATTCTTCAAAAACCTACCTGTGATCCTAACATATTCTCCAACTACCGACCCATCTCTCTCCTCCCTTTTGCTTCCAAACTCCTTGAGCGTATTGTTTACAACCGCCTTACCACCTTTCTTTCTTCCCACTCCCTCCTTGACTCATTTCAATCTGGCTTCCGTTCTCCCCACTCCACTGAAACTGCCCTCACAAAAATCAGCAATGACCTCCTTGCTGCCAAATCCAAGGGCCACTGCTTTCTGCTCATTCTCCTTGACCTCTCTGCTGCATTTGACACTGTAGACCTCCCTATCCTTTTGCAAATCCTTCACTCTCTTGGTTTACGTGCCACTGCCCTCTCCTGGCTGTCCTCCTATTTCTCTGATCGTTCCTTCTCTGTCTCCTCTCAGGACTCCTCTTCCCCCCCACTTCCACTAACAGTAGGAGTTCCCCAAGGTTCTGTTCTTGCACCTCTCCTTTTCTCCCTATATACGTCCTCTCTAGGTGAACTCATTAACTCATTTGACCTCCAATATCATCTCTATGCTGATGATACTCAGATCTACCTTTCCACCCCTGACCTCTCACCTTTGCTTCTTACTCGTATCTCCAACTGTCTCTCTGCTATGTCTTCATGGATGTCCCAGCTGATCATCTTCCCACCCTCTTCCATTACCTGACTTCCCACAATTTCTTTATCTATTGATGGCACAACTATCTCCTCTATCCCCACAGTGCGCTGTCTTGGAGTTATCCTAGACTCCTCTCTTTCCTTTAAACCACACATTCAGCACCTCTCGCAGTCCTGCCGCTTCCACCTAAAAAATATTTCCAGGATTAGACCCTTCCTCACCCAGGATGCCACTAAAACCCTCATCCACTCACTGGTCATCTCCAGATTGGATTACTGTAACCTTCTCCCAGCTGGCCTCCCAGTCTCCCACCTTTCTCCACTACAATCAATGCTGCTGCTCAGCTCATCTTCCTCTCCAGACGTTCTACATCTGCTTCCCCTCTCCTTCAAGCCCTACACTGGCTCCCCTTCCCTTTCAGATGCCAATTCAAGGTTCTTATACTCACCTACAAAGCCCTCACTAAATCCTCCCCCACATACATTTCTGACCTTCACACTCCCGCCCGTCCACTTTGCTCAACAAATGCATGCCGCCTCTCTTGCCAACTGATTACTTCCTCCCAATCCCGCCTCCAAGATTTTGCCCGTGCTGCTCCCTACCTTTGGAACTCTCTCCCTCTCCCTATCAGACTCTCCACCTCACTGCATATTTCCAAACGGGCTCTCAAGACCCACTACTTCATCAAGGTCCTTCTCTAATCCTAACCCACATAATACTCACTCCTCCTTATCTTCCCCTTCTTCCCTTAAAATATGACCAAGAACGAGCAGGTTTGGGAATCGTGAGAGGGTACCAATGTAAAAGGGCTAGAGAGGGATTTAGAGGCAATGTGAGACATAAAACTTCCTGTAAAAGGGAAAATACTTCTGTCCAAAAAGGGCGTAAAGAGGGGCAGTCCCAAAAAATATGAAAAATCATACCACCATAGTGGCATAAACGCCAGCAAAATTTAGAAACCGTAGGCCATATCCCATGGGGTGTCCAACCTTTCACCTTCCCTGGGCCACATTAGAAGATGAAAACTTGGTTTGGGCCGCACATAAAATAAAATAACAGTAACGTAGTAGTAGTCCCCCCCTTGTAGTGCCCCCAGTAGTAGTAATCCCCCCCCCCTTGGTAGTGCCCCCATAGTAAACCCCCCCTTGGTAGTGCCCCCATAGTAATCCCCCCCTTGGTAGTGCCCCCATAGTAATCCCCCCCCTTGGTAGTGCCCCCATAGTAATCCCCCCCCTAGTAGAGAGAGTTAATTAAAAAAAAAAAAAAAAAACAACACTTACCTGAAACTCCCGCTCCTGGTCCCGACGCTTCCACCGGCTCCTCTGGCTGCTTTGCATTATGGGAGAGACGTCGTCATGACGACGGCTCTCCCATTGCCCACTGCGGGAGCCGGAAGATGGCTCCCGCAGTGGGAGCAGCGGCAGCCGCTGAGAGTCTGACAGACTCTCAGCGGCTGCTGATTACAGCAAACACAAAGCTGCCGGCTCCGGCGGCTGTGTGTTTGTGCTGTGTAGCGCTGACCGGACTCCGTCCGGTCAGCGCTACACACGCGGTGCAGTCTGTGTCACTGTGACACAGACTGCACCAGCCCGCATGACGCTGCGGCCCGGGGGGCACATGGCACCCTGCCCCCCGGCCCAGCCCGCCACTGGTGATTACGCTGGCGGCACAGTGAATGAAGGAGAGCGTGGGGGCGTGGTCTGGGGGCGCCGGGACTACAGTGAGCAATCCCGGAACAGCGGGACATATCGTGAATGTCCCGCTGAATTCGGGACACTTGAGAGGTATGCGGGCCGCATTACGAGCCGACCTGGGCCGCATGCGGCCCGTGGGCCACGGGTTGGACAAGCCTGATCTAGATAGCCTATTTAGAATTTGGTCTGGTGGTGTTTGGAGCATGGAGGGGCCAGTATTAAATTGAGCTATCCAGTGATGAAGATAATAAAACCAAGCTGATGGGCCCAATTCAAATTTGGCACATAAATCAGAAAACGGTAAAATAGAGGACGGGGAAAGAAAATCTGCTAGGGACTGAATACCTAATTGCATCCAGTAAAACATGTGGAGATTGGGAAACAAATTATCTAATGCTTGGAGTGATATGGTCCTAGTAGGGAGAGTCATATTATAATGAGTTGGGAGCCTAACATCCCATATCTTTAGGGTATCAAGGGCAGACTTGGGAAATAATGGGGATTGTGGGCGTAGTTGTTTAGGTAACCATAGAAGGTCCGATAAAGGGAATTCTTGAAAAAGGGTACGTTCTAGGCCCACCCAGGGCTTAGTGTGGGGGGGGGAGGGAGAAACCAATCACACAGCTGAGAAGGGAGGGCAGCTTCATGGTACGTAGGTAGGTCAGGGAGATTGAGTCCTCCTTGTTGTCTAGAGCGTATCATACGGTTATTCTAGGAGCTTTGTGTTTCCATACATACTGTAGGACGTCATCAGTTTCCGCATTTGTTGTAACATTTTACAGGGTATTGCGTATGGTATAGCACAGAACAGGTACATCTGTTTGGGCAGTAACATCATCTTGAATGCCGCTAGACGGCCTAGCCAGGAGACCTCATGATTCATCCAAGCAGTGGTTAAAGTTGTCAACTCTATCAGCAGAGGGGCGTAATTAACAATGTGAACATTACTAATAGAGGAGGGGATAGAAATGCCTAGGTAGGATAGGGAGGAGTCCTTCCAAGAAAAAGGAAAACGTCCTTTCAGGGATTGAAGGATTGTAGGGGGAATGTTGATAGGTATAGAGCTTCCGTTTTAGTTGTATTCAATTTGTAATAGGAAGCAGCTCTATAGTTGTTTAAAATATTGTGGAGGGGAATCAACGAAGTCTCCGGGTCAGTCACAAACAATAAAACATCGTCTGCAAAGAGACACAATTTATGAGGTGTTACCTACTGAGAGACCAGGGAAATCAGTGTATGAGCGAATCATTTGGGCGAGGGGTTCTATAGCCAATACAAAGATTAGTGGGGAGAGAGGGCATCCCTGTCTAGTGCCGTTAGATATTTGGAAAGGTGAGGAAAGGAAGCCGTTGCTAAAAATCCGGGCTGAGGGGCCAGTGTAAAGAGCATTGATTGAGCTAAGGATATCGCCTTGGAGTCCAAACCTGTATAACACCTGGCGCATATAGTCCCAATGGAGTCTATCAAATGCTTTTTCAGCATCTAGTGATAAGAGGAGAAGTGGTTGTTTATTATGTGAGGCCCATTCCACCAGGTCCAGTAACGAAGCCCACCTGTATTGTCGGGAGCCTGACGTCCAGTAACGAAGCCCACCTGGTCAGGGTGTATTCACTTTGCATAGATTTTAATGTCTGTGTTAAGAAGTGCTATAGGTCTGTAGTTTTTACCGGCTTCGGGATATTCACAATTTGTGCCTCCACCATTTTGGCTGGAAATGAGCCAGTTTTAGAAGCCTCTAGATATAGCTGTAAAAGGATTGGGGAAAGGACGCCTCTGAATTCAGAGTAAAAAGAGTTAATAAAGCCATCTGGGCCCGTGGCCTTACCCCTAGGGAGTTGCCTAATTACAGACTGTATCTCCTTCATTGACCAAAGGGCATTTAAGGACACCATGCTACCTGCATCTAAGGTAAGAAGAGACAAACTATCTAGAAAAGAAGAAATAATAGGGGTTGAGGGTTGGAAGGATCTTCAGACACGTTATACAATTTTGCATAGTATTTTGAGAACAGATTGGCAATGTCGAAGGGATTAAGGCATTTGGAACCGGAGGGGGAGAGAAGACACTTAACCCTATTTCTGGCTTGGTGACCGCGGAGTTTACAAGCTAAAAGGCGAGAAGCTTTATTCCCGGCAGTATAGAACTTGTGACATAATCGAGTAAGGGCTGAGTGCATGCGGAGCATAAACAGTTTCTGAAGCTGCTGTCGGATCTCTTGCAGTTGTTTACGTAACAACCTAGTAGGGTGGGCCTGATTCTGAGATTCCAAGGATCGAAGGGAAGACTCCAAATCGATTTGTGATTTACGGGAGCGAGCTTTAAGTTGAGCACCTTTTTGGATAGAGGTGCCGCGAAGTACCGCCTTCAGGGCACACCAATATGTAAAAACTGAAGTGCCCGAAGGCGAGTTGGTCTGAGTATATAGCGTAAGAGAATCCGTAAGAGCCTTTAGAATCTCAGGATCATGGAGATGGTAGTCAGGAAAACGCCAAGGGTGTGTAGGGGGAAAATGTTTATCAGTACTCCAGGACCATAGGAGGGGAGCATGATCGGACCAAGTGATGGGGAGAATTTTAATTTTCTTAGTGGACTGGAGGATCCTTTTATCCAGAAGAATAAGATCTATTCTGGAGTAGCATCACGGGGGGAAGAAGAGTGTCCCTGCGAGGAAGAGCGATCTAGTTTGGGGTCAAGCACTAGGTCAAAGTCACCCATCAGTATTAGGGTGCCTTGATGGACCTTAGCAATTTCTTCAAAAATTTCTCTCAGGAAAGGGACCTGGCGAGAATTGTGAGCATATATAGAGACTAAGGTAACTGGAACTTCCTCAACAATGCAAGTAAGGATAAGGAAACGCCCATTTTTATCTTCAATTTTCCTATGTAGTACAAATGGGGTATTTACATTAAATAAAATAGCGACCCCATTACGTTTGGATGGTCCATTAGTGGTATAGCAGGTAGGGTACCTATGGTCTTTAAATATGGGGGGCACAGCAGAAGAGAAATGCGTCTCCTGTAAGGCCACAATATTTGCTCTATGTTGATGAAAAGTGGAGAGAGCTAATCGACGTTTATGTGGGGAGTTAAGTCCCTTGACATTTAGGGAAAAAACCTTAACCATTTATAGTCATACAGTTGTGTGAGCACCGTGGATATACCTGTTATGAAAAACAAAAGAAAAAAATATATCTTTAAGAAAAGGGAAAGAAAAAAAAGGGTGAAACAGCATCAAATCAAACAACCCAGTATATCGGGCCACAGTAGTTGCCGTGGGGGGAAAAAAACGGCAAAATGGTTAACGTGGGGGGTTAACTGTTCCAATACCCACCCAGAGACCTCCTATATACAAACATACAAACATTGTAAAACATAGAAAATACAGTATTGGCAGTATATATAATATATAATTGAAAATAGAACTATCAGTACTGCCGAGGACAAGAAATAAAATAGAAGCAGTATAAACAGTACAATATCAACATATAAGACATTCCTCAAAACCTATACGTGAAACTGACATCCTAGTTACTATAGCAAATAGGATGTAATAAAATAACAAGCACCGTAGTTGCAAATCCTGTGATATAACATAGGCCAAAGTTATCAATAAATCAAGGTCTAAGACCTATATATACTTGCGGCTAAGAAGACCAATGCATAGCGTCCCGGAGCGGAGTGACCAACAGAAACAAGAACAATAGGAATGTCTCGTCCGGAAGGATCAAACTTTGTTTTTGCTACAATAGGCTACCAGGTAGCAACCCAGTCCAGGAAAATGCGTATGATTCAACCAATAAAATAAGAAATGAGATTGTATAAATCCAGGAAACATTCATCCAACTTGGGTCCATTCTGACTGAATGGGATTAAGAGACGCTGATGCGATAGAGACAGGGATTTTCCACTCTGATAACAACTTGACACCGGCCTCCAAAGACGAAATGACGAACGTGGAGCCATCTTTCCGTAACAAGAGCTTCACCGGGAAACCCCAGCGGTATTGGATATCATTATCATGAAGAGCCTTGGTGATAGGTTGGAAAGATCTACGTTTGTTGATGGTATGGATCGAGAGATCTGGGAATAGTTGAAGATTATTAAGGACCTCTGTGTCTTCTGCCATCCGTCCTGCTCTAAGGACATCTTCCTTAATATGGAAAAAATGAAGGCGTAGCAAAACCTCGGGGTGAACTGCCAGGGGCTGTGTGGGGTTTAGGGAGGCAATGGATGCGGTCAATTAACAGGTCGCGAACCTCAGCAGACGGTAATCATTTCTGGAAAAGGGTCAGGGCAAAGTCCTGGAGACCATCATTAAGCACAGATTCCGGGACCCCTCTTATCTTAATATTATTTCTCCTGGATCTGTCCTCTAGGTCAGCGAGTTTATCCTTAACCGCTGTTAATTCCATCAGGACAGAATTATGGGAGGTGAGAAGATCGATATGGGAGGACACAAGTTCTTGCATCTTTATTTCTAAATGGTTAGTGCGTTCACCCACATTCGTTACTTCAGCAGATAATTGTTTAACTGAGGTTTGGAAGTCAGAGGTGAGAACGCTTGGAGCATCTGATGGAGCGTACGGACTGTAAGCGTTGCGGCAGTAGTGGGGTCCAGACTGGTCATGAGACTGGATGGGAAAGCGGCCATGGAGGTGGACGCTACCGAAGTCTTCCCGGCAGATATATAGCGTCAGGAGTTTTTTGTTAAACAAATTTAATAGGGGGTGCAAGGGTAGAGAGTTTGCCTCGTTTGGCAGGCATAACGGTCTTCAGAGGTTGGAGGCACAGGTGTCAGAAAAATAGAGACTGCATGTTAGTTGGTTTTAGAGATGCTGGATTATGGTGTCATATAGGGAGGAGATGGCTATATATGTCGGCAAGTAGGTATGGAGTGCTGTAGATCACATTAGGAGGATAGTAGTAGCAGAGGTTCAATCAGAAGAGCAGGAGCTGAAGAGGTCTCATGGGGGAGGGTAACATAATATCACTAGAACAGCATGGTGAGGCAAGGGATCACAGCATTTCAGAAAGGCAAGTGAAAAATACAGTCAATCACCAACCTGGGTGCAGGAGTAGAGAGGAGACATGAGAGCTGTACATTAACAGGAGCTGGCAGGGTCTCAGCAGGCAGCATCCAGGTACTCCAATGTGGGCTCCAAAATTTAGCCCTCGGCTTCTGGAGCTGCAGTAGGCCGCAGATCTCTGGACCCCGCAGAATGGTGCCAGAGTGCAGGAATCGGGTCAGGGTGAGAGCGGGCACACGCTGGAGGTGAGAGGAGGCTCAGGGAGGCAGGAGGCAGTGTCTATTTGCCCTTTAGAGCACAAGGACCAGGAGCTCCAAAGAAATGCTGCTGTCCAGTAAGCCAGTCAGGCCACCTATTGTGAGTGTTTTAATCGCTATTGCAGCAATGTATATAATGTCCTTCACCAAGGCCGCCATCAGGAATCACAGGGCCCAGTACAAGTGGATCATACAGGGCCCCCCCTCTCCCAAAGCCCTGAGGGTGTAAAAGTGTAGTGTGTAGAGTGCTGAGTGATTTAATAAATGAGAATCGTACTTACCTGGTATCCTTAGATTGTGGCGTTAAACCATCGCCGGCCATGGTTCTAGGTAGAACATTCAGGAGACGAGGATGGACAGACATAAGGAATGGAGATGTGGTAGATGAGGGGGTAGAAAGTTGTGGCATAAGAAGAAAATGAATAATGTGAACAGACAACAGAAAAAGATTTGGGAACAGATGGGATGGGGAAAAGATGGATTAATGCAGTCCTGACCATCCTGTGACTTCACAGCTGTTGTGAAACTACAAGTCCCAGCATGTTTTACCAGCTAATCACGGGAGTGTAATCTGGATCTTATAGTTTCACAACAGCTGGAGAGTCAAAAGTTGGACAGGTCTGGAATGTGACACAGGAATAAAGAAAGTAAAAAGGTGTTAAGAGTCACAAGTGGAGTGGATGCAGAGGCATTCATAGGGAGGGAAGGAGGTGCATAGGTACACAGGGCAAGTGGAAAATAAGCAATGGCACAATTGTGATTTGCAGTAGGAGGCAGAGGCACTAATGGGAAGTGGAGGGGATAGAGGCACTCATGGAGGTGTGAGGCAAAATCACCAATGGAGTGGGATGGGGAGGGGCAGAGGCACACATACTGAGCTACATAGAGTTCACTACAATCAAATACAGAGTACAGACAGGGGAGAGAGACAGGGATAGATATCATGGTGGTAGGGAGAGAACATAGAGCTGCAGCCACAAGAAATGAGATCCATGTGGTTCTTCCTGGGCTGTGAGGACGACAAACCACCTGACCTCCAAGCTGCAGTGTGGATCACAGATATGCTAGGGGAATCCAGCAATCTGACAGCACAAGCTTGTGTGCTGCTAGTGATGTCTGGAGAGTTAATGAATGAATGACTCATCACAGTTTAGCTGTGCGATGATTCATTCATATAACTCTCCGGTAAGCACTACAGCAGCGTCAGCTGTCCCGTGTTACAAGTAATTAATTAGCAATCAACTCTGCCTGCGGCTGGGCCCCTCAGCTGTCCGGGCCCAGTACAGGAGTACTGGCAGTCCCCCCCTGATGGCGGCCCTGTCCTTCACTGTACTGTAAGTTACTTGTTTGTTTTTTGGTCACTTATTAGTTTTATGTACTATGTAAGGCGCTGCAGAACACTTGTGGCGCCATCTAAATAAAGGATAATAATAATAATGTGAAGATCACAGTCTGGGTTAGAATCATCACATTGTTTTAGTTGAATGTGTGTGGAGAGGGGTTTCTATCTGGGGGTGTAATTTTGCATTTTATGGTAAACATTAGAATTATAAAATGTGCAGGTAATAGCAGTGGTAGAGGTAATCTCTCTGTTTGCTTTAAATTGTATTTGATGTAAGCAACGCCTTTAACAAGATCCACAAAAGAAGCTGTAGTTAGGTTATATTGTAAAATCGTGGCCATAAAATAATCTGATGGCTATGAAGAAATGTGTACTATCAGAGAGAGAATTGACACTGCCTACAGCGGCTTTATTGCTACATCTACAGTGGCTCGATCTGCTACATGGGCCTAGTGGGACAGGGCAGCTGTTTGATATGCAACAGGCTCCCACTGTGAAAGCCTCTGACTTCACTAAACTGAGAGGGGTGATATGGCATCATGAATATTCATCTGCTTAGAGGGACAGCCTCAAGATGAGTTGTGATCATTTTAAAGCTAAATTCTCTATGGGTAATAACCTAATTATCCATTTTAGATGAAGAACATACTATTACTACTATTTACTTGGCAGAACTTTGTCAGTGGGTGTTTTAGAGTTTGTTGTTTTTGTTTTGTGTCGGCATAAACCTGCGTCATGCTCCAATATCCAGTGGATGGAGCACTGTCTCAGCGCTTCCATGAAATCAGAGATGCTGTACAAATGGCGGCACGACACAGCCGCTCTCCGCCCAGCAGATGTGAGAGTGCTGCCAGTAGTGTGCACCATAATATTTGTCCTTAATCATTTCTATGTATTTTCCTGTTGTGCATTTGGGTGTCTTTGATGTATTTCTCCATTTGTGAACAAGGGCGCGTTCTTAAATGATGGCACAGATTTTAGAAAGTTAATGGACTGTTCTGTTTGCATGTACATGTCTAGGTCCACCACCTTGGCTTTGAAGTGGTCGTGTTGCTGCTAGAGCTCAATCCTGACCAGATTAATCTCTTTAATTGGGCCATTGACCGATGTTACACAGGGTCATACCAGCTTGCGTCTGGGTGTTTCAAGGCTATTGCGACTGTTTGCGGAAACAGGTAATAATTTATGTTGTACAGTCATGTGTGAATTACCTTCTGGAGTTACAATTGTGTCATAGTCACCCGATTATTTTGTTGTTGATGTTTTTATTATATTTCCTTGGCATTTCAGAAAACGAATTAAACACTGATCCAACTGTAAAAGGAAAGTGGGTGGGCATATTAAAGGACTACTTACTAAAGTGTTCTTACATTTAGCATTTTTAAGAGCCCATTATTAAGCAAAGCTGAGTATCTTTTGGTATTTGGAGTTTTGTATGTTTCTTCTCTAACCTAAAGTGTATTAGGCCGGTAACGCTGTTGCACAGCCTGATCTGGATGCGTCCTCTCCAATCCTGATCTCCTGAGGATGCCATCCTTATTGCTGAGGCGATTACCTCAGAACAGATAGACAATACAATTGCCACCTCCCAAATAACAAGATATTCTTGCCCCTTTTATCTAGCAACCTTTTGTTCACAAACTTTAATTTCTAAATGATGTGTGTCCTCCTGTTTCTGAAACCCATAAGGCATTTGCTGGGCTTGATAAAAGATCTGATGCCATCAAACATTAGCTGTATAATCTAATGGTTTCTTATCTTTATATAGAAAGATGGATATCCCCTTCAAATGGCTCGACCAGAACTCTGAGAAGTTAAGACTGCTCCTTAGAAACTAGGCCAAAAAAGATTTTAACACATATTAATAAAGGCTTGCACAAAGTATGGGGTGTGTGGATTGAGGACCCCCAAACCATTCTCCTATTAAGAATGCCCAACCCCCCTAACCAATATACATTCACTATGTATCCTCCTATAATAATGTGCATACCAAATTTTATTTTTTTGTTCTTTTTAAATGTGTGTGTTATATTTGTGTTATTATGTTTGTTATTTGCCAAAACATTGAATTGTAAACTTCCAAAAGTGCAGTTTTTGAAAGTTTTAAAATTTTACCACAATAAAAATGTTCTTAAAATATAATACACATCATTTGTAACTAAACATGATTATGTTGTTGATGTCTTAGTGGAATTTTAACTTTTTTCACACACAGAATCACTGGTATTTTGATTGCTGAAGCACAATGTTCATTTTACGGGATTTACCGTTGTTCTTGAAAAGAAAAAAACCTTTTGAACTTGACCTCTCCTTCTATCCATGTGCTTGATGAGGCTGGGCAGAGTGCTATAAAAAGGGGTCAGGTTACCATTTGGGAACCTGATTATGGCGATTTCCCAGTGTCTGAACATTCCGGAAAATCACAGAGAAGCTTAATCTGCCTCAGCTGACTTCCTCTTATCACTGGGTTTTAAAAGGCAGCTTATAGAGCTATTAATATGCTAGTGGTAGAATAATATTATTTCATGAGGTAAAAATTCTCATGCTGGCATAAATAAATGTAATCTCTAATTTCTCAGCAATGCAGTTCTCACGATTAATCACAAGCGCTGCAAGTAATGTTGCTTTATTACAAGTATATGTAAATTCCGTATACTGCACATTCATACTTAGATCTTATATTCAGAAGCCCTTTTCTCTGACACACAGGGAAGATGGCTATTCAGAAAAATTTATGTAAAATGTTCTGGAACAGAAGATATTTGAGATAAAATTGCGGAGGGAGTGATTTCCCTACGCTTGGCCTACTTCCTGTGCATGGCCTACTTCCTGTCAGTAATCAAATTAAATGACATATGCAGCCAGCTTTTAAGTTGCCACATAGTGGCTTATAGTGCCCCTTGGCCTGAGCACCCAAAGCTGTGGAATCCAGAGTGGATGGTTTTAGACTTAACTAGTCTCACCCAGTATAAGCCTATAGTTTCTCTCAGTATATTATATATTATATTGTCCAATGACTGCATGTGTATGCTTTTATTCAGCGACTGCATTAATAAAGCCCTGTAGCATACCTCCCAACTTTTTCCTAATGCAGATCCTGACTTCAGACAGGCACCCAAAAGAGGGCACCACCCCCAGTTTCGTCACCCTGGTGGTATGCCCAGCACTCCAGGAGCTGCTGACATGCTTCCAGTCCCTCTCTGCACTGAATAGAAGCCACGAGCAATGTACATGTGGCCTAGGTGGTGTTGGGTGGGATGGCTGGACCTGCCTGAGCACTAAAGCTAGGTTCCACAGCCATATGTTAAAACCATAAAAAGAACAATAAGAAATTAGCACGGTGTTTATTCCTGAATGAGTATTAGATACCACAAAGTAAAACTATTGGCTATACACAAATGTTCAGTTATTGATGTTTTTTTTCTTCTTATATTTACACTTGCACAATTGCAGTGTATTTTATAGGCTATTGTGTCATGTACTCCTACATTCCTGGTTTGTATGTGGTCACCTTATCTATTATATTATAAAGGTAAACCAATGATCCCAACGACCAAGCTGATATATTTTATTTAACTTCAGGGGGTTAGAAGTGGGGTTTTTCTTTCTTATCATATAAATGCATTTTAGGAAGATAGAGGTGTTTTGCACTTACATCCAACACTGCATAGACCGCAGTTCCGGCAACACGCCCTCCGTGACCTCTGTCTATGTGAGAACTCCCAGTAGCAAGTGGTAATGTGACTGAAATGCTTATAACTCTGTATAGCCCTTACTTGCCTACCCTCCACAAACATGCGTACATTCATCTCTGCATCAGGTCTTCAGTGCTTATTCTTCCACAAGTATTACTCCTAATGTACTTTTAATAAGCAGAATAAGTGGCGATAGCATTTTGTAGCTTCTTGCTTGGAATCCAGTAGGAATCATGGGGTGTCCTTGATGCCTTTTGCAAACTTTTTCAGATTACACTGGTGTCCTAGTTTTTCATTTCAAAAGAATGGGAACCTTGTCCATGCTGGCCACTTGCTAAGGATAGGAGAGAATTGAAATATATACAGAACACATATATTACACTAATGAGATTCATGCTATAGAAAACAGGGGTCTGTTTCAGTTTTATTGTGTGCATAGAAATGGTTGGTTAGTTCAGTTTCTGTTTGAATATTTCTGGCCAGAAGATCTTGGGAGTTGTCTGTCTTAACATAATAATATTATGAGCCACAGTCACTGTATTTTTGGCATATTACTGGTGTGTAAAATGAATTGTCACATTCATAGAATGTACATTACAGGCAAGTGTCAGATGAGGAAGCCAATTCTGTCTTCGATTTGGAAGATTTCCCAGATGAATTTCTGAATTCATTTGTCCTGCTGATGCCAAGTTTCTAGAATTCTTCAGATTTTTGCTATTTTATATAGTCTAGTCTTGTTTTTGTAGATAAAAATGTGTGACTATAGAGGTTATTTTGTTTCCCGGAAATTTCTGTGCCATTATATGGTCCCAGCCTAATCAGTCTTTCTATACAAAGTAACTTGATGAAAGATTGTAAAAGTGCATAAAAACCTTATAATTCATTTTCTATTATTTTATTTTATTTATTTTTCTTATATATTTATTTTTTTAAGGAACTATCCATTTGACATTGTGACTTTGCTGAACCTGGTGCTATTCAAGGCATCTGACACTAACCGGGAGATCTATGAGATCTCGGTGCAGCTAATGCAGGTATGTACAGATATTTACAAAAGGGAATATATATTTCTATATATTCATATTCTCCATGAAATGCAGCAGTTATTTTGTAGTAGCCACTTTGTTACCTGCTCAATGCTCTATAGAGCAGACAGCCACCTCATTTTTGCCCAAGTGTAGGAATAAGTTGCATTGTGTAACAGATGGATGATGTAACAAGGGCAGGAGGGTTAAGGGAGTCAATGACCACAATTTTGTTCTTTGATCTTGTACCTGATAACTGTGTTTTGTTTCCTCCTCTTATCAGTTGCTAAGAGAGAGGTAACTTGTGGTACTCCAGCTGTTAAAGAACTGCAGGGCATGCTGTCATTTGTAGTTCCAAAAAAGCTAAAGAGCACAGGTTACCTCATCTAGTCTTACTGTAGAGATTTACAGGAAGAGTATCCGTATCCTTGTACAGGTTCTGTCAATATAAAATATTTTATTTCATTCATCCTGTAGGTTCTTGAGGGAAAACTTTTTGTTTATTCCAAGAAAGTAGCAGAACAAAAACCTGGAAGCATCCTGTATGGGACGCATGGAGTGTTGCCACCCCTGTACAGCGTCTCGTTAATCCGCCTGTCTAACGAGCTGGCACGGATGTATCCTGAGCTGACGCTCCCCCTCTTCTCAGGTATTTCTCCCTATGGAAATGCTTTCTCCTTGTTGTTTAATATGTATGCACAGCAGCTGGCATATATACGTGTAGTCATTGGACAGTCCCGCTCTATTGAGAACCAAGAATACGAGCGTTAATTCTGTATGAGTTTATTACTTGTTCTTAAAGATTATTAGGCCTGTTCAATATTTTTATTCCTCCCGAATTGTAAAATAACTTTTTGACATCCAGTAAAGCTTGCTGAGATTGCTACATAATGAGCGCTCTGAAACAGAGCCAAGTGATACGGCCCATTTGGATGTTCTAGGAGAAGTGGATAACCGCTTTGCTTTCAAAATAAAATTTTAGGATTTTAATTACAGAGCATCTGTCTTGTTGTGTCCACTCTCCCCCTCCCCACCTTAAATTCCTTTGCTTTTTTTGAATGTTTTGATAAACTGACAAATCACCATAATGCATTTGTTTTTTAAAAACCCTGTTAATGTTGCAATAAGCAGTTTTTTTTGTGAATTATTATTATTTAATTTTTTTTGACAGAGTAGATTTGTTTTCGGCAAAGTTACAATACTGTTTCTGTCCTCTGCTCGTTGTTGACTTACTGTGCTAACGTCCTGAGAACTTCAGCGATAGCATAAACAGTATGGAAGTATAAACATAATTATTAATATTTAACCATAATGTTCTATATGTATCCATCACCTTAGTCTCACATGTGTTTAATGTCGCTTTAAATTCAAACATTTTCTTTCCATTGTGGGACATATAGAGAGTCTGCATATGCGGGATGTTCCTCTGTTCAGTCTTAGAGCCAAATTAAGGATTTGTGACAGTTTCCCAGTCAGACTACTCTGCTAAATTTTTGGACCCAATGACACCCTGCTGCTCCCACTGCAACACAGTACTCTCCAGCCATTGGGTCACATGGTTATGTCGTTGTATTGGAATAGGGAATATCAAACATGAATAAGATTGGCAGGAAAGCTCTGGGAGTGAATATGGTTATAGGGCAGTGCTTCCCAATGCCAGTCTTCAAGCCCCCATAATAATACAGGTTTTAAGGATTTCAGTGTTTGAGTACAGGAAACTTAATTTGTCCTCTAGTTATTTTGATTCAACTATCTGTGCCCAATCATGAATATCCTTAAACACTGACCTGTTGTTAATGTGGAGAGGGGGTGCTTAATGACTGGAGTTGGAAACCTCTGGTTTAGAGACAAAAGCGATAGTAGTCTACTGATTGTTGTGCACTGTGTGTAAAATAGTGTAAAGTCATGCAACAAGAATGCTTTAGACAGACAGAAATTTCAATAACAAAAATAGGTTTAGTGCCCTTTTAGTGTACATAATATTGTTTATTAGCCAATTAGAAATAATTGGCAAACAAATAAATTGAGAAATAAGGAGTTGGCCAGGGCTTTCTCTGCTTTATGCACCACAGTGGTGGATATCAACTCAATTTCCATTATCTTTGCTGGAACATTAGAAGAAGCAGCTGCATGGAGAATCCTTTTCCATTGCAGTGTCTATATTTTAGGACTATCACTGTGTTATAAACAACTGTTGACTCAATCGTGCATGTCTGCGAGTGTATGAGAAGGAGGCGAATACACATGGTGTTCCACTAATATCTATTTTGCGTTGGTTGTCCAACAGAAGTGAGTCAAAGGTTTTCAACTACTCATCCTAATGGGCGACAGATCATGCTCACCTACCTGCTGCCATGGCTGCATAACATTGAGCTTGTGGACAGTAGGCTTCTCCTACCAGACTCCAGCCCCAGTACCCCAGAAGAAGACGTCAGTGAGAGAGACGGGGAAAGAACAAACACCTGTGGACTCAAAGGAAATGGATGGGGGTCCCCTGAGGCCACCTCCCTAGTTCTTAATAACCTCATGTACATGACCGCAAAGGTAATACAGCATATATATATTTATAGTATGTCCGCAATCTCTTGCAGTACAGTGAAACTATACTGTGTTGTAAGTCATAGCAATCAGTCATAACAATAATTACTGTAATGCAGTTTAGAAGATGAGAATAAATATGTGGTTGCTATGGGTTACAGCAGCTTGCTGCACAGTTGCCTGTGCACCCATTTTTTCAATGCTCCTTGCGAGAATAAGCTATTTAGGATAGTCTGAGTAAATGGGACATTCTTGCTATTTACCAGCAACCTTGTGTGTTAATAAAGCCTGAACATGAAAGAACTGTTTGTGAAATTATTCTTGTGCACATTCTACTCTATACACCACTTTTTGTTCTATGTTATTCTTGCTGTGTTTCTGTGCAGTATGGTGATGAGGTGCCAGGCCAGGAGGTGGAAAATGCTTGGAATGCTTTGGCCAATAATGAGAAGTGGAGCAACAACCTTCGCATAACATTGCAATTCCTAATTAGTCTGTGTGGGGTCAGCAGTGACACAACTCTGTTGCCTTATGTAAGTTTCCAGACATTACCTCTGCTTGGCCTGTTTGTTCATTCGTTTTATTCATGTTTTATAGCATAATTGTCTCCTGAAGGTGTTGTGGAAATATCACACAGGCAGAAATTTGGGTGTAAGTTGCTGAGAGCTGCATTTCTGTAAACAGCAGAAATAGCATCTCCCGAGCCAATAGAGAACATACAAATGCTGATTAGAAAACGTCCTCTTGAATGTAAAATACTTTAATCTTGTACAATATGTTTTACAATGTCATTTTATTAGCTTTATTAATGTTTTTAGGTCTAAGTAGTGTAATGAATCCATTATGTCCAGTTTCTAATCACTTTTGCCATCTAGTATATATATATTGAAAGCATCAGTATAAGTAGCGCCTCTCCCATGCTTGTATTAGATTTGGATTTAAAATTAACATTATCTCTGTACTTCCTTAATGTCAACTGTAATTCTGAGGAATTATGTATATTTTCACTCTGAAATATCTATAACCAGTTTCTGGTTGGTGAAAGTGTGGTAGTGGATAGTGTTTGTGTGCGTGATTTGTGGTGCCTAATGCTGGGTACACACTGGGCGATATATTGGCAATTGATCGGCCAATATATCGTGCCCCCGTCGGCCAGTGTGTACAGACGATATGTCTGTGAACAAGGTCGTTCACAGACATATCGCATTGGCTGCGCTGCACAGCCAATGAACAGATATGTCTGCAGACATATCTGTCCATCGACAAGTGTGTGCAGGCGATCAGCCGATCGCCCGTACACAGGAGCGCTGAGGGGGGGGAGCCGCGAGCGGGTACTACTTACTCGGGTCCGGCACAGCTCCCCATCCACAACAGCCCAGCACACGAGACTGTCCGAGGCTGCTAAAGCAGCAGCCTGAGCAGTCTCCTATGCCAAAGGGGGGGGGGGCGATCATGCTGATCGCGCCCCCCATTGGCTGTGCACCGGGCTGAGGGGCACACAGTGCCCCCCTCCCTAGCGCGCAGTGTTGCAAATGTTTTTTTTGCCTCTCGAAGGGGGTGTGGCCAAGCCTTCCACGATTAGGCCACGCCCCCAGTCCGTCCCGTCCCGCTGCAGCATGCAGATGATGGTCGTTCAGTGTGTATGAATGACCATCATCTGCAGATATATCTGCAGATCACTCGATCTGCAGATATATCTGTCAGGTGTGTACCCACCTTTATTCTGGAACACAGGGAGATCTGTTGGGCCTGTTACTAGATGGGTGTGGCCTTGCCTCTTTGTGAGTGCTGGGGCCCTGTTTACATGATGAGCCGCCCACTGAAAGAGGTGTGGTCATAGCTCCATCTATTCAAACCTTGAAAGTAAAATATACACTGGAGTGCCAAAAGTAATGGGATAGCCATATGTAAAGGTAATAGTAGGTGGCATCACTATACTATGACGTCTTGGAAATGCCCAGACCTACATCAGTTGTGATGTGACATCTCGTGAGTCAGTTTGAACACCGGCTAGGCTGCTCATGGCAAGGTGACATGAATTATCGGAGTTCGAACGGGGCATGTATTCCATTTCCAAAGTTGTGAGGACATTCTACATTTTTCAATCTATGGTGTCACATGTGTACTGGGAATATGTCATGGAAGGCTTTACCACCCACCGTGGACAGCACAGTGGCCGTCCACAGGTGCTTAATGATCGTGACCAGCTGTGTCTGCCCAGAATTGTCTGTGGTAACAGACTAGCGACACTGGCTCATTTCACATCCACATTCAATGCAGGAGGTACCAGACACATATCTAGCAGGTCAGTACAGCATTCTTTAGTTTCCATGGGATATGTGAGCAGAATACCCACCAGACTGTTGCTGTTAACACTATAACAACGGTCACCCTCTCACCTGGGCTCGTGACGTCGCTAATTGGACCCTGGAGGACTGGCAACATGTGGAGTGGTCCGATGAGTCATGGTTCCAGTTGTTTCGAGCTGATTGTAGGGTTCCTGTGTGTGGCAAGTTGTCAACAAGGCACTGTGCAGGCTGGGGGTGGTTCTATAATGGTGCGAGGTGTGTTCACATGGCATGGGTTGAGTCCTCTGGTCCGTCATTGAACGGTAACCGCTACATTGCTTGATGACCATGTGCAGCCATTCATGGACTTCATGTACCCCCATAACGATGAAATATTCCAGCAGGATTATGCACTGTTTCATCGGTCCCAAATTGTCCAGAATTGGTTCAAGGAACATTTCTGGAGCGTTCCAACGAATGGTTTGGCCACCACATTCGCCCGACATGAACCAAATTGAGTATTTATGGGACGTGGTGGAGAGGTCCATTTGTACCCAAGATCCTGCACATACAAATATCAGGTAGTTGTTAGAAGCTATCTAGACTGCATGAGTCAACATCTCTGCAGAGGTCTTCCGTCCATTTCTGGAATCAATGTCACATTGATTTGCTTCAGTTCGCCGGGCTAGCGGGGTCCTACACGATACTAGTCATCTATCTCAGGACTTTTGGCACTTCAGTGTACAATATGACAGTATCTTCTAATTAGCACTAATATTGGTAAAATAGACATTTACTATTTGCCAGCCAAAACAATTTGAGCAAAATATCTCACTGACCACCTTTTTTTTTTTGTATTCATTAGAAGCACTATAACAAGGCTTAATAGAATTTTTTTTGGAAAACTTTCTTTGGTTAACCTGAAAAACTTTCAGGCCGAGACCTTTATCTTATTGTAATTTTATGTCCAATAGATCAAAAAAGTGGCAATCTACTTGTGCAGAAATAATACAATCCAGACGATGGAAGAGCTTCTCTTTGAGCTTCAACAGACTGATCCTGTGAACCCCATAGTTCAACATTGCGATAACCCTCCCTTCTATCGCTTCACCGCCAGCAACAAGGCCTCCGCTGCTCCCTCTGGTAAAGAATGAATGTTTTGATCTGTGAAGTCGAATTCTCAAATCTATAGCCTTTTTTTCCGCTCTTCATGTGCTTTTAACTTTCATCTATAAAGTATGTTGTAGCAAACGGAATGATCTAAGAAACAAAAGAAAGACTTCTGCCTACAGGGATTTACTCTGCTAAGAAACGGTTATTGGTGTTTGCTCTGGGAAATTCAGCTCTCTTCCTGCGCGTACAAGCAATCATATTGGAATCCTACAAGGATGATCAGCAGGCTGACAACACTTTTTTGGGGGGGGAACTTAGCACTGTTAGCCACTTTCTTTGTTGGAGATCAGTCCGAGATAAAAGGTTACATAAAAAAATCCATAACACAGCTTGTTGTATAGATTAAAGGATATATTGTTAAAGTGAATGGCTATGGCAGAATCCCGCCATAATTTCTATACCAGAGTAACAGAAGCAGGTATATCACTTCTAGGTGCATGAGAAACAATGGGTTAGTAGGGCATCTATAAGGTATGCACAAAGGGCTTTGTGGTTAGAGACATTGGAAGGTGATGGCTCACCATGTGAATAGTAAGGGGATGCTTTATAATAAGATTCAGGCGCACCTTCCAAAATTTCCAATGGCCAAAGAGTTACTGTTTTTTTATGTTTAAATGTCTTTTCCGGGATCTCTATTTACTCCTTTTCTCCATCACATCTATAACCTAAGGTGCTATGAGAAGGGTACAATTTTACTTTGTGTCTTAGTATACCGTTTCCGCTATAGGTTCTTCTCCTCTCGGTGTTGTCTAAGAATACCGTAAACACTGTCGGAATGTTGAAATATTACATGGTCACATATGGAAATTCTACTCTGCTTTCTCACAACCCAGTACAGCTTCATGATGGCCAGGAGTGTACACAGTATAAAGATTATAGGGTTATATGCTCTCTATTGTGTATAGACCTGTCTTTCCAACATTCTTGTGTATTTGGATTTGCTATATCTTAAAACAGCGGCAACAATATTAAATCAAATATCTATTCCTTTTGTCAACTCTTCAGTCCTGGATAAGAGAGAGCGTGGATGCATTTTATAAATATCCTGGAATATTTCATGTAAAACAGAGTTTAATGTATTTTGAAACTCTAATTCTAGCAACTACAAGGTGTAAAATAATAACTTGGAGATTGTTTATGCCATTTTTCAGGAACCACCTCAAGCAGCAATACTGTTGTCGCTGGCCAGGACGGCTTCCCTGATTTGGAAGAGTGCAGATTGGCTAAGGACACAGATGAGCGGTGGGTAACAGAAGTCATGTTTTGCCCTCTGTCTATAATACATGCCATTCTCTTCTTCATCATATACTACTTACTAATGCAGGGGACAGCCACCACTTCCGAAGCATCAGAGTTAATTTATCTATACCAAGCTAGGAACTCCCACAGCATCGCTATTATAAAAGCTTTCTATTCAACTTTGTAGTTCTATATGTGCATGTTTCTTCTGTTTTTGTAATACAAAAGATAGATATTGTATTTATTTTAACTCTGGTTCATTATGAAAATCACCTGCTGGTGGGCAAAATGTGGCTTGCCAGTCAACTAGATGTTCTCGGTGGAACACGATGAGATTCTTGGCTACAAAGACGTTAATCAAGCCACACAAACAAATATCTGTTAAAAAGACATTTATTACAAAGTAAAAGAAAATATATTCTAAACACTTAACTTGCTCGTCAGATCATCTACTTAGGACATAAATGGTTAACACTGGATCTAGGAGCCTCGATTGTCATACGTGGGGCTGGACACATGCATCAGGCAAAGGCTACTGAATCTCCTTTGTCCTGAACTTTTTATACCAGCTGCCATCAGGCTGCAGACACCACTTACAAATATGGGTATAAGTCTATTTCAAGCTACTCTATCGGTTAAATACTGATAAGACTGGTATAACAAGCTACGCATGCGTAGATACCTAAAGACTGATTCAATATGATTTACCGCCGGCCCCATGGCCAGCGGTTCAAATCCCGACAGCTGCATCCCGGCAGCAGTGAAAATCCCGATCATCGAAGGTAAGTATTGATTAACCTATTCTACCCCTAACCCTCCCTTATGGGTGCCCTCCCCTAATCCCCCCTCTAAGTGCCTAAACCTAACCCCCACTTCCCTGCCTCCTAAACCTAAGTCCCCCGGGGGGTGCCCAACCCTAACCTCCCCTCGGGGGTGCCTAACCCTCCCTTCCCCTAGCCTAAACCTAACCTCCCGGGGAGGGTGCCTAACCCTAAGTCCCCCCCCCCCCCGGGACTGCCACAGTATTTCCCCTCACATATTATGCCACATCATAATGCCCCTTACACGTTAGTCCACACATTAGTTGTGCACTTGTACACATTATGCCACACATTAGTAGTGACATTATACACATTATGCCACCCAGTAATGCCCCTAACACATTATGCCACCCAGTAATGCCCTTAACATATTATAGCACAAATGTATCATCCCCCAATCCCCTCCTTATGCCTCTATTAGTGAATCATGATTACATTCATTCCAGCCCCAGTCCCGAGTGTCCCTTCCAGCCCAAGCTCCCAATGGCACTTTTAGCCCCAGCTCCCAGTGGCAATTCCAGTCCAGCATCTCTTCCAGCCCCTCTTCCAGCCCTAACACTAAGTGACTTACCTTCCGCTGGTTACCTACCCGCCGCCAGCCCGCGGCTCTTCTGCAGGAGAGACGTGACGTCATGAAGTCTCTCCGTCCAGCATATATTAATAGCGGTGTGCCCGGCAGTGAAGGAGCTGGGTGCACCACTACCAATATGCATAGCAGTGGGGGCACTCATAGTTCCATAGTGGTGGTGGCGACCAGTTCTGCCCACAGGGCACTTGCGTTTTGAGCGACGGTACCGGCCGCACCACCCTAGTTACGGCCCTTCTCCTTCTTCCCCTTCGTGTTTGCTTGTCTTTCCAACAGTTTCTATCTTGTCTGTCTCTACCACCCCCTATCTCTCTTATCCCCTTTGTTTTTGTTCCTTTTGTCTTAAATGTACCTCTGCTTTTCAGCTTGAATACGTTTATAGCCTTTTATAAGTTAGGACGTGCATAACACAAACGTACATATGTAAAATTGATGGCATATCAAGGGCTATAATTGTGGTGGTATTATATTGTGCAGAATGATACATTTTCATTTGTGTGTATATATTTTGTTAATACAATGAATTTGTTTAAAGGTTTGGGAATGTAATCAGAGCTCATACAAGACTGGAATCCAGATACAGTAACAGCTCCGGAGGATCCTATGATGACGATAAAAGTTAGTGAAGTTTTTCCATTGATTATGACAATTGTGCCGGTCTTTGTACTTGTACCTGGCCTGTAATCTCAGACTTTCCTGATCTGATGCCCCCTTCCACTTGTCCTCTGATGCAAGAATCTGTAAGATCGGTGCTATTTTCTCAATAATTTTCCTCGGTGAGGCTATTTGTTCCATTAAAGTGTGTGGACAAATTCTAAGAATGAAAAAAAAAAATAATGTCCAAATGACTTCTTAATAGAGATGATTGAACCAGACACACATCATTTCTTAAACTGGTTTGTCGAATTGGCACAAAAAATCAAACATTTTCCTGAATTTCTCTTTGAAACAATAAAAAAGAAATGGAGCTAAATTCTTGGAAGTTTGGCTGGTTTTATTAGACTCACATATGCACAAACTGACTTGAAATTATGCTTAATTTAATTTTGATGCATTAAACTGTTAACTTCCAACTCTGTAGTGTTTGCAGTTGAAATTTAACAAACAAAATGAAGTTTTTGTTTAAAAAAAAAAAGATAATTTAAATCGAATTTTGAACCAGTTTTAAGAAATTCAAGCATTATTTATTTATTAACAGTTTCTTATATAGCGCAGCATATTTTGTTTCGCTTTACAATTGGAACATTAATAGAACAAAACTGGGTAATAGACAGATATACTGTATAGGTAGGAAGGCCCTGCTCGCATGCTTACAAACATCTTTACTCATTAATATAAACTAATGTTCAGAAAAAAAATAAAGGGTGGGATTTATCAAATCTTGGAGAGGGATAAAGTGGAGAAGTTGCTCATAGCAACCAATCGGCTTCTAACTGTCATTTTTCTAGCACAGCCTGTAAAATGACAGCTAATTGGTTGGTATGGGCATCTTCTCCACTTTCTTTCTCCATGATTTAATAAAACTTCCCCAAAGTTTTTGTGCTAAATATGCTGCATTACAGAAAGCTGATCATCATTCATATAAAGTGAAAGCTGACCATCATACATACAAAGTGAAAGCTGACCATCATACATACAAAGTGAAAGCTGACCATCATACATACAAAGTGAAAGCTCACTATCATACATACAAAGTGAAAGCTGATCATCATACATACAAAGTGAAAGCTGACCATCATACATATAAAGTAAAAGCTGACCATCATACATACAAAGTGAAAGCTGATCATCATACATACAAAGTGAAAGCTGATCATCATACATACAAAGTGAAAGCTGACCATCATACATATAAAGGGAACATTAGCTTTTAAATCTGTTAGGTGATGTTGAAATGCTTGTACAAAATGCTGTATTGGAAAAATGTCCTAACGAAGGGATTGATTCCCAGATGGACCCTAGAGCTGTACACAACGGCTGTGCAGAATTATGCGAGAGCCGCAGGAGGCGTCTTTAGTAAAAATGCGCCCACTGCAGGTTTCTGTGATCCGCTGCTGCATCTAAAGATGCAGCATTAGATCATCTGTGTGAGCATCAGACATCTGAGTAATAACACTGCCGGAATGTCCAGAAAATGAGGCCAACGAGACCCTGTTTTCTGAAATGCTGCCTGTCAATCATGCTGCCTGTCAATCATGCTGCGGCCTTTGGGCCACTGGGGGAAATAGATCTACACATGCCCAGTGCAGCTCCTACACACGCGTAGGTCTGCGAACATCATGTAAATATCGAATTTATGTTCATCTCTGAATGAGCCCCTGAATGTGTAATTACATTACCGTACCAAAACATCTATTTTTTTTTTTACACTTTGAAGTACTGTAATTAATGTGATCTTCTGTTGTAGATGATCCGGTGTCTCCTTATATCAGCTGGATGTTAAATATAGTGGAGAGTAATCAGCCGCAGCCTCTGCCAATGCCCTGCAATGGGGGATGCTGGGCACCTCTAGTAGACTATCTCCCTGAGACCATTACCCCACGTGGACCCCTTCATAGGTGAGGAGGAGATTGGTTTTTGTTACCTGTAAAGTTGATTGCTACTAAAATATAAATAAATAGGATCTCAGTATTTCTTTTGGAGGTTTCTATTTGCATGAGAGCTGTCACTGGATGAATCCGTTCTATATTTCACATTGTTTGGTTTAGTTAAGTAAAACTTTAGCTAGATATTGTTTTTTTTCTTTTCAAAAAATACTCAGCTCTCATTGCCTAACTGGCACTAAATATACAAGCCAGTGATACCCCTTTTACACCAGAGCTAAAACCCGGGTTATAGCAGGGTTAACCCAGGTAGCTCTTTGGTGTAAAAGGGGACAGGGTTGGTTTCCCGGGTCGGGTGACCCAGCAATCCAACGCAGGTAACTTGCAGGGTTTAACTCGGGAATGACCCCAAACCCTGTAGTGTAAACGGCACGATCCGGGTCATGATGACCTGGAGTGTGTCGCATGCCGTAGTAAATATTCACTGTTTTTCCACAAACATTGAATTTATTTTTCAACCTTGATAACATTATTATCTTTGTATTATCAATGCAGGTTACACACAGAATTACTGCTTGATATCCGTACTTTCTCTCTCACCACTTTTTCTGATATTACGCCAATGTGCTGTCCTATTCACTGCTCTAGTAAACAAGTTGCAGCAGGTTTAGAATAGTCCTAATGCCAGGAATGCAGAATACAAACATACAGGAGATGTCTGACGCTGTGATAAGCGTGCTTTGTGAGTTTAGTGCCCCCTCGTGCACTGTCCACGTGAGCACCATCATTCCACACTTTTATCAGTGCTGACATTTTTTGCATTACTTTCAGTGATAGTGATGAAATCACACAGAGAGAAACAGAACACAGACCTGTACCCTTCTGTTCTGCTGGGATTGCGTGACTGGAACACAGGTGTCTCGTCCTCTAGACTTTTATTATAGTTCACTTTGCGTATCTGGTGCTGAGAATCTTCTGGGCAGATGCCATATATAACTTATTTTTATGAATTTGTGTATATTACTGCTGTTAGCATCCATTTGTTAGCCTAGGCACCTTTCATCACTGTGTACAGTGGTTTGCATTACGGCCTGATAGGGGCTTTTTGGCCCCGTTCCAATCCAGCCTGCTATCTGTGTGGCGTTTATCCAAATGTTGAGTGGGTTTCCTATGGGTGATCCAGTTTCATCCTACAGTCCTTTTATGGTAAAGGACCACTATACTAAAAACACAAGTGTTTTGTATATAAAACAGTCCCTTGCCTAATGGAACTATTTCCAATGACTGTACAGCTGACTGAAGACTAGTTTTACCAGCAATGTAATGCAATATCATGTTCTCATCAGTGTTCTGCTAGCTCATGTTTTCGGCGATGTTCTACTAGCTGTATTCTGCTAGCTGTATTCAAGGCATGTGGTCAAAATGCAGACGACCTGGAAGCCGTCTGACTAAATCCCGGCATCTAAATTCTGATGCGGGACTAAAGACGGGCGTCGGGATTTCCGGGTCTGGATACCGACTGTTAGCGCTTAGCCGAGGGGATGGTTAGATTTAGGCACCCCGGGGGACTTAAGGTTAGGCACCACCCCGGGGGGGGGGGGGGGTTCGGTTTAGGGTGCAGGGAGGGGGGGGTTAGGATTAGGCACCACCGGGGGGAGATTAGGATTAGGCACCATCCCGGGAGGGTTAGGTTTAGGGTGCGGGGAGGGGGGTTAGGTTTAGGCACCCCGGGGGGAGAGATTAGGGTTAGGCACCACTAAGGGAGGTTTGGGGGGGAGGGGAGGGTTAGGGCACTTACCAGCCCCAGTCGGGATCTTCAGCGTTTGGGATGCAGCGACGGTATTTGGTCAGACGGCTTCCCAGCCGTCATCATTTCATATCCAACCCGTATTCTCAATAGTGTTCTTTAAACTAGTGTTCTTAACAGTGTTCTGCAAGCTAGTGCTTTACAAGCTAGTGTTCTCAGCAGTGTTCTGCAGAATAGTTCTCTCAGCAGTGTTCTGCTAGCTGGTGTTCTCAGTGGTGGTCTGCTAGCCAGTGCTCTCAGCCATTGGCGTAAGTTCATCCCAGACGCAAGTTATAATTTGGTGCCCCCCCGTCACAGCCGCTGACACTGTAATGTAGCAATTTGCATGCAGACAGGCTACAGATAGACAAAGGCAGCAGCTGATGGTCTGACATGGAGACTCCACTAGTGTATGGTGGCTTCTCAGGTGCCGGGAAGATGTGCCATGTATTGGGTACACTCCGGGTACATAGTTACAGCCTTAAGTGGGGTGAATATGTTGTGGACAATGGTGGAGGTGCCTCTTCAAAGCTGGAGCCCAGAGGCAGGTGCCTCCATTGTCTCCCATACTCTAGTTCTGCCCCTGCTCTCAGCAGTGTTCTGCAAACTAGTGTTCTCTGCAGTGTTTTGCAAGCTATTGCTTCAGCAGTGTCCTGCAAATTAGTGTTCTCAGCAGTGTCCTGCTAGCTAATGTTCTTAGCGGTGTTCTGCTAGCTAGTGCTCTCAGCAGTGATCTGTTAGTGTTATCAGCAGTGTTCTACAAACTACTGTTCTCTGCAGTGTTCTTCAAACTAGTGTTGTGCAAAGTAGTGCATTCAGCAGTATTCTGAACGCTAGTGTTCCCAGCAGTGTTTTCCAAGCTAGTGTTCTGCAATAGCTGGCTAAGGGAGGCTGTCTGCTGCCTGTAACATTCATCAATCGGTAAATGACAAAGTCTTCTGGGTATAGGAATACGTTTTCCCTACCCTGCACCCATTGAACATCGCAACCATGCAAACGCAGCTGAAGAAATCACTGGGTAAATGGCAGGGTTGCCTAAAAACAGATTTATTTGATTTAAATCAGATTTTTGGGATTGAAATAGGATTTTTTAGTAAACACTTTTTAAGTAAATGTTTTACATTTTTAAACATTTATTTTAAAAAATGTTTTAAAAAAAAATCTATTTAAATCAAATAAATCCGTTTTTATTTTATTTTTTAAATAAATCCAATTTTATGCAACCCTGGTAAATGGTGCCGTCATTGTTTTCCCAGAGATATGCACATGGCGCAGTGCCAGAGTCTTCATTGCATATTTGCCAGGGCAAGGGGTGGGCCAAGCGCTGAGATTGCATATGGGCCCCTCCTCTGATAAAATGTCCCTATGTGTTTATCTGTTGTGCTAGAATTACATTTTGAGCTTGACATCCCTTGCTAAATTGTACAGCACTGTTGAATATGTTGGAAATGTTTAACTAACTAATGGATTTCAATAAGAACATACAGTAGTATTGAACTCCTATCTGGACCCGTATTCAATTCGAGGCGAAAAGCCAAGATCCGCAAAAAAGTATTGCCGATTGCGACTTTTTGCCAGGTGGAAACTTATCTCCGTATTCAATTCCATCTGCTTTTTGCATATGCGAAAATGCAATGTAATTGGCGAAAAAGATTCGCTATGAATAGGTGGAGAAAAAAAGTGCAAAATCGTTATTTTGGGGTGCAAAGGTGGGGAAACCACTCAGCACCCTTGGGATAGCCCCCAAAGGATAACTGCGTAAAAAAAAAAAAAAAAAGTGAGGAACGTCCCAAAAGAGCACTTTGGAACAGCGGGTGAAAAAGTGCACAGTGGGGGTACAAACCTAAAAAGTGACGAATTTGACTTTTGGGGGGTCGGCAAGTATGGGTGAGGTGTTTTTTTCATTGCAGGTGTTTGCTGAAGGTGCATTTTTAAATTTCTTATAACTTCACTTTAGCAACTTTTAAATATGCTTGTACCCATTTTCAAGTACCCCAAATTTGACAGGATTACTTATTTTTTCCCAAAAATACTGCTTTATGCCATTCTTCACCACTTGTGCAAAGACACTAAATAGTGGCAATTGTGTGAACTTAAGTACCCCAAATTGGTTCATTAGAGCGAATTGGGCACTACTACATTGATCCCCAAAGTTTCCACATCTTTTTGGGGGTTCAGTCTGATTTCCCCGATTCTGACGCCACTTTTCGCCTGTTTTGACATCGCGTATCTCCGTTTTCGCGTCTTTTGGAATTGATTAGGGCGAATCGCGGGTACGCGCACGATAAGTTTCCGCGGCTATAATACAAGATGTAGGCTAAAAGTCCAGCAGGTGACAAAATTATCGCGGGTCAGTAGTTTCCATCCCCATACCTGTTTACATGCTTTTGTTAGCATTAACATGCTAGTACATAGGTTCTCAAACTCAGTCCTCAAGATCCCAAACAGTGCATGTTTTCCAGGTCTCCTCACAGAATGACAAGTGAAATAATTAGCTCCACCTGTGGATCTTTTAAAATGTGTCAGTGAGTAATGAAAATGAATACACCTGTGCCCCTGCTAGGTGACCTGGAAAATGTTAACTGTTTGGGGTTTTGAGGACTGAGTTTGAGAACCACTGTGCTAGTAAATACAGGAATTTAGGTCTGAACCTTAAGGCCCCCATACATCAGCAATTTGAAAAGCACAATTTGAAGATGGATTGCCGAATTTTAGGATTTCTCAATCTACCAAGTTGCGCCCATACATTTCAGATCCTTTTTCAGTGATTTGCAGATCGATTGCAGCAAACACAGATCTGCCAATCCTGAAAGGCCCATCCTTTTATGGTAACAGTCTGCAAATCTGCTGATCATGTCCATACACTAGCAATTTACAGCCCCAATCCATCTGTGAAATCCAACATGTTGGACAATCTGATTTAACAATTCCAATCACTTTTTGGTTGCAATCTGTGATCTGAGAAGCTGAAGCCCATACATTGCAGATATTTATACACAATCATCTGCAAATTACAGAATTGCTGATGTATGGGGACCTTTTATAGAGGTCTGATCCACAAAAGGTATTTTGTTTTGTTACAACTTTACGCTTTGCAAAGTAACCAAGTGAAAATGCAGAGAGAATAGAAGAACATTTATATTGCTAATTTATTTCTGGTGTCTGTCTTGTGCAGGTGTAACATTGCAGTGATATTCATGACGGAGATGGTGGTGGATCACAGTGTGAGAGAAGACTGGGCCCTGCACCTGCCTCTGCTGCTCCATGCTCTCTTCTTAGGCAAGTACCATCTCCTAGTATATTCTTATTTCAGGAATAAATCCTGTTAGCTTATCAGGTGGATATTTTAGCAGATATCTTCTCTACCACTGCAAGTTCTGCTGAGTGCCTATACGTAGGCTTACCATACTATCCCTTTAAACTGGGACACTCATGAATTAAGGTGCCCATACATCAGCGAGTTTGTTTGGCGATCCGGTGATGCGACGGGAAATGCCGGCATTTACATGTGGAAACGCCGACCTCGCACCATCGATGTTCTGCGATCCGTCGCCAGATCGCAGACATTTGTCATGTTAAATGTCGGCGATTTGACAGTTGCGATCATGTTTTGATCACGATCGTCAAATCGCCGAAATCCAACATGTTGGATTTCTGCGATCCTGCGATGCTGGGTTGCAGCATTGCGGGATCATGGCAATCCATCACAGATGTATGGGGCTCATTACACAGGTTCTGTGGCTGATTAATACCAGGTGAAATGCAGACTTGAAGTAAGCCAATCACAGAACCTGTGTAATACATGAGTGTCCCCAGTTTAAAGGGATAGTATGGTAAGCCAACCTACAGTATACCCAGCAGACGCATTCATTCTATGGGTCAAGATTTATGCAGATGTATAGGTTATAAATATTAGTCTAACAGTTACCCCATTTATGTTGCTGGTCCCTAGAAAATTCACAGACTACATAATGGGCGCAGCCTACAAAAGCAGATTCCTCTACTGTGTGTAGGTTACACAGGTTCTTTAATACTGAAGGTACTGGCTCGTAAACTCACTGCATCTTCCCATGCCAGGCACCAGCCCCAGTGTCATCTATCAATATTTCATATAGAGTTCCCAAAGCGCACTTCTACAAGACAGATACGCCTTTACAGTCTTTAATTCTATACATATTATCATGATTTATTATATTTGTCAAGTATGATTTTGTAACTTATGACTATCAGTATAACACAGGATCCGGACATAACTACAATGTGTGCCCATTTCCATGCAACTCTCAGAATCCATCTCCATCCAATAGCTGGCTGGGAGTTATGGGAGACACCATCCAGCTGAGTTGCTAAGGGTTACCTCTTTCTGAGTTTTAAGCAATATCCTGAAGTGTGAAATCAGTGTTCTAATTCTTGTCACATACATTTCCGCTTTATAATAATAGCACTGGTTCCTTGGCGTACATTGTTATTCATAAGCTTTAACAAATGTGACAATTTTTAACAAATCATCATTTTAAGACTTGACCTGAACTTTGTGATTTATAAAGTAATATTATTTGACAAAGGACTTTAGCTCTCCCTGAAGAGCCTAGGCTCATTAATTTGAGAGACAACTTAACAAGCTAATCTCTCTTACTGTTCACGGTTCATGCTTCCACTTGTGTGTCCTATAGTTAAATGTTCTAAAATATGAGAAGTCTAGAACATTGAAAGTGATTGATTGTTCCAAATAAGCATCTTCATGGGACATGACTGAGTAATCTAAAATAAGTTTCTGTTTATAATGCAGACCTGTCTCCAGGGGGTGGTGATGGGGTGTTGTATTCAGTCTTTGGCAACATGCTGGTGTATACTTCTCTGAGATTTGCAGTAGCCCAGTATCGCTCATTATCCTGTGCACCTCAATGGGATGTGAGGGAAAAATGTCCATGTTGGTGTCCGCAAAGGGCCTGCATTCCGATAGCACTGGATGACATGTAATTGCTCTCTTGGAAGCTCTGCTCTATCCGTCTTATCCACCTTTATAATGTCACTATATATCCAGCATTGCGCAAAAAAAACAAAAAGCAATTGATTTGCATGATTTAAATCCAATTGGGATTGATTGAAATTTGAGGAGGTTATCTGAAAAGCGTGATCTACTGATATTAAAGTGTGTGTTGGTAAGCATCCACCAGCCACCATTTGAGACAGCTGATGATTTGGTCTTCAGCTTGATCACCAGGCAACCAGACCTGCACAATTTGGTCATCTGTGTGTCGGTCCAAAATGGCCACAGATCTGTTTTTTTAGTGATCGGTGGTGTATATGTACAGCTTCATTTTAACTTGCCTTTATTAAGCACAGCAGATGCTATATTATAATATACTATTCATATATAACTGAATGATCTCTGTTGGCCATAATAAAAAGTATTGTCTAGTTTGGGATGATCCCCTTTACCAGGGGCTGGCTGGCAACTATCAGCCTGGGGGGCAAACACAACCATGTGGCCCCAACTTTTCTACCAGCAAACTGTGGGGGGAATTCAATTCAATGCGATGCTAAATATATTCAATACACTGCGCTGTTTGCCTGGTCGAAGATTGGTCAGAGAATGCCGGTTCTCCTTACTTAACCTGGGTGTTTAGTCGTGAGAACCGGCATTCTCTGACTAAAGTGCCAGCTGCGCATCTGTTAGTACCGCGCTAAGCCGGCAAACAGCTGCGCGGCCGGTACTTTTCTTGTAGTTCTCCTCGCCTTCCCAGGGGGGTGCGAGAAGAAATCCTTTAGCCCGTCCAAACAGCGCGGTGAATTGAATAGCTGCGGGAGCTCCCTCCCGCGGCTATTCATCATCACATTGAATTGAATTCCCCCCTGTGACGGAAAAAGAAGTGTCCTAATGCTACAAGATAATAGCAACCAGGTGAGGTAGCTCTCAATTTAGAAATATATCAATGTATGTGCTATTATGTAGAATAAGAAAATGCATATATGTATGACCTAAAGTGGGTGCTATTATCATGTAGCGTTAGCACCACCAAAAGCAGGGACGTTATGGCGGGGCTGGTGGCTTAACAATATGTTTGCAAATTTCTGTACTGAGATCTTTGCAACGACTATTTTTATATAGGATACAAATCTCTTTACTGGCCTATGTGCAGAGTGCTGGGGGAATGTTTGTTGTCTTTTTTCTTGTCTAGATTATCCCTACCCTTACATGCATCTGTAAAGGGCTTATAAATTTATTTGAGCAACCACCATTTTTTGAGTATAATTTATTAAAAATATCTGTACTGGTCTGGAATGGGTCGTGGGTGTGTCGGCCGACTGCAGTGCTCATTGGCAGAGTGCGGATGGAGATGGGACAGGTCTTTTGCACCCAGCATGAGGCTGGTCCAAATACTAATGATGGTGGCTCTCGATGTAAGAAAAGAGGGTGAGATAGACTACATAATATTTAGTATACACAGGGCGGATTCTCACATCACCATGATGTAGTAGCAGGCAGCTGCAGCTATACGCAAATGTGGCCATCAGAATCAGCCCCATAATATTTATATATTCATACTTTTCTGCTGTAACCCCAAACACCCTATCCACTTGCCTAGCCCTATGTGTGTTTTTTTTCCCATATTCATTCCATTTTTATTTTGCTTATTCACATACAAATGATAATGGAAACAGGTAACAATAAATGCAAATACCTAAAAAATAAAACCACTGGAAGTCAGTAAAAAGAAACATTATAAAAAATAATTTCAGTGTTGTAAAAATATTGCCTTATTACTAACTATTATAAGGGATTTATAGCTGATTCACTTTGTAAATATCACTGCTGAATGTCCGGGGCATGCTCTCATACCTCTGCTCTTATAGGTGGAGACAGTCACGCTGTAGTGCACAAGGCAAAGTGCCTGTGAATGTGAGACTGCACCCAGCTGTTCCCAGCGGCAGCCGCTAGGGATGGGCAGATCGATACACCTCACTGAGTTGAGCCTCATGGCTCAACTCAGTGAAGTGTCTCGAGACACGGCTCTTTAGATAGAGCAGCGCTGGAGTCAGGGGAGCCAGCGACTCAGAGTGAGTCGCTGACAGCTCCGCCCCCCGCAGCCCAGCTCAAGCCTCTGCACTGACTCGGGAGAGTCAGTGCACTGCCCTGAGCCCTGGCAGTAGCTGCACGACTCACAGTGAGTCGCTGACAGCTCCGCCCCCTACACTACTGATCTGACACAGTGGAGAAGTATGATAAGGTCGGATCAGCAGTGTAGGGGGCGGAGCTGCCATTCACTAGCTCCCACTGGCAGAGAGGCTAGGGGAGGTGACAGAGAGGCTAGGGGAGGTGACAGAGAGGCTAGGGGAGGTGACAGAGAGGCTAGGGGAGGTGACAGAGAGGCTAGGGGAGGTGGGTGTCTTGGCTCACCAAACACTGAGTGACTCGAATCATTCACTCATCTGAATGATTCGAGTCAGTGTGTTGAGACACTCACTCACTAGCCATCTCTAGCAGCCGCGGTCCGGAGGTGCTGTAGCACAATGACAAGCGGCTGGTCGGACTGCTTGTCATTGTGCAGTGGTGGGACGCAGCGGGCCAAGAAGGATTGGCTCGCGGGCCATATTTTGCCCACCCCTTCACTATACTGAATGGACAAGACAAAGCCTTCAGGAAGTGGACAGCGGGACCGACTGGTAACAGTGCCGTCATTGGCGCCGGCCGGCCCACGCTGTGGGATTCCCGAGCACCACCAGTCCCGACGGGTGGCACTTGAGCCACTGACAACCCTAGGAGAGGAGGCCGACTTGGAGCAGCCGGGTAGCTACTTCTTCCTGTCTCCTGGCCAACAAGCGGTCCCAAAGCTGTAAAATTGTAACGGCCCGGGGGGCAGTTGGCACCCTGCCCCCCCAGCCCAGGCCGCCACTGCCCTTTACTGTACCTGTCCTCACAGAATTGGGTGACTGATCTGTATGTTGAGGTTTCTTTTCTGTGTAAATAACATGCTAGTAGTGATATATTTAATACCAACCTTCACACCTAGGGGGTCTATGTACTAAAGTTTGATGAGAGATAAAATTGTGCGAGAAAAAGTATTAACCAATCATCTCCTGTTGTTCTTCAAACACAGCTTGTTAAATGTAAGTTAGAAGCTGATTGGTTAGTGCTTTCTCTCTCACAATTTTCTCTCTCTCCAGTCTTTAATACCCCCCCACAAAATTGAACAAGTATCTTCATACCTCACTCCTATAAATCAACACTTACCTCTATCTATTTCTTTGTTCACGTGTCCTATTGTTTATTATCCTTGCATCTTACTAGTGCAGATTATAGGATGAAGTAACAAATACACCTGGGAATGAAATCTTACCCTAGTCTTTACAGCTGACCATAATTTGTGGTTTCGGACTAATAGGATTTTATTTATTGTTTTTGCAACAGCTACACTGTTAAAGAAAAGATGATCTGCCTCAGTCATTATAGGCGGTCCAGTAGTTGTATATGGGATCATTATAAAACCCTTTTGTTGGAAGAGAAAGCAACTAGTGTTTGATCACTGATGACATTTTAATGCATTTAGAACAAGTGGTCAACCCAGCACATGGACATCTTATGTGACATCTAGGCTCTGAGTGCAGAACATGGCTCATTCTTGCTGTCGTGTTTGCAGACATGGATGTTGGAGCTTGTAACACAGCTCCACAGCACTGAGGTCATGGGTTCGATTCCCACTATGGCCATAACTGTGTGGAGTTTGTATATTCTCCCTGTGCTTGCGTGGGTTTCCTCCGGGTACTCAGGTTTCCTCCCACAGTCCAAAAATATACTGGTAGGTTAATTGGCTCCCCACACAAATTGACCCCAGTGTCTATGTGTGTGCATGTGGTAGGGAATATAGATTGTAAGCTCCACTGGGGCAGGGACAGATGTGAATGGTAAGATATTCTCTGTAAAGTGCTGCGGAATATGTGTGCGCTATATAAATAACTGTTAATAAATAAATAACACAGCATGTGTGCAAACTATAATCCATGCACTGTTCTTTCTCTGTCATGTGTCGCTCTCAATGACCTTTGTTTGTTCCATGACTCTTCTACAATCTGTATGAGCACTATACAAACTTTGGGCAAAGGATATATAAAAGGTAGTATATAGTAAAAATATAAGTATTGTTTATAATCGTAAGATGATGTCATGGATATGACATAAGATGATGTGTATTTGTTTACAACTCCATCATATTTGTCTGACTTAGGTTTGGACCATTACCGACCGGAGGTTTTTGAACACAGCAGACGGCTTCTCCTGCACCTTCTGATCGCTCTGTCCTGTAACAGCAATTTCTCTGCCATAGCTTCTGTCCTCCTCCATGCACGAGAAGTGAACGAAGCCAAAACACTGACTGTGCAGTCGTCCTGCCCATCGGAATACCCCTACGCAGGTACTTAGGCTCCTTGGTAAATAGAGTTGGTTTGTGGCCAGCTTAAACAATGGCCAGAAACTGGGGTGGGGGCCCCTTATACAGTAAACACCTGTACTAGCGAATCAGTGCAAACTTTCTCCATGGCCAGCGATACTGCGCAGCACAGTTGTCAGACACATAAAGGGGCCCATTTATTAATGTTCGCATTTTGCAATGCGATCAGGGCATGCAGTACCGCCCATGATCGCATTGCAAAATGCGATCATAGCGGCGCAATGTATGATCCGGCACATGCGGACTGCACATGAGCGGCGCCCATATCTTCAGATGGCGTCAGCTGCTGGGGCCAATATCGGGAGTGCTTTGCATTCCCGATATTGATACATTTCGCAGCATTGCATCCCCCATAGAAACCTATAGGGGAGGCGGCTGCCAGCGGCAATGGAGGGATCGCTGTACATATCGGAGATACCTGTTGCTGTCCCTCCTTCATACATCCGGGGGATACTTAGTATTTGAGGTAAACCCCCAAAAACTGGTGTTTTCTGGGAATTTACCTCAAATTCCCTTTGATAAATGGGCCCCAAAGCCAGCTAAATTATACAGACCCAGTTGCATAACATTATACAGTGATTTAAATCATAATGTATAGACTGAATGCACAGACTGACACATCCGTATCTTACAAACAAACGGAGCAAAACACCTGCCCGGGATGAGGCATCAGAAACGCCTGTGTGCGTGCTGCAGAGAGAGACTTGATTGAGCGCATTCCTGTTTTATCTGATTCAGGAGGCTTTGACTTTCTGTGGGAGCACCAGTCGTCTCCAGTGCCAGACTCCGGCCTGAGCTCCAGCTCAACCTCCTCCAGTATCAGTCTGGGAGGAAGTAGCGGGAACATCCCACAGATCAGCCAGGAGATTGAGGATGTTGAAACGTCAGCTGAGACAGATGAAAAAGCCAACAAGTTAATTGAATTTCTGACCACCAGGTGAGCGACGTGGAAGGAGCAGACTAGTTGTAGATAAACACATTTTTGATGGGTCTGGTGCGATAGGAAATCAGTGTTATCGGAGCTTGTGTAACTATGAGCAGCACTGTGTTCTGTTTGTTCCAATTCAGTTTTGAAAGTTAAGTGAAAGAAGATTTATTATCGTGGTAAAATCTGATTGCTTAGAACAGGAGTATTCAACATGCAGCCCTGCGACTGCTGTGGAACTATACATCCCAGCATGCCCTGCCATAGCTTTGCTATTAGGGCATGCTAAAACTGTGACAGAGCATGCTGGGATGTGTAGTTCCACAGCATTTGAAGTAACGCAAGTTCAATAGCTCTGGTTTAGAAGATATAATTTACGAACAAGACCCATAAGATGAAAAGATCTTTATTGAGTCTGGAAAAAGATGCAGAAGAAATCTGAACATTTAGGGGGGTATTCAATTATCCTCAGGGGTTACCCTGTGACTAATTGCCGGCCATGGCGCAGGGAAAAGGCTGTTCATTAAATAGCCTTTTTACCATGCCGAAAACCCGGGACTCACGCTCGGAAACACACTGATTCCACGTACACTGTGTTTTTCCCCGCGTGCGAGCCCTATTTGGTGTTTTATTTCCGTGGACTTTACCTCGCAGCTACATGAGCTGCAAGGTTCAGTCTGACTACGGGGACTCGCGAGCGGGGTAAACCCTTGAATACCCCCCTATGGGACTGATTCTGTTATACGTGAATTAAGACCCCCAAAATCACGCACCACAAGCTTTTATTCTGTTCAATTAGAAAATGGTGTCTTGAATGGGGCAATCGCAGTGGCCCGCAGCTCCAAAGTTGGTAATAACTTTTTTTAAAAAGTGTATTTTAATGCAAAAATATTTGACTATACATTTGTATCATCCCTCCTCATGAATAATAATGTATTTAAATAATAAAGTATGGGCAATAAAGATCATTCAGGTTTCATGTAATGTTAACTGAAAAGCTATGATGATAATTTCCCCGATCTTTCATGCACATCACATAGCTAGCACAGAACTAATGGGTGATTGCAGCAATTTGTCATTTATAATTGTTCCGATTATATTTGGCAAAATATGAAGTGATATCTGTGGATTATTGACGCGCAAGGTCACAGCGCAAATCTCGTAGGTAATGACAGTAAGTTAGACCACGATAAACAACATAGAGAGCGTATGAAGCCTTCAGGACAGATAGAGGGAAGCCTGGATGCTGCTCTGTGATCACAGAGTTAAAACATATGTGAATCAGACAAGTAAAAGGAATGAACATTTATAAAATGTGCATTAGCGCTGGTCCATTTCATTTCAGGGTCAGCAACACCAGAAATATTATAAGGGTTGTGCACATACCTGGTGGCAAATTGTGAATACTGGTCTTTACAGGGGCAGGTGGGGAACAGACGGTCAGTGCAGCAGAAGGTGGTATTCATGGGCTGAGTGACCCCTAAGCAATCTGCTTGCTTCCCGTTATTGCAGGGAAGACTGCCCACTCTTAGAACTGCTTCCATGCGATCACTGTAATAACCAGCTTTAGGTGCATATTTAATTAGCTGCTATAAGCCGTTTTCCGTGAAAAGTTTTCGCCGGTGACGTCATTTCGCCAGGCAAAAACTTATCCCCATATTCAATTCCATTGACTTTTTAAAGTTAGGGGGCAAACTTAAAAACTAGCGAAATAGACTCCAGGGGGGCCCCCAGGTATGCCCCAGGTGTTTTTAAGATTGCAGGTGGTTGCGGCAGGTGGATTTTTTAAAAGTTTTTTTTAAAACTTCACTTTAGTAACTTTAAAATAAGTTTGCACCCATTTTCATGTATCCCAAATTTGCTGGGACTAGTTATTTTCTCCAAAAAAACCTCCTAAATGCTATTTTTCACCACTTGTGCAAAGACACAAATTAGAAGCTATTGAGAGCATTTAAGTACCCCAAATACCTTCAGCAGGGCTATTCGGGGGTATCCATAGTGATTCCCAATGTTAGTGCATCTTTTGGGGGGTGTCAGGCTGATTTCCCCAAATTTGACAGCACTTTTTAGACTGTTTGAGTTTCGCCGGGCCACGTTTTCATGTCCTTTGGAATTGAATAGGGCGAAAAGTAGCCGCGCGCACGAGAAGTATTTTCTCCAAAAACAGGCGATGTAGGCGGAAAGTCCGGAAGGCGAAACTTATCCTACTTTTCGCGGCTAATTGAATATGCCCCTTAGTCGTTTACTACAAGCTATGGACTTTATTTTGATGTGGATGCGTTCCATTCAGCCGATATAGTCTTCATACTTCCTAATGCAAGAAAACCACCTATGTGTACTTAAAATCCATCCATGTGGAAACCGATCCCGCCCACTGTTTTTTCAACCATTATCATTAGTATCTGGACTTGCACCAGTTCCATGCTGCGTATAATGGATCCATTGAAACAGGTGTCCAATATCCGCCCACATGCCACGATCAACCATGGAAGCTGGCAGACATGAATACGACACTCCCACAAGACAGAACAGTTCTGTGCACTTGCATGGTTAACACCCATTTAACGAATAGTGCGCACCGTCTGCACTGGCGAACTTCGTCCATGTGCGCGCAACTGATATAATTAGTTCTTGTTCTCATTCCCTAGCTGCCATGGGGCTACGTTTGTGCCCAGTGTGAATTATTATAGGATCAACATATTAAAGCAACATTCCCACATAGATAAAAAAAAAATTAATAGCAGTTTAAGTACCTTATTAGCATGTATTTGATTTCTCATAGCTAACCTCCTACAAATCATTATCTACTTTTCAAAATATTTGTGTTTGGCAAACAAAAAAGGTTGCCAGACACAGTCAGTCTGCTACACAGACACAAGCTCACAGCTCTCAGCAAGTCATGTTGTAGCAGAAAGGGGGAATAGGCAAATGTCACAGTATAGACAGAGCTCAGTGGGATTCCAAAGCCTCTCTGCTCACTCCATCATAACCCATGTGACTGTGATTACCTTAGAATCATTAGTAGAAGCCTGGAGGTAACGTGGTAAATACCAGTATTCTCCTTATAGTGTACCTCCGTGAACCGCAACAGTGCAATAAAATAAAAAGTTATACAAAGCTGTTGTTTCCCCACTGAGGTGATAATAGCAGTGGGCGTAGTAAGTGGAATGTCTTCCCTGTACATATCTTGTGTGAATATCTGGAACCACACAGGAATAAAAAGAAAACAATACATTTGATATGTTCTCGAGCAGACAGAGAATTGTACATCCAAAAGTCAGATTGTCTTGCCCTTGGACGAGTTTACAAAAGGATAATAGATAGCAATAATAAGCTTCACATCAAGGGATAAAGCGTGGCAATCACTATGGCAGACTGAGAGCTGGTGAGTCCAAAAATAACATGATGTGGAGAGAAATAATGAAGGCCTGTCACACACAGTCGTTTTGTCTGGCTGCTTATTTAGGTTCTTGTACGTTCTCTTTTTGCACAGCATAACATGCAATGTAAGCACTAAGGAGTCTCTTTACTAAGATGGGAGTTCTATTAAGAAGTGATGTTGCCCATAGCAACCAATCAGATTCCAGGTATTATCTTCTAGAAGGTGCTAGATAAATGAGAAGTAGAATCTGATTGGTTGCTATGGGCAACATCACTTCTTAAATAGAACTCCCATCTTAGTAAATTTGCCCCTAAGTGTCTTTCATATTCTGATGCGCTGTATGATGTTGATAAACACAAATAATAAGCATAAAGTTGCTAATTTAAAAAAAAAAATTCTGCTTCTTTTTCAGAGTGGCTGGGATGTATTAAGCTGAAAATGCAGTAAAACCCCAGAAACTGGGGTTTTACCGCATTTTTCATATGTACTAAGCTGTAGAATGCGATGCATTCCAGTGCTTCGATCCGGTGGGCGTTACCCAATAGAAGCCTATGGGCTTCTTACCGGGAAGCTTTCTCTGAGAGGGATCCGACCATCACCCCCTCCCCTCCTTCTGCGCGTGAGCGGTATGTACCCAAAGAGAGCCGGGATGTACCGCATTGCGGATGTGATGCTTAGTACATCCCGCCCAATGTCCTTGTGGTGATGTCTTACAGATTCCCAGGAGTTCAGTGGAACTATTGCAACAAAAATTATAGTGAATTGCCATTTATCAGCATATCCACGTGATTAGGACAATATATAAGAAAACATATCAAACATACATAAATCCTAAAATACAGATACCAGAGTGCCTACCAGGAATATGATGTAATAAAGCTTCCAGTCCATGCAAACACCACTGCAGTTGATCAGGTCCTGGTTAGTAGCAGTAATAGGACACTAATCAGACAGCACTGGATCTGGCAACCGACCCTTCACCAACACGTGTCATCCTGCTCTAGGTCTTTGATTTATTATTATTCATACTGTATTAGCTCCCATTTCATAAGTATCTTTGCATACAAATGCTATTTTTGAATTTTCAAGAACATGATATTCTAATAAAGACTAGGGACAGGATGTACTAAGTATTGCTTCCATGATGCGGTACCCCCTGACTTCAGGTACATACCGCCATTCATTACCGCGGTATGTACCAAGAATTTCGCAAAGGACAACACTCCCGACAAGAGCTGTCCTTTGCGATGCTGCCGGGCATGCGCAGAAGGACACCGGTGATCCCTCCCAGCCTGGAGCATCCCGATAAGAAGCCCATAGGCTTCTATGGGGTAACGCCACCTGAAGGTGGTGTTACCTATCGGGACAAAGTACCGGAATGCATTGCTTAGTACATTCTGGAAGTACGGTAAAACCCCTGAAAACTGTTTTTTCATGGATTTTAATGCATTTTTACCTTTAGTACATCCCGCCCTGGGTTCTTTTGTAAATGTAAACTGATATTTATTTGTATGACATTATATGATGACACTTTGCTTTCTGAAAAATGCTTCTAATACCACTTTCACACAGAAAGAAGCCAAAATCACGGCTTTTACCCGCCATTTGATGCACAGGTTTTTTTTGCCAGTCCCAGTCTGTACCCACCTTCACACAGAAAAGCACACTCCCGGGTCAAGCATTTGGACCCGGTAACTTTCTGATCAACCTGTTATTTCTTCTGTGTGAAAGGGTCACCCCGGGTGGCAATTCCTGGGAATTTTGACCCAGGTTGAACCTTACACACAGAAAAAGGACCCATGTTGATCAGCAAATTACTCCAAATGCTTGACCTGATAATTTCCTTTTCTGTGTGTAAAGGTCAGCTCCTTGGGTATGATATTACAAGCAAATGGTTCAACACTGCCATCTGCTGCATCGTTTATGTAGTACTGGACTTTGTTTTCCTTTGAGTGCTGTTTGTTGTAGCAAAAAAAACAACATAATAAAATGGAATTATTATTGCCTGTCTTTAGTGCACTGCTGTGCAATAATGTAGGGACAAATTGTACATATATGTCATCTTACCAGTATAGAAACTGCAATTTACTGCAATTCAAATGTAATAAAATTCTGCAAACGTGTTCTAATGGTTTCAGAGCCTTTGGGCCGCTGTGGTGCCATGAAGATATCACACCCAAAAACCAGAATTCCAGGAGTGCGGATCAGCTCACCAACTTCATGCGGCACGTGGTGTCCGTGTTTAAGGACTCGAAGTCGGGTAATGTCTTTCCTCATAAATACACAGAGTAGTTCTTTCATACAGAGATATCTACTGTATGAACAACAGTGGAAGGGACTATTAGCGATATGGCCTGAAGAAACCAATCAGGTGTTTGCTTTTATTTTCCAAACTGCGCTATATTCCGATTGGTTGCTTTGGTTAACACTACTTTTTGTGCACTAGTCTGGTTTGGAGAATGTAGACTGATCTGTGACGTCACCAAGGGGGTGTTTTGTCTCTCTGTTATCACGGGGTGACAACTGTATTGCGTCTCTGATTTGTCACTGCTGTTTGTTAGTTCCCTGTAGTATGTCTTCCTCTCCTGTAATGATATATGTTACTACACTTCATCCCTCTATTAATAGGGCAGTGACTGGCAGCTGCCTGCATGATTTGGGAGTTAGTTATGCACATGCTGTATGAATAGCACGGTGACCTGCTATGATCCAGCATTCCTCCCTGCCCTGTACAGCTTCACTCCTGGCAGTGACCGCACTGTTTATTGGCTGCTCTTGCAGTTGTAGAAGCGGTCTGAAATGTGAAGCGGATTTGCATTGTATATGAGTTATGTGTGTAGTGTGTGGTGCTGGCAGGTCGTACTGTGGCTTTGGGTATTCGGACCATGAAACTACAAGGACATTTTCACCCCGTGTCGGCCGTGTGAAGTGGGGGGATGTCAGTTTGGATGAGAAGAGAAGCAGCAGCCATATTTGTGAGAAAGTGGAGAAGCTTAAACTCTTGAGAGAGAGAGAAATAAAGGGAAATGATCGTCAGCGATAGCTAAAGACATTCTCTCATAGTTAGGAGGAAGAGAGAAGAGACTTTGGGGGAGATGTATTGAGCCTCCTAAAGATAAAATGCTAAGAAGTTAGCCATACAGATGTGCCCACATACATCTATCCTCTGTGCGCTACGAGTCGTATTACACATAACCCGTGAGCGCCGTGTGACTCCGTAGCGCTGAGCGTCTTTTCATGCGACTTTTTCCCTTCAATTGTGTTTTAATTCGCACAGTGAATAGGAAGGACGCACAAAAAGCTTCTGTTGATTAAAATGATGTGTGGCATGCCTGTATTCTCTGTGCGACTGCGGGTGTATCTGCATGCGAAATGCTTGATAGACTGTGACACTGTAAAGTAGCATTTCGCATGCAGTTGCAGCCGCAGAACATAGGCATGTCTCATACAAAAAGACGCTCGGTGCTACCGAGTCACACCGCAGCATGGCGCGACCAGAAGGACTGTTCAGCACACAAGCAGGCTATATGTACAGTATGTGGACACATCTGTAGCAAAATAAATGATAGGTAGAAGCTGATTGGTAGATATGGGCAGAGACAAATAAAACTCAATACAACTAATAAGATACTTCATAATTTTCAAGTACTCTAGAGTCTACACCAGTGGTGTCAAACTCTGGCCCTCCAGCTGCTGTGGGACTACATATCCCAGCATGCCCTGTCACAGTTTTAGCATGCCCTAATAGCAAAACTTTGGCAGTGCATGCTGGGATGTGTAGTTCAACTGCAGCTGAAGGGCCGAGTTTGACACCACTGGTCTAGACCCACTTAAGACCAGTGCACTATTCTGCTACTATGTTATCATGTTAGTCCCATGATTGTGACAGTGGGCACAGTACAGGTATCAGTGTGTAGTTATTGAGAGCACAATATGTGTATGCAGCGCGTATGCAGTTATTGGAGGTACAGTGCTAGAGTCACTGCTTGGACATCTTAGCACTGGAATAAGCAAACATTTTGGCTAGTACAGGTATGATCACTGAGGACTGCTACTAAAACCAATATGGATGTACCTGCTGGCATAAGCAGTAGTGGACAATACATAACTGCATATGTCTATCATGTGTTGGATTCTTCACCCACTAACAGAGAACAGAGCTGGGATGATAGCACCTCACCAGTGCCTATTTATGGCTGCTCCAATAGCTGTACACGTGTGTGCTGGTCTGTATGTCTATGTGGGTGGGTGTGGGTGTACATCTGTGCATTCCTGTTTTTATGTTTGTTTAGGTAGGTTGGCATGTGCATGAGGCTGTATATCACATATTGACATAGGGCAACATATTGTAATTGTTTTATTTTTTTTTATCTTTGAAAAACAGTTGAACCAGTAAAATGAATTATTTATTATTGTGTATTATAAATCTGATTTACACATGGAATGACCATTATTTACCCTAGATGGAGCATTAAAAATTATCAGAGTAGTAGAAAGATTCAAAGGTAAAGAACACAAAAATGGATAACATGATATTACAGATGTGTCCTCATACATCTAGCCTCAATACGCCAAGCAGCACAACCTGTCTGGCGTGAGTGAGCCGTACTACTCTGCTAGCGTTAGGCATATTTGTTTTACCAAAAATCCAGCCACGTCGCAATGCGATGTGACTAGGATGCACCAGCAGACTGTGCTGATTAATGTGACACTTGTATATCTGTCTGCTTCTGAGTCTGTATATGAAGCACAACGGAACATGGAATGACAAAAGCTGCGGCCGCTACATTGTAGCACTACGTATACAGATTGAGACTTGGGTGCACACAGATATACAAGTGTCACATATCAAATTAATCAGCACAGTCTGCTGGTGCGTCCTAGTTGCATCGCATTGCGCCTTGGATGGATTTTCCGTGACGCCCAGCGCTAGCAGTCTCTCACAGGACCTGGTGCACAAAGAGAGGTTTTTTTAGTGCAACTGCAGCAAAGATGTATAAGAACGTATCTGTATATGATACTCCTTTTTTTATTTTTTAAATGAGAATTTTTGTTCTTCTACCACAGGATTCCACTTGGAGCAGCACCTCAGTGAGGTGGCTCTGCAGACCGCTCTTGCCAGCTCTTCCAGACATTATGCAGGTCGGTCCTTCCAGATCCTCAGAGCTCTGAAGCAGCCTCTCTCCGCCCATGCCTTGTCTGACCTCCTCTCTAGGTTGGTGGAGGTTATAGGAGAATATGGAGATGAAATTCAGGTATGACCTATAACACTCTTATTGCAGTGCTATTGCTTGTACTGTAGTCAGATGTGTCGCTGCAATGATAAATATACAGATAACCTTCATAATCACAAGATCACTTGAGGGAGTGAGGCATAAACAGTATATTGAAAGTAGATGCTTTTGCACAGGTGTGGTGCTTGAGTTCAGTGATCTGTCATCATCTCGTCATGTATAAAAGTGCTGAGAGGCCCAGTTGCCCAATATTTTATGTTCCATGGATGGAGAAAGAAAACTGGGAAATAGACAGGGTGAGTAAATGTTAGGGAATGGAGATACAATGAATGATGTTTCACAAGGGTCAGTGGCTAAGGTAATGCTGAGTAAGAGACATTATTAAGCAGGGGCAACTAAGGTGAGCTCAGGGAGGACAGAAACCTCCCGTGGAGAAGAAGGGCTACAAAATCTATTAATACCTTTCCTTTACAGTAAGGGATGCATTATTCTAATGCGTACGAGCATTGAAGTCATAACTCAATCCACAGTTTATTCAGTTATAATTTGAAGGCACCAGTTGTGTATTATAAGTTTTATTTGTTTCCTTCCCAGGGCTATGTTATGGAAGTTCTTCTTACGCTGGAATCGGCAGTGGATAATTTATCTGACTGCTTAAAGAACAGCGATCTGCTGGCTGTCCTGTCCCGGTACGTGTTCCTATAGATACTGTGCCACATTGACTGCGCGTTTCAGCGTTTTACTGCACATCGATCTTACACTGTTTCTTTACAAAGAATGTTTATTATTTATTGCTCTATAGATATTGGCTTATCAAATATAAATAAGTCCAAAAACCTGGAGCTAATGGCAATAACCATGAATAGCATTGTGACCCATAGCAACTAATCCAATGCCATATTTTAATTTTTTTTTCACAATAATTTTTATTTAATTTTAATACGGCTTCCCTTCCTTCTCCCTTTTTATTTTTTCTTCTGAAATGCCATATTTTTAACAGTTTAGTCAGACTATTCAAAGTTAATATTCTAATGATCGCTACAGGTTACAGCGCATATTCGATTTGAGACATTTTACTAAACAAGTCTCTTTCCTAATTGCATATTCCTAATTATGTCAGTAGTGCCCTGTAAGGAATACAAAGTATGTCTTTATAGTGTGGAAGAAAACAGAACACCCGGTAGGCCTTGGCTGGGAATCCAACTCTGGACCTCAGTGTTGCACTGTGCCTCCATGCTGCCCATAGTGCTATGTTACTTTTTATTCTTGCAACACCACTTTAGTTTATCCCCGGTATCTACTGTGTTATACAACTCCAAGACCAGAATAATAAATACATCATATCATGTAGCCACAATATGAGACATCTTAATAGCTCTGGCATATATAGTTCTACTGTCATGTATATTATACAGCCTTGGTGTCAGGTCATGCACTTTAGAACTGTATAATATGCTAGATACTGGTCATATATAACATGGGTGGCAAGACGTCACGTCGATCACAGAGGCATATGTAGTCACCCTCTATCTGCACCCACACTGCTGTAGGACCTGAGCAGATGCGGAGCACCCAGAGCAAGTACTTTAGGCACCAGCGGCACAGCCAAATCCACACAGAACTAGGCCCGTCATGAGCACAGATGAATGAATCTCAGCCATTGAAGGGGCAGCCTGGTGACAGTGTAGCTCCTCCCTGAATTATGATGTCATATCTCAGACCCAAGCACACAAGCAGGAAAGAGCAGTACCAGCTTCAGGTATCATCTCCAGATGCCTGCCAATTCTGTTAAAGGTGATTGTTTCCACTTGATTTAAGTGCCTGCAAGGGGGCAGTTAGGAGGGTGTCATATAGACGTATAATATACTGGACATAGGGACACAATCAAAGGAGTGTTGCATGACCAAAATGATCATTGTATTGTCAAGTTAGGCAAGGCATACATTTGGGGGGAAGGAGGCTGTAGACATTGCTCTTATCTTGTTTTCTTTTAAAATAGATATCAGTAGGTAATGTTCCCTAAATGTCTTACATTTTACATTGCCCAAGATTTTTTGAAATGAATACCTCAAACATTCTTGATCAGCTTTGCTAGCGAATGGGTTTTCCTGTGGCCTAATGCTTAGTAATGTGTCCATTAGTTTGACACATGTCTAATAAATGCACCAGATATGGAGTAAGCATGAGAATTAGTGATGATAAACAGTATAGTGCATTTCCTTAATGCAAGGCAAGACGGATGACCGGGTATTACATCACTTAATGGCAATTTTTTGTTTTAGTAAATGTAAAACTTAGCAGAAAGCTGGTTCTGCTGTCCCGTCAAGATGTCATTTTCATTTCACTGCTATTATGAATGACAGAAAACATTCTTATTACAACATTAAAACATAAATGATGCTTGTCTCTATTATAAAATAATTTTGTCTTTTCTTTTTATTATATTCAGACAGATGTAAGATCTGTCCCAAATATAACAGAGACCACTGCAAACATTCTCAACACATGCAGAATTGTGCCCTTGTGTATTACATGGGACAGAAAAGAATCATTCTTTGTAAATTGCGTTTTTATCTTTTCCAGGTCATCGTCTCCTGACTTGTCCTCCAATACAAAGTTAACAGCAAATAGAAAAAGCACCGGGCAGCTCAACATTAATTCTGGGGTGATTGGCGTAAATACTGCCACTGCCGAACGTAGCCGACACCAGAGGAGTTTCTCCGTTCCTAAAAAATTTGGTGTGGTGGACAAGTCCTCCGATCCTCCACGCAGTGCCACCCTGGACAGGATTCAAGCTTGCACTCAACAGGGATTCTCTCCAAAAACCAGGAGTTCATCTTCACTGAAGGACAACATCACAGATCCTTCTCACATAAATAATCCAACCAACCTTCTGGCCACCATATTCTGGGTCGCAGTAGCACTAATGGAATCAGACTTTGAATTTGAATATCTAATGGCGCTGAGATTGCTGAACAAACTCTTGACTCATTTACCGCTGGACAAATCTGAAAACCGAGAGAAGCTGGAGAAGCTGCAAGGGCAGCTGAAATGGGCAGATTTTTCTGGGCTGCAGCAACTTCTCCTTAAAGGGTTCACATCTCTCACAACAACGGATCTGACACTTCACCTCTTCAGTGCACTCACTCCTGTTTCTCGTGTCTCCATGGTGGACTCATCACAAATCATAGGTAAATTTGTTTTTGTGTCTCTTTCATAGCATGCTTTCTCTTCTTCTTTCGTGGAGCATCCTCTCTGATAGAGTGCCCTGTCCCCTCTAGTGTGGAGCGCCCGCTCTCTCTCTTTCGCTGAGTACCCACTCTTTTGCCGAGCGCACGCTCTCTCTCTCGTCGAGTGCCCCCCACCTCTCTCGCCGAGCGCCCCCACGTTCTCTCTTTTGCAGGCCGCCCCCACTCTCTCTTTTGCGGACCCCCACTGCTCACTTTCGCCGTATTATTGCTTTTTCTTTCCAGGAGCGCCTGCTGTCTCTCCCTTTCGAGGACCACCCACTTTCCCTCTCCCGCAGAACACCTGCTCTAATATAGTGTACTGTCTCCTCTTGTGTGGAACGTGCTGTCTCTCTCATATGGAGACCTATCCCTATGTCTCTCCCTGAACTTGTTCTCTAAATCTCACTCTCAGTTGTGAGCTACCCCACTATATCTCTCAGATTTCCAAAAATGTTTTCAGTTAGCTTTCCCCCTTTGCTACGCTTTGTGCTGTTATTAAACCTAAGCTGATGCCAACTTCTTAGGTTAAAAGTAATTTAGGACAGGGCCTTCTCTTTAATGTCATTATAAGTAATTTCTTTATATCATGACCCTCTCAATGTGCAGCACTAATATATTTATATATAAAGGATAATAACTAGGGGTGTGCACCGGCCACTTTTCGTGTTTTGGTTTTGGATCTGGATCTTTCTTCGTGTTTTGGATCTGGATTGGTTTTGCCAAAACCACCCTTCCGTGTTTTGGGTTCTGGGTTTTGTGTTTTGGATCTGTATTTTTTTTTTAAAAAGCATAAAAACAGCTAAAATCACAGAATTTGTTGGTTTCTCTGCTCCTATGCTATTATTAACCTCAATAACCTTAATTTCCACTCATTTCCAGTCTATTCTGAACACCTCACACCTCACAATAGTGTTTTTATGTCCAAAAGGTTGCACCGAGGTAGCTGGATGACTATGCTAAGCGACACGAGTGGGCGGCACAAACACGTGACCCATCTAGGAGTGACACTGCAGTGGCAGACAGGATGGCAGTTAGAAAAACTAGGCCCCAAACTGTACATAATGCAAAGAAAAAAAAGAAGTGCAAGATGGAATTGTCCTTGGGCCCTCCCACCCACCCTTATGTTGTATAAACAGGACATGCACACTTTAACAAATCAATCATTTCAGCGCCAGGGTCTGCCACACAACTGTGGCTGAAATGATTGGTTCGTTTGGGCCCCCACAAAACAAGCTGGCAATTAATGTGTCCCTGCACAAACTGGCTCTACGGAGGCAAGATGTCGTCCTCATCCTCCTCATCCACCGATTCCTCACCCTCTTCAGTGTGTACATCCTCATCCTCACAAAGTATTAACTCGTCCCCACTTGAATCCACCACCACAGGTCCCTCTGTACCTTCTGGAGGCTGGTCTCTCTGGAAGAGCTGATAATTCATTTTGATGAACATCATCTTCTCCACATTCTGTGGAAGCAACCTCCTACGCCTTTCGCTGACAAGGTTCCCGGCTGCACTAAACACTCTTTCGGAGTACACACTGGAGGGGGGGCAACTCAGGTAAAATAGAGCCAGCTTGTACAGGGGCCTCCAAATTGCCTCTTTTTCCTGCCAGTACAGGTATGGACTGTCTGACATGCCTACTTGGATGCTGTCACCGATGTAATCCTCCACCATTCTGTCAATGGTGACAGTATCATATGCAGTGACAGTAGACATGTCAGAAATTGTTGCCAGGTCCTTCAGTCCGGACCAGATGTCCAAACTTGGTCCTGCCTGCCCTGCATCACCGCCAGCGGGTTGCTTAGGATAGCTAAGTTTTTTCCTGGCAGCCCCAGTTGCGGGAGAAAATGAAGAAGGAGCCATTGACGTGTCACGTTCCGCTTCAGCTGACAGTGTGTTCACCAGCAGGTCTTTGCACCTCTGCAGGCTTGTGTCGGCCGGAAAGAGAGACACCACATAGGCTTTAAACCTAGGATCAAGCACGGTGGCCAAAATGTAGTGGTCTGATTTCAACAGATTGACCACCCTGGAATCCTGGCAAAGCGAATGAAGGGCTTCATCCACAAGTCCCACATGCCGAGCGGAATCGCTCCGTCTTAGCTCCTCCTTCACTTTCTCCAGCTGCTTCTGCAAAAGCCTGATGAGGGGAATGACCTGACTCAAGCTGGCTGTGTCTGAACTGACTTCACGTGTGGCAAGTTCGAAGGGCTGGAGAACCTTGCACAACACGGAAATCATTCTCCACTGCGCTTGAGTCAGGTGCATACCCCCTCCTTTGCCTATGTCATAGGTGGATGTATAGGCTTGTATGGCCTTTTGCTGCTCCTCCATCCTCTGAAGCATATAGAGGGTTGAGTTCCACCGCGTCACAACCTCTTGCTTCAGGTGATGGCGGGGCAGGTTCAAGAGTGTTTGCTGGAGCTCCAGTCTTCGGCACGCAGTCGCTGAATGGCGAAAGTGGCCAGAAATTTTTCGGGCCACCCAAAGCGTCTCCTGCACGCCCCTGTCGCTTTTCAGAAAATTCTGCACCACCAAGTTTATTGTGTGAGCAAAACATGGGACGTGCTGGAATTTGCCCAGATGTAATGCCCGCACAATATTGGTGGCGTTGTCAGATATCACAAATCCCCAGGAGAGTCTAAGTGGGGTAAGCCACTGGGCGATGATTTCCCTCAGTTTCTCTAAGAGGTTGTCGGCGGTGTGCCTCTTACTGAAACCGGTGATACACAGCGTAGCCTGCCTTGTAACGAGCTGGCGTTTCTGAGATGCTGCTACTGGTGACGCTGCTGCTGTTGCTGCGTAAGGTGATACATCTACCCAGTGGGCTGTCACAGTCATATAGTCCTTAGTCTGCCCTGTTCCACTTGTCCACATGTCCGTGGTTAAGTGGACATTGTGTACAACGGCATTTTTCAGGACACTGAGGACACTTTTTCTGACGTTTCTGTACAGTCTCGGTATCGCCTGCCTAGTGAAGTGGAATCTAGACGGGATTTGGAACCGGGGACACACTACCTCCATCAATTGTCTAAATCCCACTGCATTAATGGCGGATACCGGACGCACGTCTAACACCAACATAGCAGTCAAGGCCTCAGTTATACGTTTTGCTTCAGGATGACTGCTGTCGTACTTCATCCTCCTCGCTAAGGACTGTTGGAGGGTCAATTGTTTAGTAAAAGTAGTGGTGTTCCTACTTCCTCTCTGGGATGATGAACGACTCCCAGCAGCAGCAACAGCAGCAGCGGCAGCAGTAGGCGTAGCAATGCAGGATCCTCCAGAGGAATCCCGGATAGGAGAGTCAGTCATGCCAGTGACATGGCCTGCAGGACTACTTCCGATCCTGACTAAGGAGGAAATTGACGAGGAGGGAGTTGACGGTGTGGTTTGCAGGCGCTTGGATACAACAGGACAACGGGATTTAGGTGTCCCTGGACTGCTTACGGTCTTAGCCAAAGTTTCTGAACTTGACAGTAACTTTTTATGAACGCGCTGCAGGTGCCGTATAAGGGAGGATGTTCCTAGGTGGTTGACGTCCCTACCCCTACTTATTTCACCTTTACATATGGTACATATGGCAAGACAGTTGTTGTCCGGATTTGGATAGAAATATTGCCAGACCAAAGAGGTGGAATGTTTGGTCTTCTGCCCAGGCATGACCGTGATGGGCTTTTTCATCCCACGGACAACAACTGTCTCCCCCGGAGCCTGATTTAAACAAACCACATCACCATCAGAATCCTCCTCGCCAACTTCCTCCTCAGCGCCAGCTACACCAGTATCCTCATCCTGTTGTACTTCAACAGTGACATCTTCAATTTGCATATCAGCAAGTGGACTGTGGGTGCTCCTTTCAGCACTTGCAGGGGGCGTGCAAATGGTGGAAAGAGCCACCTCTTCCCGTCCAGTGCTGGGAAGGTCAGGCATCGCAACCACCACCACACTTGGACTCTCCTTGGGGATTTGTGATATCTTCTTAGAAAGCACAGTTCTTCGCTGTGCTTTTGCCAGCTTAACTCTTTTGATTTTTTTAGTGGGAGGAGGGCTTCCATCGTCATGTGAAGCTGAACCACTAGTCATGAACATACTAGGGATCGACCTTAGCCGTTCCTTGCCACTCCGTGTCGTAAATGGCATATTGGCAAGTTTACGTTTCTCTTCAGCTGATTTAAATGTCTTTTTCAAGGTCATTTTCCTGAACTTTGCCATTTGGGATTGTATGTGCCCTCTACTATGACATTGGGCATCGGCCTTGGCAGACGACGTTGATGGCATGTTATCGTCTATGTCATGACTAGTGGCAGCAGCTTCAGCACTAGGAGGAAGTGGTTCTTGATCTTTCTCTATTTTATTTTTATCGGAGAAAGTTTGGTCCTCCATTTATGTTATATCGATTTGATATATACGTGCGGCTAAACACAGAAAATAATTTTTTTTTTGGTTTGGACTGGAGTGTACTTTCGGGGGTTACAGCACCCTTAACGGTCAAGCCAGCCAGCCCTTTACTTATGACACAGGCGCACGCTTGGCACTACTTTGTTGATGCACGTGCGGCTACTGCGCACACAATTCACAAACACAGAAAATATATTATTTTTTTAGCACTTGGGGGGAGCACCCCTGATGGACAGAGCACCCCCTGGACAACACTACAGCACCCCTTTAGGACTGGGACACTGCACAGGACTTTGGAGTGGACACAGCCCCTATGGAGAACTGACTGCACAACACAGTCCAGCCAGCCCCTATGGACTTTGAAGTAGTGGACACAGCCCCTATTAACAACAGCAGCACAGCACAACACAGCCAGCCCCTATGGACTTTGAAGTAGTGGACAACAGCAGCACTACACTACACTACACAGCCCTAACTCCCACCCTCCCTCTTCACTGTCCACAGCCGAGTGAGAAAATGGCGCCGACGCGGGTACCTTATATAGGATCCAAAACCCGCGAGACTCGATGATGATGACGTTTTGCCTCGATTTCAGATCCGAGTCAGGCGGGAAAAGTCGAGCCTGACTCGGATTGGACTCGGATCGGGGGGGCTCGGGGGGGTTCGGATTTCAGAAATCCGAACCCGCTCACCCCTAATAATAACTCATTTGTAACTGCGTTGTGAAAATACCCGCAGGGTAAAATTGATTGAATACAATATGACTGGATCACACTACATTGCCATTATGAAATGTAATTCATCCTCCTATATTCTGCAATGTGCATAGACAGCCTGTGTGTATATAGGTAGATTCATCACACAGGTGAGGCTTCCTTCAGCACCTGGGAAAAGCTATTGCATGCTGACAAATAATTATTTTGCAAATTCTGGCAGACACACACAGACGATACTGCTATCCACTATTTATAAAACATGAGCAGTGAGATTAGATTAAATATAAATCATGTTTTATAATCTATTTATTTTTTGTTTCCAGGATTTCCTCTGAATATCCTGTGTTTGCTGCCTCACCTAATCCAGCATTTTGACAGTCCAAACCATTTCTGTAAGGACGTAGCAGAGAGGATTGCGCAGGTTTGATTTGAGATTGTCAGTATCCGTCTCCTATTTCATAACAGAAATAACAGTCATAGTAACCAGATAAATGCTCTTCACTAGGTTTGCCTTGAGGAAAAGAACCCCAAGCTGTCCAACCTGGCACATGTCATGACCCTGTATAAAACGCACAGCTACACCAGAGACTGTTCCACGTGGGTGAACGTGGTTTGCAGGTACCTGCATGAAGCCTTTGCTGACATCACTCTCAACATGGTGACATACCTAGCAGAGGTAGGTACAATGCAAACACAGAACCATTCACAAAAAAATATATGCAAATAAATAATTTACAGAAATAAAAAACAAAAGAAGGGAAACCAGGGGGGAGAGAAGGAGAAGCTGATTCAGAGGTTTGACCTATCAAGACTGGAGCCACATTTGGGTTAAAGATGTCCGTTTCTGAAAACTCAATATTTTTCTTGCCACACAAGTTATAAATCTCTTTGGTACAATTTTACAACTGAAAGCGTTGCCCTGGGTAACAAAAATATCTACTCCGGTGGGGTTTGGTGGGTTATTTGCAGCAAATATCTTGGGAAATTGTTTTTTAGACATTTGTGTAAGTGGCACCAATGGGGACAAAGCACGAAACGCTCTAAAGGTGCATTCACACTAAACGATATCGTTAAGTCGTTTAAAATATCAGCCTCGTTCATTATATCGGCCAGTGTGTACGCTAAAACGATGAACGATAACGACGAACGATCAACGATGCGCGCTCCTGCGGGTCATTGTCGTTCATTGCCCGAACATGCAGGCCAACCTGACGATATTGTCATGGTTGTTGCATGTTCAGGGATGAGGGAGGGTGCCCGGCACTAAATAGTATCTTCCATGATATCGTTCAGTGTGTGTGCTCAATGTCGTTAACGACATTGAGCACACCCCTGCCGGGGGCACACTAGACGATATCGCTCATGGATGAATCGTGTAGTGTGTACGCACCTTAAGGGGGCTTAAACACCTGTGCAAACATATGCAGAACCCCTCTTATCTTGACTCAGTCTCTGTATTAACGGTTTATTGTCCTCAGGTCTCCATCCAATCTCTATATAAGAACCATCACTGGAGAATGGGGTCTGGGCAGTGAACCCTTCTTTATACCCATCTCCAATTTCCTTAGCCATTGGCTTGCCCCGGGAGCATTGTTATTTATTTATTATGGTTACTTCTTGGAGATAACAGATCACTTCAGGCTCAGGAGATTTCTGTCTAAGCCGAGGCTGGGGATCAGGGTCCATGTTCAGCCGATTTTTTGTGAGAAGAATATGTGACAGTAAGTGGCAGTTGGAAGCCACCACATTATTCATGGAGAATTTAGGGACTGGTACTGACATAAGCCTCAGTATGGGGAATGTAAATCCTGTGATTTGTGCAAAACTGTCGGAGAGTTAGGCTAGGTACACACCTAAAGATCTTCTGTCCACCCATCCAACTAGTTGATTGGTGGGAATGAAAATCTGGTAAGGTATGAAAGCAAATGACAATCAGCAATTTGCTCCCAAATGCCGGAAAATGGACAAAAACTGTTGTTTGAACAAATTGTTTAGATCAAACATTTAACAAACTTGTCATTTAGGAGCAAATTGCTGACCATACGTTACCAGATTTTCATTCCAACCAATCAACTTGTTGGGTGGCTGGACAGAAAATCTTTAGGTGTGTATGCAGCATTAGACCACTGGACTTCCATTCTTGTCATTTTGTGAATTAAGGTCCCAGACAGGTGCTTCATTTTATTAGCATTTATTAGTAAATTGTCTGGATTTATGTGTGTCGCTTTTGTTACTGTGCATTTCTACTATTTAGTGGTTGTTCCAATTGCTGCGAATCTCAAGGTTTAAATAAACATGCTAAATTGTTCATGCATCTTGGGGGAATATTTACTAATTATCGGGCTTTAGACCTGATGATCTTAATTTCTTGTCATCGATATTCACGACAATAAGAAATTATAGATCGCCCAGATGTACTTTTACTCACCCGCAGGGACAGCGTCTCTCAAAGGATCCCATCCCTACAATGTGTAACTAGTAAAATGATCTCAAAAGTGATAATTTCACTTCTCCTTCGGGAGCCGGGGCTGTTCTGCGCATGTGCAGTCTGCTGACCACGCATGTGCGCGGCCATTGCCAGGGAAGAGCTTAGAGTCAGTAAGAGTTTACTTTTTCCTTCCGGAGGTAGCAGACTGGAGAAAGAGGGGTGTTAATAGTAACTCACATCTGTTGTGCAGATTAGTGACATGAGTTTGTTGCAAGCTGTATATACTTTTCCGATAGGGGGGAATCAACGCTTTCTGTAACGCAGCATTAATTTTTTTACTTATTATCTACTTAACCAACTTTTGTGTGGTTTGAAGCATCACTTTATACTGTACGTACCTCTTTACTTGTAACTAGAGAACAGCTTGTTTAAATTCCGTAGGGAACTTTCATTGTATTGAGAGGTTAAAATTGTGAAAGCATCAATACATTTATATTTTTATTTTGCATTTCTTACCTGTGTATTATCTCAATCTCTTTTTCCAGTTATTAGAGAAAGGCCTTCCCAGCTTGCAACAGTCTCTTCTGCAGATTATTTATAGTCTTCTCAGCCATATGGACATGTCACTCATTCCAGGCAAACAGTTCAACATGGAAGTGCTAAAGACAATTGAAAAATATGTACAGGTATGAATGAAAGACCACATCTAGTTGTATTACATTGCGCATGATGTGTTTTGTGTGACAGTCCTGCCCATGTGTTTCACGGAGAGTGCTGTGTGTGTAAGTGCAGGCTCATGGCTTGCCCCCTGTTGACATAACTTGTCCTAATATGGGGTCTCCTGCTTTCCCTCATTTTGTTATCCATCCCATTTTCAAACTGACTGGCGTCCTGGTGCAAGTGGGAGCACCCATATGGCCAACACAGAATGATCATTGGAGCATTTATACAATTTAGTATGAACTGTTCCAGACTTTAGAGAGTCTGAGTTCCACAGAAAAAGTTTGATTGGCAATATGTCACCCATTACGATCATTGAGATATTACTTTAGGTTGATCACACCAACTCTGTTGAATCCAGCTGAAGGAAGTATGTAGGTCGTCTTAGAGGTCGCCTTTAGTTTGTTCTGAAGTATACTTTATTTAGGGTGGGAAGTTGCTTTATGGTCTACTGTATCCTGTTGCTGTTGCATTACATATTGTTTGCACAACTGCTACTACAGTATGTCTTCCTTTTCCATGCAGTTTATACCTGTAGTGCCATTTTATAGAAGATTTCACCTCTACCAATATTACATCTTATTATATGTAGTACAATTATTTGCACCTTTTCTGCATGGAAAGTGCAGGGAGTTTTATACCCATCTATGGGGATCGTCTTGAGTCACAGAAAAACACTTGTCCTTACATTTAACATGAGATTTATCTGTGACCGCTAAGAGAAAGCAGATGATGCATTACGCATAAACCAGTGAATCCCATCATTTGCACTTACAAGTTGTCCATTATAAGTATTTAAAAAAAAAAATCTAATTAAATAAACAGGATGTTCACGTCCATCCCAAGAAGAACGATCATAGGAGCTGGTTCAGTTAGGAGCGACAAGCTTCAGTTTCTTGTAAGGGCCTGACAGAGTCGGGTGCTCTTCCTGGAGCTTCTTTAGTAGCAATATTTTTTACTTTTGAATTTGTTTCCTGTTTCCAATGCTGGGGATACCTGAATCTGGATGTAGTGAAGCTGTGAGTGGTTTCCATGCCATCAGCAGCCTATTTCCACCACAGAAGAGCCTTTCCTGTACCTGGTTACTGGATTCCTGAGATCCGCTACCATTCAGGGAAACAATATTTACATAAAGACGTAGTTTAGTAGAATAGACATTGCACATAAGATGGATTCTGTGGGTAGATCTTGCACATTTAGGGCCTGATTGTAAGACGGGAATAAAGTAAAAAAGAGAAAGTAACTTTGCACCTGGACAACCCATATTGCACTGGAAGGGGGCAAATAAATTTAGTTTTTTAAGCATATAGGGTAAATACTGGCTGCTTTTACAAATGCTGGACAGCTTTATTTTTTATTTCAAATGTAAATCTCTCTGCACATTTTACACCTCCCCCTCCTGAGGTGCAGCATGGTTTTGCCAGTGCAGCATGGTTTTGCCAGTGCAGCATGGTTTTGCCAGTGCAGCATGGTTTTGCCAGTGCAGCATGGTTTTGCCAGTGCATCATGGTTTTGCTTGTGCTTTTTATTTTTTTTTTGCTTTACTCCCACCTCCGAATTAGACCCTTAACCTATTAAAAAGGGAAATTCTCAAAGGTATCCTTTTATTGATTGTTGGTACAGGGAAGAGGATCCGTCATGTGTCTTGTGTGAGTTACACACTGTGTGATAAGTTGTTCAATCAGCTAACAAATGACATATTGCATAGTGCATCTGGCCAAGTGTACAGAAGATATTTCTGTGAACCACGTCGGTCACAGACATATTGTATCAGCACTGCAGCACAGCTGATGCCGATATATCTTGCAGATATATTGGCACATCTGGTTGTGTGTGCTGGCCCATACACTTGCTGCAGGGACCACTGGTGACTGACACCTCAGCTGGGCGGGCAAATTTGAATTGTGATGTATGAGCAGCAGATTGGTAAGTGTGTATTGGCTTACTAACTGGCCGATCAGTCTGCGGATCCCTGGGTCGGCGGGCAAGTCGCCCAGGTGTCTACCCACCATTATTCTGAAAGTTGGAAGCAAATCAGCTGTTATGTTTGTTCATTTTTATATAGATAATCATTAGCTAAAGCACTGGTTCTCAGCCTCATCCCTCAAGGTTTCCCAACAGGTCATGCTTTGATTTCTGTCTGTGGAAGCAGGTGGGATAGTTACTGACCCAGTAAAAGCCACAAACCATAACCTGTTGGTGGTACTTGAGAACTGGAAATCATTGTTAGTGTATCATTCATTCGTTTTGCTGTAAACAAATCAACAATCCTGGTATAACATTATGATGCATTTTAATGGTGTGTTTGTGTCTCCTCCCCCACCCCAGAGCGTCCACTGGAAAGAAGCTCTCAACATCTTAAAGTTGGTTGTGTCGCGGTCTGCCAGTTTAGTATTACCGGCTTATCAACATGGAGATTTGACAAAACTTGAAATTAGTCGACTGTGGACAAGTTCCTCTAAGGAGCTTCCTGGGAAGACGCTTGATTTCCACTTTGATGTCTCTCAGGTACATTACAGTGTATTACAGCTTTCTGCGTCAGGTAACCGAGTTCACAACAAACTGCGTAGCTGTTATTATAACTATGTTTCGGAAGCAAATAAAATATATTTTTATGAACATGATTTCATATGGCTGTGATTTTCACCCTGGCTTTGTCTCGTGCAATTAGGGACTTTCTAATGCTGTGGCTACAGGTTTGTTAGGCCCTGAGAGTATTCTATGCCCCTGTTATGTACATGTTGGTTTCTGATCCTGACCACTGCAATGTCACATACAGAAATCTCAGAGAAGAAAAGCAAATAGAATAGGTGCTCAAACCCAATGAAGAGCACTTGCAAACCTGTGTTTTACTTCCATGTATATTAGAGTGCGATGTGTAATCACAGCATGAAGGCATTGCGTGTAGGCGGTGACCCATTCTCTGCGCTCTCTCTTTTTCTTAAACTGGATAAGCACAATTTAAAATGCCAGTCCTTAATATATGGTAATAATTTAATGTCATTTTAGTACTGTATTTTGTATCATGGAAACTATTTTAAATAAGGTTTCATGATAAATTAGCTCTATTTTATATTATTTTAACCTTTTTGTTTTTCACTATTGCTTAGCGTTTCCTCCAACAGTTTTACAGTCCATTTCCTTTAGTTTGCTGAAAAGTGAGGGAAGTGAAATGTCAAAGCACACATACAGTAGTACTGTCTTTCTACAGAGGATAAACATGGGATGTCCAAAGTGCAGTTCTGACTCTTAGGTGATACTCAAACCTACCATCCTAATATAAGCCCAATATGCAATGCCGCACCCACTTTTCCGGTGTGCAATGCCGTACCCACTTTTTCGGTGTGCAGGGCCGGATTAAGGCAGGGGCACCATTGTCCCGGGGCCCCCACACAGGGTCGATGTGACCCTGCAGAGAACAGGTGTCCAGCAACACCTGTTCCCGGGTTGAGTCTTAGCAGCAGCGGCTGTTCTACTGAATGATCAGCTTTCTTCTAGGGAGGAGAGGGGCTGGCTCCACAGAGTACACGCTAACGGATGCAGGGGGGGTTCTGCATACTTAGAACAACAATGTTGACACACAACATCGGGGGGGCGGAGCCAATACAACAAGCCCCGCCCCCATATACCCGTAAATCACTGCATTACATTGAGCAGGCAGGGCTTAATGGATTGAGGTGCCCGGCCCTTGTTGCAACCAGGACTGGTCCTGCAGCAGCTGCTGCATCAAGGGAAGATATATTTGTGTACTGTTTCAGTGTGTATGTGTATGTATGTGATTCTGTGTGTATATGTGTCATGGTGTATACAGTATGTTATGTGTATGTGTTAGTGTGTATGTGTATATATGTTTTAGTGTGCATGTGTTAATGTGTATATATGTATTAGTGTGTGTATACTGTTTATGTGTGAGTCAGGGCCGTAGCTAGGGTAGTGGGGCCGGTGCCATTGCACAGGGCACCACAGGTCAGGGGGCGCAGTTTGGGCCTGTCAAATTTCTGTTTATTATCATTCTTGCTTGTAGCTTCCTCTTATTTCATCCCCAGCATCTCCTGGCCTCCCCTATCTCTTCCATGGCCCTTCCCCATGAAGCCATGGATCTTTTTTGGGTGCATTATGTCCCTTTGAAAAATGAGGGGGGCACCAATGCTCTTTCTGGCACAGGGCACCAAAAAGTCTAGTTATGGCTCTGTGTGTGAGTGTATATAATCAATTTATATTCAGGACCCAAAAAAAAAAAAAGCCTACGTTTTCCTTTTGCCCCTGTCTTCATGTGGCCGGGGGCAGTGCGCACACGCTTTTCCAGCAGATGTGGAAAGCAGCACTAGTTGATAATAACAAGCACCCATTCATCAGCACGTGGCATACTAACTGAACAGTGACATCAGCACCCTATAACCAATAGGCCAATCTTTGTAAACTGACAAGAACAAGACAAAACATTTTATATATTAAAAAATGTTTTAAAAATGCGTAATGGTGAAGTACAACGTTCAAAGATGAAAGCTCGTAAATATACAGCAACTGCTCTCACCAAAGGAGCCAAATCTCGCTAATTTCCTGTGCTAATCAGTCTGGGATGTTTTGGCCATGTTTTCTGCAATATTTGTTTTGGCTCTTACTTAAGGGAAGCAGTGCAGAAATGTGATATGTTTTTGAAGATCTTACTACGTGCTAAAAAATAATTGAATCATGGCTGATCTGTTATAACATGTTAGTGTCAAAAACTGCAAAAAGTGCACACAAATCTTTTGTTTCTAAGCCTATCCCTCAGTTAATTTGAAAATGCAAATTGCTATTAATATTTCTGCTCCATTTTTGGGACTAAAATAAGCACATTCTATAGTTGTTTCTACCTCATTTCCTAGTGAGCTGGAGATTACAGGGTACAAATGTGTCCACATACATCTATCCTCCATGCGCTACAAATCGTGCCCCACACAACGCCGAAGTTCCGTGTGACTCGGTAGCGGCAAGCGTCTTTACGTTCATCTTTTTACCTTAAAATGCTTCTTATTCGCACAGCGATGTGAATAGATAGCACCAGCAGCTTCTGCTGATTAATATGATATGCAGCATGTCTATGTTCTGTGTGTGACTGCGGGTGTATCTGCATGCTAAACACTACGTTACAGTGTTACAGCCGTTGACACTGTAACGTAGCATTTCGCATGCACCCGCACTCGCTCACAGAACCAGGGGCACCGAGAGGGGGGGCGAGCGGGTATAGATTGCCCGGGCTTCCTGAGGGACCCGGCGCCGCCCCCCCCCCCCCCCCCCCAGCACCCTCACAGCAGCCCAGCACACAGTGTTTGCTGAGCTGCAGTGGGAGACAGCAGTCTCCTATGCCTGTGGGGGCTTTGAGCCGTGCTGAGGGGGCTCAGAGCGCCCCCCCTCCCAGCGCTCAGCGCGGCAAAAAATTTTTTTCCTCGGGAAGGGGGCGTGGCCACGCCTCCCACGATTAGGCCACGCCCCCTGTTAACCGGACCCGCCACTGCTCTTGGCAGGCCTGCACAGAACATAGGCAAGCTACATAGCACAAGTAGCTTCTGCTGATTAACATGATATGTAGCATGCCTATGTTCTGTGACCGAGTGTGGGTGCATGCAAAATGCTACGTTCAAGTTTCAGCGGCTGTAACACTGTAACGTAGTGCTTCGCATGCAGATACACCCACAGTCAAACACAGAATATAGGCAGATTGTCTGTGTCCCTCAATTCATGCTAAGTTTCAAAATAAATTCCATTCTATTGTGTCCATACCCATTTTCATTAATACTTGCATCTGTGTATGTTTTTTGTCTTGTTTTGTTTTTAACAGTTTTGTGCAAAACATTCACTCGTATAAACAAAATTTTAAATGTCATTTTCTCTTTCATCCAATCTCGGGGACACCAGACCACGGGTTGCTCAAGGATTCCTTGGGAGCTGTCACATATTAGACTATTATATCATTAAAACAGAAGCATAGCACAATATCTGTCATGACAGAGGCAGCGTTGGCTCAGTATTTGGGTAGATCCATGGCTGAGGTGGTTAAGTTAATGGCGCACTAGCTGGATGAACAAGCTAGGGCACCATCTTCACCTGGTGCATGTATATGACACCCAGGGGTTGTCGAGGTCTTTGCCTGCCCCTGCTGGAGAGCCTGCTTGATGTCAGCCACTGGAGCACTTCTGGGTTTGCAAAGGTGTTTTCATACTTGGTCAGGTTTTTGGGGGAACTGCATACACCACAGATACACCATCACTCCCCCTGAATTCCCTTAGAGGACTCTAAGTCAGAGGAAGAGGAGGGTGAGCTTCCAGGATAACTTGCTCCTTCAGAATAGTTTGGAGCCAGGGGATAGAGGACCTGATTATGGCTGTCCAGTCTCTGGACTGCTTGGACATAGATCCTCCAGCCAAGACTGCAGAGTCTTTTTAGTGTAAGATAAAACCGTTACTTTTCCATCATCTTCATATCTATTTGATTTCATTCAGGAGGCTTGTAAAGCCCCAGTTAAAAAGTTCACCATACCCCGAAAGTTTGCATCTCTCTATGCACTGGATGTGGATCACACGCTGAAATGGGAGCAGCCTCCTAAGGTGGATGCTCTGCTGGCGTGTTTGGCCAAGACCAGCACTCTTCCAGTCCCAGGATCGGGATACTTTAGGTTCACGTTAGACAAAAAGCTGGAGGGATTCCTCCAGTCTAACTTTATGGATACAGCGGTGTCCGTTTGGCCCATGCTGGCTATGGCATGGGTGGCTAGATCCATAGAACATCGATCATACTAACTACTTGTCAGACTTCAGACCAATGCTTCTAAGGAGGATCTGCTAGATTTAGTAGAACAAATCTGAGGTTCTGCAGAGTACTTTTGTGAGGCGGCAGAGAATGTGGCACAGGTGGCTTCCAGCAGGGTCTCAGTGACGGCCATCTCAGTTAGGTGGGGCTCTGTGGTTGTGTTCCTGGGCGGTGAACTTGGAGTCCAAGCGTTAACCGGAGGTGCTCCAGTTCGAGGGTGGCATTCTCTTTAGACACAGTGATTGGGTTGGCCACTGGTACTAGAGTACTTCCTTAGGCTGTTTGGTTCCATCCTTTTCATCCTTTTGAGGCATGGCAGAGGCATGAGGGCAGCCTTCCCGAGGTAGGCTATTTAGTGGCCAGATCATGGCGCAGTGCGGTAGATCCACCTGGACAAATAGGTGCTCAGGACTCAAAGAGCCTGAGAAGCCTAATGTCTGATGGGTTACTTTCCTGCCTGTCTGGGACAGTGGGAGGTTATCTGCTCCATTTCCAACACATGTTGGTGTTCATACGATGGGGCTATATCATCACCGTGAAGACCCCAACCCTTTTGAGATTTTTCTTGACCGCATGTCCAAGAGACCATGTAAGAGAGACGGCTCTGGAAGATGCCATTGCTTCTCATCTATTAGGCAGCATGAGTGTTCCGGCAGACCAGGAGGTTCTGCTCAAATGTGATTCTAGTCCAAAAACCGGCCTGGTCGTTTTGACCCATTCTCAACCTCAAGAACTTCAACACCAGTCTGTGGTGGATTGGTTCTGGATGGAATTCTTGAGGTTGATGATCTACTGCATGGAGACCAACACATTTTTGGCTTCCATAGACATCAAGGACAAGGACACGGACACATGCCTAATTTCTGCTCATGGCAGTGATGGTATCCATCTTGCGCAAGGAGGGTATAGCCTTACTTGGACGATCTCCTTATCAAGTTGGACTCCACTCCTTTGCTGAGAAGCCACCTCAACCGCGCAGTTGTGGTGTTGCAGAAGCATGGTTGAATCCTGAACTTCAAGAGGTTCCATCTGGTACCCTGTCAATGATTGCTGTTTCTGGGCTTGAAGGTCTGTTCCTTTCAGGCATTGGTCTAGAGATCCGTTGGTCTTGTTATGCATGCAGTTGCTGAAGAAGATGGTTTTGACTTTCGTGGCCCTCCATTACATCAGGTTTCACTACTGGGAGTTTCAATGGGAGATTCTGTGGGTTTAGTCGTGGTCTAACGATCCCCTGGAGTCTCAGCTGCTCAGCCTTTCGCCGTGCATGTGTCTGCATTGCTGGTTGATGCCAGAGAACCTCAGCAGAGGCAGGTCTCTTGCCACTCCATGCTGGTCATTGTGACCATGTATACCAGCCTTCAGAGTTTGGGGGGTAATCCTGCACCTTCATCTGCAGGACCTTTGGTCGCTCTGGCGATTCTGGAAGGCTCCCTTGCCTGAATTCAATCAGACAATGCCACAGCAGTGGTGTGTGTCAATCATCAGAGGAAACCCGGAGCACCAAGGCAGTGGCAGAAGCGGCTCAAATATTGTCTTGACCAGAAGCTTTATTCAAACCAACGGTGGACAAATGGGAGGCAGATTTTCTCACCAAGAATGAAATCCTGCTGGGAGAGTGGTCTCTTCTCCCAGAGGTCTTCACTCAGTTCACCCATGGGGTCTTTCAGAGGTGAACCCCATGGCCTCTCACCACAATGGCAAGGTTCCTCGGTTTTGTGTCCGGTCCAGGTATCTGAGATCTTTTGCTGTAGATATCATGACTGTTCTTTAGACGTTCAGTCCGGAGTATGTTTTTCCCGCAATGCCAATATTACCTTGCTTTGTCAAGCGTATCCCGTCTCATTGGATACCAGTGATCCTGGTTGCTCCAGTTTGGCTTGTGGCGATCCTGCTATGCCGACGTTCTCAAATTGGCCGTGTGTCCAGGTTAGTGCCTTCCCTTGCGTAAGGATCTGTTGCAGCAATATCCATTTCTACACAGGACCTTCCTTGTGTGGCTTTAATGGTGTCACTATTGAATCCATTATATTTTACTGTTTTCCAGTTTTTGTATCCAAGGATGCTACTTTCAGATGGAAAGTTTTGCATTCAGGTTTTCCTGAGTGTCCCCTTCCCTAAGGGCGGCTGTTTGGTCCAGTGTCCCCCAGATAGGATGAAAGGGAAACACTGAGTTCTCATCCTTATGCTCAGTTTTTTGTTTGTTGGTTTGTTCTTGCTGGTTTGTAAATCACCCTTGGTTTAGGGCTACTTTTGAAGTTGTACTGACGACCAGGGGTTGCAGAGGGTTGGAGCTACTGTCTTAAAGATATACTAGTCTAATAAGTGCCAGCTTTTGTAGTCCCCTCGATCAACCCATAGTACAGTGTCCAGGGCCGAAACTAGGATTTTTGTCAACCGGGGTAAGGCCATAATTTGGCGCCCCCCTCAAAAATAATACAACATAGAGGACAAAAAGGGTGTGTCGTTTTGTGACACAGTAGTGCCCCTTACAACACATTATGCCACACAATAATGTCCCTTATAAATTAAGCCACAGTAATCCCCCTTATTCTTTAAGCCACAGTAATGCCCCTTATACTTTAAGCCACACTAATGCCCCTTATACATTATGCCACAGTATTGCCTCTTATACATTATGCCACAGTATTGCCCCTTATACATTATGCCACAGTAATGCCCCTTACACATTATGCCACAGTAAGGCCCCTTACACATTATACCACAGTAAGGCCCCTTTTACATTATGTCACAGTAAGGACCCCTTACACATTATGCCACAGTAAGGCTTCTTACACATTATGCCATAGTAAAGCCCCATCTCCCTTCTCTTACCTGTCAGGACCATGTGGTGGGTAAGCTCGGGGTGGCGCGGGACGGGGCTGCCACATGCTGGGGAACTGTTAGTAGTACCGTCATTGTAATGTGGCACAGCTCGCGTATCAATTGGAGCTCACGGACAGGTAGCCTCTGCTGATTGGCTGCCAATCCTCGAGCACTGATTTGGCTTGCGAGCGGCACCACATTAGACTGACGGTGTCTCTGTGCCTCTCAAGGCCGGGATGTGGCTCCAAACCAACAAGAGCACCAACCTAGCCTCCCGGCAGCCTCTCCCCGGCACCCCTCAAGTCCGGAACCCGGGACACGTGCCCCCTTAGGGGCCCCCTCCCTGGTTGCGGCCCTGCAGTGTCCCCCAGGTGGAATGAGAGAAAAGGATATAACGTTAACTACAAAAATCTTGTTGTTTTTTTTTCTCGCACATGAATATTCAATTAGTCTCTACCAATTTGTGAGTAAAGTAGGGAGTCTCCAGGACTATCCCCTAACTGCTAGCTAATCAGTAGTGGCAAGTGTGGAAAGATGCTTTTGATTGGTTATGCGACTATTAAAACTATTTTAATATAGTTGGTTCTCATCTCATTCTCCACTTTGGATTAAAAACGCAAATTTTTTCTTTGGATTAAAATTGCAAGATTCCTTCTGCATTATGGTAGAAGAAGAAGAAAGAAAAGAAAGGACATCAGCAAGTTTTTATTACATTTTATTTTTATAATTGTATGTGCTGTGATTTATGTATTCATTTTTATAATATATTTCTATTATAGGCAGGAGGAGTCTTATACTCGTATCATTGAAATGCAATAGGTGCCTCTCATGGTATCCAGTACTGTATATTTCAGTGCCTTAGTACCCCCTGCCCGCAGTTGCAGTGAAGAGTCCTACTACTTTTCAGTAGGGGCAGGTAGTTTTTGGAGGGTATGGGCATCCTGCTCCACATTGAGCTGTCTGGGCTGGTTCTGCTATGACACTTAAACGGTACACTGGTGAGTTTCCTTGTTAATGAGGGTAAACAGCCCAGTTGCGGCTGGATTTTCACCTCATCAGGGTTCTTGACGCACATTATCCCACTGTTATAGTTGGAAGCAGCCCAAGCGCTCTCTCTTTGCGGTTGGCTGAGGCATTTGCTCAGTTGAATGCTGCCCATTTATTAAGTTATTACTATTGGTGATTTTCCAATCCCATTAGTTTCCACAGAGTGTCTATATGCAGTACACCCCATTGAAATGAATAGGGAAAGCTCCGTGCCACTTAGTTTGGTTGCATTTTTAAACACGTGAACATTTCCAGTACATATCAACTGTGCCTAATACCTCATGTGACCCACGTATCATTTATATGCTTTTCCATAAGTGGTTTACACTCCAGTGGCTGATTGTCCTTAGCGCTGTTGCGGAGAAGCTGTAACCACTTAATATTACAATGGTTGGTTGTATTTTAATCGTATGATATGTTTTATTGTCTCAATGTCTTTATATCTATTAAAAAAAGGGGAATAGACATGTACATTGATGATATGGTCCTGCAAACACTGGTATAGATGTGTCCTTTTAGGTCTTCAGCTATAAAGCCCCTCTAGGTGCGCCAGTCCCGTGAGACTGTCGGGTGTCTTTTTTGCATCATCTTTTGCCGAAAATACGTCTAAGTCGCAATTCGATTTTAATGTAGCAGCCGCAACTTTTTTCATTCCAAGTTCCACTATGGTTCATATACAGACTCAGGTGCACACAGATATACAAGTGTCTCCTATCACCTTAATCAGCACAGTCTGCTGGTGCTTTGCAGTCACATCACATTGCGATTTAGGCGCATTTTCGTCAAACAAAGCTGGCCGATGCTAGCAGATTAGCACGAGACATGGCAGCTCACTCGCGCCAGGCAAATCGCGCTACGTGGCGTATTGAGGCTAGATGTATGAGGACACATCTGTAGTTAGATTTGTTTTTATATTTTTTTTTTACTGCAACTGTTATCCTGAAATAATCTACTGGTTTAAAAGGAAAACAAAAAAATTGACATTACAAATGTTTGATTTCTCTCTAGACCCCAATAATTGGCAGAAGGTTTGATGACCTTCAGAGCTCTACAGGCAGAGATGGTAAATCGAGGGTCATGCCGGTTACTCGGAGCACATCCTCTACTTCCTCTGGTTCTAATTCCAATGCTTTAGTCCCTGTTAGCTGGAAACGCCCCCAGTCATCTCAGGTAACATCCATTGTCCCCTTCACTAGACCTTCAGTTCTGTTACAATGTTTTTGTGGTTGAATGTAAAAAATAATGGTGTAATGAAATCTTCTGAAAGGAATTAGTCAGCTGCTACGTGAGGAATTTCAGCAGCAAAGTAAAGGAAATATTTGCAGAAAATCCCTTTTACTCTATATTTTGTCAGGTGCTCCTGACATATGAACATTTTCCATTGCTCACTGTATTATAGTGCTCCGATTGTTCTGCAGCGCGTATCAGACCAGTAGTATCAGACCAGTACAAACCTCGCTAGTGTCTGCTGACAATGATGACAGCTATGTCTGTAATGACAGAGAGCAGAGCATGGGCTCATTTTATTTTATTTTTTTGCATTTTTTTGTTCATGGGTGATAAATTATATGTTTGTGCTTTCTTCTAGAAAAAAACTAGGGAGAAGCTTGTGAATGTTCTCACTCTCTGCGGCCAAGAAGTGGGTCTAAGCAAAAACCCTTCCGTAAGTCTCCACTTATAAATATTTTTGTTTGTCTTGTGTATTGCGATGTGTAGATTTATTTTTCTGGCAATAGTGAACCCCTTAACCCGCAAAACTGGGATACAGTATTGTGATCTACTTTCAGCATTCCTATATTTATATTCTTTTTTTATTTTCTATTTAATGCAACCCTTTAGCCTTTGGTAACAAGTATCCATACAAAACCAGTTAGTCGTGAAATGCCAAAATTGTATATGTGTATGTAAAAAAATAAATAGCTTTCAAAAATGAATTACAAGCATGATATTGATATACAAGTATTGTAAACATTTTATTGTTTTTGAGCTGCACAGCTTTTTTGATGTAAAAGCAATTGATATTTGTTTTATATGTGAATGATTTCAGTTTTATTGAATAAATTATATATATGTATTACATACAATTTTGCCATTGAAGACTGGTTTTATACTCAAACATATACAATGGTCGCCAGGGATGCATTAAATAGAATATTATATCCAGCGTCAAGTATTTTTGGCGAACCCTTGATTTTATATCCATAACGGCAGCCTATCTTACCCTTATTACTTATAATAGCAAAGCAGGTATTAAGGTGCGTACACACACAATGATTTTTTTTAACGATTTAACTATAACGACGTCGTTATCGTTCAAAAAATCGTTCTGTGTAAAACGATAAACGATGAACGATTATTGTTCTTGCGCTTTCACGTTTGTCGATTGTAGTTCAGTCAGACTGGCCAACTGAACGATTTTCATTAGAAGTTGCAACATTTTTCCTTCAAAACACAGAAAATCGTTTATTATGTAAAGTAAAACCAACTACTTTGTAAAACGATTTTCGTTCACTTTTTCAAGGGAAAAGCTGAACGAAAATCGTTTAATGAAAATCATTCATTACACATCGTTGTGTGTGTACGTACCTTAATCTTTATATCCAGATTATATAGTTTCAGTTTACAGCACAATGAACTATATGCTAAAATTGTCAAGGCACGCCGTCTTTTTTTTCAGGAGAGTTTTTATCATCACAGTGCCCCCAGTTCACGTTATGCCACACACTGCCCCAGTACACTCTATACCACACAGTGTCACCAGTTCACATTATATCTTACAGTGCCACCAGTTCATGTTATGCCTCAGTGCCCCCAGTTTATGGTATGCCTCACAGTGCTCCCAGTTCACGTAATGCCTCACAATGCCCCCAGCTCGCATTATGCCTCAGTGTGCCCAGTTCAAATTATGCCACACACTGGCACCAGTTCACATTATAACACACAGGTATTCAACTTCATGGAATGCTTCAGTTCCCACGATCCACTGCTAGGCAATCATCTAGTTTGTAGACTGTTCCTTATTCAGTACAGGACAGCTTCTGAATACAGGCATGCTCTACTTATTGATTGTTGTGTAGGACATGTTTGCTATACAGAATAAGTAAGGTACTATCCTTTTTGTTAATGTTTATGGTTTATTCATGGTGCAAATGTTAATTTTAAATTTATTTTATAAACACAACACATTTTGGGGTATAGTTTCCCCATAGGTAACATAATGCGTTCAGCTGAGGTATTTTTGCAATAAGACTAGTAGGATATGCGTTAGTGCATAGCAGTGTGCTGAAGGGGTAAGGGGTTGTATTCTCTGTTAAGTAGATCCAAAGATCCAACAAATCTTGAATTATCAATAACAATTTCTAAATTTAAAATCCGTAAGTGTTAGAGGAATCTCTGCACCCTGCCCCACCCTGTCGTAAGGGTTGTTGATAAGAAAAAAACCCTTGGGACTGAGCTCTGACTAGTCACATACAATTGCCAATTTAATGCCATACATTTCCCACAGCACGTTCTGTCTCCATCTGATCCTTATCACTGCTTTAGCTTTTCGCTGTTCTACTCCTAGTGTAAACATTTACACAATACCAAGTGCCGTCACTCCGAGGAAGCAGCCGACTTTCCTCCCTCGGACAAGTTTCTTCAGCGTGAAGTCGCTCACTTTGTTCAGCTTCAGTTTGAAGGCACCTGTCCAACATAAATAGTCAGAGTGCAGTCTAAAAATAACAACCAAAGGAATTAGGTGTGTGCTGGAAACCCTTACAGCTGAGTGATGGGTGCCAGCACTAGTTACAGAAGCTGCTGGAGAGAACGCAGCCTGCCTAACCAATTCTAATATCTGTGACCATCCACAGGTTATTTTTTCCTCATGCGGTGACTTGGATTTAATCGAGCACCAAACCAGTTTGGTGTCCTCAGAAGATACAGTGAGAGAGCAAGAGATCATGGATGATACAAACAGCGAGCAACAGTTCCGTGTCTTCAGGGATTTCGACTTCCTGGATGTGGAGTTAGAAGACGGAGAGGTAAGAAATATATGGACACTGCACATTTTTCTGATGTTACACGACTGCTTGTCATCTAAAAATGTGGCTTTATTTCCTTATTTAATTGCCA